>JAOXXN010000001.1:70175711-70193926 GCA_026770055.1 Myrmophylax atrothorax
CAAAGACACCAGACTCTGGAGATGTAGATTAATGAAGCAATCAAAACTGCATAGAAATAAAGCTGGGAGAAGCAAGTGACAAAGCAGAGAGTCTCTATGGAAATCTGGAACAGAAGTCTTTTGCCTAACATCAGGTGTCTAGTGCAGTTTTAGAGACTTCAGAGCATTCCAGTTTGAATTCCAGGCAGTTTCAGAGAGCTATGAGTCTCCCAATTAATCCTAAATCACATCTCTTAACCACAGAAACACTTGGGATACTAAAGAAGGTGTCAAATTATAATTTTCACCTATACCTCTCTTCAGGCAAATGAATCCTACTCCCAGGGTGAGGATATCATAGGGTAGCTCAAGTGACACTGTGCCTCTGCTGGGACAGATAGATATCTATCTGGAACCTTCTAGATATCTATTACCTATGACTGGCGTTATGTGCAGAGAAAATAAGTAGGAAATAACCCACCATCAATTCCTTTATATTTATCTGAAATCTTACTTCCAAATCACAGTGACTTATTTTTAGTTCACATCCAACTAGGATTAAGACCATGTCAATCCACTCTTCAGTACTTCTACTGACATACAGCATGGTGACTCTATGTTCCTGTTTTTCCAAGGTGCTGAGGGGTACTTTGCTCCTTGTTAGCTCAGACAGGTGTGCAGTGCTCATGAATCACTTGGCTTGGCTGGAAAACCTTACTAAAAGAGGCTGGTTACAAACTGTCTCTAGGAAGGGTTGTGCAGTCACCTGTGTGTTATGAGCAAAACTGCTGAAACCTGTGTGCTGGTTTCCAGGCTACTGAATTTGGGTGTTCTTGTCATTATCACTTGGATTCAGAGAGCAGCACATATTGTTAGATACCAAAGACTTGACCAACACCTTTTTTGGGGGTATTACCTGCATTCTTGAGCTTGCTGACACTTGAGCTAAACTGGCCTTGGGAAGCTGTGAATAGGATGGGTGTTCTCTGTGCTTACTAGAACAGGAATAAACTTACTCAGGAACAGACTATCAGGAAAGTTTTTAAACAGCATCCACTTTACTCCTAAAGTGCTTTCATCACTAAGAAAATCATAAAGTTCTATATCACCAGGAAAATTAAAGACATAGCTTGTCCTTAGCTAAGCCCATTTCTATGTTTGTACTTCACTCATGTTTCAGGCTCAGACACAGTCCTGTTTTCAAGCAGATATGTTCTTCTTCCCATGACCCTATATACCTATTTGGACCACACTCTAACTATATTCAAAACTCTGGCATTGGTCATGTTTGATCAGCCCTAAAGACATCTTTGAGTCAAAGCCAAGAATGCCAAAACAGAAAAAAACGCTGCAATATCTCAGAATGGACTAGTCCTACCAAGTTCCTACAGTGACAGCAGAAGTAATTTAACACAGGTAAACAAGCTTCACAATCTGAGAAAGTCCTACCATGTCAGAGGTTGTCTACTCTACTGCAGTACAGATCTGCATAGTCCAAGAATCATTAGGTGAAGTCAATTTTGTAATACACAGACATTTGTTTGCCTGACTACTCCTCTAAATTCCTGCTCAAGATCATTAAGACCTTCCTGAGTCTGGCACTGATACGGATCATTCTGCAAGTCCTCAGTACTTACATCTATCATGATGCATAACCTTCACAAGAGCAAATCAAGAATTATAATTGGGAACATCACGATTTGATAATTTGTGTTCATTCCTCCAGAACAAGTTGTCTCAATTTTAAGTTGTGCCTTCTGAACCAGCAATAATACCATTCATTTCACACATAAACTGCACAAAAACAGTGCTCTCCACACTCAGATGGATTATCCTGTATTAACTCTCTATTTGCATGTTAATTAAACTGAATAGGAAAGTGTTACTGTTCTCAGCACTGTGAGGTGATACCTCAAATCCTGTGTTCAGTTTTGGGCCCCTCACTACAAAAAGGACACTGAGGTGCTGGAGATTGTCCAAAGAAGGAAAACAAAGCTGGTGAAGTGTCTGGAGTACAAGTCTTATGAGAAGCAGATAAGGGAGTGGGGTTGTTTAACCTGGAGAAAAGGAGGTTCAGGGACACCTTATTGCCCTCTAAAACTACCTGACAGGAGGTTGTAGTGAGGTGGGGGTCAACCTCTTCTCCCAGACAATAAATGGCAAGACAAGAGGAAATGGCCCTGAAGTTGCACTAGGGGAGGTTTAGATTGGATATTTGGAGAACTTTCTTCACTGAAAGGGTTGTCAAGCACTGAAACAGACTGCCCAGAGAGGTGGTGGAGTTCCTGGAGGAATTTTTAAAAGACATATACATGTGGCACTGAAGGACATGGTTCAGTGGTGGACTTGTCCATGCTTGATTAATGATTGGGCTCAATGATTTTTTCCAAGTTAAATGTATGATTTAGCAATACCAAGAGAAGAGTTAATTGGAAAAGGTGTACAAAGGCTTTCTGATTACTAGAAACTGAGCTGATGTACTTCCAAAAAAAACACCATTATTCAGTTCTAGTTCTACATCAAAAGCCTTTCTGAAATAGATATAATTATTTGAAAGGAATGGGAAAGTCTAGTATGGGATTAATCACAATGTGCCTTGTACTAGGAAGGGGAAAATATAAAGTGTTTTTCCCCCATACCATCAAAAGCAAGCATTTTAATCCAAAGTCACATTTCACATAAGTTTCACCATTAGATCATAAGTCAAGTAGGTTTTACCCACACAGTCTTTGGGCAAACATTCTTTCTCACAATCAAATTATATTCTTAACACTGAGTAAGAGATATTTGCTTAAGGTTTTTCCCATATTTCAAAACTAGCAAGATATCATCTTCCTGTAAAAAGCACAGAAATTTTCTAGATGTTAGCTATGTAATAACTTAATTTTCCACCAATAATTCTCTCCCAAATACATTTTTCTAGTTTTCCTTTTAAAGTCTGTCAGTCAACATTACCACAGATGATCAATTCAATTAGTTTGGTATTTTTGACCAATCTCAACAACCTGGGAAGAATTAGGCTTGTAAAAGTCTAACAGAATGCCAAGTGAACATTTTTTCATCTACAACAATACAAGGTACAATTGGCCAGAATTATAGCTCCAAGTATCGATTGCACACCTGAACTACACTGTTTTCATCCAGTTCCTTTCTTGACACAATGTAGTCACTGTTTTCACATTGCAGTGGTCATTGTAACATTCTGATGCCTCATCACCACGAATTAATTTTTTCCTGCCACATTAAGGGTAGAAGCAATATCATGTTATTTTAAGAACTGGGAACAAAGATGTTACAACATGCATAAAATAATAATTAAACTATATACCTTAAGCTGCAGATCCGTGTATTAAGTCCAGAAAAGTGCCTCTGTTTGGTGTGGTACTCACCTCTACAGAAAACCCACCAAAGATGGCATTAAGTCCTTGTTTGAAGGCACAGCAGTTAGATAAAACATTTTTTCCCCATCCCAGGCAAAATAGAGAAGCTTTGCTAGCATGAGAATGGAAGGGAGAAGGTAGCCTGAAAGCACAAAGCTAAGACAAGGCATCAAGATGCATTGCAGGTACTCCAAAAATATTAGCAGAAGAGAAAAGAAACAAACTCAAAAGAGAACAAAGCTGGTAAGAGTTGTTTTTACACTTTGCTACTGGATTTTATAGCAGATGAATGACTGGGAAGGTTTGTACTTTCACATACTGTGTGCACAGCCATAAATGAACATTATCACAGATAGATATGCAGCAGAGAGACACAAAGTGACCACAATGTGACAGAATGAAACAAAAACCCCTTTAATCTCATTGTGTCAGGTGACTGCTGTAGGAAAACTTTCCTTTGGGGTACAGAAAGCCCAGATGTTATGGCACAAGGCCTGAGTTACACCCCTCCTCAGGCTTACCCTGCCTTTGAAAGGCCACTAACTGGGCCAGCACTCTGTGGCATGGCAGCGAAAGAGAAGACGGCTGGACTGGACAAGGCACTCTGCACATCCCACCATCACCATCAGAAGTTATGCAAATACAGGTGTACGCCTTCAGCAGGGACTCATCTCACCTCATTTTTGTCATCTCCTGCATCTGAGCACTTCTCACACAGAGCAGGGAGGGAATGCCTCCAGACCACAATTTTCTCAAGCCATTTTTAATGCCCAGACAAGAGTGAGATGAGAAGTGCCTGCTCCCTCCACTCACCACACAGACAGGCTGGCACAACCACAGGAGTTGACATCCTGTCCAAATAAACTAAAGCACCAAGAGATGAGTGGGCTGGGAAGGCAGTTTGAAGTCTCCTGAGATGCAAACAGTCTCTGAAAATATAAAGGTCACCTGAAAAAAAATAAGCGGCATTTGACTTTGAGGAGCAATGGGAGACGAGATAAAAATAGCTTTATTTCTGACAACAAGTGCTTCTGAGACACTTGATGTGTTTAATCATTTTCTGTTACCTCTGACAGAAGAGATTAATTACGGAACTGCACAAAAATAGTTCAAGGGATGTTGTGACCCACGTGAATATTAAAGATATGAGAGATTCTTAAACAGAGTACAAAAAGATGATAAAAGTACAGAGCATTACTCTTGAATGATTTAAAGCTTAGAGACAATCTTGCAGTACTGAAATGATCTAAAATAGTCCCCGATAACAGACACAATCTGGGACACAATGCTCAGGTGGTATTTAGGAAAAGACCAAGATACAACCATTGTCATCAAAATTGTTTTGGGCTTGCTGGAGCTACATAAACATACAAAAGCTCCAGTACTGAGACTGAACAGCAAAATCGTCTACCAGGACACACCAGGCTGCAATCACAATGACATATTCAAATACACAAAACACAGATACAAGGGAAAACCACATGAATAATTTAGTTGTAATCCACAAAAGCAAGCTCACAGGATTGCACAAGCAGTAGTAAACAGCACAAACCAAGACACTAACACCACTTTGCACAAGCTGATAATTGTCAGATGACGTATAATTGTCAGATCCTGAATAAGGAGGATGAAAAAAGCACCATGACTTTGGAGGAACTCTTAGTAGGAGTAACGGTAACAGTTGTGGCAACTGGATACATCATTAACCGAAAAAGAAAATGCAACATTAATGGATTTTAAGTCACATTCTGGTTGGAGAGAAAGTACGTGGTGGTACAATCAGCAGTGAGCAAAAAAGTTAAGCGTAAAACTCATATAAAACTGATACATCAAAAATGTACGTAGACTACATAAACCTGATAAAGCAATGCCCAATCAGGGCACCAAGAATAAATGGATGCTAAAAACTGAAATACGCAGTATTTGTAATAGTACTGTCAAGGAGAAGGCATCCACTGTGACTCCAAACCTTTGGTTTCATAAAGGTTTGTACAAAAAACAAACCAGCTGAGGAAGAAGCACACGATTGCAGGAAGCTCTCAAGTACAGAACACAACATCCAAAGCCAAAAGCCCCAGAATTCACAACTCTTCCCTGCACTAAGGCAGAAGCCAAATGAGAAGATGGTTGCTCTCCAAAGCAATAGCAAGAAGGACAACCAAAGTAATACATGTTACCTTTAGAGACATCAGTATTAAAAATAATAAATTACTTTTGGTTACATGCAGAATCAAAACAACTAAATAAATACATAAAAGGCATATATTTCAAATACCTTTAATGGAAAAAATTCTGGCAGAGCTGCCTAATGTCAAACATTTTTCTATGTTTAATGCAGCACCTGTTTTTCTGGTAGATGCACATAGGGAAGCCAAATACTCATCTGGGCATATCCACCTCCTCAACACACTACTTGGAAATGCTCTTTCTACACACTGTGGAACTATGTTTGCTAAATCAGATATTTCACCAGAGAAATAAGGTAATTCTGGTGGTTTAGTGGAAGCACATGAAGAAAATTGCTTTGAAAAGTCTGAGTGGTTGGCAGAAACTAAACAAGAAAAGGCAAGGAAACAAAATAGTGTGTTAGATAGAAAAATTTTCCTAGCAAGACAAAGAGGTAAACACAAATAAAACTAAATTCCATTATCAATATGTGTACCCAACAGACAAGAAGGTGATTAGATTTCAGCTTGCTGGGCCTAATCTAACCAGCTAAACCAACAACACAGTTTGGAAAGATGATGAAGACACCCTATAGTTTGGTGGGAAAATTACAGACTGCAGAGCCCAAGTGACTCATTACTACTATCCATGCATTTAAAGCACCCAGAATAGAAGACTGATGCTCTGGTGTTAACAATTAACCCCAAATCTTATCCTAGGAACACCAACAGATTAAAAATGAATTGACCCAACTGCTCCTGGAGATGTACTGGAATATTTTGTGTACAACTTAATGCTGAGAGTCTCCCAGGAGAAAGACAAAAAGAAATCCCTGTCATACCACTACTACAAGACTATCAAATGATACTGGATTTGGCAAATCCACATTTGTAGGGTTGGGAAAGGCTGACAGACTGGCAGTCAGAAATTATCCCTCAGGTACATGAATGTGCTGCCCTAAAAGCTCCAGAAATCTACCTAGAGATAAATGGGTAGAGGCTTTTCCCCAGCGAGGCTCTCAAATGAAATTAGTCTGCAGGAGTATTCAAGGCAAAGTGTTTGAGTCCTGACCATTAGCCACAGAAGTAGTAAATACATCCTCAACCTCAGAAAAAAGCTTATTGGAGTAACAAATAATTGCATGAAGATCAGGCACTTCTGATGCTCCAATCTGGCCTATCATAAAAGCAGACAGCAAGATTTATTGGGTAATGGTCGGGTTTTGAGCAATTAATTCTGTTATACCATAAACCACACCTGCTGTAGCAAAAAATGCCAGAGTCTGGCAGAACAGATTTAGGATATGCTGTCTTTGTGATTTTGTTATCATGCCAAGGCTGGGAAGAATTTTGCTCTACATTTACAGGGCAGCAATACCACTTTACATGCATCTACTACTCAATGATTTCAGTGTGCTCCAGCTTTATGCAATATTCATATCATCCAAACATGGAAAAATTTACCAGAGGCTAATCAAATCCATGTAATTTCATGAAGAGATGATGTATTAACCTACAGTCAGACGCAAACACCACTGAAAGAATGAATTAAACAAACCGAAGTAATAACTTCGGTAGCACAATTCTAAGTGAATTGATGAAAGACAAAAGTTTTTAGGAATAGACAAACCACTTCAACAAGAAAAACAAATAAGAAGCTCCTTGCTCTATAAGTTCACATAAGCTCAGCTCTCTTTTATTTTTCCCCAGGATTCTATATCCATGTTTGCAGATATGATTAAGCCTTAAACCAAATTGTTAAAGAAAGTGCAGCAATGGAAGTGGAGATCAGGACAAAACCTGACCTCATCAGCATTCAAAGAGGCTGGCATAGGTAGCCACACTAGGGATGATGTTCCAGCATGGACACTTCATTTGCACTTTGTTACCTCTCCAGAAGCAGTAAAGGTTATGTTATCACAAAATCAAAGGAAGTCAGTCAGCTCACTGTACAAAAAGGAGCACGTGGTGCTCCTGGAAGACTTAAGATGGTGGCTCAGAAATTTCAGAGTGGGTGAAAGGTGTAATTACCAAGCTTAGCATATTAAAAGTATCAATAGTGTGGGCTTAGCAGAAGAGTGAACTACAAGAACACGTGGTCTCCAAACGCATATCATGGGGATCTCATCCAATTTGTTCACAAGATAAGTCATTTCAAAGAGGCTAGAACAAGAGAAAGCTAGCTTCCTATGGGAAAAGATATTAAGCAACAACTAACAGAATTATTTAATGGATACTACAGTAAGTGTTTCTATGATTTAAACCAGACCCTCTCCCTTTTCAGCACCCAAAGATATCAGCACCATGGTTGCAAACATAAGATGAAGGTCCTTTATCATTCTCACAACAAAACAGTAACTGCTGCAGTGCCCAGGTACATCACTGCAAGGTAATGACAATCAGAGGTATGAGAACACCATGGTAACGGTGGTTTGACTGGGTGCTACTCACCGAATGGCTTCAGAAGGTATTTCTGGATGAATGTGCTGGTGGACAGCTTTTCCCATTGTGAGCTTCTTGTGATGAAAAAAAAGCCACTGGACAGCAATAGTAAAGGCACTGGAAGAAGTCTTCACCAGTGGAGAGTACCCATGAGTAATAGGGAGGCATTTGGTTCTACATAGTTGGCATAGGAATTATAAATTTAGTCAACATATATGCAACCAATATATTACAAACTGCTGCAGATCCCAGACCACATCAGATCCAGACGGATGAGGATCAAACAAAACTAGTGACAGCCATAAGGTTAGCAACATTTTTTAATGATTGCAAAAACTTTAGACTGTCAGACAAGGGCATCTAAGATGACTTTGGTGTCTGTGGATGGGGTAAACCTGAGCACCATTAAGAAAGGTCAAAACAAAATCACCAGATCAGAACCCTGTGCTGTGATATAGGCAAATACAATCCAGAATGAAGGGGACTTGCTTGAGGTGATTGCTACAAGATTCTTTTTTAAACCAAACATTTGGATTGTTCATGTTGAAATCTAATTCAGTCACTCACACGATGGCCTGAGTTTGCTCCGCTGTAAGTTTAGCTATTAAGTTTAACCATTCTGAGATTAGAACTGTGCATCAATGACAACAGGCTATGGAATAAGATGGAAAGTTCAAGCCAGCCCTCTAGACAGATGCAAAAAGCAGCTCATCAGGACAAGCAACATAAATGTGAAGGTACCAGTTTTACATCTTCAGACAATTGTTTAGATTACAATTTGACCAGACATGCATATGGAATTCTTCCTTCTTTTTCTAATCAGTCTACAACTATTTATGTCAGATCCAGCTGTGTTTGCATGCGTACCCAACAAAAGCATCCACTACAAATTATCTCACTGTGTAGAACCTGCCTGAAATGTTCTGGCTTGTGCACATGTAATAGAACTGACTGAAGTGTGTAGTTTCAATTATACACCTTTACAAGGAACGCTCAAGTTGCAAAAAATCACGGAAACTCTACAGTAAATTGACTTCAATCTAATAATTTTGGAGTAGCTTTTTTGTGATAGTTGCAGATAACAAAGCATTCAACTGTAGTATCTGAAGTCTAGTTGGTTGCAAAACAAGCCACAAAAGCAATGATTACAGAGTGTTGCAACAGCAAACAAATTGCCCACAAAGAACAGCAATAGAGAAGGCAGGGTGTCACTCTTGATGGGAATCCCTCTTGGGTGGCTTCTTTCAGCTGCAGGAATTTTCAATTTGGTTCTACATCCTCTAGCTGTAATCCTACTTATACTTTTATACTTCATAATTTGCAAAAAGTGGAAGAGTATGAAGTGCGGAGCAAATTGAGGAATAGCTATACCCTAGAAGAACAACATTTGTACTACCCTCAGACTAATACAGGGTATCACGAGGCCATACAAGGCAAGAAAGAGCTAATAGCTCTAAGAAGAACCAATGCTTGGTCCTGAAACATAGAAACCATAGAACGATTCATGACATTGCTAGATTCAGGAATTAATAGCTCACAGTTTGCTGACTACTGAAAAAAGGGATTATAGCCCAGTAAATACAGTATTGCTATTGCTAGTACCAAACTACAGGATTTATATGAACTTTGTTTTGATACAGCAGTCATGACTTACTGGTATCTGCTTTGGGTGACCATGAGCTTGTTTTAGCTGCAAAACTGCTCAGTGATCAGGAGAGGAAGGAACTATTGCATGACTTGTTGAGTGCTTTCCTCCCTTTTCCACAGTCAGCTCTGTGGTGGCACAGTTCTAACCCAAATGGTATTACAGGCTACTTGTAGGCAACTGAATCCCAATGCTAAGGCCAACTCAGATCTGAGAGAGTTCCTACCTAACCAAAACCTGCTGCTGACAAAAGCAGATGGGTCACCTACAGATCTTTGTCAAACCTGTGAGTCAGTGCAAATGTCATGGGAATGGTGGGAATGGCAGAAATGGCAGAAGATACCTATCCTCCAGCAACTGAATCCCACCCCTATGAAGCAGAAAGCAGATCCAGATCCTGACATATATCATTAGATGTCAGAAGGGTTAATGTCAGCTTGTGACCTAAGATTCCATTGCTTGAACAGAGGCATCCATACCATTTAGGATGCTCTGGGCTATCAAGATACCTGCATGGGCAGACACTACACAAGACCTCTGGGAAACCTGTGTCTTCTGGACTGGCAATTGGAGGCAAGACAGGATACTCTAAGCTTCTCAAATGGTACCTGCATGTCAATGTGTGTGAGTTTTTTAGCCCTAGTGGCTTCTAAAGAGGTAGTCTTGTGACTTCATGAGGTTATGACTGTGAGAAAGATACATACTCTGGAACATTACATGAGACTGAAACAAAATCCTGGAAAGACTGGGGGAAACCAAGGGGACCTAAGGTAGACTCTTTCACTCCAGAAGTTTTACATCACCTACAATCCCTGAAAGGCTGACATGGTGAATCAGTGGACCATCCTGATGGACAAGGCAAGCAGAACTGAATGACTCAGACCTAGTGGTCTCGATGCCTCAGCTATCTGGACACCTTTGCAACAGCACAGTGAAACATAAGGCAAACTGCGAAGTTTTAATTAATACAATAGTTATTATTAGCTTTAATTATTCCTTAATGTTATTGCTTCCACAAAGCTAGGTTATGAAAGGAAGATCTGGGAAACTGTAGGAGGAATTCAAGCTGGTTACTCAGCAAAGGAACGTCTCATCAGTGAGGATACAGTCACTGGAGGAGGCAGACTTTAGTCAGACATATTTATTTTGAGGAATCACTACAGTTCTCAGCAGCCACCAAGAAGATAAAGTGCAGCTGTTCAAATCAGAACTCAGAAATTCCAGTGCAGGGAAAGATGAGGGAAAAAATATTAACTGAGGGAAGAGAAGCTTTTGGGATACTGCATTTTTAAAGATTCAAGAAAGAGATTAACAACTTCAGTCAGGAGATGAAGGGACAAAATGGGGCATCCAATTTTATAGTGCAAACAAATTTTGAATCCTTGCATTTCTTCAGGGGCAAGGATGATTTATGTGTATTTATCCAGTCTTTTCTACAAGTTTTTTACTATACTGCAGTCACAGATTAAACTGGATTCAATTTATATCCCCTTTGATTTGGGAAATACATTTAGAACCTCATCCAAAGTGTGCTGAAACCATGAAAATACACTTCTGAGGTATGAATAATTCCCTTTATGTCTGTTACTAAATGCATGTTTAATGGTAGATATAAAATTGCTTTACTACAGAGATGAGTGTTAACTCAAAAGCATACACATGAAAGTTTTCCTGCCTTACTCTTGCAGTCTGGAAACAGAATACAAAACACCACTTGAGTTAAAAGTTGGAGTCTTGTAGATGAGAGAATCGCAACAAACAAAAGGCTTTTAAAATTAGTATTGAATTCTTATATTGTAAACATTATCTTCATACTTTTAATTATCCGTAGAAATTAAGCACTGTTCCACCTATTTGCAGACAAAGAATTCAACTAGTCTGGCTGACATAATAATGAATAACGTTTTGATGTAGTTGCTAAGAATCTAAATGTTAATAGTTGATATGAAAATACCAGCTACCATTGTTTCCTTTTTTGAAAGTATATCCCGTATTTTAATAAGAAGCAATACAGGACAGGGGTGTTTACTACATCAGTGTACTACAAGCCCAGCCTTGGCAATGAAGAGAAAATAATCACAGTAAAAGACATAAAGCTGTTTTTATTCAGTCCTTAAAGAAATAACAGAAAACTAAAAAAAAAAAAATCCACACAACAAACCAACAAACAAAACAAAACAAGCCGAAAAGAAAAAAAAAACACCTAAAAAATAACAAACCGGCCAAAGAAAAGGAAGACTGTTGTTAGGCTATTTGTTGCCACACAGAAGAGGGCAAGTGTGGTTAATATACATAGCTGAAAATGCTAACTAGGCACTCTTTCAGCAATCCCTGTTTCAGCTTCTATGTCCTCACCACCACAGTGCTAGACACTTTCTAACCAGAATTAAAATCATATTAACAGACTGAAGTAGTCATAAATATTGCATCAACTGGACAAATTTTAAACATACTTACCACAGTCAAGTTTAGACTTTACTCTGGCAGTGCAATGCGCACTTCTAGAGGCCTAGGATGTGAATTTTTTTTTTAAAGAACAATTTACCATGCTTCAGGCTTCCTTAACCAGCTCTTTGCCAGTGCACTGTTCACAGTTCCTTTTGGAGAGAAAACAGCTGTCTCTTGAAGAAGAGACAGTAACTTTGATACTGGGCTTTCTTTACATAAGAAACCTACAGAAGATTATTGTCTCTTTGGCTAACACAGCTGCTGAACAAAATCTTCAAAAAAAATAGTGTCTAAGTTGAAGGAACTGGCACAAGTTATCTTTTGCCTACTATATCAAAGGGCAATACTAAACTTCAGATTGCTCTAGAACATAGTATAAAGCCAGTGGTGTCAAGACTCTTGTATACATGAATGAGAGTCATAACTGGACTATGAATACAAAAGATGAAGTGCCTATATATCCACCTATATCCACCTTTTTTCTTTCCTACTGATTCCAGATATGACTAGATAGCTTTTTTTTCTTCTTCTTGGCTATTTTAAATATAGACAAAAAAATGTAAGAACAAATTAAAACATTAACATGTCAGTTAACTCACAACTTCAGGTGCACTTTTTCAGCCATTCTTTTGTGGTTGCCATTTATTTCTGTGTAACTATGTCTTTGGGAATTCCACCACCATACTGTAATATGTAAATATACTATCAAAGTAGAATAATATTTCCAATTATTTAAAGAAAATAGATTCTGGGATAAATCTTAGTTTTAAGATCAAAATGTACTAAAATAACAGAAATGCAAGTTCACGTACTTCCTGTAACAGCATCATTCATCCTCCTTTGTCCAGCTACAGATACATGTCAGAAAGCAGCACTGCTCTGCTTCACAGCCACCATGAGGGCAGGTATGTTAGCAGTTGTCAGGAGGCCACATACAACTATGATAATTAAGTCAATATCAAAGTGAGACAGATACCTACCATTCAAATATTGCCAGGTTTAGAGGAAGGCAGATGGAAGTCAAGAGTTTGAAGAGTTGCTTTGTGTCCAAGTAACTGAGCTATACACAGGTATAACAGAAACTTCCAGCATACTTCCATGAAGACATCCACCAAAACAATCTCAGAGCCACAGAGGTTTTGGTAAACTAGCTCAGTGTTTGTTACAGGCCCATTTCCAGACAACAGACTGATCAAAGGCATCTCAAGTTTAAATACAAAAGGACAGAAAGAGCAATAAATCCAGTGGCTGATTTTTTTCTTTTTTTTTAAACACTCTCCTTAATTTTTAGACTAGTACGAGCTCATGTGAGCAGCCAGCCGGCTTACATATATTCTGGATTTGTTAGACGGAAAAGAGATTAAGTGTACCGCTATGCCTAATATAATATGTAGTTGGGTAATTTCCATACATAGTACCTACATCTACTTTAGCAAACAGTAGATCTGAGGACCCAATATCTACAACAACCCATGGACCAGAAGGTGATTAGCTGCTGGACCACACTAGGAGTGCTCCTGCAGAGCAGTTCCCAGGTTACCTTCTTCCAAAACCAATCCAGCTGGGTACTCCAAAACTATTTGAGGCTACAAACCCTGGTACAGAAATTTATACTTTTTTATCAAAATCAAACAAGAAAACAATCTTTGACTTTGAGAGATTCCACATGGTGCAATAAGAATGGCCAGCCATTCTATCCTACGGGGAAAGGTTTTCATTAGCCACAGCTATGTCAACAGAGCCTTCAACAAGAACGTAGTACAAAGGATATTGAAAAAACTGATCTAAGACAGGATATATTAAATCAGGATGATGCTTTAGGTATTAAAAAATTCACAGATTACACAGTTTACATGGAATCATGGTTCAATCCATGATGTTAGAGGAAGCAGAGAAGTCCAGTAATTAACTAGTTGCCCAAACGCCAATGAGACACAAAGTAAGGAGCTGAACTAGGGTGTGAAGGGCTTGAAGAGTCAGGTGGTTTTGCTGAGACAAAGGGAAGAAGGCAGGAAGGGAGGAAGAAAGGCAGGAAGGAAGAAGGGGAGGAAGTAGAAGAGATTGCATCACATTAACTGATCTTTTCACTGAATGCTCTCTTAAACATGAACACTCCTAAAGAAGATACTCTGCATGAAACACATACACGAGTTCTTACTGTCTTACTGGCAGGAAAAATAATCTCTGTAAAAATGAGCACTTGGAAACAAAGTAAGGCTCCATCTATAGCAACCAAAATCCACTTTTCTCATTCTACTTGATCTAGTTATAGACAAGTATATCCTCTCCTAGTGCTCTTGCTCAGGTTAATAAGCCATGTTCTAGTAAGGTAATTCCTTATCTCAGCTGGAAACATCACCTGATACAGACTAGAAATAAATGTGTCTTTGTCACAGCTGGATTATATTGGCATCTGAAGGTCACGCTGTGATCAGCAAGTTCTCATCTTACAAAAAAAAAATTGAGTCTTTCTGTTCATCTGTTTGTTATCTTGATTATCCTTTGCACTGGCACTGTTTCTTCAAGTTTAGCTAACGCTTAAAATAGTGCAATCCTAGCCTGTGCCAAGGCACGGGAGTTAAAATACATTAAAAAGTTCAGCTGTGCACTCCCTCAAATCTGATGCTTCTACTTTCACTGCAACTCACTGTGATACTTGCTTTAGCAATTTCCCAGCTACTGCTGAAAATTCTTTTCCTCCTCAACTGGAACAGTTATGCCACCATTTCAAGGGTACTACTGAAATACAGACTGACTACATTTACTACATTTTCTTTTTCTAGAGAATCAATTATCACAGAAAGCTAACAGATGGGTCTGGCTTGACTTTGATACTGTAAATTCGTAGTGTTTTCTGTCCATTGCACCTGTAGCTACATTTATTTAATGCTCACCCTCATTAACCTTTCCTGTCTATGAATCCCAGTAAACAACATGATCACATTTTCTTGATAGATCTGATAAAAAGCATTTTGGAAGTGCATTGTTTTCTAACTTCACTTTTTCCCCCACTACTCATGGGTATGTGTCCTTATGCTACTTTTCCTTAGATGACTGAAGGGTATCTTTGTTTTGGTTTAAAATAATGAGGGGGATTTTTTAAGACTGAATACACGTTTTAAATTTCTACTTATCATAGCCAGTAAATACCTATTGTATTACTTAAATTGAAATGAGGTTCAATAACCTCCTTGGAGAAAGCAATGGGGCCCTAAAGGAAAGAGGCATCTTTTGTTTCCAGACAGAGGAAGACTGTGACAACTAGTATATGGTTTTCATTTGCATGTCAGTTCCAACTAGTGGGGGGAAAACTATGTTGATTTGAAAGTTTTTAACCTTTTTTTTTGATGTTTTAAACTGTATTTTCCAAGGACTGCTCTCTTTTCATTTTTGAAAAAAGCATGAAATATTTTCAGCATACTCCAGCAGTCACGGTGAGTCAGCAGCAGCTGACTGGCAAATGGGAGTGAAGAGCAACTACTTAATATCCGTGATACTCAGCTTTACAGGACCATGCAGGTGCTACTGACCACCGGTGCAGGGGAGAACATCAGCTGCTTTCCTGTGTCAAAACACCTAGCTGACCACCCAGGAAAACAAGGAGAGAGCATGAGATACAGGCCTTCCCCACAGATATGCAAAGATACTACATACCTGAAATAAGGGAGACTCAGGCAAAATTTGCATATGATCCAGACCATATATCAGACCCCACTGTCTAAGAAGTCACAGGAACACAAGGCACCTCAAGATAATTTTTGAACCAGCTCTTCAGTACTCCCCTCCTCTGTCATCTACCCCATCTCTTCTTACTCTCAGACTAAGGGTTAAATTCTGCCTACAAAAAGTCTGCGTTTGTCACGGCAGGTTTATCTATACCACACAGACAGAAATGGGGCAATTATTGTATTTTTTGGTCATAGCATGAGACACACCATGCCCACTGCTCATCATTACCTGTAAAAGGACCTTAAGACGGCAAGCTCAAATGTAGATGTCTCTGGTTAACATGTCCTAAAATTAGCTCAAGAGTGATTGCTCTCCCCTGTACTCACTTCCACAGTCTGCAAGGGACATGGCTATACTGTGCTGAAGCCTTTACCCAGCAAAGCACATGCATTGCATTCCTCCATCACCAGCCCTCATGTGGCACCGCTGTATGACCCTGGCACCCAGCACTCTAAATTACACAGCTCTGTGCTGAAGGATTGCAGGCAGCCAAGGACAGCTTAGTCCACATCTTTACTCATAGTTGTGGTGCAGAGCCAAAGCACACACAGCTTCACCCCTGGTCAGCCCAGTGGACAGCTGGCTCAGAGCTGGAGAGGAAGTCCTAGCTGCACTTCCCTCTGGGATCACTGGAAATGCTGCCAAACCACTTTAAGAGAAATATCTTTACACTAAACCACATTTTATAATGGTTATTGGAAAGCCAGCTATTGCAAGGCCAAGCAGATACCAAACCGTGTCTCAGAGCTGATGCAAACACTGCCTGGAAGACAGCATGATGCTGCTGCTTCTAGACTCTGGGACAGGAGTAATTTTCGATGCTACAGCCTCACTCCAAGTAGTAAAATGCCCTGCTGCTGTCAGCTGTAACTCAGTGTGGACGTGAACCCCAGGAACTTTGTTTTTTCAGCTGTTGGGGTAAGTATCATTTGCTATTGATAATCTTTGCACATTGAAGACTGTCCCAGCAGTACCCACCAATTATTTCCATGTTATACATGAAGGTGAATGTGGGGATTCTGCAGGCTGTAATCACCTTCCAGCTCTCTACTGGCACCATGAAGAGGAGCTCTAGAGCTAGTGGCCAACTGACATCAAAACAGATCATTCTGTATTGGCCATGTCCGCCCTTGGATAGGCATACTGCTTTTCTTGAATGCTTTCCTGTGTCCTCCATCTGGACGAAACAAGCTAATAAAAAACATTACTTGCTTATCTCACAGGCTACTCTTCAGTTAAACCATCCATTTCACAGTCAGCAAAACAATTTTTTCACCTAGAACAGGTATTTATCTGCATCCAAACTACTATGTTATGCTACAGTTGCAATAATCTACCTTTTTTCAGCATTTACACCAGCAGTGTCATTCTACCAGTGCAGAACTGCAGTGGTTTCATTGGCCACACTCCAGAATGACACCTATTGCCTATCTGTCTTCTGGACATATTCCAGCCTTTGAAGATTTTGAGATACAAAACCAAGACTCTGGGCTGGTGTTTCCCAAACCTATGCACAGTGACTGCACAAAACACTGGTGAATTATTCAGTGGTGGGATTGATAATTAATTTTAACAGAAACATAATGTGGGAACTGTGAAAGTACTGTTTTCTTACTCTTGTAGGAGAATAATAGCCAAATATAAGAATCACTGCAATGGGTGAGGCTGCCCAACCCCCCTCATTACTGTTGAAGCAGTTCCAGAATGAAATGCCTCAGAGAAAAATCTTCAGCTGCTTGCCCAGTCACTCAAAAATCTGGAATTGCTTTATTATATAACAAAACCGAGCCTGCCTGGCAGCTTGTCATTGCTACTGTTTCTATCTTATGTCCAACGTCTGTGTTTGTGCCACAGCAAGACTCACTCTCTGACAGTTAACAGTTCATTCTGGTAAATCACTCTACATTATTTGACATACCAATTAACTCCCTTGTCTCTGTATACCTCCCAGTATCATTTTTTCCTGTAGATACTTAAGTATCTCACTCACATTTCTACATGATCTTGGGTCTAGAAAATGCCAGTGCCTCACAAGTCTTTCCAGACGCTCCGGGTCCTTTCCCACACTGGGAACCTGCTGCTCCAGTGTATGTTTGACCCTTTCCTATTCCTTTCTCTCTTTGTAGTTCAGTGTTCCATACTCACTTCATTCCTAAAAAAATACTCCTCACAAGCACTCACCCAAAGTGAACAGTCCCTCAGCATAACATGGAAAGGAGATATCCAGCAAATCATCCAGCTGAGTCGCCTGCAATATTGTAGCAAGCTTTTAGCCCCAAATGCTACCCAATAATATCTACTGTATGTCACCTCCTGGAGAAGAGAAGGCTCAAGAGAGACATTATTATCGCCTTCCAGTGCCTGAAGAGGATCTACAGGAAAGCTGAAGCAGGACTTTCTATAAGGGCATGCAGAGATTGGACAAGA
>JAOXXN010000001.1:70211996-70225072 GCA_026770055.1 Myrmophylax atrothorax
GGGCTGACCCTGCTGAGCATCCGAGATGTGACGGGATGGGATGGCAGGGAGGCACTGAACTGCCAGGGGACGGTCCCTATTTATACGCATTGATAAGTCCCCCTCTCAGTCGTCCCTTCTCGAGGCTGAGGGCAAAGGCCTCACCCTTGGCGCTGGCCCCTGCCCTGGCCGCCAGCAGCCCCCGGGGGCGGCGCCTCCCGGGCCCCTGTGCCGAGCCCCCCGCTCCGGCCGGTGCCCACCTTGAAGAAGGCCACCTGCAGGTAGTTGTAGGGCTCCCTGCGCTCGAAGTCTCGGCGCACGGCGCGGCTTGCGCGGTGCGCGGAGGGCGCGGGCGGCAGGCGCGGCCCCGCGGCCCTTCGTCCGCCCCGCCGGCGCCTGCACCTCTCTGCGGTCCCGGTGCCCCCTTGGAGGAGGGACACCCTCCGCTGCCCTGCACCC
This sequence comes from Myrmophylax atrothorax, assembly GCA_026770055.1. Lineage (NCBI taxonomy): Eukaryota > Metazoa > Chordata > Aves > Passeriformes > Thamnophilidae > Myrmophylax > Myrmophylax atrothorax. The sequence goes on from JAOXXN010000001.1 coordinate 70,212,435, forward strand.
TGTCCCCGAAACAGCTTTTCTGAGGAGCCCGCGGAAAGACTCGACGGCCGGATCCGTCGCCTGCGAGGGGCTGCGCGTAGCCCCCTCCCGTCCCCCGCCGCCGTCGGGGAGTCCCGAGTCCAGCGGGCAGCGATCGCTGCGCGGGGCCGAGGGAAGGGAGCGATTCGCGGGACTGGGGCGAAAAGGCGAAGAAATAACACCGATTGTCTCTTCGCTCAGTGTTTCCGTCGTGCTTCCTTGGCAAGACACATCGCACCTGCGGTCTCTCATGTAACAGTAGTTGCAGAGAAACCCGTTGTCCAAGGACATCATACACTCACTCCCCCGCCCCCTCCCCGGGAATTCATGGGCTGTCACCTCCCAGTAACAACACTTTTCTTTCCTGGAATCGGAGCTTGGTGTATTTAGTTGCTTACTGCACACAAAGCAAGTGCCAATTAGAAATGCCTCACAGATCTTTACGGGGAGGACAACAATTGACGTACGTTTGATTACTAAGTTACACTTTTTAACTACTTGAGCATACGTGATGCATGGACTGCTCTTTAAAGGCAGGTCTTGAACTGCCCTTCTCGACTCCTTACGACAAAACAATTCAACCAGGACTGCGAAACAAGAAATAGCCCCACACATTGCAAAACTTGGTATTCAGTTGTGTGAACTCTTAACACGATTGGGGATATCTGAGAGTAAAACGCCTACTAAACAGGCTGTTAGGGACAGGGAGATGTTCCCAGGAGATAAAGCTGTTGGCTAACTACAGAATGAAGGCATTTAGATAATTTCCTTTTATTTCTTGAAAGTAAAGGCCCTCAGGGAAAAATTACAGGTCATTGCTAATAATGAGTCGATGGATTTAAACGCCACTTGTGATCTGATAAAGGTTACCGCTTGTGCAGAGGGTGGGCTCTCACCCCTCCCAAGTGCAGGCACGGCATTTGCCATGCCTGTTGCTAGAATTTCCAGTTTCCATCTTTTCTGCACTGATTCAGATCAATGTTGGGGAATGATTTGTGCTGATTTTAGAGACCAAAGATGAAACAGGCAGGATTAGAGTTAGTCTTCCGTTGGTGGTAATTAATTATTTGCTGTGTCAGAGGGATAGAGGTCTGAACTGTCCATGGGACCATCAACATCCTTTCCCTAAGGGAGGAAGTTGGAACAGCGGGTGGCAGGCCCAGAACCAGGGCTGGTCATTGTCTGCCAAGAGTGAGTTTAGGATACAGTCTGACAAGATGCTGAAATTCAATTATAGTCTGAGTAAATGACAACTTGAGTTACAACAACAGAGTAGCAGCAAGAGAAAAGAGGTGTTTAGCATCCCCTGCTAGTTACTTGAGAAGCTGGAGGTGAGTTGTTAAATGCACAAGGTCATTGCTGCAGTTGTCTCTGCGAGGAGTGAAGAGCCAGACTCCTGTTCAACTACAGACCTGATTTCAGGGGAAGTATAATGCCTTCACTGGGTCTTTCTGACAAAATATTTTTAAAAAATGGGATGTAGAGGCATGTCTCAGAAATACCACAGCCTAACACAGGGTGTTAGTGATGCTAAGTCCATTGATAATATTGAAGGAAAAAAAATTCTTTGGGTCTCTGGGGACACAAAAGATTTTGAGATACGTCTTGATGCATTCTCTTTTCATATGCTAATTATTAACTAAAACCTAGATGAATCCTAATTGTAATTGGGCAGCCCCAATAAGTAGGCACTTAACTGAAGCTCCTTCACTAGGAGTTTTTTTCAGACCCTGTCAACAGTCAAAGGAAAGAAATCGCTTCATGGTGTTACTCTAGATCAGTCTAGACAAGATGTTTGTCAGCTTCTGGTAAAAGCTACCTTCTTTGAAAACTGTCCAGGAAGTCTACAGTGACTCTGCTTCTTAAGCAAGCAGCCCATTTTTGAGGGACAAAACCTGAACATAAGTTGCTGGCACAAAGCTGTCACTTTGCCTGCATGTCTGTCAGATGAAAATTTTTCAGGGTTTTTTTTGTGTGTGTGTTTTTTTGGGGTTGTTTGTTTGTTTGTTGGGGGATTAGTGTAAATACAGAAAATATGCAAGGTGGCTTCCAGTTGCTTGTGTTTTTTTCTTTAAGAGAAAGCTTGTTTTCATGTTTTAGGACAACACAATCACCCACTGCTCTGAGCCAATATATTTTTTTCTAACAGACAGCCTAACAAACTCTGTGCAATATTAACCATGCAGAAAGGTCAGCCAAACACTTGCAGACATCCAGGTCTCCCTCACTGCTCCTTGAGTTCAAAGCATGGCTCCACTGGGTCTGTGTTGCTGAGCAAGCACACTTCCAATTCTGCCCCAGGTAAGCAGATCAGGATTTGACTTTCAGCCTTTTTGTGCTGGTGATTACTGAACATTCAATTTTTGATAATACATGCAATGGATAATGTGGGTGTCAATATAATTTTCCTTCGGGCTGTGCTGAGATTTTCTTTACTAGGCATGCAGTCAGTGCATGCAGTCAAATTGGGCAGTGTTCTGACTGAGCACTTCTGTTTCTAGCCCAAAGAGCTTGAATCTTCTGGGGTACTTAATTCTAGGTAAAATAACTCTGTCTCTGCTTTGGATTCATCGAACAGCTTTCCCTGAGGTCATATCATGCACTGGCTTCAATACAGCAAACCTGTTTCTCATTTTAAAATCTCCGCAGAAGAGTAGCAGCCGTACACCAGTAACATTTGTTGTGTAACAAGTGGTCTCAGTGCCCACAACCACCATCTTCCATTTCAATGCCGCTTCTCTGTTCACAAGCATACTTCCAAATGCATGCAAGCATACAGTCAGTTGAAAATAGTCTTGTATAATAGATTTATAGTCTCAGCATTTCATCTCAATTCACAAAAGTACTCGCTAGCACTTGGGGAAACTGCTTAAAAAAACCACCACCTGAATTAGGCTTGAACATTTTCTCTACTGCTTCCATCACTGCGTAACAATGCAACTTCTTTATTCTGTCTCTTAAATGCAAACTCTTAAGCTATTAAATTGTACTTCCACTTGCTGATCAGTAGTTGTTTCCAGAGGAAAGCTATGCATCAGCATTCTAGATTTACCTTCTTCATACCTGCCAGAACACCACAGCCTACCAGGCAAGTAAGTTCTTCCTGAGTTTTCTGAGAGAAGTTACAAGTTCAATTTTCTTGAAAGAATGCAGCCTTCCATACCTTTTCTTTCTCTCTCACTTGATCACTCTACTTAAATACATTCACCATACATTCAGAATTACTTTAGAGACAGCTAGTAACCGATTGTGTTGAAATTAGAAACATGGTGTCAAGTCCAAAACACATCTGCTGATGTAATGAATGTAGTGCTGAGAAATGCCTGGAAAGATGACAAATCCTCCTCTCTTCTAGACATAAATACCAAATCATTCTCCTATCTACCTTTTTTTTTTAGCTGGAAAGGGTGATAGAGGGCTTCAAATGCCTTTTTTTTTTTTTAATCATAGCCCCTCTAGTCATCTCTTGCTGTTTCAAGTGTAACAAATTCTTTTATCCCATAAAGTCTGAATTAATTCCCTTTTATTCTGTGGCAAGATCTAGTGTGAGGTGGGAAATTAGAAAAATAAACTCTAATCATTTTCTCTTTACTCTTTTACATCTGTCTCTCCAAGAACTGGACAAATCCTGAGCATCCCCTTGTAGAAAAAGTGGAATTCAAAATACCTTGGCCCTTCTTACTTTTGAGGGTAACAGGAAATAACTTCAAGGCAAGCCTAGAAATTCAAATTTTATTCACATGGGGCAGGAATGACAATCCCATTGTATCCTGGGAGGTGAAACATGGTATCTGGATGCTTTCTCGTACATAGTTGGCTGGGGCTGCAAAGCCTTCCAAGTCTTATAAACCCTCCATCAGGGGAACCAATAAACACCTTTCAAACCCTGAATCGCTTTTCCTGATGGAAAAGGAAAGAAAGGCAAAACACCATTTTGGAAGGCCATTTGAAAATGACATCTTGAAAATGCTGTCTCTTCATTTTGGGAGGCCACAAAAGAGTTTGTAGATGATCTCCTTGTATTCAAAAGTGCCTTCTTAATCGGTGAAAGAAGGGATGGGCAAACACAGAAGGGAAAAGAAGTTGCTTCTCTCCTGAGAAGGAAGATAGTGAGGAGGTGCATACAGCCTTGTTCTTCCTGTCCTGGGCTGGAGACATGGGCTTGGCTGGCAAGAGGTGTCCAGAGCTGAGAGAGAAGAAAAAGCAAAGCAGAGTGCTCCCTGCTGACTCCAGCCACACAGCTCATGAGCCACAGGATTCAATTGTGCTTCAGGCAAGAACTGAATCCTGGTTGTAGTGGCTGAAGAAACGGACCTGTCTGCTGAGTCTATGTGAACAAGCAAAGGTGAGTGTCCAGGGAAGTTACAGACAAAACAAGGAGTTGCCTAATGAATTTTGGCTCTTTTAGGATAGAAAATCCTGGAGAGTACAGTGACTGGATCAATTAAAGGGGGGGAAATATATTTAACCATTTAGGTGGGATCTGGATAGACTCAATCTCCACCCTGAGAGTTGAAAATCCCTGTCTGTGGTCTCTGCTGCAGTATAAAAAGGACCAGAAGGATGACTTCACTCTTCTCACTCCTGTTTAATTTCTATTTGTGATACACTGTTATCATTTTGAAACCAATTTCATTCAAATTCACAGGATGGCTCAAAAATTTGAATCCTGTCTCTCAGTCCAGAGCTGACAGCACTCTGGAGACACATGTAGCGACTTGTCATATACGATCATCCTATCTCTTCAGTTCAGGCACAGCTGAAGCATTTCCTTTCACTCTTCAAATTCCTAGTATATTAAAACTTCTGCCAAAATGCCACATCTTCTATGAAAAGAAAGATCCACAGGGATTTAAATGAAGAAATAAAAAGCACTTCTATTAAAAAATGAAAATGCAATGCTGAGTTTTATGTACATGAAAGTTGAATCTTTTATGTATTAAATTCAGTCAAAGAAGAATATGACGCAAAATTACTTCTATCATCATATCTTTAGATTACTTTCTGTAGATAAATTGATAAGAATTACTCCTGATAAAATCATGCACCAGGACAAGTTAGTATTTGCTAAATCTGTATTTCAATAAGCAGTTGAATGACACTTCAGCTCAGATACTTATTTCTTCTTGGTTTCAGCTCATGAAAATATTGTTCTCATTTACTGCAAGGCAGAGACTGGCTCACAAAGAAATAGGAGTGGTTTTAAAAACTACTGTAGTGTGTTAATTCTTTGTAAGATTTTCTGCCTAAATGACTGTTCTGCAGTTAAGAGATATATCATTTTAAACTGAACTGAGCTGAAGCTTTGTAAACTAGTAATTTAAAATATATTGCAGTAAAGTGCTGAGACACTAAATGTGCAGACAACACTCACTGCAAACGCATAAACATTTTTCTGGGATACAGGCATATGATGTTCATTAATAAACAGAAATATTATATTATACAAAATCAATTTTCACTGAAGAGCAAAAACTTAGTCTCAGTCCTGTGTGAAGTGTGTAGTATTGAAACACGATTTGTAGTCAACTGAGAAATCATTTAGTCTTTTAGTGCTGCTTCACACTAACATAAATGTACTTGGGAGCTATTCCCAGTTACTCTAGCAAGGTTCTACTCCCGTATTTCCAAGACTGACTCAAAATCATTAGGAAGTCAAGACATTTATTACCAGAACAGTAAGCATGCACAGTTTAGGGTCTCTTCAAACATGGTTGAGGAGTTGAACCAGATTAGGCCAAGACAGGGTATGCTGCAACAGTCCAGATTTGAAAGTAGATCTTCTAATAAAAGAAAAAAATGCCTTGATAATTATTGCAATGAATTTGACTTCTGAAATTTGAAAGCATAGATACACAGCCAGTAACCAAAGCATTTTGCATTAAGCATTTCTTTCAGAATAGGTGCACTGCTTCAAAAGCTGGAAGTCTGGTAATTTCCGTATTAAGTAAAATTGCAGTTATGAAATTTGAAGTTTATAGTGGTGCAGGTAAATAATGAGAAGCCGGTGGTCAGTTCATCACACATTGCCTCTGCTGCTCCTTCATCCACAGGGGAAAGAATCCTCATCTTCTTTCCAGAGTAGGGTCCCTCTCATGTGTGTGGTCAGCCCAGTGTGAGAGATCTACATCGTCCTTTAATGGCTGTTGAAAGTCAATCAGAACACCCTCATACATTCTGAATGGTACCCAATGCCATGTGTAAGGATGGGAAGCCTGACCATAGTGGCCATTCACTTCTTCACTTACACAGTCTGCTATACTCAAACCTCTGTGAGTTCTGCATCATCTAGCTCTTGTTGAAGGCATGTAGGTGCCTGAATCTCAAGCAATTTCACTCAACTAGTACTCTGAGAGAAATTTTTATCTTAACACCATGAATAGTATTCCTATATGTCATACATCTACTACAATCATTAACATTGTTTTACTCACATCTGAAATCACAGGAAGTTTATTCTTTTGAGCAATAAGATGCCTCTCTCTTCCTTAAAGTGAAATTAGAGAAAGAATAATATTTGACATTGTCAGGATCTTAATACTTCCTGAGCAGAAGCCAGACTGTTTAGGTTATTGCCCTCTTTAAGTGATGGACTTAGAACCTCTTCTTTAGACGAAAACATCAAGGGCAAACCAGGAAGCCATGTGTGCTACCACAGTCTTCAGCTCTGTGAGATTAAGTGTTTACAAGACTATTTGGAATGTTCTCAAGGTCAGTGATTAGATTTCCTCCAGATACTCTGATTCACACCTACAGTGCATATCTGCTGCAAATCAAAGAAGGATGAGCAATTTAATAAAGAAGGACAAGCTATGCAGCAATTATAATGTGGGTAGCTGAAGGTAGGAGTTGCAAAATGCCACAGTGATTAAGCAACACATGTTGGCACATCAGTGTTTCATTTCTCTTCATCCAGAAGCTAACTTAAGAAAACATTAGTATCCGAGGGATTCTAAAGAATAAAGTGTTTGGTATGTCTGCTCATTGGCTGTGAGGAAAATTGCCGCTGAAGGAGGTATTGATCAAGCTTTGATATATGTCTATTTGAGCTATATGTAAGGAAGTCAAGTAGGCTCATTATCTAAAATTGTTGGGTCTCTAGGAAGGTTATCTGCTGTTCAGAACAGCATCTCAAGTGAGCATTTTCCAAGTGTAAATCTTTGCTTTACAATGCTCTTTCATATGTGAGCAGAACATAACCCATGCAAAAATTCAGCTTGAAAAAAATGCTTTGCAGCCCCAGTAACTATTTTCAAATGCATTCATTGCTGGAAGAATGTACTCCCTTACCAGCATGGTGCATGTATTCTTCATTCAAACGTAATTTTTTGGTTTTAAATGTCAAAAAATATTTCTTTTGTAGCAAAATATCTCTCATGTATACAGTGAGGCAGTCCACACACACAGAGAAAAGCAGACCCCTGCCATTATGAAACATATTTCTTAGGAGACAGCAGTAAGTGAGTTTTAAATCTCTTAGATATATTAAAAATTGTACCATAGTTAGGCATTATCAAGCAATTCCTCCTTTGGGCTGAAATAAGGAAAGGGCTGTTTGCAAGGAAAGTGGAGGAGAAACAGTATCAATTTCTCTGTTTGGTAACAAGGGGTAGCTATTGAGTGAGCTACAGTTTTTGGGGCATGCTCTCAGAGCAGGTGTCATTTGTGCAATTTGTGGTCTCTAAGTCTGATAAGGCACTTTTCTGCCTGAATTCTATAGCTTAGTCATAGATACAAAGGAAAGTTAATTTTGTCAATTTTTTTATTAACTTAGCATTTAAATTCTTCTGGGCCTGGCTTTCAGCTGACAAACAGATGTTCACTGAATGCAAGGCATCTGTGTCCATTTCTCTTTATAATTTCTATCTTCAGTTCAAATCAGTTTTCAACTTAAAAAGCTGAAAAATTTGAGGAAAACGATCTACTATATACACTCCCTCATTTTTCATACCTATTTTTCATCACTGCCCAAGAGACTCTTTTCTGTATGCAAGGGCTTTTCTGGATGTTCCTTTACAGTGGATGTGCTGTAAGGGCAGAGTACCAATGCCTGCAGTGTGTGAGACTTGTCTTAGCATGTTTGCTATTATTATTTCAGCAGGCCAGCAGCAATTTCCCAAGGATCAGAAATAAAAGAAGGAAAATGAGATTTTTTTCAAAATGTGACAGGTATCTCCAAAAATGCTCAGCAAAATTTCATGCCATGGGGAAAGCATGCTTCCCAAAGCTAAAGGCATCCTCCACACCCATCTCACAGCTGTCGGTACAGTCAGCACTGTAAGACCTCTAGGTCAGTGGATCTGGTCTCCAGAGGCTGCAGCACCACTCCTGTCTCTTAAAAATGCTGACAGGCTTGGCTTGTGGCAAAGGCTCTGACCGGTTTCAAGCCATGCCCTTTACATACTCATGACCTAACTGGCAAGGCATTTCATATTTGCCCGTAACAAGGTGTTGACACGACCCTCTGTAGCCTCCCTGGGACTAAACCAAAGTGTTTTGGTTTCTAACTCCTCTTTTACAGTGCTCAAAACAGATCAGGTGTCTCTTTTCACACATATCATTGCTCAGCTGCATTCTGCCCTGTTCCCATTCTTCACCTAAGTCCAAGACCATACTGTATTTAGCATAATCACTTCTCCCACTCCTACCATGAAAGCGCATCACACTCCAGAGCAGCATCTTGCATATGCTTTCACATTATTTCTTTAGCTTGTGTTAAGAATGTCCATTTTTGTTCACTATCACTATCCAGGCTTACTTTGGCTGGTGTTGTGTTGAACCTGGATATGAGCAGTATTAAATGGGACTGCAGAGTAAACTCTCTAAACAGCAAATGTCAGCTAAATACCTACAAGCAGGTGGCCACTCCTCAAAGAAGAGGAAGGCTCTTAACTGGGAAACATAAGTAAACTGGAAGGAGCGTCTTGTTGTCAGCTTCACCTACAGCATGATATAATGGAGATGATCTTTAAGGTCCCTTCCAACTCAAACCATTCTATGATTTTATGATACTAAAGCTGCGTATAAAGTCTGAAGCCTTTTAGCACAGTCTCTTTAGCATACAATGGAATAGTAATATTGGTAATATTTCTACTACGGAATAAAACTGTATTAATTATGGCTTAGCTTGTTCCTCTTCCAGAATGGGACTTATCTTCACCAACAGACACATTTTTATGTCTATTTAATGGAGTGCATGGATCCTTCAGAAGATCTCTGCATGGTAGCAAGTGCCAGCTGATCTGCAGTAACAGTCTGCCCAGGTATGTTTGGTACATGGCAACCGTGAAGCTGTCATTCCTTAAAGGAGAGGCTTCCCCTCCTCACCTATTACCTGCTCCAAGACAGCTGCTTGACAGCTCTGTGCTCTCCAAGAGAGCTAGTCCAGGGACCAAGGAGGTCATATGTAAGGGCCTGTGGAGCCAATTAGTAGCCCCAAACTCTGTCTGCTACTCATCAGGGAGAAGGTGAGTAAGAAGTTGTTCCATTGTACATCTATAGCAAACCCTTTCCCTTCTACACCCAACTCTTCTGCTTCAGCAGAGCAACCTGCTTCTTTCAATCACTAGCAATAAAAATTATGTGACTAATAATCCTACCAGTTCTGTCCTTTCTCACATGCACCCTCTTTTTCCAGTAACTCCTTCCCTTGCTGCACTTAAACAGGGGGAGAGAGGGGGAACAAGAGAGGACAGGGGCAACATATGACCCGTAAGCAGAAGAGAAACTTATTTTTGCAGAAGGTTTTTATTTCTGTTCAGAAATGGCAAGTGCTTTGGTCACCCACAGGCCCACTGTGTGAGTAAAGTAATCAAGCAGCCATACAGGGCATGAAACAAGGATGGTCCTGCCAGAGCTACTCTCCTAAACTAACCTGCAGGTCCAACTGTACTGGTAAATAAAAGAGAGCTGTGGTGTGCTTGCATGCTCATCCCCTAATCACCCTTATGTTTAACTGCTGTTCTGTCTCTGCTTTTGCACAACTGTCTGCAAGACAAATCTGCTACAAAGGGGAGTATCCATAACCGTTGCAGACCTGAGCCAAATGGTGCTACTTAGCCCTAGGCACAGGAATCAGTGTCTTTTATTCTCTTTTCTTCAGCAGCATGGAAATGGATAAAAGTGCAATTAGCCCTTTCTGTTTGGTACAATGATTTTTTTTTAAATCGGCACATGCAGCAATAACCAGCAAAACATCTCCATAAGTTATCTAGCTTACTTCCCTACCAGCTCCTATTCAAAGGACACATCTGCACATGCACAAAATTATGTGCAGATTTCTGAAAATGTGTATAAACATTTATGTAAGTCTTACAAACTATTCTTTCCAGCTTTTAACCTGCTGTTGTACTTCATATTACCAGACGAAACTGCCTAAAGCTGCACCAGGAAAAGTTTAAATTGGATATTAGATTTTTTTTTTACTAAAAGGGTTGTCAAGCACTGCAACAGGCTGCCCAGGGAAGTGGTTGAGTCACCATCCCTGGAGTTATTAAAAAAACATGTAGATATGGCTCTCAGGGACATGGCCTAGTGGTGGAGTTGGGTTAACAGCAGAACTTGATGATCTTTTCCAATCCAAATAATTATATGATTCTATGATCATACTTGCTTCCTGAGGGATAACACCCCACAGAGACCTACCATTGTTTATTTCTTTTATGTGGGAAACCCTTTATCCTTTTCTGCTCCCCTCCAAGACACTTTGTGTGATACTGACCTGCACACAGTGACTGAATTTCCCAAATCCCTGATTCTGAGCATCAGAAACACCAAAGATAAAAATGTCAGGTGCTTATTGTCAGATGGGCTAGGACTGGTCCATGTGAGGCCAAGGAGATTCATGGTTCCTGCAACTGCAAGGGAAGGAAGGTGTGAGAAAAGTTACAGTGAGGCCAGCTGGGCAACTGCACATTGATGATTCCATGAAATGTTTGCTAGTGGGCTCAGGAGTGTAAATAAAAGCTGTGATTCACATAGGTTAAGAGAAGGGGGAAAATAATAGTAGTTAATATGTATTATACATATGGTCTAATGAATAGTGTAGTTACCATGTCTCAGACAAAGAGACAACAAATGTTGTTTACAAACATTAGCCATCCTTTCACTTCTGAGAATGTTAACTGACCATCAACAAGACAGGGTAGAATTTCAGTGTGTACACACATCCATGACAGATTTCTAAACACTGGTGATAGAACTGGTGCTAAACTGTGATAACTTTAGCTTACCATTATACAGCAGAGCATGGAGTGGTATCATTCCCATGCCTTAGATTTGCAAAATTTACTTACAGCTTTTCTCACAAGAACTTCTGTCATTAATACTATTTAATTGCTTCTTTAAAATCCCTAATCTATAACCATCTGCACTTTTACCTAGAGTGAAAGTTTTTCTTGGTAGTGTGGAGGGAGATGGGAAAGTGAAGATGTTATTGATGTGAATGTGAAGATTTTGGAGGGGATTAAAAACACTACAGTAATACAAGTTGTTGAGGTGGCTATCAGTACCTTCCAAATGAGATTTATCTCCAGAGCTCGAGACCCTAATGATGCTACAGAAAGGGTCTCATTAAATATCAATGCTCAGAAGACTACTTTAAAAACAAGTTCAGATGGATGAGGCACAATGTTCTTTAAAATACTGCTGAAGAATTTTGAAGATTAGCCTTTCTTGCTGGTAAATATATATTCAACCTTAAGTTACTATTAAGGTGACTTCATCTTAGTGAATGGTATTTTATATGATATATTGGGAATTTTCCAGTAGAAACTATTTTTGGTTAGAAAATGCAGCTTTATCAAAACCACAGCATTTTTATGGAAATGTACATACCAGCTTTGATACAGATGGAATTTTCATATCAAAAAATCAAAGAACTACAGAAACCTAAGTCATAACATCCTTCTGGCTTGGCTCATTTATCTGGCTGTGGGAAATGAGGACTCAGATTTCTGGATGTGCAAGACTGCCTGAAGACTTGAAGATCTGTTTTCTACCATCAAGGAAAGTGCTCCTCCCACCCAGCTGGGCTGGGGTGAGTGTTTTTCATCCAGAAGCAAGACAGTGGGAAAATAAGGTTTGCTCTGCAGCTCAGTGGTTGTAACTCACACATGCAGTCTCATTGCCAGAGGTGTAGTGGGACAGTAGCACCAATATACAGGAAAAGAAACCAGAACTCATGTCGTTTATGTCCTGCTCTGGTCAGAAAACAGCACAGAAGATTCAAACACTGATCTGCCTTGTCTCATTGGAGTACTGACTGCATATTTGGACTGCAAGTAGGCACAGTATAGATGGGAAAAACCCTTGGCAGCAAACACCCTCAGAACATGGTATTCCAGGAATACAAAGGACTACAAATGGAGAAGGGACTCAAGAAGGAAAAAGTATTTCATCTTTCCAAGGGAGGGACTGACCATGAAAGCACAGACACATTCTAGAGAAGCACTGTCTGAACTGTAAGAGTATGAGGCTTTTGCCTCCACATATCTCTTGACAGGAGTGCAGCCATTTCAGATTTTCTCCAGGGATCCCGAATTGCCAAGTAAGCATGCCGTTGCAATAAAAGAAAATGCTGTAGCAAGATACTAAATGTGACTGGTTTAACGGCCTTGTTA
>JAOXXN010000001.1:70229356-70242729 GCA_026770055.1 Myrmophylax atrothorax
TCATCCCCTGTGATTCTCAGATCACTTTCTGCAGAGCTGCTGCCAAATCATTCATCTCCTTTCCTGCATTTGTTCTCAGTCAAATGTGCCTGCCTCTGTTGAACTGAATTGGCATGGAAAGGAAAGGTCAGACATTTTCATACATTTGTCAGGACCACTCTGAAGCCTGAGCCAGTTCACTGGTAGCCTTGCAGTCCCTTCAAGCTTGATATCATCTGCAAAATGAAAAACGTGGTCTCCGCTCAATTACTCCATTGATTAGATCTCAGTTGCTGGGCAGATCTTCTCCAGAGTAACAGTCAATACCTCCTCCTCCTCCTTTGGCAGGGAAAAACTGATAATGACTTTGTGACTAAAATTTTCCAAACACTTTTGCACTTACTTTGCAGATGTTTCATCTAGACCATTTTCCCTTCTTTGCTTGAAGGAATGGAAGGATGAGTCAAATATTCCATGGACACGAGACATGTAATAGTCTTCTCCTCTTGCTGTAAGGGTTGTTGCCCTACCTCCAAACGTGACTTGGTTTCTCCATGTCTTTCACTTTTGCACAGCCAGCAAATCACTGGGCTGAGAAAAGAAAATGAAGGTAAACAGAGGAAATCTTTGCTTCAATCAATATATTGCCCCAATATGTAAGTAAAGAGTAATTTGTTTAAGAATCCTGTGCAAAGACCAAGCTGACAATCCGCTACTCTCATTCAAAGGTGAGCGGTCATTGCAACTTGCTTAGTATAGAGAAATTCAGGGAAACACTGTGCATGAACTTCTGGGGCTATGAACTCAGCAGCAGGGTGAGCTGGTAGGGTGTACTTCACAGAAAAAAATAATAACCTGAATAATTGTGCTCAGCTAACAGGTGATAACTACTGCAGGTTATAATAACACTTCATGTTACAGCATCATGAGACCTGAGAACACCTAAAGGAGGAAAAAGTCCAGCAGGATGGTCTCCAACAGTGTCCAGAAAATTTTCTCTCTTGTGGGAGCTCTCTGCTGTGTTTGGCATTGCCAAAACTGCTCCTGGAATATTCAGCTACAGACTGGTATGTGAAGTTCAAGAAGGAAATTGACTACAAAAAGTTTGAAGAAACTAAAATGGATGAGAAGACAAGAACATTGAGTTAAAACTCAAGTATTTCAAATTACATAGCTGAAAAAAGAAGGAATAGTTATAAGGTGGTTGGATCACAGTCTAAGTATCTGCACAGACAAGAGCAAACCAGCAGAGATCTTGCAAAGAAGGTTTGTTGGTGCTGGAGCTGCATCTAGACAAATTTACCTAATAAATAATGGAATATTTATCTTCTGAAAACCTGTTTGTACTGGGTTCTCCATAAATGGCGATTGTGAAATCTAGACTAGTTTGTCTTTCTACAAGTTGGGCTGTAGCTCAGAAATCCCATGATTCATGTTCTGACTTTAACTCTATTCATGCACAAACAGATCAAATGTCATTCCCATGTTTCAGTGCATGTAGTGATTGCTGTATTGCTTTTCCCTAATGTTTAAGAGAATAGGGGGAATAGTAAATCAGCTTTATGGAGGTAATCCTGGCACACCTGGTGGGCCATTGGCCAACTTGAATTCCATGAATTCCTGACTGGCAGGACAGATACAGTCTCCCAAGAGGACTAGGGAGAAAGGAAGTATGGGACTAAACAGATGCATCACATGACAAGACCTGGAGGGTAGGTATCACTGCAGCTGGTGGCAAAGGGGGCTAGGAGTCTCTTGGTAGCCCATGCCCCTGTAAGCCTGTAGCTACAGAGCTGGGAAAGCAGTACTAACCTGGATGTGCTGAGTATTTTGCACAGCAGGAAAGGCTCAGGGGAGGACATGGGAGACCTGGAGACAATTGTTTTCAAAGGATGACAGAAAGAAGGAAGAATCAGAGCAATCTCTGAGGTGAGTAGCATATCACAACACCCATCGTGGGCCTGTTAGAACAAGTCCACAGAAGGAACATGAAAAAATGGTGAGGGGGCTGGAACACCTGTCCTATGAAGACTAACTGAGAGAACTGGAGTTGTTCAGCTTAGAGTAGAAAAGTCACTGGCAGGACCTTACAGCAGCCTTTCAATTTATGAAGGAGACTTATAAAACAGACAGAGAAAAAAAGTCAACAAGAGCCTGTAGTGACTGGACAAGTGGCAATGGTTTTAAATTGGAAGAGGGTAGATTTAGATTGGATATAAGCAAGAAATTTTTAACAATGAGGGTGTTGAAACACTGGAGTAGGTTGCCCAGAGTAGTAGTTGATGCCCAGTCCCTGGAAGTGCTCAAGGGCAGGACTGACAGGGTTTTGTGATTCTATGTAAGTCACAGTGGGGTTCTGGGGAGTGATGTCTGATAATACTATAACATTGACAAGAAGTTCATTTTTGCCTGTTCCTGCTGTTGCAATATTTTGAACACACAACTTCAAACTTGTACTCTTCACCATCAGGCAAATTGAATAATAGGAAGTGTTTAATTAAAAAGAGGACATCTGTCAAACATAGAGATGTTTGGCTATCTTTAGAACATTTTATTAACAGCAACATTGGAAAGTGATATGGTTAAAGGAAGATAAGTCCAGAGGGCAGTATTTGAGAAGCTTTTTAACCAGAAATACTGAGCTGTTTCTAAGCAGTTTTTATTGAATTTCCAGACAAAAGGATGAGACTCACATTGAGATATCTTGCTTTATTTAAACTGTTCCACTTTGATAAAACAGATTTCCATTTGCCAAAGCAGTAACTACTATCTAGGGGCTCCATCTTCCACATACAATCTAGTTATTACCTCTTCCTGTGACCCAGTAAATAAGACACATCTCTAAAAGCAAGGATATGTGCATTCCAAATCTTACTTCAATAGCTGTGGGTGCCTGTTATATCCTATGGAACACATCTGACAAGATGAGAGCAACCTGCCTGGGATACACAATGGCATAGTGTTGGAGTTTTTCTTCTAGGAGGGGAAGAGAAGGGAGATGCTTTTAAATGCTGGAGGAATTTGAAAGTGCGTTGGGTTTTTATTCATTAGGCTCAGCCACGGGAACATTACAAAGGCATACATCCCCCTCACTGTTGTTGTGAATTGATGGCCTCATTCCTTAGATTTTGTTGCACATGGCCCATTCTGTTCAGTGATAAAAGAATAAAAGACGGTGGATAATTTTTTCCTGATGGATATAAGCCAGTGAATCTGCTGCATGTTTTTAGCCCTGAACCATCAAACTTGTTGATTTATGCACTTCTGCCATTGCACTTCCCAAGGCTACACACAGTTGAGTGTTGCTAGAGAAGTCTATGCTGAAACACAGTTTCTCAACCCCTGTGCCACAAAGCAGACCTCAATACCAAGAAGAAACTTTAACAGTCAGGGACCTTCTTTACATTCTTTGTATTACATGACTGGGACCCAAGTGCTCATTGATTCACATCAAATCATTCAAAAATGTTAATTGCCTACAGAAAATTGTCTTTTGCCACTTTCTCACTACCTCACCTTCTCCTCACTACTCTTATTCCCCTCCCCTCTCCCTGTCCCCTTCCTTCCCCCCCAACTAATCTTTGCAGCCTCATGTGGGACTGCGAGCACATGTGTGAGCTGCATGGAGCACAAGGCTTAGGGAAGGGTCTATTTCCTGTCTTCTCCCAGGGAGCAGATAGCTAACTGCTGTCCCCAGCCCATGAGGCATTCTCCCTTTCCACCTACCAAAGCTCAAACTGAGGTGACAGACACAACTTCCATTCCCTCCCGTCCTTACCTACCTGGATAAAAGGCAAGTGTGTGGAGATGAAAGTTGTGTTGTGCCAGGCCAGAACCTGAATTGCAGACAGGTCTTTCATCAGTGCACTTCCAAAGAAAGGAGTTGCACTGAATGGCCAAGATGAGTTAGAAAGTCACAGTGCAGGTACTCAGCAACTTGGCAAGTTGTAGTAAGGAACAGGAAAGAGATCAGCCTGTGTTGTATAACCATCTCTCTGAAATATTATAGATATCCATTTTATCTGGCAACGGCCAAAACATTTTTCTTATCCTTTCAAAATATTGAGTGAATTCGCAACTGACCTTCAATAAGCCATTTGTATTCATTTGCTTTTTCTAAAATAAACTTGTCTAGGAAAAATAATGAATACCATATTCATTACAATAGAAGCTTTTAGAAGGCATAGTCTGTCTGATACATTTCTTTACAGCCAAAGAGTATGATAAGATAAATTCCATTTTCAAGTTTCTGAACAGTATTATAGTCCCATTAATTTCAATAGCTAAGCCACAGCAAGAAACACTCTCTGTAAACTCTTCTATTTGTTTTGATTTACAATAGGAAAACTTATTGGAGATTAAAATATCATCTGTGCATTTTTTAGGAGTTTTTCATTATGTTCTGCAGTTTTGGTTTTTTCCCCCTAATTCATCAGAGCATAAAGCCCTTGTTTCTGTGACAAATAATAGCAAACAAGTAGTGCTTGCCGAAAACTTTGATTCCAGTCTAACTAATACCACCTAACTTTAGCCACCAGTTTTAGAGCAGTGGGAACCATAAATTCCCTTCCATGTTGCATACAAGATATTAAATATACTCATTATCAGCACAAAGCAAGCAATTAAGAAGAATATTTTGAGAAACAGCAAAAAGATAGCCCTAAAAAAGTCTCATATTTGCAACTTTATATCCTAAACCAGCGAGAATATGGAGTTTTCTCAGATGACAAATGGGTATGAGGTGTACTACTATAAGACTGAACTAGGAAAAGTGTGAAGCTCATGGCTTCCAGTGACCTGGAGGAGATGTTTCATACATCACATCTGTACATCTGCTGGAGTTAAACAGAAAAATGAGTTCTGGCTATTCCTAAACACCCAAAACACCTTCTGTGCAACACAATACATATTAAGTATCTTCTCATATGCCCTTTAGATTACAATAGAAGTGTATAATTATCTATAATGCGGAGTATAGAGTAGCATCACACAATATTTATATTGGAAGGGACCTCTAGACCCACTGCTCAGGGCTTCAAACTGCACAGGGCCTGGTCCTGTTGAGTTTTGAATACTTGCAGAGAGGCGCATTCCGCTTGTTCTCTGAGCGATCTGTTTTCCTCTTCACCAGTAAAAAGAAAATGCAGATAGGAAAGCAGCTAAATTTTTCTCACATGTTTGCACAGTATCTATCACAGTACACTTCTAGTGTATGGATGCAATTTTACTACAAGTAATAAAGAAATAGTAGAAATGCTATTGTAAAATGTATTCAATTGCATTAATTATTTGAATACTATTGCATTATCTTTAAAAGTGAACTCTTCTCAGAAGGTCACACACCATTTTGATAAACTGGGACTTGTTAAAATCCAAAAAGTAAACATGATGCCTCTATAATCAGGATTATCACAATACCAAAAACTGCTCATTCCTGGAAACTTCCATGAACAACTTGACTCATCTCTGAAAACACTTAAGTCCCAAGCACATCTCTGGAGCACAGGGCCTCGTTTTTGCAGCTAACTAATGTTTCACTGGGGGATGCTGAACACCTCCAGCTGATGGTGAGCCAATGGAAAATGAGTGTACTCACTATGACCATAAGACTCCCAAATGGTATTTTCTTGAAACAGTCCAAGATTATTAGTTCCTTAAAAAAGCGTCCTTGTGTGTTTGCTGCAAGCAAAGTCTCTTAATGGTTTATCACAATCCTAATTTCCTATTTAAATTAATGGAATTGTTACAACATTTACTTTAATGGCTCCCATAACATGCAGTATCATTTCTGGCATAAACTGCTTCCCATAGTTAATCTGCTACTGCACAAAATTATACCAAAAAGCTATGTATTTTAATGGTATTTAATGAAAGATATTTAGCTATGTACTTCTTGAAAAATCTACCAGTCTTCTATCCAGCAAAGAGCCTACCTTTATTGATATACATCTTATATAGTAAAAGAGGAGGGTGGTTTTACAAAATTTATGAGATTTTGCTGCCTATGTTTTGATTTGTTTGTTTGTTTTCTGTTAGTGTTCCTGCTGCCATGTGTGCTGCTCAGAAAGTTGCGAATATAAGGGAATATGTTGTTCACATATTAGCACTCATCTGTGCTAAGGGGCCAAGAATAGAGGAGAAGCTTGAATTGTACATGCCAAAATAACACAAAAATCTTCCAGCCTCAGAACAAACAGCTACAGGCACTAGTCAATAGTGGTTGCTTTACTATAATAACTGGATCTTAATTGTTCATCACTCTGAAAGATACGGAGCAAATCCTATGATAATAGATAGAACGTGAGACCCAAAGCAGCCATTTTTGGAGTGGTTTCCCTCATTACAATATACACATTACATTAGCAATCACATGGAAAAAGTCCTAAAAACTCACTGAAAATAACCAAATTTATATAGTAAGTTCCCCAAGACTTTGAATGTCATCTTGAAATGAATCATTGCCCACTTAAATTATTGTTATACCTGCAGGCTCCAGTCAAATGAAGACCCATTTCTGTCAGGTTTTACCATTCAAGAAATTAGTATTCTGCTTGTAAATTCATAATCCATACATGATCAAGAGCCATTTGGCTTCAGGCTGTTTGGCATGAATGTGCTGTTTTTTGTTAGAGATCTGCTCCCCTTGAGCTGGAGACAGTAAACAGATGCCCAAGGACTTCATGAGAAAATGAACCAGAGCCAAGAAACATATTCAGTGAGGCTTCTTCAATCTCTGATTTATTGATTTGGCACATTGGAAGATGCAGGGATCCTACTGTGACCACTGAAAGTAACAACATAATTTCCCTCTATTCAGACTAATATTAGCTAAGCAACTAAACTAAATCAGCTACAAACACATACATGGCACAGCTGCCTTTCTTCTGAATATGACCTGTTAGAGCATTCCTTATCAAACAGCTATTGTACATGTGGAAGCTGTGATGGACAACATACCCTAACACAGTGTACTCAAAGTTAGTGTGTGCAGAGTTAGAACATTATTCAGTTGGTTCTCATTTTCTTCCACATTCAACTTTTGTTTCCCAGCCATTCCAGATAGAGAGCTGTGTACTTTGGGGAAAAAAAATTAATAATTAAAACCCAGCCCTTTTACCTTTTTCTCATAGCAGAGATGAATGAATTCTAGGCAGAGACTACAACAGGTCTGAAAAATACCAGTTTTATAAGTGATTATCTCAGAGACTTGCAAATATGCCAGGCAGGATCCTTACTGCTCTGTGGAGCTCAGCTGCAGAGGAATGGAACAAGTAAAGTACTTCATTCTCACTGCAGCCTGTCTTATTTATACATTCAAGATATGCTGTGGATTTCTAAGACACACCTTTGAGGCATGCACATGTTCCCAGGGATTAAGGAAACTCGATGGAGTAATAAATTCTCTGCTCATTTAACTTCATCCAAGTCAGCAGAATTAAGTCAGCAGAAGTTGCTGCCTATAGTTTTTAAGTTCAGGGAGATCCCAGCGTGCTGGTCTCTTATATGACACATGGCACAGAATATCCTGCCTGCAGAAGGAATGTTAATATGTGCTAAACCAGCTACAACTGACAGCCTGAGTATCCCTGTGCACTTCGGAAGGACGTGTACTCTTGATTACAATTCCCAGGCAGTTTTGAATTTGCCATTTTTCTAAGGAAATTATTCTTCTCAATTATTAATCAGTGTGATTGTTAACATGTTTCATTTTACTTAATTTTGACACATTTAATAACCGTAGACTCCCCATCTCCTTCAGAAATGGGGTTGGAAGAGACTTGTACCGATTCAGAGATAAAATAACAAGCAGTTATAGCATAAGCTTATATAAAAAGACTTTGTAGTTGGAGAATGTAACAACTTATATTACAGAAGGGAAATCATAGCACTCACCAGTTTACTATACACAGTTCTTATGAGGACTTTGTGGAAAGTCAATTTACCTCATTAGGAACAAGGAAGCCATAAAAAGTATGAGAGGAAAAAAAAAGTGGGTTTGCTGCAAATAGATCATAAAAACATGACCACTGTCATGAGGTGTAGGGATTTCAGGTCCTGACACATGATTATTGCTTATTATGTTCAAATATTTACTCAATAGAGAAAAAAATGTGTTGTTATTATTATAAAAGTCAGATGTTACTGTATCTAACCATCAGTATCATTTCAACACCTACAATTCACTTGTAAGTTTTTTATAAAAGACATGTTTTCAATAAAATTTATGACATTATCATATTTCTCAAATTCTGTGACAGATATGTTCTATATCCTGGCAACAACTTGTACAATTTCCTCTTTGCTTCTGCAGAAGTATCATTTTAAATGGAACTTCTAATTAGGTCAAGTGTGTTAAAAAAAAAATCTGGAAAGGCTGAAATCCTGCCTAAATGAAGACAGCTCCTCTTTGATGTGGTAATTAAATTTTGGTAGAACTATAGCAATAATTCAGAAGCCTGAAGAGCAGAGACAGAAAATATTTGAATGGTCAAATGTTTTATTAACATACTGAGTAGAAAGGAAGAAGAGGAAAGAATTTAGCTGTAGAAAAAAAGACAGAAGGTGAAAGACATGAAAGGAAGAGCTGACAAAATACTGTGAAGAAAAAGAGAAAGCAAACAATATAAAGGAGGGGGAAACAAGGAGAAAAAACCAGAGATGTGAGAAAAGGGGAAAAGGAGATATGAGGAGATGAGATGTGAACAGCAAAATGGAAAGTAAAGTGAGGTGGAAGCATATGACAAGAAAAAAAAGGTGAAAAATTAAGTTTATTTTTAAAAGTATGTGTGTCAACCATAGAAGCATTTGGCAGGTGAGGAAATTCAAAGTAACAATAGCTCAGGTGACAATTCTCTGCTAAAGCAAGGCTCTCAGTACCTTCTCTAGAAAAACTAATATATTGTCCAGATAACCATCTGCATATGCTCACAGCTTCACTGCAGGAACTTCTGCCATCCTTTACAATAATACAGTCTAACAGCATCTGTTTGAGGTCAGTATCATTTGTTGTCATTTCTCCACTGAACAGCCAGTGACATGGGAACACACTGGATTTTTGCCATTCACATAATATCATGCAATGGGTTTGGTTGTTGTCAAAATTAAAACTCTGATCCAATAACTCCAAGGCTTCCAGATCACGTTCATGGTCTGGAAAAAATCACTTGGAATCATCACAGGAAAATAGGAATGCTGGCAGGCAATCTCATCAGCAAAACCATCTAATACATACAATTCAAAGATTCCTTTCTATGGCACCAACTACAGTAATTATCTAAGAATGGTGCTGTGTGAAAAATACATAACAAACCAGCAGTATCAAAAGCTTGAAAACATTGCCAGGCAACCATGGGTTTGCATCATTCACAAACTGGTTTGTGCAAAAGCACTTTATTCTGACTTGGATGATTACAGCCTTTCTCCATCACCCATACACATTAGAAACTGAAAGTGGGGATACCACCTGCCTGCTGCATTGCTAGCAAGACAATTCCCACTTTTCATTCTTTGTTTTGCATCCTCTGTGCTGGTGTCCAAGTGTGGGAGAAGAGAAAATTCAATAGTGATGTCTAATTGCCATTTCTTTATGATTTGAGATGGGAAAACTGTTGCACAGAAAGCAGAAAAATGCTCAGTATCCCCGGGATGAGGATATTAGAGAGCTAAACATCTGAAATTATGTTGTGTGTATGTCCTTCTTCCATCTCCTGATTAACTATTCTGAAAGATGACTGAGATGAGAAAAATAGAACATCTCTCCATACCAGAAATTACAACATTAGTTGAAATAGCTTCCTATTATTACCTTTGTTGTCACTTTCATTACTGGTTTTGTAATGCTTTGGGGTTTGTTCAGTCTCATCATGTTGAATGCTTTTGAAAATTGGCTTGCAAGTTCTGATGAATTTGAATCTCATACATGTCCAACCATGGCTTAACATGCTGAGACTTTCAGCTTGTGTCTCCCAAAGCTTAAGGGAAAAGCAACAGTGATCAGCATGGACAAGAGCACAAACCCCATCTGGACAGTATAAAGATCTATTTTCTTGGGACCATAAGACTCATAAGCTGGTGAGCAACCATCAAGACCAGAAAGAAACATTTTGAGGCCCTCAGGTGACTTTGAAACCTTGGGCAGATAGTTACTAAATTTAAAACCCTAGTTCTCATCTGGTCTTTTAATGTCTGAGAAGAAATCAGAAATTTATGTTAGTTTTCTTTTCTTCCACCTCTCCCAGCACCAGGTGGACATCACCCCACTGCACATCCAGTACTACCTAACTGGACAGTAAGGAAAGGTAACATTGGAAAAACTCTAAGTTAAGGAGGCATCTTATTTTCACATAGAAACCCTAGAGAACTGAAATTAAAATGATGACATATTGAAGGGAAAAGAAGCATTCATAATCCCATGAGGGCTATGACATCATTTGGACAATCTCGTGCTTCAAAGCACAGCTGATTGAGACGCTTCACCTGCACAGGCTGCTTCAAAGCTGTCAATCTCACAGCGAGCTCTGGCCATTTTCAAGGGTTAAGATGAGGTACCCTGAGCTGCTGAGGATTCTTTTTTGATTTAGAGACTTTTTGCCATGTAAGGCAGGGCAAAGAGGCTGCCAACAGGAGCATTCCACACACATGCTTCTTTACATGATCAGGGAGATCATTTCACTACCGTACACTGAGGATTATTGAATCTTCATGCTAAGATACAGATTTAAAAATTGGGCTTTCCTAGTATATTCATATTATTCTTCCATTGTTTGTTTTCTAGCACCTGTGTCTTTTAATATTTTTCAGTACATAATGTATTTATAATTTGTTTATTTATTTATAATTTTTTTCATTGACTAGTTTCAAACAGGATACTTTTTCATCTCTTTTTCATCTGTTGAACTTGAAAAGAAATACACTTCCTTACATGAAGGAACAAGAATCACCATGGTAGCAAACTCACTGGACGCAATTCAGTGTACAATTAGTAAATCAATACCAATAATGTTAGAAATGAAAAAAACATTGTTCACAGTCACATTGTATCTCCGAGTGGAACAATATTTGCTACAACAGAATAAAAGAAAGCAAGGGGAAAACTTACATAACAAGTAACACACAATAATTATTAACTATTCCATTACTGATTACAAGAAAGTTGCCAATAAAGAAGCTTGTAGATGGTAATTGAGCAATGGCAAAGAAGATACACAAGAGAGTTCATCCATATACAAAGAAATTCCCTAAGTATACTGGATGGACCAAGAAAAACTGAGTTTCTCAAAAAAGAAAAAATAGAATTTCTAAACCATAATTACTTCTTTGAGTCACTAAACTCCAAATTTTAACACTGGAGGGGACCATCTAGAATATTCTGTGCCCTGACACCCTGTATATATAACTTGAAAGGTTTGGGTATTTTCACATTATTATGCCTTTATAGATTCTTAACTTAGTGTCCTATAATGAATCGCAAGATTAATGTATCATTCTCCTTTTAGTGTACTTGCTGTAAAAATTACTGCATGTGCAATTTCTATATAGTTCAAGTATGGAAAGTTTTATGCTGAAATGCTTCAGACCAGGATGATATGTTTTTGCACATCACAAGCTGTTTGCCATTTTCAAAAAAATATCCCTTGCCATATATTAGCATCTCCTTCCTTTGTCCCAGGACAGAGTGGTACCAGCTTTCATCCCAGTCCCAGCAAGAGCTTTGCAGTTCACCCAGGAATGAAAACAAAACAGAGCCTTAAAGAATACATTCATTTTCACTTTTAGTTCGTGCAAAAAACCTGTATGTTTTGTAGAAGTAAACAGCACTCACAAAGCACTCATTCAAAAATATTTGTTGCTCAAAGTGTTGTCTGAGCACATTGAGGATCCCAGTCCTATGTCCATCCAAATCAGCGTGGTTTGCAGTGATGGCACTGGGAACAGACTGTCCATATGTGGCAACATGCACTCTACAACACAGATATTGTTCTCAGCCAAGGCACTTCCAAAGTGATCCAGAAGCACACCAGATGGTCCTTCAGCCATGGCTTGGACTCTCCTGAAGGACCCCACCATACATACCTACACACCACATATGAATTTTAGTATTTAGGCCATGCCCAAGAGGCTACTGTAAGCATTCTAATTTTTAAACCATTTTTTGAGTTAGCCTGAAGTGTTTTTATCCAAGTTAACAATTAATGGCATGACAGTGGTTCAGAGTCCCAGTAATCACTGAAGCTAAACACACTTTGTACACACTTTGTGTACAGTCTTGGACTTGTTTTCTTAGTCTTGTCCTGGTTCACTGACTACAATACAAAAGGAACTTTATAGATATGTTGTATTCAAGTCAATTTTTGATAAGCCTGCTGGGTACCTTTTTAGAATTTTACTTTGAAAAAATTACAGAAATTGATAAGTTATCTTCTAAAAGTTGAACTTCAGCTCACCGTCCAGATATTAAGCCATTAGTCTATGGCATATTATTGCAAAGAGCATGTAATGTACCTCTGCTGTTTCCACTTTGTGCTTTGCTGTTGTATTTGTCATTATATGGCATTTCTTTTTCATCTCAAGTACGTGTGCCTTTTAAAGCTCACAGACTTCAGTGACATATTTGTAATAGACAAAAACTGATAGGAGTTGTATAAGAGCAGCTAAACAAAATGGTTCTAGCAAACAGCTTCAGTGTTTCCCAAGTGATCTAAAATTGGAAAAATGAAGTCTCAAAAATAGCAGAAAGATAAACATTGTTCCTTTATATCATACAGTTTAAAATCAACAGAAAATGTTAGGCATACTTCATACACACAAACCATCACATTTCTATTAAAATAAATACATCAAATACAAAACTGCAGCATGTTCCATTATTCCTATAGTTCTCAATAAATCTGAATCTCTCTTTTATTATTTTGTTCTGGATATTTATGAGCTACATATTTAAGATAATTAACTGCCTTGCATTACCAACTGCTTCTCTATGGATTGCTATGGAAAAATACAACCAAACAACAAACACAATTACTGACCTCTAATGCCTTACAAGGGAAGGATTTCAAAGAGCTTCTTAAAACTTAGGAAGTATTATTCACATTTCATCAGTGTGAAAATACAGGTATAGGAAGGTTAAAATGCTGGTTCATGTTAACACTACAAGTTAAAGGTAGAACTGGAAAGAAAGCCAAGCATAGTCTCGCCCCTTAAATGTAACCTTTCTAACCTTCACTGTTCTCATCAACAACTCATACCCCTATATAGCTGGAATTATATTGGCATATTTACCATAATTAGGAGCTACTAGTTGCTTTGGATCAGAGCTTTGGCATTTGTGTCAAGTGCTGTCTTTAACAGCTTGCTTTTGGTTTTGGAGAAAACCCTCCTTTTGACTCATTAGCGAT
>JAOXXN010000001.1:70242829-70252912 GCA_026770055.1 Myrmophylax atrothorax
AGCGATGTTACCCATTTTGCAGTGGGTCATCATTTGTGGTCCAGTATTGATCTGCAATGGGCAGTTGAGCTCCACTCACTTTAAAAAATTGAAATAGTCAGTTGATAATAACTGGACTGAAAGCTTCTGCCATAGATACTGTATTGCTCAGGGAGCATAGAAGTCAGGTGAGCAGTCCAAGGCAGGGGTGTTGAGGAAGTATGGGTTCTGTTCCCATCTGGCCCTGGAAACCTGTCACTTTTCTGCATTTCAATTTCTATGAAAGAGAAATGAGAAATTGACAAAAAAATTGTAAAGTGCTCTAAGGTCTGTGGCAAAGAGTGACCTGTGAGACTTGGGTGTTACAAATATCTATACCTGCATAAGACAAGAATGATTAAATCTGATTTCCCTCTGAGATCACACAGCACCAACCCCTGAACTTTAGTGAAGATGCCTATCATGCCAGAATTTGACAGAATAGTGAAAGATACCCAATGCAAAAAAAAAAAAAACCCACACCACAAAAAAACCAAAACACTCCCCCCCCCCAACATTCTCCAAGATTTTTATCCCTGGCACTGTAAAAAAATATATTTCCTTCAGCCTAACCAAATTGTCCCTTGCTGAAGCTGGTAAGTGGAGCCCCTTTTCCTATCCTCATACTTCTTTCTTTCTTCTAAAAATAATGCAAAGAGGATGCAACCTATCCATATAAGTCTCAATAATGCCACATGCAAAACAAAAATCACCTCCTAATTCTTCCATTCCTGTCCACTGCCTTAACTGCTTTAGCCTTCTTCATCACAGCGCTGTTTCTTTTCTGCTATTTGATGATTTCCACAATGTTTTCCTGGCTCCTATTTCTAGCTACAAAGCCTCAAATTCCCTAGAAGAAAACAGGTTTTTACAGTGTTCCTTTCCTGCAGTCACCAAGTACTTCACATTTTTAAAAGTGGCTGACCTGCTTTCATTACAAATGATCTGTGAAATTTTATTTGTGGTTTACTTCCAGAATGCTGATAAAATTGTTGGCTAAGATGCACATTTACTATTGATTCCTGAGGACCTTCACTAGAAAAAAACATCATTTGATGGCTGACAACTGCTCTTTCTGTTATCTTTTCAGGAATCGTAAAATATTCCTCTACAGTACATCAGTTAGAGAGAAAAACATCATTGGGATATCTAGGGCATGGCTTTAGTCTTACTTACATCTGGAGGTTCAGATCTCTGTGTGAGATCAAAATCCCATTGTGAAAATATTTCCTGATCCAGATTTTCTAGTGAAGAAAATTTCAGTTATGTCCATTAGGGAGATGATGTCTATCATTTGTTCTCCTAAGGAATGATGGAAGAAAATGGGACTAACCTGTTTTAAAACAGCCCCTGAAAAAAGTCTTTGGGCTTCCAGGATGAGGACCTACATTCCAGATGAATGAGGATGTCTGGTCAACTTAATGACTTTTCAGAAGCAAATCAGTGTCTATTTGGTAATCTGGAACAGTTGGGTTTTCAACAGCTTTTGAACCCAGCACCTCCTGCTGGGAACTCTGTTGAAAGTTTCAGAGCTCAGCCCTTAAAATTTTACTCCATATTGGATCCAAACTTTTTATGAGCTTAAATGAAATAAGACCAAAAAACAGGCCAGTGAGGTTTTAATTATTAAAAAAGAAGAGTTTTCATATTTCCGTTCCAGATGTATTGTGGATCCCTTTTGAAAAACCCTGTCCAAATATGCACAGCTTTTCCAAGACATGTTTTTATGGTAAATTTCCCAAGATTTGCATGCTGAGGTTGCCTCTGTTGTTCCTGCCTTTCTCTTTACAGGGTACATAAACTAGGTCTCTGGTCTTCTCAGACTTTCTCAGTTCTGAAACTTTCAGAAACATGGTATCTTTGAGATACTGTGGGCAGACATACTGAGAGAAGGCTGGTACAATTTCATAAGCCTCATTTCTTTAAGAAAACCTGAGAGTTAAGAATAAAGAAAAACCAGGAAAATATTTGCAAATGAAGACACTGGGAGGATTATGGTAAAAAAAATTATCCTTATTGCTCTGCTCAGCTTTGGCATCTCTTTCTTTCTCCATATTTCATAAGAAGAAGGCTCTTTGGGACAAGAACATATCTGCTTTGGTGCTTTACCAAGCTCAGTGGGGAGGGGAATCTGACAACTGAGTACTTTTTTATAATAATTAATTACTTGCATCATCCACTGCTGAAGATTGTATGTCCCAGTGCACTAGCCCTCAGCAATATGTATGAAAATCTTGGAGGTCTGAGCCCACAGCTAAAGAACGAAAATTCTCAGGAGATATATTTTCAATTAAAGCTTTTTATGTTAATACTTCAGATGCTTCAACAATAATTTGCTGAGGCATGCAGGGTATTTCAGTTATAAAGAAAAGAGAGAGAAATAATTAATGTGCCCAGTTTGAGCTTCTGGTTTCCCCAAACTTACTTACTTTGTTTCTTCTAGAAAATTTAACTAGTAAACAAATTAACAATAAGTCAGCAGCTGTTCTGAAGTTTCCTTATCTAGAAGAACAATCACGTAAATGCCACTTTGCACTGTTATGCAGGCCAGTACAAAGAATTCAGCCAACTGATAGCAAGCTTTTCTTTCCCCAACCAGTCCTTGCCATGTTTCAGTGCATCTCAGTGAAGGAATAATTATTGTCAATAACTGGTAGGTATTTGTGGTGCAGCAATATCTCTGCAACCCAGATGAGACTGTGAGGCCTTTCTAAGCGTCCACATGCACACAAATCACAAAGATGGTCCCAGCTCTGAAGGCCTTCTATTTAAATCAGTGTAACAAAGGCCAAGAGAAAAGCAGTACTCTTTTGTCCTATTTTGCATGGGGGTTACTAAAGCCTATGAAATCTACAGAAATTCATAGAGTGGCTTGAGTTGGAAGGAACCTTAGACAGCATCTAGTTCCAAGGCCCCACACCCCTCATGAACAGGAACACCTTCCCCTAGACCAGATAGCTTAAAGCCCCATCCAACCCAGCCTTGAACATTTCCAGGGATGAAGCATCCATGACTTCTCTGGGCAACTTTTTCGTGTGTCTCATTACCCTCTAAGTAAGGAATTTCTTCCTGGTGTCTGACCTAAATCTACCCTCTTTCAGTTTAAAGCCATTATCTCTTGTCCTATCACTAAATGCCCTTGTGAAAAGCTCTTTTCCAGCTTTCCTGTAGATCCCCTCTAAGTACTGGAAGGCCAAATTTGTTGCCAATGATAAATTACACAGGCAATTATCTGTGTTTTTACTTGAAGTCCCTACCAAAAGAGGGGAAAACTCAACACTGCCACACTGGAGTGCACTGTCATTGCCATGAGTCCATCCTTCCTCAGCAATTTTGGAAGTTTACATTTTCTTTGTGGACTTATGGAGACCAGTTTGAGTTTCACCACACTCGTTACCACAATGTAGCTTGAGGTGTTTAGAGGACATTATAAAGAATACAGCAGTCTCCTAACCTCTCAAGATCCACTTTAGACCTCAGAGGAGACTACTAGGCTATGTGTGCTCAAACTGGGAGACAGTCTTTTCACCCAGCAGAGAGGCAAAAAAGCCTTACAAACTTTTTATATTTCCACAGTATTTCAGTTCTGTTTTAAAGCTAAGACTGAAATTAATAATGTCAAGGACATAAATGACAAGGCTGTTCTTGGTGTATGCTGCCAAACATCATCTGCAAAGAGACGGGCAAGAAATCCTCCTGAGCTTACTGCTGTACTGAGACTTCCAGTCACCCTTTGGGCTAAATTCTGGGAAAGCAGGTAGATATTTGAAGTGTTGTCTAACCTCAACCAAATCATAAGGCAGTTATCATAAACAGGCTGAATGTGAAGATAGGCACAGAAAGTCAGTGAGCCCTTCCCAGGCTGTTCAAAACCCCAACACAACATCATGTCCCTTTCTTTAAGAGAGATTTGTCGATGCTTGCTGTGTAGAGCATAGTTTGACTACCAATATGGCACTGCTTATAAAGCAAACTGTGATGAAATCTTGGAGCTTTGTTTACTTTTTATCTGTTTTTTAAATAGAAACTATATAATGACTTCTATTTGTGAAGAAATACAAAAATATCAGATTTTACAGTAAGTATTTACTTTTAGATTACAAATGAAAGTATACTGTGGGGTTTTGAGATTCATTACATACTTACAAAATCATACATGCAGTTGCAAGAAAAAATTATGTTAATATACGTTAAAAAATCTGGAAAGTCAGGAATTCTTATTACACAATAGGCTTTTTCCCCACTATCCTCTAGGAATAGCCTATACATGGCATTGCCATAGACATCAGTTAGCTCCATGCAACCTAAGAACAGACCAGTTCCATCTGAAATTGAGGCCAAGGGAGAGAAGAACCATGAACTCTCAATTCCTTCTCCCACAATGCAGCAATGGGAATTCACAGCTCTCAGTACAGCACAGCAAGTAATTTATGACCATGTGTGGGAGATACAAGCTGCTGAAGAGACTTCCTTAACTACCTTCCCCTTCCCTTTGTCATACCAAATTTGTACCCTTTCAGAACTACAAGAACTAAATATTCATACAATAGGGTGAAAAATGAGCATTCAAAGGTGACAGAGAACAAATCATTCCTAGCAACAGAGGCATGCAGTCAGGAGAAGAATCTACCTTGCTACTTTTGTCAGACCTTTCAGAGCCATCAACAGAGGGCTCCTCTGTCCAAGATTGGGGAAGTCAATTACTGTCAGACAATGAAAGCTGTCGTAAAACATGAGCTATTCTTGCATGACTAAACTGCCTTCTCCTGTTCTATGTTTGGGATGATTCAGGTTTTCCACTGGTTCACAAAACACATGATTATAACTCTAGTCCCCATTTATTTTCTGGGAGCGAAAGAGGCACAGTGACGGATAGTTTCCTGTGCAAGTGCCAAGTGAGCATCAAAGGGGGTGTCCATGGAGGTCTTCCAGCACTCAGGGTTTTTTAGCTTACAAATCTTCTCTTACTCCAGCTCTGGATCTTTACTAGGTAGTATTTGTCAGCTATTTTGTGGCACAGATAAATAGGGCCTGTGATGAAACCAAAGCAAGATTTAAATTTAGACCTCAAGAGACATATAGTTACCCCAGTACCACATCACCACTATTCCTTGTCACTTATGGTTTTTTTCTTTATATACCTGTCTTCTATTACAGCGATCTATGAGATACACTCTGATTTCCAAGCAAGTACGGCTCAGCTTGAAAAGGCCATCAAATTATTGGCTCCACTTACATGCATGTCATACAGTTTTTCCAAAACAGATTCTCAGTATTCAAATTTGTAGACTAAGACATCCAAAATCATTGGTGATTTATCCTAAAATAGCAAATTGAGGAGCTCTGAACCTGATTTCTGAGCAGTCAGATATCCATGAACTGGGAATGCATAGACACCTGGGAGCAATAAATGTACCGGCTATACCAAGCTAAGCCGCTATCAGTGAGACTGATTTTTCCCCTCTTCCTTCCTGTCAGTGAAATACTCTGGGTTTCAACACAATATGTACCCTTAACTCCACAAAGCAAAGATATAGATTTAAGGAGATTCATGTTGCTTGTTACTGATGCAGTTTCATTTCACTCAGACACTAACAAGACTGACAGTGAAACAAGACTCTACTGGTTTATGGCTTCCTCTTCTCTCCAAGAAGTCACTGCCCTGAGAATACATTATCCTGCAACAGGAGATTTTCCTAATCTCGAATTCTCAACCAAGCTAATCAGGCAGATTAACAGGCCTTCAGATACACCTCATGGGGGGCCATGCTGGTGAGATTCATCTTGCCCCTCAGGCAAATTTCAGGAGTAAATACGAGACAAAAGTAGCACTGCAACGCTGCTGTGCTAGAGCCTCTCCTTTGGGACACTGCTGGAAGAGGCATTATAGGTATGGACATTACAGGCAGTGGAGCATGTCCATCTCTCAGCACTATCCCCCACTACATTATTTATTAAAGGCAAGGTGTGGAGACAGAGCCTTCCCAGCCTTTGAGACCTTTCCACCCTTGGCAGCTGGTTGGGCACAGCCTAGGAAGCTTAATGCTGCAGCAAAACCAGCTCTGGGTTTGACATAAACAGCAATTACCACTAAAGATAGAGTGCATGTGGCTGTGGTTTGTTGTCTACACACACGAGATGGAAAGTCATCCCTCCTGAGTGCTTATACCAAAAAGCTATTTTACAGTTGTTGGTGGATTAAAAACAATACCTTGTGTTCCAGGAAGAATGTATTTTTCAATTTGTACAACTTTGTCTTACCATGATTGTAACTTCACAAAATGTTATCAGCTACAACCCACATCCTTGCTCTAGCAGACCTCTGAATTCTTGGATGTTTCAATAAATTTCTTCTGTCTTATCCCATTAATCTCCATTAGCTATTAGTTCTTAGAAATTAAATGAAAATGTATTTCCTATCAATTGTAACAGTAAAGTGATACATCTGAGAGGCAATTTAGCTTTCACAAAGATTTGAGCACAGGACAGAAAGCTTTGGGATTTCAGCCTGACTCTTTTGATTGGCTTTTTCCTCCAGGATAAAGGCTAACAAGTGTAAGCAAAAGCTGTGATACTGAAGGTGTGAAACGGTTTTGAACTCACAAAAATACAACACAAAAATTAGACTAAAATACATACACTTTGCTCAAAATCCCTATGTGTCATTCACAGTGATATATTTCATAGAAAACTCTTTGCAAATTAGCAATCCCAGAGAGAGTTGCTTTTGCACCTGGACAAGAAGTGCCCATAGGCAGCACAGAGCTGTTGTTGGCTGACCAACACATCCAGTTCATGAATTGGTGACAGGTAAAACAATTTAAACATTGCAACCACGATTGCCTTATTCATCAACTAATGGTCCTTTGCTGATCTGCTCAATTTCTTCTACCCCTCTCTGGGTTTGAAGTTGTTTGGACAGAGGAAAATCTTTGCTCCAGGGTGACAGAGGCACCAGTCTATTCTTAAGCACACACAGCAGGATTCATGCAATTCTTTCTGCTGCTGAACCAAACACACCATCTCTTTCTTTTCTGCTGTTACATCCTAAATGTTTTTCCATGCTCATCAGTACAAAACCCCAGGAAAAGTGATAAACCTCCACTGACTGATTCTTTTTAGTATATGCTAGAAACTTGTGCCCCTGGCCAGAAAGCTGTTTGCAGGAGGAATGTTTTATTAAAACTTGCACAGCAGTCCAAAAGGAAATAAACCCCCTTGCGTAAATCTGTACTGGAGAGGCTTCTAGAAACAACTTCTCCCACCAAGTCCAAGAAGGAGCCTGTCAGATTGCTTGTCTTTCATGACAGCTGTTGTGTCTGGCCCAATCAGTTCATCAAAGTTGCTCCCTCTTGAAAGATGGACAGTGACAGCCACTTTTAGTGTGTAAGACCCAGAAAATGCAAAGGGGTTTGCAACCAATATTAACTACAGTGGTGATTTCATCAAATCTGTAAATTATTCTAATAAACCAGGTGTGGTTCCAACATAATAACTGCATCCATTCCAGCAAATTAAGTGTTCATGGCACTTTTCCTTGGCCCTGGGGCAGCTCACAGCCACCCTACCACTTCCTTGGCCTCAACAGTGATGGGGTGTCAGACAGGCAGACTTTTGTGAATCATCCCCAGCCCACACTAAATCTGGAGCTGACTAAGTCAGTGCAAGTCAGCCCTGGCCAAAAGGTAAGGACCGTGCCCAGCAGGACGAGTGATTACAGATTCTGGAGTCTGTGGCCTGGCACTGATTTAATATTATCCATGTAGACAGCAAGCCTCAGAACCAGAATTGCACCCAGAATTTCCTTTGCACTTCCCAAGTACAGTATCGGTGTGTCATGACCTGGAAGCATTCTCCATTGGTCAGACATGAACTGGATTACAGCCAACACAGATGCTTCTGCATTTCTGTTCCTTTCCTAGAACAAATTCTACTATTTTAAGATGGGTGTGTGCTCTCAATCTCATCCAATCCAATCACATCCAGTCCAATCCCATCCAACACAATCCCTACCAGTCCAATCCAATCCTTTCTGAGCTATTACAGGTGTAGAAGAGCATAGTCTGGATACACCAACCTCCTTTCCCAAGATGTATACTCTGAACTCTAAAGATGGATGTAGAAATTAATCCACCATAGAACAATTTAGAACTTCCTACCTAAATTGCATCAGTTTACACCATATAAATTACAAGAGTTTATACTTCCTTGAAGACTCTTGAAATCAGTGGGCTAAATTGAGAAGGGATAAGTATGCAACATAGGACTTTGGTAAATCGAGCCTAACAGACCCTGTCTAAGGAGATATTTTAAAACCTGAGTTTTAAAATTAGTCAGGATTTCACTTTTCATTCTTTAAAAAGAAGAGAGGATGGTTAAAGTAGAAAGGAGAGTGTATGACAAGCACTAGATTTCCCTACTGATCCATGGGGAGACGGGTACCCTCAGATTTACAGCACTTTGCATAGCAAGGTTTACATACTAAATGCATTTCTCTTCTTCTCTTTTTATTTTCCTCAGAGAAGTATAGTGCAGTTGACATGATCTTGTAAAATACATGACACAACAAAAAATTCTGTATTGATAGTGTTTTTTTCAAGGAAGGGATTCATAAAAAGAGGTACTTCCCCAAAAGAAGCTGTTTGCTTGTGCTTCACCGAGCAAGCCAAATCCTAGTGAGCTCTCCTGAAGTGTTGCTGCAGGGGTGAGGGAGGACACAGGAGGACTGATTGTGCTGGGACCAAGCGGAAAGTGCTGCCGCACTGTGCTCTTTGACACATTCACAACACAGTTCCCTGCAAGATATGACACCAATCCTCTCATAATTATTAACTTTTTCAGACCAGGGTCAGTGAGGCTGCAGGACAGGTTTGCCACCCATCGGAGTCGGTGGCATTCCCTGTCTGGTTCTTGCCGCTTCCCCCACTTCCTCCCCTCAAAGTTACACTCAAAGCAGTTGCCACCTTCACAGCCTGCGGCAGAGAACCGAGATACAGGAAGGAGGGGGAGATGTGGCAGAGGCACAGCAGGCTCACTTTATCTGGATCAGCTTCACACAGCAGCCCACATGAGTATTCAAGATAAGCAGTATAGACCACAGCATTGAAATCATGTTGGCAGCTACTAATAGAAATACACTGCCTATTACCCACACAGACAGCACCACCATTTGAGGGCAATGCCAGTGCTTGCACATTATAAAGAAATAAGATATTGCCCTGGTTTCAAGTGATTTTTTTTTCTGTCTTTTTTTAAGACAGCAGATTTTACTTTTAAGCAGATATGCACTTTCTGATTTGTTACTAATTTAAGTGACATTTATACTCCAATAATGCTCAGAACCAGAACCAAGATTTCAGCATACTGAAATTGTGCAAGCAAAGGCTGGGAGGGTGCCAGATTAGTTAATGGTTACTCCTGCCCTTCAAAACTTTTATTAATATCTCTCTCTCCTTTTTTTTTTTTTTACTGGAAGGCAGCAATTCTATTTTTAGCCACATCCCTATTCTATGCATGGTTC
The DNA here is from genome assembly GCA_026770055.1 of Myrmophylax atrothorax. Classification (NCBI taxonomy): domain Eukaryota; kingdom Metazoa; phylum Chordata; class Aves; order Passeriformes; family Thamnophilidae; genus Myrmophylax; species Myrmophylax atrothorax. The sequence goes on from JAOXXN010000001.1 coordinate 70,252,368, forward strand.
ATCAGCATGCCACCTGGAATTAATATTTACCTTATTTTTAGACTCAGTTAAGATGGGCAAGTGTATTCTGGCCAAGTGACCCAAAAGGACCCCAAACATGAAACATTCACTTTTGTTTCTCAACTTTTCCCTGCCACATAAGATAAAAAGCCAAGCAGACTCTGTAAGTGTCCCCGTGCAGGTTGCCCTCCATCACAGAACAACAGCAGATCTGTTATCCTGATGTTCAGGGCAGCACAGAGGAAGAAAGAGTCAGACAACTGGAAACTTCTGAGAAAGTTACAGCTATATTAGCTTTCCTATCTGTGCTGGTTTAAAGGTAAACCAGCAGGAGAAATGAACGCAACACAAAAGAGATTATAAGTCAGAGTTACAACTTAATAACAATATTACAATAAATGCAATGGCACAAAGAGAAAAATTGGTTTTAACCCACAAAAACCCAAAAGTATAACCCAGCACCCTCGGGCACAAGCACAAAGGGGTTTGTTAGCCCCTGTGCTGAACCCTATGTGGTTCCCCCAAGTCCAAAGTAAAAGTCCAAA
>JAOXXN010000001.1:70253012-70263756 GCA_026770055.1 Myrmophylax atrothorax
CCGTTTATTTTTTTTATTTTTTGTAAAAAAAAAAAAAAAACACTAATATATTTTGGCAGTAACTGCAGTTCCCACTGTATTACTTGAGCCGTGGATGAATTTTAGAAAACAGTACTTTTTAATTTTCTGTCATGACCAATTATTTGAAGACCTACAGAATCCAGAGCCATCTGGTGTTCTACAATATTCTACAATGTTTTCTTGCTTCTGCACCAGTCATGATGTTGTTTTTAGAAGCAAAATAAAAATATAAACCCAAAAACCTGATCCAGTGCATCACCATGGTTATAATAAAGAATTTCTTCCTAACAGCTAATCTACATCGACTCTCCTTCAGCCTAACACCATTCTCCTTTGTCCTATCACTACATGCCCTTGTGGAAGTCCCTCTTCAGCCTTCTGGAAGGCTGCTATAAGGTCTCCCTGAAGCCTTCTCTTCTCCAGGATGAGCAATGCCAACTCTGTCAGCCTGTCTTCACAGAAGAGGTGCTGCAGCCCTGTGATCAGCTTAGTGGCCCTTCTCTAGGCTTTTCCATGTCCTTCTTTTGTTGGGGGCTGCAGACCCAGACACAGTACTCCCGATGGGGTCTCACCAGAGCTGAGAAGGGGAAAATCACCTCCCTCAACCTGCTGGCCATGCTGCTTTTGATGGAGCCCAGAACATGGTTGGCTTTCTGAGCTGCAAGCACACTTTGCTGGGTCACGTCCAGCTTTTCATACACAAACACCTCCAAGTCTTTCTTGGGGCTAGCCTTGATCCATTCTCCACCCAGCCTGTACATGTGCTTGGGATTGCCCTGACCCAGGTGCAGGACCTTGTATTTGGCTTTGTTGAACTTCATGAGGTTTGGGCAGGTCCACCTCTGTGAGACACTGCATGGGTATATTAATTATTGGCTCAAACCAACTCAAGTTGCTGGGCAGGGAAGGGACAGGTTGATTTCCAGGAAGGTGAGGTGATGCCCCGTCCCATACACCAGACTCTTGAAGTTTCTTTGTGCAACCCTGGGACAGTTGTCAGTCAAAAGCCGCCCAGGAGCACTGCCCGTAACATATCCTGGAGTCCTTGACCCAGCCCCAGATCTGCTGGCACATCAGAGGTCCTGCCTGGAGGTGGGGGGTGTAGCTACAGGAGGGCCAGAGGAAATAAAAGTAATAATACATGCTCTCCATGTGTTCAGTCTCTACCTTCCAGACGTGTAGATGCAGGACTTACACAGGACTCCGATAGTGGATATAATTCTCTCTTTTTCTGTCTCTTTCTTTACTTCATGTTCTCCTAATCGCCTTCCTTAATATTTTGGGTAACTTATATCTGGATGAGTTGGATTTTACTAAGTTGTATGGGTATGTGCTAAGTCAATGTTTTGTGGAATGCTTTCTTTTGGTTGGATGTTGCCCTTTAATCTTTTGCAAAGTTCTCTTATTTTCCAAAGTTTGACAGTAAAAGCATTGTTGACCTCCTGGGAAAAAAGGGTGTGGTGTCTTCTCCTTTGCGCTCTCTCTAAAGGTTTTAAAAGAACTGAAGGCTCTTTTAATAAATTCGGTGGGTGAATTTTTGGAGCCTTGTATATTTTTAAAGTAAAACTCCTTCAATGAGCTCGTAGGTCAGAGCCTGGGTCTTACAACCTCTCAAGCCTGTTGTAGCAATAGGTACCCTTTTTGGAAGAGTTTGTAAGGGAAGCTAGAACTTGTTTTTCACTTAGGAAGCTTTTCTTTGGCTGCAAAGTGCCTCTGGTATGCAGGGCAGATAACATTTGCAGACATGTACAGGGCCTCCTTGGGCCCAAGAGGGTGGGGAGGACAGAGTGAAGATGAAAAACCCTGGAAGACCATGGAAACTGCCTTTCCCTGAGGCCTGGTGCTGTCTTGTAGCACTGTGAGGTTTTGTAACTTTCCAGCGTCCTCACCTCCAAAATAAACCTTTTTTGAATTCTTTGCAATATCATGGCATTTTGAGGAATACCTATATGTGTCTTACTTTACACCTGTCAAGGCCTCTCTGGATGGCATCCCTTCCCTCCAGTGTGTCAACTGCACTACAGAGCTTGGTGTCATTGTCAGACTTGCTGAGGGTGCACTCAATTCATTCTCCATGTAACCAACAAAGATGTTAAGTAGTTCTGGTTCTAATACCTACCCCTGATGAATGCCACTCGCTTCTCTCCACTTGGACATGAAGCTATTGACCACAACTCTTTGAGCATGACCATCCAGCCAATTTTTTATTCACTGAGAGGTTCATCCATCAAATCCATGACCTTTCAGCATAGAGACAAGGAGGACATGCAGGACAGTGTTAAATGTTTTGCACAAGTCCACATGGATGGTGTCTGTTGCCCTTTGCTCATCCACCACTGTTCTAACCACTTCGTAGAAAGCCACCAAATTTGTCAGGCTTGATTTGCCTTTAGTGGCACCATGTTGACTGTCTCCAATCACCTCTTTATTTTCCATGTGCCTTAGCATAATTTCCAGGAGGATCTGTTCTGTGATCTTGCCAGAGACGGACTGGCCTCTAGTTCCCTGGGTCTTTATTTCCCTTTTTTAAAATAGGAGTTATGTTTCCCCTTTGCCAGTGAGTGGGAACTTCACTGCACTGCCATGACTTATCAAAAGGGATGATAGTGGCTTAGCCACTTTCTTGGCCAGTTGCCTCAGGGCCAATGGATGTATCTCATCAAGTCACATGAGCTTGTGCACCTTCAGATTCCTTAGATGTTGTCAAACCGTCTTCTACAGTGAGTAGTTCTTCATTCTCACAATCTCTGCTATCACCTTCTGCAACTTAGGTGCTACGTCTGAAACACTTGCTGATGAAGACTGAGGCAACAAAGTCATGAGTGCCTCAACATTTTCCATGTTCTGGACAGCTGGGTCTCCCATATCCTTCCTGAGAAGGACCTACAATTTCTCTTACCTTTCTTTTATCATTGATGTACATTACTCTTGTCCTCAGCCAGATTTACTTCTGCCACTGCTTTAATTTTCCTAACCATATAACTGGATGTTAAGACAATTTCTCCATTTTCATCCCAGACTCGCTTTCCCTGCTTTCACCCTCTGTAAGCTACCTGGTTTTGTTTAAGTTTGTCCAGAAGCTACTTGTTCATCCATGCAGGACTCCTGGTGTTCTTCCCTGAGTTCCTCTTTATGGGGATGCATTGCTCTTGAGCCTGGAGGAAACAATCCCTAAATATCATCCAGCTCTCTTAGTCCCCTCTCTCCTCCAGGGCTCTATCCCATGGCACTTCACTAAGGAGATCCTTGAAGACACCATAGTCTTCTCTCCTGAGGTCCAGGGTAGTGTTTACAAGCTGTCTTTCATCTGATAGTCCTCCTATCTTTACTGATTAATGCAAGATCATATTATCATTTATATCACAAATTGCAAAGTGTGCTTTTAGATGCAAGGAGGTATCTTTCCTTATTGATGGGATTTAATAACTGGAGTCTTTATCCCAGTGACAGACCCAAACTATGAAAGACTATAAATCAAAGAATAAAGCATACAGGAAAAATATTTGGGCACAATGTTGGATGATTATCACTTTGACAGCTCTACCCTGCTGTGTGTAGAGTGAATAAGACCCAAATGTGGTGTCTCACACTGCTTTTATTTATTTTCTGGTGATATATGTGATGGATCTTCATTAGCTAACAAAAGTTAGAGTACTCAGATAATACCAGCTGTAATTTCTTTTCAGACTTTAGCTTCCCTGTAAATTCACCCCAATGTATCATTTTGTGTTTCACAGGCAGTAGAACATATATCCATAAACAGACAGAGAAATTTAGGATACCCTTTTTGTGCATACCTGTAAATCACACTGTTTGAGATCAAGTATGTACAACTTCATTTTAAACAGGATTGCTGTGAAGATGAAGCAGCCTTCAGCAAACATAATTCAGAATTTCCTCCAGAGAAACTGCTTGCACTATTTCTCTCAAACATTCCCAGATCTTTTTCTGACCAGGCTATTCAATCTTCACACTGCAGATTTTCAGCAAAGTTTTAGTGAGTCGCTCACATTCAGTTTATTTGTGAGTGTCTTCCCCTTGGAAGTCCCCAGGCCTCTGATTGAGTCCTGGCCAGTCTGGTAGGCTCCAGGGGAGAACTTCTGTCTGCATTTCTACCACAGGGCTCTGAAGCTTCCCCCTCTGGATAGCTTTAATACTAAATATGCTTGTCCTGTCAGTACAAAACATCTCACAGCAGTTCATTACCTTTCTTTTTCAAAGATGCTAAATTTGCATGAAAATCTCCACAGAGCACTGGTGAGGGGTCTGCCTGGGAGCAATCAGGCAAATCCAGGAAAAGCTAATACAGTATTTCACTTAAGAAAACTTCTTCTGTACCTCAAATCCATCTTACAATAAAATGTGTAATGCTCACGTGGGGCAAATATTCACTGGCTAGAAGAAAATACACCCATTAGTATTTTTGTTCTGAGTGCAATTTCCTTACTCATGTTATAACATTCATAAATGTAATAGTCAAACCAGAAACACAAAACCATGTTTGTGAGTCTTCCTGCAAATGTGAAATTCAATGAAGTCTAAGGATAGCTGAACCAGAGAAAAGAATTTTGGAGATTTTACTCCAGTTTTTGTTATGATCCTGGGTCTCTCTGCTCTGAAAACAAGACTTAATCAATATATTATCAGACTGTGAAAAAGTTGAGTCACTCTGCCTTTTACTTACGCAAAAGGTAAAGGGATGAATCATAAAAAAAGGAAGAAGTAATCACCCTCAGGGACACATCAAAAAATAAGGAACTGGTTTAAACTAAGGAATACATAGTCATCCAACGACTGCACCTGTTCTACACAGCTTTTAGTAAACCCCAGGCAAGGGGAAAGTAACAGTCCCAACTGGCATTAAGAGACTGATTAACAAAGAGTAGTTCTTCCTTGGGGAGGCTGATGTCAGGATCACAGCCACGTGCCAGTGAGGAGAGATGCTCCATCATGAAACAGTTTACAGACCCAACATTAGTTTCCTGTTTCAGGACATCAGTGTATCTAAGGTAAATTTTGCCCTCATCCACTTTGTCCATTTTGTGTGCCTGGAGCACATGTTCCAGGAAATGAGTGCATGTGCCTAGTCTTTGATAAGTGAGCCATCATTTTCTGGAGTTCTTGAATTTGTAATATATTTCCCTGCCATTACGTTTTAGTGATGAGTTTCATAGCCTTGTCTAGATCTGTTACGGGTTCACCTAGGTGGGCCTAAATTTAGGTTTTAAAGTCCAGACTAGGCCTGGAATTGTCAGGTGACTTGAGCTAGGCTGGGCTAGCTAACAGCTGACTTCTTCTAACCAATGATATTGTATTCCATACCATATTCACATCACCTCAAAAGAGGGTAAAATCCAGTGTATGGGTGTGGCTAGGTCAGTTGCTTCCCAGCTGTGGTCCCAGCAAGACACACTGTGTCGTCCCAGGAGGGACCAGAGGCCCAAGCCCAGCACCGGCTCACCACTATGTTATCTTAGAGAAGTAAAAATATTTGTTCTTAGTGTTTCTGCTTAAGTCTTTCTGGGGATTAAGTTTCTAAAGTGATTTGTAGTTAGAATGGTAAAATTTGTGCTTATTAGAAAGTGGGAGGTTATTTTTTGTTATACATAACTTGTGTGTGTGTGTTATGCTGTGGTTTTGCTCTTAATTTTCTCTTTTCTATATAAATATATAGTTAGTTTCAACATAAACCTAGTTTGGAAGGTTTTTTCCTCTCTCTCCTTCTTTTTCTCTTGGATAGTTGGGGGAGAAGAACCCTTTCTCTCTGTCTTGGACAGTTGGTGTTTTGCCAGCTCAAACCAAGACAGATTTTTTCATGTTGTTACACATAAACAGCAGCTCTCTATCTTCTCTGAGTGTCTACATAATCTTTATTTATGATTACTGAGGTGCTTGGTGTACATTCCTAACACCATCTATTTAGTCAGAAGGACAGAACAAGTTATCAAAGGTTCACACAGTACTTTTGCAGAGCAAGGCACTAGCATTAGAATTTTTAAGGCCTTGCTCTTGTTTTAACAGGCAAAGTGTATTTTCTATTTCTGCCTTGTCAACAGTGTCTCCAACACAATTTGAACTTCCTGTCCTCTTCATGACATGTTTGCCAATGGAGTGGTCTCTTACTGATGTAGTTTCCCAATTCAAACTGAGCGTGGCCCTGTGAACATTATTGTTGTAATTTTCCCATCCCTTTTATAGTTTTCTGTCTTGTGTTTTGATCTATCCACACCAAGAAAAATAAACCCCCAAAACTCACTCTGACCCACACAAACATGCAGCATACAGTATCTTTTTTTTTTTTTGGTAATCATATTGAGTAAACTTAAAGAGAAATGCTGTGTAATTTTCATCTATATTTTCATCTCCATTTTATAGTCAGATCATTAAAATGAGAGAGTAAAACCCTTCAGAATAAAAATGACAGTCACAAAAGAAGGTCTTTAAATAACAGCAGCTTTAAAATTATTATTTGATAATACTCCATGTTGACTTTCGACTGCGGGTGCCTTTTATAAAGTTCAAACTTTTAGGTCTTAATCTTTTACTGTGCACTACCATGAAAATAAAACACAGCTACTGCTAGTGCAATTTGACTTCTATACCCTTAGCAAAAATATCTATTCATTAGTTGCTATATGCTATCAAAAGGGATATGATTTTATTTATCAGTCAATAAAGTTGCTTCCCATTTTCATGGTAATAGACCTAAAAGAAATATTTTTTACTACTAGAGCCTTTTAAAATGTCACTGTTTAGGTACATGTTGAGGCTATTGAAATTCTTAAAAAGGTGTTTTCTGCAAATTTTGTCAACTCAGCCACCACGGCTGTGGTTTCTGCAAAGGGACAAGAAGGATCTTCCAACTGCCATGTGCTGGGCTGTCTGGGACTGTCACTCGTCTCATGACAGAGAATGGGGACAGCACTGCCAGTGGGACTTTGTGTGTCTGTCCACGCACAATGTTCTATGTACAGTCCCTGCTGCGGGAAGAAATGCTTCCAGTAGGGTCCTTTCTTTTATTGCTGCCTCTGGCTGTGTCCAGGAAGTCATAAAGTATGAAATGTGAGAAATAGCTCTATGTTGTTCATAAACACTTAACCCTGCTTTTCAAGAGGAGTTCCAGCTGTCTTGGGTCATAAATGAGCCTTTTAGCAAGGGTTAAGTGGAGCACATAGAGAATTGCTGCAATTTCCGCTGGCTGAGAAACTGGGCTAACGATGGTTCTTACACAACTTATCTCATTAGTAAGGTAGGTCTAAAAAGACACTTATTTCCTGGAACAGAATGGGGCACAACCCTGGTAACGTTACTGATGATAAAATGATAAACTCAGTCCTCTTCCAGGGCTTACTTTTAAAGCACCCTGACCATCCTGAGGGAAGAGATAGTGGTCATGCCTTTCCTCTAGTTTGTTCTTGAAAGGTGCCTACCTTTCTCTCCCTGCAGTGAGCATAGAAGTAGAAATTAGCCTCCTAAGTCACATCTTGAGCACCTCCACTTTTACATTGTCTTTATAAGTCAGGCTGGTGACGTGTGAGTGACACAGAGATAATAATTTAAACAACCATGGTGTAAACCACGTGCTTAGGATATGTGCAGACCATACTCCAGAGGAGTATGCAAGTGTATGAATAGTTGGTCAGACCAAAGATGAGCATGGAGACATGGAGAGAGAGGGATGCAGACCTGCAGCTCAACAAGCAACTCTGGGCCATTGCCCTGCAGTAATTTATCTGGGAAACTCGTTGGGGTGGTTTAGTTTGTGTGGGTGCTGCTCTGTTTGAGCAGTCAGGAAGGAACACAGCTTTGCAGAGCCTCGGGCTGCATGTGGCTGGATGAATATCAGCATCAGGGAAGAAGAAATTGCTGCCATTAGAAACTAATCGGTTCTGTGTCAGTAGATGACAAACTTACTGCTTCTGACAACAGTGAGCATGCTGACACATTGCTGGAAAGTTACAGATTCAGCACTGAGGACACACGGTGTTTCACAGAGAAGGGCATCTTAACCTTCCAGGAGAATGGTAGCATGCTTGCATAAGCCTGTGTGAGGCTTTACTCAGTTTTCTGGGGGACTTTCCTTCATGATCATACCCCAAGGTTTCATTTGGGCTATTAGCAACTCAGATGCTATTGGAAGTGCAGTAGCAGAAGTGGGTATTAAACACTATGCCTGCAGCAAGCAGTGGAAAGAGGAAATGGCCATGAATAAAAGAATCAGCATCTGGACCAAAGAGACTCCCATGTAGCCAGCAGGGTGACAACAGTGAAGTCCAGCAGGGACAGCAGTAGTTAATTTGTCATGGCAGGGCGCTGATCTAAATTTGTCTGCAGTGCAAAGTCCCAGGCAAAGGAAGTGTGAATGTTTGCTAAAAAAATAAACATAATCCTTTAGAGTTATGAAGGTGCACAGAGTGAGTTTGGTTTGGGGCTGTTGGCATTGAGACCGATTTGCAGAACAGGGAGGATGTTCTGCCTCCAAGTCCTCGAACAGTGACATGGATAGTGACAACTGTCCTAGGTGTACTCCATGAAATGTTTCATCTTGTTGTGCAGGGAGGTTCTGATCCTGCAATGGGCTCTGGACAGGGACAGCAGCATACTTATATGAGGCAACTTACAGGATCAGGATTTTATCCTGAGTTTAATCCTAAAGCACATTGCTGATGTGCCTTTACATACTGTCTGTGCCTGGGCAGAGAACACTCAGGAGGTCTTATCAGGGAAGAAGTTTGCTTGAGCCCATTCTGCAATGACACTGAACATTTCCCACTGGCCAGGGGCTTGGGGTTTTTTTAATGATTCTATGCATTCTCCAAAGAGAAGAAGCCAAAGCAAGGGTCCAAAATCTCATTGCAGAGGAGTAGCTGTGCAGTGCTTACACTGAATCAGTCAGTCCCTGTGGCACAACAAAGAACTCTCTTGTAGTCCATCTTTAGACTGACATCTGTAGTTCACAAATGATAAATCAGCAAGGTCTTTTCCAAAAGCATCTAAAACCAAAGTGTTTAATACGAAACTCCAGGTAACTGGGACTTCCAAGGAGGAAGTTGCTTTTAAATGTGCAGACCCTGTCTTGCTCAGGAGAGACCTCAGATTCTCCCAGTGCATGCAACTACCATGCACTGTGTGGGGTCATAGCCCCAATAAACTCTTGATGCTGAGTTGAGGGAAACACCTCAACCCCTTGGAGGGGTGCTCCCAGAACCATTATCAGAGGACAAAGACATCCCAGTGGCTTTCCAAAAGTGCTAAAGCGAGACTGATAAGATTAACAAAGGGTGAAGTGTTGTGGAGATGACATGGCCATCCTTTGCAACATCTGGGAACAGAGGCAGTCAACCTATGTTGTCAATCCTATGCCATGGTCATCTGTCTATCACCCCAAAACCAATTATTGACCAAAGTCGCTCAAACCAGCTGAGGAAAAAAGTGTAAGAGATTGGGCATGAGCAAAAATTGGGGAGAAATGCCATCGTCTTTGTGAGGGTAGCTGAGAAGAGCTGCCCTGTCTCCTCCCACCTCTTCGGTCAATGTAGGGGTGAGAAAACCATGTACGGTCTATATTTTATATCTTATACTTTACTCTCTTACAACACCTATTACTTTTATACCTTCTATCTTATACCCTTATAAAATGTTTTCACTTTTACATCACAGCTACTTTGATGCTAATTTCACTGGAATATATCTTTACTCTAGGCACCTTATTTACTAATTGTGTTTTCATACTTTATTACTAATAATTATAACTTGCCTTACACCTCGTAACTTACTGGGTATATATCTTACTTTATAGTGATTGTTGTGTTCCTTTAAGGTATGTAGTTCTTTAACATGTGTGTTAATGGGAAACAGCTATATTCTTTCCTCTTGCTTTGTGTTACAGAGAAGGTTGAGTGCAGTTCATTTTGTTGCTCTGTGTTACTGAGGGAGTTCTAGATTTCTGGTTTAGTTTGGGCTTCTGGTTAGTAGTTTTCTGATGTTACTTAACTCTGTCATGCAGGAGAAACTGCTCAAATACTGTATTGAAATTTAAGTTTGGTGTGCTTGTCTGTAGAATGTGCTTTTGTGCTGGTTTCTTTTGGGACTTATTGTCAACAGTTAATACAATCATGCAGCTAAATTTTATCACCAGCAATGCAAACCCCACAATAATTGTCGCATACTTGTACTAATAAAAGTTATTTCGGGAGCTGCTATAAAGTTATTTCTTTCTATTAAATATGGTCTCATATCAGAGTGTCAATGACCCGTCCAGTCTGTGTTCTGTCCAGTGTCAGGCAGACAGTGATGGGTTCATATGGCTTCAATTGTTCTGGGATGCTTATAGCTAATAACTTTATAATAATACTGGTGGGACAAGAACCCCAACACCACAAGAAAAAACAACAACCAAACCAGCAGGTTTCCTTCTGGAGAAAAGTTATACTTATAGGCAGTGTCTGTGTGTCAGCCCGGCTGGTTGCAGGGTGAGCTCCCAGTTTCTCTCCAGCGAGACAGACAAGCAGTGAGCACTCAGATGAATTCTGTCTCTCCCTCTGTGTCCCTTGTCCCAAAAGAAGAAGGAAAACTGGAAGTGGAGAACCTGGAAAGCAGCTGCAACTTCTCTTTCCCGAGTCGCTGCCCCAGCTGGGGCGGGCAGGCCATGACGCTACCAGCGGCGGTGAGACTGGAGCAGAGACCGGGACCCCAAATGCAGAAACCCGGAGAACAGCCGGGG
>JAOXXN010000001.1:70307721-70326289 GCA_026770055.1 Myrmophylax atrothorax
ATCTCCTTATTTAATTCTCTAGTTCTTCACTCCCAAGGCTGGTATTTTCATTGCAGTTACCTAGAAGGCAGAGTGTAATACAGAATCACAGAGTATATTTGAGGCTGGAAGGAACCAGTGGAGGCTAAAGTACACCCAGGGACCAGGCCCTGCAAACATGAGGCTTCTTCCAGTTGACTGAAGAAGGCCCCAGCTACTACTTCTTCCTGATCAGGCAGTCTGATCAGGACACACAATGTCACCTATGTTGGCCTGTCTGCTAATCCTGAACCATAAGCTCTCAGCTGTCTCCTCATCCATCCCACAGACAGCTCCCTGCACCCCTGCTACACTCACGTACAGGGCAGCTCCCCCTCCTTACCTTCCTGTTCCAGACTCCCCTAAGAGCTTGGATCCATCCATGGTGGCGCTTCAGTCATCTGAGCCATCTCACCATATCTCTGATCTGAACTGGATCATAGCCCTGCAGCTGTATGGAGACCCTCTATTTCTGCTGTTTGCTTATCATGCCATATGCGATAGTGTACCAGATACTGGATTGGGTCAGCAGATGGAGTCTCCCACTGCTGCTATTGTCTGCTTTCTCCCAGTGCTACTGCTGAGGTATGGAGCTGCACTGTAGGGATTTTCAGCCTCTGCTCTGCTGCCAGACAGTGAACCCCTTTCCTGTTAGCAGATCTGCAGGGGGAGCAGGAGCCGTGCTTCTGGGCTCAGAAGCCACCAGCTCCCAGCCTTTGTCATAGTGGGAGTCTTGCTTTCCCACTCAACAGTCTCTGCCTGTACTTCTGTAAGTGGAGCCTTTGGGTTTCTGGCTTTTGTACCTGCAGGGTCCTAGAGGTCTGTTGATCTCTCTTGTCATCTCTGATGCTGCACAGCCACTTACATCATCCCACAGCTCCGCTATTGGCGACAGACCCTCCCAGGCACAAAAGTCCATCTCCTCAGCATCCCTCAGTCCCAGCCCTGTGGGGAGCTGAGCTCAGGCTGAGATTGCCGGCGTCACAGGGGCCACAGGTCTGTGCTCTGTGGCACACCCTCACCATGACAGGGCACACGCCTGCTGCGCACAGTGAGGTCCCTGACTCTGTCCTGCACTGGCTGCTGCTACGGGAAGCTGTATTCTCAGCCAGGCAGAGCTTGTGAAGGGCTGCCCCATACCTGTTAAAAAGGTGTGTGTCCACTTAGGCCATCTGAACAGCTTGGAGTCTCTTATCTTCAGGAACATGCTGGACCTTTTCAAGGTTGCAGTATCCTCACGTGCAGCAGCAAGTAATGCTCCTCAAATGTCTCTGGAAGTCCTCCGTCAATCCCAGGAGAAACTCTCAGAACATGCACAAGATTTCAAAGCGCAGTCCAGAAACTGCTGCACGAACTGCTGTGCCTGTTGGCTGCCCCGACACATGTGTAGTTCCTCAAAGGCGTGTCTCTGGCAACCCAAGTCTGTCTTCAGTGGTGGCAATCATCCACTGAGGAATACCCATATTAAATAATTTTAAAATTCCTTAAGCAAGCCTGACAACACTAAAATAGTTCCTTACTTATCTAGATCAAAAGTCCACTACAGTATCCTAAGATTAGAATTCAGTACTCAGGGGATTAGATCCATGAATTAAGCCCATGGCCATACAGGGCCTTGTAATGACTTGTAATAATAATACATACTGCATTAGCACAATACCACACACGTTTCTGGTACTGATAACTAGAAATCAGCTAGAAGTGAAAATCTGAATTCAAACTGCCTGCACATATGCAGGCATGGAAATAAATATATATATGCATATATACATCACAAACGTATGATAAATTATTTTGAACCCATATTTTACAAAATAACACAAACCAATCTAATAGCTCTGTATTTGTTATCTTCTGAACTGTGCTAACACTCACCAATGGTGATGGTAAATGGCAGGTGGAAAAAAATTGAATGCTATAATAGAGTGACCTAAATTTGTCAAGCCAGGAAAACTTGCCCTATTTCATGATTCCAACTTCAAAAGCTATGCTGTTACAGGAATGGGGTCATAGGGTAATTCACTCTGGAAGGGACCTCAGAAGGTCTCTAGTCCAAAATCTAGTTCAAAGTAGAGTCAGCCATGAGGTGAGGCCAGGTTGCTCAGGGCTTTATACAGATGGTTCTTGAAAATCTCCCAGGCAGACTAGCATCACCTCAGGCAACCTGGTCCCATGCCTTACTTATCCTATTCTGGTCAGTTCGTCTTTGTAAGTTTCTTCCTTGCATCCAGCCTTACACCAAAGTTCGGTATCTGACTTTGACTCACTTCCTCCCACCACGCGTTACTGTGATAAGTCTGGGCAATCCTCAGTACCCTCCCTGCCGGCGCTGACAGACTGCTCTAGAGTCACCCAAAGGTATGATGAAAGCCCAGATCCATCAATCTCCTCGCAGAGGACCTGTCCTCCAAGTCCTGACCAGCTTGGTGGCTCTCCACTGAACTCACAGGAATTTATCAGTCTTTCACGTCCCCAGGGTGCCAAAACTGAGCACAGTATGTAGATGTGGACTAATAAGTACTGCATAGAGGGAACAATCACCAACTCCTCATTACCTGTTGGTTTCGCTCCTATTAATACATTTCACAGTGCTGTATACTAGCTGCCCCAGTTAATTTTCAACAGACCTGCTGCTCAAACTGGTCACTCCCCAGCCCTGCATCATTGCCAAGGATTCTTCCTGGGCAGAGGCTGGACTTCACATGGGTGCTTATTCAATTACATGAGGAGGTCCCATTCCCTCAAGAATTCTAGGTGTCTCTGCATGACAGCATGCTAACCATTGCCATTTTCTGTCACCTGGGAACTTCATTAGCAAGCAGTCAACCATCTCCTCAGGTCAGTGAAAAAGACCTTAAATACAGCACATCCCAGGACAACCCTGAAGCAGAGTAGCCCGTGAACCACTGCTCTCTGAGTTCACTCTTCCAACCACTCTTTCTACCCCTCTGGTTGACTGATACATCCTAAGGTGAGAACTGAGCTATCTATGTGAAAGAGAAAAAAGATTCATGGTATAAGCAGCCAGAATACCTATTCCCTGTCTCATGTAATCCCTGTCTCATGTAATTCAAATATGGCCTGGGTTGAAACACTCTATGGATCCATCCCAGGAATCACGTCTTCATCTCCCAGCTCCATTCACTATGGCACATTTAAATCTGTGACTAGGCAAAGTAATTTTGATCCATGCCTGTTCTGTATCCCTGTAACCACCCGTTCATCTCTTGGCCTCTTGTTCCATCTCAGCAGTAAGCCCCCTGACCTCATCCAGACTGGCCAAAGTGCTCCCTTGGACACAAGCTTGCTAAACCGAGGGGATTAAGTGACACAACATTCCCAGATCTAAACCCATAGCCTGTCTCCTTTCAGCAACATGAATTCATGCTGCTTCCTTTCAGCAAAGAAAGTGTTGTGTGACTTGGTCACCATGTAACTGTTCACGCAGTGTTCAGTGAAGTTACTTCTCTTTGCAGAGTACTAAAATACTTTTCTTTATTCATAGAGACACTTTCTCAATGAATCACTCAAACACCACCAATATCAAATTCAATGCATTACTTAAAAAGGCCACCTACAAGAATCTGCAAGTTTGCATTTTTTACGCATTACTTTTGAAACTCCTTTTTTTCTATGATATTCTCAGGGTTTGAAAAGTGTATTTATTCCCTTACTCCATTCCATCATTTTTCATTTATGAGTTCTCCTCATGCAGAGCTCTGGCTCTCAGCCACTGCAGGTCTGTGCAAACAGGTACATCTTCCAGTGATGGTGGGAGATGAACCTTCCTTCTCGAGGGCTGTTTTTAATCACTGCTGCTCATCAAAGCCTCATGGGCCACTGAACATACAGCAAAGGCAGACTTACAAGTTTTAGTCAGGCTTTTTCTGGAGATAAACTTGTTTTTCCTCATTTGTATCTGTTGCATTAGAAACGACTAACATAAAGGAACAGTATAGAGCAGATGGGAACCCAGAGCAGAAACATCAAAAGGAACTAAGAAAGTACAGCAGATACCCTGTTATCTATTTGGGATTTTTGTATGTGCTGATTATTTTTTTATTAGCACATCGGACTTACATTCTGAGTTTTCCGTGCCAATGTTTTATTGAACTCAGATGCTGCCTGCTCTGTGCAGCAACAGTGCACTCTGTTCTCTCATGAGGACTTGAACTTTCTCCCTAGTTTGGTAGCTCTCCCCTTCAGTCACTATTTCCACAGCAGTCTACCCGTACGAAGGAAAGTAAGAACCATGGTTCAAATAAGAAAAATAATATAATAGGCTTAAATCTTGAAAACTTGTTTTCAAACCTTTTTCGGCACTTTAAAAAATGTAAAAGTGTAAGAGGAAAAATAACAGCTACAACCCAACTGGCACCCGAGTTCTTACCAGTAAACATTGCCAGAGGTGTCCACAGAAGCCAAGACCATGAACACCTGGGTTTTTCAGCACATGCTCCCAAGCAGACCTCTCTTACAAATGTACACATGATAAAACTGTTCCCTTACAGCTCATACTCTATAGGAAATTAGAACATCAGGTGTTTCAGATTACTAACAACAGTAATGGCAGAAGGGAACAAAACGCACACATCTGTTACTTAATAACAGTGGCTCCTACATGGTTGTATTTCTCTATGCCATGTGAGACAGGAGAGTTCCCCTTGCCATAGACAAAGCTGTAGTGTTCTAGATTCTAGCTCCTCTCATACTCAGCATTTCAGTACCTGTTAGCTACAGGAATGTGTCCACAGCAGATACCAAATTACAGAACGCTCATGTCTCTCAAAGATCCCCCACTATGCATACACTAACTTACGCTTTCAAGTGAGCTGGCCTGCACGCCATAAAATTGTTACACATTTTTAGTGCAGTTAGTTGTTCAGTAGCAGTTAGCTACTGTCAAGCACAGGAGAAGGTTCTCAAAAAAACCCCACCACACTGTGTGTTGTATCAGTGTGCAAGATGACCCCCATCAGCTCTTGTGATGGAATTTGTGTGGTGCAACCTGGATTTCATGAAAGCACAGATGAGACTGCACACAGACATGCACGGGATAACCAGAATACAGCAGATCTTCAGGCATTGTTCCAAAACTCATTAGAGTCCTGGCAGAACCCACTCTGCCCACTGACCTCCTAGAAGTACTTCACAGAAAGCCTGGACATAAACTACTACCCTGTTGTACAGTAAGTGGTTTAGAAATAACAGAATACCTAGACAGACTGCCTGCAGGTGAAATGAACAATTCAAAATGTCCAGAGATTTGAATTTATGTGGTAATTAAT
This sequence comes from Myrmophylax atrothorax, assembly GCA_026770055.1. Classification (NCBI taxonomy): domain Eukaryota; kingdom Metazoa; phylum Chordata; class Aves; order Passeriformes; family Thamnophilidae; genus Myrmophylax; species Myrmophylax atrothorax. Next base: position 70,313,028 of record JAOXXN010000001.1, read on the forward strand.
TAATTAATATGCCTTCTGATATCAAGACTGCAACCGATAGCAATTTCCTGGCCGAGATGAAACTCCAAATGCGGTTAAAATTAGCACAACAAAGGAATGGAGAAATGTGGCTGAAAGACAACAGAGATGTGAGGGTATCTCCTTATGTCTACCAGAGACAACGGCTATCAAGACCACCACATTTCATTAGCAAGAATGTGGAATTCAGAGATTCAAACGGGATCCACCTTGAGCTCTCCAGTTGCCTCAGTCATTCACCCTAGAAATTTAAACTGAGGAACATTTTGGGCATTTTTAGTCCCTTTATAACAAAATGGGACGACCCAGCTATTTAACAGCTATGTAGACCACCTCATCAGTCTTAAATTTAAATAGGATGGTGGGTCCTAAGCAGGGATGACTTCAGTAATAAGGGCTACTTTTTCTTGTATAAAGAGAAAGCAGTACAAAGGAAAGCAATGCTCCCAATGTTCCTAACTCAGCATCAAATAGTAGCATAGAAACTAAGAAGACAGAGTCACAAGTTTTGAACATGTTCATGACTTAAGCAGGGATTTAAAGTGTTCTCCTGGTACATGAAGTATTTTATCTAAAGTAATTATGATAACACTAAATGACAGCAATTCTGTGTCATGGCCACCTTTCACTTCTATATTTTGGATCAATGCAAAAGTTGAAAGTAGGCAATGGATGTCGATCATTTATTAAATACCGAGTTATAAAAGGATAATAAATAAAAGTAGGAGAGCAGCTTAGGAAAATGGAAACAAAATTAATTTTTAGTTCCCTACAGAGATTAAAATACTATTCCATGCAGAATTAGTGTAAGATTCCATAACCCACTGTTCCACATTTGTCATGATAGTACCTAAGTCCATAATCATTAAATGTTGTTGAAGTGATACATATTTTATCAGAAAATCTTTCTGTTCCCTCCATGACTGCAAGAAATGGTTTGGCAAAACTTGATCTTCCCTAGTGCAATAATCTTAATTTTCTTTCACATTCCTACCATAGTCTTGTTTCCTCCCTAATAGCAACAGCAAGGAGTAGTGAACTGAACTTCTGCTGAAATATCTCCTAATTATTCCTCCTTTTGATTTACACTCTGTTTTGTATTGGGGAACACATAGTTGACTATTTATGCTTCAAGGGAGTCTTACCTGCCATTTCACTGGATAATGTAGGCCAGATATTGGAAGATTGCTTCACAATTTTGGAGAAGTACTGTAACCTATAACCTTGGAAGGAGCATGGTTCACTAGATAATGGGAAAACGAGGTACCAAAACATGGCAGCAGTTCAGTTACCAAACTTGTACACATCTTTTTCAATATGCCCTGCAGCTGGGTAGTAGTCCGATGACTGCTTTTGTTTTATAACTCAATGACTGTGAAACAAGCAATACAAGGGCTGCATTTAGAAACACAGATTATCCCCTCTTGGAAGGAACCCATAAGGATCATCACACCCAACTCCCTGCTCCTCCCAGGATGATCTAAAAATAAACTGCATGACCAAGTGTGTCATCCAGACACTCTGAACTCTGTCAGGCTTGGTGCCGTGACTGCTTCCCCGAGGTGGCTATTCCAGTGACCAAACACCCTGTCAATGAAGAACCCACAACGCAAACAAGGTTTGGAAATCTGACTGGCTGGGACCCACTGCAAGGAATGAAAAGCTGCCATAACTGAAGGGGACATCTCTATGGGAAGGAAGGGTAGAACCAACCCAGGCTGCTAAGAAGGTATAGTGAAACTAGTTAAGACAGACCGGATAAACAGGGTTTCACAAAAAGCTGCTAAGAAAAGAGATCACATTGAAAGATTTCATGAGAGGCACTGTAGGAGACATCATTACCAATGGTTATAGGCTGCTATCTGCAGTGTGGACCTGTGCAGACTGTTGCTATTAGGCAGCCTGGAAAGCTGTTGTTTCCAGATGGCTTATATCTTGGCCTCTTTTGCAACAATTTTAATGTTGGGCTTAATGAATGCTGCCTTAACCTCATCTTCCTACCCACGGAGGTTAGAATCCTCTTCTGCCAAATTATTTCAAAAACCTTAGTAATGACACTTGCCCTCAATGGCAGCCATCGTCCTCTTTCCACAAACACTCCACGTATTAGTCTCAATTCAATGCATGTTCTGACATATATTTCAACATTCCAACTTACGCCTCCAAATCAAGAAAGCAACATATCCTCAGTTCTCCTCTCTTGATAATATCATCATCACTTAGTTTCCCCTATCTAGGCTTTCATCTTGAACAGAGGACTTCTATCATAGGTCATCTGGTATCGAGTAACTGCGTTCCTACCTAATTTATCTCTTGAGTCTCTACTCTTTACTCGTCTCTCTAGCACTTTTTAAATCAATAACTCATTTCTAATACCCAATTTTTCATCCAAACACACCTGCACATGCCATTGTTTTTTCATCACCTAAACCATACAGAATACAGCAGAAGATAAATAAACCCATCATTTTTCTCTCTCTTCTTCCTCCAGTTCTTCATCTTTTGAACTGGTTATGGAAGGGCAAGAGTAAAAGCCTTTTGGGGAAAACAAAAAGGTAGTTTCTGTTGCCTTTCAGTATGTTGCAGGTCAAAGACTCCAGAAGAATGGTGGTGTACATCAGGTTCATGTAACAAGTAACATGCATCTATAGATAGGGCTACTAAAAAAAAAAAGTCAAAAACCCCCAACAAAACAATAAACCCCCAAAAACTTTGCTTAAAATGACCACCTTATTGTTTTATTAAATAAGGATTAAAAACTCTTCTATTCTCAAAATATCTTTAGTTTACAAAAATTTAATTTTGCTGAATAGAAACATACTACAAGGAAACAGGCACCTGGAATCTGAAAGTATATCTACCAAAAAAAGCCAGTTCCAAACCAAACTGTTTCAAGGTGCTGTGGCTCTGGAAGAAAGTTGTTTTACATTATCAGCTTGTCTTCCCAACATATTAAAGAAAGAGCTTTTTAGAGCAAAATCATTTCATTCTAACACACTCCTTTATGTTATACCACCATCAGAAGTTATGACTACTTAGATTGTTACTAAGTTCACATGTTCTTTTATAATGCATGTCTTAATTTGAGCAATTTATTTTATCTACAGAAAATTAATGAAATGCAACTATAGTTACACAGTATTACAGAACATAATCTCTAAAGCCATCAGATCACTGGATCTGTTCAGAACCACTAACAAATCTGTGAACCGCAATTTGTTGTTAATAATAAATTTACTTCCAAGTACGCAGGCACAGTATTCAGTAATACTGCTCTGATTTGCAAAATACTGGGTTCCTTTGTATCTACAGATGTGAGGTAGGATACAAGCATTGGAAATGTGGCTAGCCAAAACAAACACCTTATAAGATGTTATCCATCCTTCCAAGAAGCTCTATGTTAAATTAATTGCAAATGTTATCACATGCTTACCGAAATACTGATTTGCAGGGGTAGAAATCTGTATTTGAGACTTTCTTCCTCTTTACATAGATATGATGCTGCTGTCTCAAAATAATATACATCTTCATTATAGAAATGAAAGTGCTACTAAAAACCACATCGTGACTGCAGTGAGGCACTGAAAAAAATGCAAGCATTTACAATATACACATTGTACGATGATACCATGTTTATTCTGCCCATACAAATACTACAACGGCACTTGGTGACCACTGGGAAGAGGTCAGATCTTTTAGACATCAGAATTTGAAAACCTTTTAAAGCAAATTGGGTGAGGGGGTATTAATTTCTATGCCAGTTCCCAACATTCAACTTCCTTCTTTTCCACAGGTAACAAAATACCAGAAGCTGTACTGTATGCAGTATGAAGCAGCTGTTCTAAGTATGTTGGACAAACCTACTTACAGGGCAGGCAGTTTGCTTGTGTCTGTGGAATATAAGTCACTTCTATCAGCTTTAGGAAATTGCACCTAAATTAATAACCTTTTGTAAGGGCAACATCCAAAAAAGATGCAAGGACCAGAACGGCAATCTGTGAGCACAAGAGGAAACAAGAATGTATTCAGATTCTTTTACTCCTCCTGATGGATGACTGGACAGAGGGTCTTGGTCAGGTGAATTTTATCATTTTGGTCATCATGGAACCACCAGATTAAAGGGATGGCCATCTACAACTCATCTTAGTCATGTCCATTTGTATACATGCTGCCTACATCAAATAAAGTGGTATACCTAAATGTGTCTCTTTAAAACAGTATTTCCACTTACTTTGATGAGGTAGAGATCTATCAATCTCTACATTAGATACACATAAAATATATATTTAAACACAGGTAAGTATTTAAAATTATTCCATCCACAAATTCAGAATTTTGTATCTCTCTGACATACAGTTTTAAGATCCTCATATGCTCTATGTGCACAAGTGTGAGAATATTCAAACATAATGTACTTGGGCTTGTACTTGTATTTGCATAGGATGAATGCATTTACTAGTTAACCCCACAGAATGACAGGGATGTAAACCTGCAGAATCCAAAACCTACTATGGGTATTCAAGAAGGCAGACTTTGATAATCTGGCAAAACCTACACACGTAAAAAAGTAGCAAGAAAACTACACACACCTCCCAAGTTTGGTGGTGTTTTTTTCAGATGACAGAATGATGTATTTATGTGGGTTTTGCAAGTTACTCACAAATTGAGCATATTAATTTTCAATGAAAATGTCTTTAATATGAGTATCTTTTTGTAAAATCTAATGTTTTCATTCACAGAGATCAAAATGTCAAAAGAGCAAGTGTCAAAATATTTGAAAAAGGGTTCAATTTTGCTAGGAAATAAAGTCAATTGACACAGTCAAGTATAGTTAATACAGAATACTAGATCATCCAAGCTGGAACAGGTGTACTCATACTAGAACGTTAAAGCCATTTCATGTTTCCCTCCTATTAGTGGATTACGTAGCCTTAAATATTCATTATCTCAGTCAGTAACAAGTAAAAGACCACCATGCTTCCAGAATCAGTGAATTATTCTTGAACATCAGTATCAAGATTACAATCCCTGCTTGGATTTTGCATATGAACTACAGATCACTGAAAGTTTCCTGTTGCACTGCAGCAAGAAATGGAAATGTAACAAAAGGCTTAATATGCTGCAAAGTACAGCAAGATACTTCGGTAATCTCAGAAAAACGTCATACTGGAACTTGTTACAGTGAGTTCAATTTGATCTTTTAATGTAATACAGTACATTTTTATAAACTTAACATAATCATTGCAGAAGAGCATGCTAACTGAATGTTAGCAATTTATCTTTTATACATAATTATAATCTACTGTAGCTACTGTACGCAGATCTCAAAATGTTAGTACATAAAATATTCATTTTCTTTATATGAGATGAAAATGAACTTAGAAGAGGTTTGAATATAAGAATGAAATATTTGCTGTGCCTATTTCTCAAGAGATAATGAATTACACATTATAACCCAAGAAATCAACATTGAAATGGCAAAACTATAGTTTAAATTTACAATAAACATTATGATCAGTAATGGTGCATCAATATTCAATGAAGTTTAACCTAACCATGTTTATGCACATAAAGCCTCAAGAGTCTGCAGCAGTTTCGGCATCAATTTTTCATATTTTTTGTATAAAATGGACTTAAATGGACTTAAAGGTACATCTTCCACAAATGTTTTCAGTGCAATTCTGTCAAAGAGGAAAATATAAAGCTAGCTTTCAATCATTTTATACCATAAAAAAACCCTCAACAACTTGCATTTGCACTGCTGAAGCAGAAGTAAGCCAGTTCTGTTGCACCAACTATTTCAAAGTCAATTCAAATCAACCATTCTTGCCTTTCTAGGCAGCATTTCCCCCATACCTGTAGGTATAAATATTGAAAAGCTGAATACTGGAAGAAGGGGCAAGATGAAGCAGAATAACCAAATTGTTTATAATACTTTTTTCTGTTGGTACCACAAAAATGCGTAATGAGAAAACTCTAAAGGTTGCTTCCTTTACTAGCCATCTTACAGTGTGGAAATCGGTCAATCCATGTTTTAGTATTATCCTTTTCTCTGATCTTTACAGGCCACCTTACAACAGTAACTTATTTATTGATGGATTATATGGAAATGCTCCATTATTCAATGAAATAAAATTTTCTTAGGTTAGAAATTGATTTTTCACGTGTTGTCAACTGTAGGGTACCAGAGGGAGAACAGCACCTGAAGGTATAATGTGTGGTTGGCTAAGCATAGTGTAGTAATTGATGCATTTTGGTTCAAAGACACAGTTTGTAAATTGTAAAACTGCATACAGGGTACTGCTCTAAGTATTTTAATTCTTTCTTTTTTTCTTTTTTTAATATTATATCAAAAAAACCCCAAAACAACAAAACCCAACCTGTCTATGGTAGCACAAAATAAAAATGGAGCTTCATTCGAATTTTGACTACCTTGACTGTAATAATCAACAGCTGGTTATTCAACAAAAACTTAGCTCTTCATACCAAAAGAATTTGGCTCAAAAACAAAACAGAAAGTTACAATAAACTCTCAATAAAAGGTTCTCTCATGAGGCAACCTACCATATACTACTGCTAGATACGAGTTTCCAAAAAAAACATTACATCCCATTTTCAGCACATTTTTCATAAACATGCAACTTCACTATAAAATACAAAACACTTGGCTCTCAAGAACAGCTTTATAAAGACACACTGCATCAATAAAATTTCTCTTTGTGATTAACTTTACATTGTAATAAGAACTGTATTTTCACTAATGTTTATATATCAGATTTAATTTTATAATGTAGTAATAATTTGCTCTTTGTGAACATCATGTTCAGAAGGAAATATCTATACACATTAACATACTAGACTATTAAAAACTCAGTTACAGAATTTTATTGATACAGTAGATTAATAAAAACTGATAGGGGAAGATAAAATGGGTAGGGTATTCAGTACATTATTTAATAACACACTTTTAAAGTATTTTAAATCCTTTTTGAATTTTCAATGCCACTACTGGTCCAGAAAAGTCTGGCATCAATACTGAGGTGTAAAACAAAACTTCTTTCACCATTTGCATCTCTTGTATTATTCTATCCAACATTGTTCAACTGTAAAAGAAAGTAATTGAGCACCTCTGATGATAAGTAGGTGCCTGAAGGTAAACACTAGGTTATATTCATAAAGGAAACAAAGACCTTTTCTTCTTCTTCTTCTTCTCCTCCATGCAACAAATAGTGGCAAAAGAAAGTGGCACTATTTGTTCAACTAATTTTTTCACAGTTAAATGTCAACAAGAGTACAAATACAAACACTGACAGATATTGCTTGAGATCAATTTTCAACGAACTGTTCTTTTTTAAATCAATCGATCCTATAAACAGTGGGGTACTGTCAGTTTAAAGCCGCAGATAAAAGCTATACAAGCACTTTATAAGTCAGAAACATTAAAAAAAGAACTATTTACAGTTTTCTTCTTTAGTTCATATGTCTACAAAGCCAGCGCACATTACACTTCACAAAAATCCACAGTTAATGGTATCAACATGTGTGTGGCTAAAGCTTGTGACCTAGGGACTGCAAATGCAGGGGCAGTAAAATAGGTTTTGTCCTTTTTTCAGCAACCCCATTTGTGCACTAACAGCTTCATTCAGTCTCAAGCTTTATATTAAAAGCATTCTTCAAAGCTTTCACCTGGAAGGCTGGTAACTACATGCTCACTCATCGCCTTTCCCTTTTGGAAGTTCTGCGACGGACCTATTAGGAGAAAAAGTATTCTTAATGTTTTTAGAGAAAAATTTTGAAAAATCCAAGAACAGATATATTTTATACTCAAAAAAATGCTGTCTCACTCAATAATGTTTGAGCAACCATACACAGTGGCTCTGATTACTCATTTTATCGCCAAGTCTCGGTCAATGCCCAGGATGTAACTTTGTTTGATGTTACTGAGCCTGTTTCCTTCTCATATTCAAAAACAATCCAGTTTCCTTTCTCAGTTTTCATACACTCAGATGCTCCAATAATCAGATGTATGCAAAAGTGTAAAGGCATTCACAGTTAAATTTTTAGGATTACCCTAACATTGCTGATGTATTTGTATGCAATAAATATAAAAGGGAACTTATTTTAACACATTTGCATATGTGGGTAAGAGAAAGAAATTGGTCTGGGATTCTATTCTGAAATGCCATGTTTATTTTCCAGTACTATTAATTTTGTGTGTCTGGTTTGTATAAAAAAAACTTTATTCACTATCACAATCCAGTTGAGAAGAATGAGCTTGAGTTACCTGAAAGGTAATTCCCATTAGATACTACACAATGCTGGCATATATAGATGAGAAAGGCTACACAGAACAGAAACTTAAAGACGCTTGACAAAAAGAAATTGTTTCAAAGAAATGCAGCTTCTCTGGGAAACTTCAGTGCAGCTCCACTACATAACAGTGGCAGCTGACAACCACCCCATTCATTTTAAATGGAAGGGTAAAGTTCTAAGAACAGAAGTAATTCTCTGATCATGAATAACAGAGAGGACATCACAAAGACTCACAAACAAAACCTCTGGCATTTGTCTTACATTGATTGTGGAAACTTCCTCTTCTTCCATGACTTCTTCCTGGGGAATGTCATCACTGACTGGTGAACTACTCTGAAATACATCCATCTCTTCACTAGATTCATTCTCTTTACTGGCTGCTTGTTTGGAACGTCCTGCACGGCTACAATGAGAAGAAAAATAAAGATCAGCTTCACAGCGCATAGGTCTGCAAATGTATAAACTGTCGAAGCAAACATCCTGCTTTACAAGAACAGAAGCCTTAAAATTTCATGTTGTATGATCCTGCTGTCTTATACACCTATACAGTTCACCCATACATGGAACAGAAGAAATGGAACTAGGAGGCTGGACAACAGCATTTGAAAACATAATTCTTCCATAACAGAGAGCTAGAAGTACAAAGTTGAACAGCTTTGCCTCTGCAGACAATGCATATTGTGGCACTCTTCAGCGCCACAACAGAGGCCAAGGGCAGCTGACACAACACTAAAGAGTGAACAGAAAACGCCAAACAGAGACTGAATACTATTTGTTGCTTTTCTCCCTATTCAATTCAATGAGGAGATGTACCCTACTTCTACAGGAGTTCACACAAAAGAAAATTTGAGTAACTGCATCTATGTTTTTACGACCTAAATGAACCCATATTTCTATTTATGAAATTGACACTGTAATGAACCTAAATGCAAATCTTCCAAGCTAGCTCAGATTAAGAGCTAGGGATAATCAGGATAACAATACCTTAATTAGAATAATCAAGAACAATCAGTCAACAATACCTTAAATTGTATTTTTTAATTATGGAAGCTGTGCCACAAGCAAAAAGCACCCACTTGCTTAACATGAGAACTAGCCATTCCCTCCTCACCCTAAAAACAAGCCAACTACATATATATCCAAAACTAGAGAGCTGCACCCACATTACATTAGTATAATCCAGAATCAAATCACTTAATCATCCTGTTTACTGCAGATGCAGTCTTGCTGCACCCAAACTGGGTGACTTTTTGATCAAAATTATACCAGAAACTCTGTTCTAGGTAAACAGACAGATTTCAATCTCCAGTGGGGGCACAGACCTGAAACAACTGTCCTCTTACATCACTACACCACAAAAGTAGTAGGAATTTTCAGTTCTGAGAATCACTAAAATCTGGACAAAATAAAATCTCTGAATTGCATATAGTAATTATAGTGGGAGTTTCAGCACCAACCAGGATGCCATCCCTTGAGAAATACACAAATTAGCCCAAATCAAATCTTCCAAGACTGACTGAAGCAACAGAATTTAAAAGGAAACAGAATTATTCACAAGCTACATTCATCTTTTCACATATTACAAAAAAAAGCCTGTTTACATGTGCTAATTGGTAACCCAATTTGCTATCAGAAATGTAACACACTATCACCCCACAGGATACACTATCAACTTGTAGGCAAAATCCTAAATTCTAATTCCAAATTCATTCCCAAGAAGCCCAGAAGGCTTTTGAGTATTTGGATTAAATATATTCTATCTTGTGGTGCTGCTCAGTCGATCAACTTCCTTCAGTTAAAGCTGCTGTAGATACATATGTAGGGAAGGAAGAAAGGTCTGACTACAATGCACTTTGAAGACCAAGAAATTACTACTGTCTCACCTTTTTCTTACAATTTGAAAAAAGGGTGGTCTGACAAAAAAAAATCAAACCAAAAACCAAACCAAAAAAACCCCCAAACCCACAAAAAATTCTGTAATGAAATCTAGAATAGACCATTTGGTCTATGAACCTTGAAACAACTTACTTGGGTTCCTCATGCCAGGAACAACACACATACACATGAAAGAGAGCTATGTTTGTTCCTGATCACAGGTAGTGATGCAGTTTCCTTTCTGTTTAAAATGGGGTAAAGAAACACAAGGGCTTCACCAACCTCACTGGGAAGTCAATCGGAAGCTACTTTTTAGTAAGGGGCACCTTGGACAAAAGCCACACAGCACGTCACCCAACAAGAACTGCTGGTGTGTCTCCTCTGCACGGCAGTAGCCGCTTCCAAGTCCTGTTCTACTGCACTTGTAGCAGTGACTTTTGCAGCAAACAGGAGAGTGTGCTGGGACCTCTGTTTCTGGTTACAGAGTAAAGGAGCAATAGAGATCTGACCTGAGGCAGGAAAACAGAACACTGGAAAGGTCAGATAATTGTGTGTGCAAAATGCCAGATCATGTGATCTGGTATGAAAGTAGAATTCAAAATGAGGGTACAAGCTTGCTCAGGCAAATCTCTGGTACGGAAGATCTCTGGGGTCACACAAATCAGTACATTACACTGCCAGAGGAAGATCAGTGTGAAGCTAACTAAGCCCGGAAGACAGAAAAAACAACAGAGTAATACAGACCATCTAATGGTAGATGTGTCTAAGTAGTGCCCCAAGGAACTCATCACCAGGTTCTGGAAAAGCAAATCTGTTCCATGAGCTGCAGTTTGACACAAGTGGGCAAATAACCACTTGTACATCTCTGCTCACACATATTATTACCTATGCATGTACAGAAAATACAGATACTGGTAGTTTCCTACAGCAGGCACAAGAAAATGAAGCTAGCCACAGAGTTCAACCTCATTTTGGAGCTTAGTGCACCTGAGAGTTTTCCAAAGCTACTGTCCTTCACTGATCACAACACGTTTTATTCATGTGTAAATGATTCAAGCGGATAACAAGGCAGCTAGAAATTAGAAAGCGGATATTAATTTAAGGAGAATCACAATAAACTTGATTCTCCATAATAGTTTCACCACAGTAACAATTTGATTTTTTCCCCCATATCCAAAACCAACAGAACCGCTTTTCTCTCCTTAGAAAGTCCTAATAAAGCCCCATCTTCAAGGCCCCTCCTGTGCTTTATTGACTTTTCTCCTAGTAAAGCAAAGCTATGAATACATTACCTGAGCACCCTAAACTTACTTGCAGCCTCTTGCTCTGGTTTGAGATGCCCTAGGAGAAGCAGCTAAGGAAAACATTTTAGAAATAACAATGGCAATTTATTTTCTTAACTGTCAATTACAGCATTCTGAAATATTTTCAGTAAATGTTTGCTTCGGGGGCAGAGAAGCATATTTTTAATTTTCACTGAACACAGATTTAGAACACTTACACTTTTTTTTGCTGTGATGGTGGTGTTTGTGATGACCTTCCTCGTCTTTTCTGTGGCGTGGACTGTGCTGATTCAACTGTACTAGTTTCAGATGGTTCTGCTCTGTTTTGAGGAAGACCCAAATTGCAAAGCATCAAATTATAATAACTAATATCCAAAGATAAAAAATATGCAGCTTACAAGAAGATGGACTTACCTCTGCTGTGTTCTTTTTGATGTCCTATTTTGCCTGCCTTTTGGTTTTTGTTCAATGTTTTCAGTTTGCCTTTCTTCCTCCTCTTCCTCCTCTTCTGCTGCAGCTGCTGGCGGTTGTTTTTTTTTGCTCCTTTTTGATGACTTTGCCACTGGTTCTTCCTTTGCTGTTCCCCCATTATTTGTTCTGGTAGGGCGTCCTCTTCTCCCTTTCTTTGGTGGACTGTTCTGTTCATCCTCACTTTCTATCACATCTTCTTTTAGCCTCTTTTCCTCTTGCCATTGCGTTTCATCAGCTTCTGAAACAACTGCAGGTCTCTTCCTTCCCCGTTGACTACCTCTAAGTTTCTGCTCTTGACCCAGTTTATTCAGGTCATCTATGCTTAATTTCTCTTCTGAATCTGTGATAGCTGCTTTCTTCCTTCCTCTAGGCTTCTCCATTTCTGACTGAAAAGGTAAGATTACTCCATTAAATTACAAAATTAAACTGCCATATTATACAGTCACATGCAGGACTTCCCCCAACAAGACATACAGTCTTCAAGTTAGACAAATTCTCTCAGATCGTCTCTACCCTATCCATTTCAAAAACGTTTGAAAAAGTATAAACACATACCTATATATAAAGCACCAGACAAGAGAAAAAGATTATTTGAAAGGTGAACAGTTAAAACATTGAAGTGTGTAAGGTCTTCCTCATTTCTATCTTGTGCTGTATCAAACACAGTAGGATAGAACATCCATAACTGTATTTCTATCAACAGGAAAAATTGTCAAGTTGTGACTTCCAGCTCTTGTGAGCTGCAGTGTTGTGAGCTCCCATGCTGGCACTGGCAAGGCACTAATACAGAAGAGAGTGGGCAACCTGAATTTACAATTGTAGAAGGAAGCACAGGAATTAGTGCTAGCTGCCAAACCACTACTGTCAGAGCTGTACTAAGACTCCACATTTGCTCTGCACAGCAGAAAAACGCACCCAAGGCTTAAGACCATAGGCTACTTTGGGTCACAAAGAATGCGAAAGGATTATCTCGTTCCAAATATCCTGCCATGGGCAGGGACACCTTCCAGTTAGACCAGCTTGCTCAAAGCTCCCTCCAACACGGCCCTGAACACCTCCACTGGTGGGGCATCCAACAATTCCTCTGGGCAACCTGTTCCAGTGTCCTACCTCCCGCACTGTAAAAGATCTCTCCCTTATGTACAGTCTAAACCTAATCTCTTTCAGTGTAAAACAGTTGCCCCATGTCCCAGTACTACAGGACCAGGTAAAAAGTTCCTCTCTCTCTTTCTTATAAGCCCCCACCATATATTGAAAGGCTGCCATAAGGTCTCCCTGGGCCTTCTCTTCTCCAGCCTGAGC
>JAOXXN010000001.1:70348635-70366630 GCA_026770055.1 Myrmophylax atrothorax
AGTTGTTTAAGGAAGGTCTCATCCACTTCCTCCTCCTCCTGGGGAGGGGCCCTCCAGCAGACATTCACTATGAGGTCATCCAAACCAGTCTGGTCTTCAGTCCTAACCCGTAAGCTTGCAGTTGGCTCATGATCCATCCTCAGGCAGAGCTCCAAGCTCCAGTGTTGAAGGGTTACCTTCGGAGCAGTATCACATGTCACTGCAGTTTTCTCCCTGCCCTAAAATGATCCCTAGACCTCCATTAACTTGATTTAATAATGGAGAACTGATCACATCATTTTATAAAGTTTCTACTACTACTTCTGAGTACAAAAAGAGTGGGAAAATTACATTTCTAAAACATGCACAGTAAGGAATCATCACTCCAAGCAAGAAAACACACAAGACCTACAGAACTGATCTATTCACAAACCAGATGCCCCAAGCAGTCATGGTAAAAAGCTAATTTTACTGCCACTCAAGTCCCTAGCAACTGCCATGAATGGTCTTATTACAGAGTTTAAAACTATGAAGCAATTATTTTCAAAGAACTTTAAGACAGACTACACAGTTGCTACGAATTTTCAGGTTTGCAATTTTGCACACACAGCATGAGTTCTATCTGCATAATTACTGTATAACATTAAACTCTACTCAAAAATTAAAACCTTTTTACTCATACCAACACAATCCACCCATGCCCTTAATGGCTTTTGTAGACATAAATTTTCAATGATTGGCAGGCAATAGCAGCTAACAACTTGTCACTTCTGCCACAGAGGATTAAGAAGATACTCAGAGAAACAAGTTGTCTAACAATCACCTAAAAGGTAAATTATTTTTTGAGACTTAATCCTCTTGACACATTTCCCTCTTCACTTTTAGAGGCCTCAAGAGACTAGCCTGCCTTCAAGCAGAAGTGTCTTATGTACTAGCTATTTCCACCTGGTTTACTACAACACACTATTTATTTTATTAGAAAGCCCACCTATTTGCCTTTGGCACACACAGCAATTGGTACATCAGGAATAGCAAGCTGCATAAAAAATTAAAACCAATTTTCAATGGGAAGGAGAAAGGTGCACAGCTTATTCTTGCAATATGAGCAATGGTATTTTGAAGAAATAAATAAAATAAAAATGATAAAAACTAAAATACAGCTGTACGTACAGTGTTACAAAACCTGAGACTCGGCAACCTTATATAGCAACCCACTCAAGCTCACCATTGGTTCTTATGAAATAAGATGCATAAATTGTTAAGCAGTCTAACAGAACAGTTTACATACTACTTTGACTAAAACTCTCCCCACACCATCATCACAGACATGAAAACATGACCATCTGTTACATACCTAATTTTCCCCTGCTCTGTTAAATCTCCATCACTGTGTAATATTGTTGTTAGCAACCTCAGAGTAGATGTCCCTGACTTGCTGTGGTTGTTCTTCATTCCTAGCAACCACCGAACCATCATCTTGATTGCCTGAATCTGGAAAAAAAAATTGTATCAAAAAGTCTCATTTTAAAAATAATCAGTATCTTAGTTTAATCACATACTATTGTCCCAAGTGCTTTTTGCTGCTACAAACACAAGCCTGTCAGGGCTGCAAAAACTCACTTAAATACTAGAAAGAAAACTAGACATACTCTCACTAGGCAGCAACCTTTCTCTGCGTGTCTGAAGTACATACTGCAGCAAATAAAAATTATGCATATAATTAAAATTTGAACTGATTCCTCTACTAAGAAATCACATATTTTGTCCCTTGAAAACATTATTTTAATTGAGCTTACATCCATTAAACATTGTGGAATAAGCAAAACAGTTTATACTAAGAAAATGTTATTGGATCAAAAAGCAGAACACATGTTCATCTGTCTATACTCCTACAATTCACAGAATTCTTCTGAATTGGAGGGGACAGACATAGATCACTGAATTCAACTCCTAAAGCACATGGCTGATAAGGGGATTGAACCCACAACCTTGACATTAAGTTCCTGTGCTTAAACAATCCCAGTATTTTCTCTATTTATCTATGTAATATCTGAGTTTAAGTCAAGTAAATTAAAAAACACTTCATACACATCCTGATTGTTAGAGTATCAGCCTGTGTAAGACAACTCGTTCTGGAAAAGAGTATTTCTTTCACAGCTATTTAAAGAAAAGCTTCAAAGCCTGTTACTTAGGGTAACTTGTCTTTTGCCAATGGAAACACCAAGTGTTTTGAGGCAAAATTCTGCCAGAATGCAGAATCCAGCAACTGAAACGCTGAATAATTTCACACTAAAACACTGAATAATTTCACATTTCTTTAGTAAAAGTGAAACATCAATTTAGAGATTAAGTTTGTTTACTACTTGAATCCCTTTGTCCTTTCCTTTTCCTTCTAATATAACAGCAGAGACAATAAAGAAAATAAAGGAGTATCCTCTTAAGGCAAAATGAAAATGCTCATGTGAATCAACAGACATTCTTGGGGGAAAGGAAAAAAAAAGAAAAAAACAAACTCAAACAAACCAAAATGCCAGACTCAGAAGATCAGAACACAAACCCCAAAACCTTTAGAAAAAACATGACACCTTTTGTACACGGTAACTTCAAATTTTCTCATTAACGGGAAACGCAATTCTAGTAAGTTTTATATAAACATTCACAATATCACCAAATGAAATTCATCATAGAATCGATCTCTTCCTTGTAACAAACTGATCAAAACAGTCCCTCCAGATATCAGTTCTAGGATTATCATACTATCTGTATGCCAGTTTTCTTTTTAGCACTGCAGTCCATTTACTCCACCTAACTGGGTCACACCATCAAGAGGCAGGATGTCTGTTACTCCCGATCTCAAAATGCACATGGAGTTTGAGGAATAGAAATGAAAGCTTGGGCAAGACAATTTCAAAGGGTCTTCCTCTAGGACAGCTGCAAGTGTTCACCAGAAGATTTTAATAGCAGTAAAACCAATATAATAATAGCAGTAAAACCAATGTAACAATAACAGCAGCAGATCTTTTCACAGCTTACAAATTCAGTTTCTCCATGGATAACCAGTACCTGTAAGCATTAGTGCCTCCCATTTCTTGGGAGGACAGAAACATGCTGGCTCTGTTTAGTCTTCAAATAAATGATGTATCCAGACAGGGAAGAGTCACATGGTACCTTGTGACATCTCTGGTCAGCTCCTGACCAATTTCAATTTCAACCTTTGCTTCTACTGACCCCCCTCCATAATTCCCTTTCTCCAGCTTTATTATCCAAACCTATTCTAGTCTTCCTAATCCCGTCTCCTTCAGAATTTTCGTCTGATCCCAACATTTTCCTCATTTCTTTTCTGATGTTAAAGATGATGACATTCCAGCAACCCTTCAGAATTAAGCAATCCCATGAAACTAGTCCAGCACATGAGAATTGCCCCCAGTGACTGCTTCTGATTACCTGAAGACTTGACATGAGTTTGAACAGTTCTCATGTTTTAAATTCTCCCTTTGCAACCAAATAGGGTAACTATCAAAGGGCAATTCCAGTTGGAAAGTGTCAAGAGTGTCAGGAGGTCTTCAGTTCAATCTCCTGCTCAAAGGAAGGTCAGCTACAAAATGAGACCATCTTGGTCTCAGTTTTACCCACTGTGGTGTTGAAAGCCTCCAAGAATGAAGACTGAACAGGCTCTCTTGGCAACCTGCAACCTCTCTTAGTTCTACCTGTTCCATTGTCTCACTGGTTTTATGTTTTTTTTCCTTATATCCAGTCTGAACCTTGTTTCAATCTGTGTTCTATGAGCCTAGAATTTTCCTCTGAGATAAAAAATTATTATACAAAACATAAAAATGTCAAGAAGACAAAAATACAACATTGGCATGGGGCAAAACCATATCAAAGGCCACAAATGACTGCTTTGTCCTCAACTTAGCAGCACAACCTATACTATGTGTATTTGAAGTGCAAGCAAAAGCAATAGGATGTTATAATTTGTTTTTGACATGGTGAATATAACATGACAAATCTCTGATTTCTCATAGGAGAAAACTGCAATTAACTACTAGCTGTACACTGTCCATAATTAGTATGTATTAATTTTGAAGATTAAAATTAACAATTAATCAACAGATAGATATAACCCTTTTGAGGTTACCATCACGCCTCCATTGCAAAACCATAATGGTCTCCCATTCCATGCAGTGATCCTGAAAACACCACTTTCCTAGCGCATCAACATTATGACCACAGCTGGCTCAGGTTTCTCCTACTTGAGTTTTCAGAGCCATGTTTGTGCAGCAGTGAAAAATTAAACAAAGCCCACCTAAAGAGTAGTTATAGAAACAGGATGAGAAATCTTATATTCCAGTGACATAGAACAAAATGAGAAATATCACTGCTAATACATAAATCTCAATCCACTGCATGGTGCACAGTACTCAGTACAGGTCACTGTTGAGAGAGGTTATGTCTTTAGAACTCTAGAGCAAGTCACAGGAATTCAAGCCTAACTCACACAATCATTAATACAATTAATAGTTAATACCGTACTGAAGCATTTCTCTGCAGATATAATTTCATTTAAGGTTTAGCATCCAAAACTAAGGCTAGCCTGTATCAGTCTACATCTGTTAGGCTGAATGATACTAAAATTTTGTCTTCAGCAGTCCTTTCCAGTTTCATACTTCAACTTCCTAGTTTTAAAATCCCCATTAGATATACAATTATATTACAAAGGGGAAAAGAAGCTTTTAAAATCAGAGTGAAGAAAAATACACTGTCAGAGAGGAATCATTTATAAACTAATGACATGGCCTGCAGCATTCATTGAATGTAGGCTTCTCAGTAGTAATAAATGCTAATTAAATTTGCAAATCAATTTTCACAATAATCTGTTTCCACTTACCAATAAATGCTTTTTAACAGTTTTCAGGCTTGGCTTCCACTTCAAATTGCCCTAAGAATTTCTATAGGCTAATTCCCTTCCAAATAGCCAAATGTATGAACTTTTATCAACATAAAAGCACATTCTAGAGAGTCATTATAGCTTCATAAATAATTTAAAAATTAAGAAAAACAATTAATATTTACTACTTCAAGTTACATGTAGAATCATTGAAGTGAAATCATGTCTATTTTAAACTAGCAGTTCATGAAATTAAAACAAACATGCATACTCTTAACAGTTTTGGCAGTGTACTATGTAACTATGCAATTGCACAAATATGAAAAATATCCCTGCTGACAACTAAAAAGATAATGAATCAACTCCAAACAAAATCAAGCATTTCTAGTAATGAGTTCTATACCAAGCTGGAAACCAAAGTACTTAATAAACCAGCAGAAAAGGAGGTATGCTATGAAGAATTTAACAACTTCAAGAGAGAAGGCAAAGAACTTCTTTAAACCATCAGAGCAACTTTACTCAAAAGACATCAGAAACTAAATGACTGCTATAAAGTACAGCATGCTACAAAGGACAAGCATATTTCTAATTCTGAAAAAGTGAAAGCAAAAATCTAGCCCTGTTCTAAAGGGCATTCAAAACCCAAATACAGATATATAATATATTTTCCACAGCGTAAGTCTGCTTAAATTCAAGGAAAAATTGAGTGACAGTATCTGTTACAAAGTACAGAAAACTGTAATAAGCTTACTCCAGAATAAGAACAAGCTAAAGATGAAATTTTTAAGTAAAAGAACAAAACAACCCTCCCACCATTTTAAAGTGATTTTTTTCTTAAATCCAGTTTTTTCTGATAGACACTGCACACAGAGAAAAACAACATAACACATTTATTAATTGGAGGAAAACTGACAAATCCAAACCCTATTTTTCCTTTATTTCAAAACAACACCAGAAGTTTCTAGAGTATTTAACTGCTATGTTGAACAGGATACGAAAAAATAGTTTTACTTTAAGTATGTCAGATACTATAACAGTTAAGTGTTGCAAAACAAAACTAAGCTTATAAAAAGTCATACTAAAAATTTAATGAACTGTATAGGTAAATTTCTATACAAAATAATAATTAGAAAAGATGTTCTCAAAAGCAATTTTTTTTCTTCTGGCAATCAAACAAATGTGTATTCTGATAAGATCCTCAGTTTAAAAATATTTATTTCCTTTCTACTTTTAGAAAGATGACAAGGAAACAGAGAAAAGCAGTTGACAGCTTTAGGAGTCCAGATAATTAATTGAATGTATTAAATATATGCACACAATCATAGGAAAACATAGCAAGTGCTACTTACTTTAACAAGCGTTTCTGGAGACACTTCTTCATCTGGGACCCAAAGTTTTGTTGTCTTTTTTCCTGGAAGCTAAACCAAATGTTACACTTGTTACACTACTATCAGTGAAACTTCCTGTAACCTCCTCTTTCCTGTTTGCTTCTGAAAACAATACCTGGTCAGCTTTAAACCTTCTGTATTTTACACAAGTAACCATTTCAGAAGTGAGATACTGTTTGTACCTCACTATTCAAGTATCAGCAAATTTAAGATTAATAAATAGTTTGGGGGTTTTTGGCTGTTGTTATCTGAAAACTATCGCTTTAGATTGTAATAGCTGTTGCTTTGAAAGTAACTTTCAGTTTCCATATGCACCAGATTGGAACTTCAAGCACACAGTTTGAGCCAGTAAATATTTCCCTAGAATTTCTAACAAGGCAGAAGTTCGGTTTTTTACTTTATAATCACTATCAGTACAAAAGTACTAAAAATATTAAAATTGATAGTCTTCCATTTAAACAATGTATTTAACTTTCAAATGTATTCTACTTCCTAAAAAAACCACAACTTGCTTGCTCAAGATAAGAAACTGAGTGAAGCTATAACAATTTTCCCATTTTTAACAAAAGCCAAGTCACAAGTGATCAAATGCTGTGCTATACAGACTGGGCTCTTGTAAGGTCTACCAAATTAGCAGCACTCCCCTTTCCTGTACTGGGGGCTTGCAAGGGCGTCAAACACAACATCTGGAGATCAAAAGCCAAACATAAACAAAAAGCAGAAACAGCATGCCAAAAGTTTTCCCAAGTACTTGCAGAGTATCTTACTACAGGAAAATCCAAATCTTAATACAAGGTTTTTAAAATACCTACCCTATCATTCATCAGCAAATCTTTAACAATGAAAGTAGCAACCAAAGATTTCAAAGGGGCAGCAAACTGATCAGGTGCTAGCATGGCTATATGGCCAATAGTAACCAACGGGGTGATGAGATGCTCAAAATTGCTTGGATCCAGACTTTTATGCAGTGGCTAGAACAAAGGCAACAAATTCAGGTATTACTGATACAATCTATGTCTTATTAAAAGGACAAGAATGAATAACAGTTTTGTACCGAGTTGTTTGTGTCTATTTCTATTTCAGAAATACAATTTTAAAAGAGCTATTGACTATTAAGATTTAAAGACACATTCACCAACACACGAAGTCTCCCACAAATCAGAAGAAACATCAAGATGACAGACGAAATATTTATCCAGACATCTGGATAGTTCCAAAAGTGGCAGTTCAAGCAGGATAATTTAGGAAACAATGGATTAACAAGCCTATTTTTTTGTCAGAGAACTACATCTCAAGATGGCAATTTCAGTAAGACTATGATTCAGCCTTCAAGATAAGAGGCTGAAAGGCACTAATTAAAAAGTACATATGGAGTTATAGCTATAAAATTTATTTAATTAGTCTCTAAGATAATTCAGTTTTCCATAATTTCTGCAACCATTTAAGTACTTTCGGCCATTCTCAAGGGGTGAGGAGTAGTGTATGGTTCCTCTTCCAATAAATAGTTCAAGGTTCTAGCACATAGTCCAACACTTGGTTTTACTCTATAATCTGTTAAGATACATAACCCTAAACATCATGAGTCATTAAATATAAAAAATCCCTCTGCTACCATTTTTCAGGACATAACCATGAAAACAAAAGGAAAGGGGAAAAAACATCTTTTCTAAGTTGGCTACAACTTGTCACTACATCTCTTAGTTTACATATGCAATATAAAGGATCGATAAAAAGTAACTTAGATATTTTCATTTTACCTCAAATATCTGTGCAAACTGCGTCTCTTTGCTGGAAAATATTGCATGGATGCAGTGAATAGCATACTTGGCTTGACGAGGGGGTCCCTTTTTAGCTTTATGATGCAATACTGGAAGCAAAGCACTACACAGGAGTGTAACAAAACAAACAAAGAGGTAAGTACCTTTTCACAGATTGAAAATCTTCCAAAATACCAAACTAGCAAAAAAAGTAGATATCGTATAAAGAAGAAAACATCTCTGCACAACTGCTAATTGTCTTGATTTGGGCAATTTCTTTTCTTTTAAAAAAAGTTGATTTACATAGATTGCAAGTAAAAAGCACCTAGTTTTTATTGAAAAAATATCATGTGGTAAAACAAGCATTTAAATCTGTACAAGTTACCAAATCTTTTGGAAATATTCTTGCCTACACATTACTACTAAATGTAAAGAAATTTTTATACTGATATACATATATACACACACACACACATAATTTAGGGCAACAATATAAATTATAGCAGTATCAGTAACATCAGCTGTCACTAATTTGGATATATTCATTTCGCTTTTATTCTTCAAAAAGCACTACATTTTAAAATAATTCAAAATTTCCTTCCTGTTTTACCTGAAGTAAAACTTTCTTCAAAAAGAACACAGGCTAATGCTACATGTGGAAGAGTGAGAACTTCCAGAATCCTATACAGTAAAGAGCACTACTCCGAGTAAGATATACAACTTACGATCGTATGTGGGGAAAGTCTTCTTCAATTTTACTTCCTGTATTTTTGAAAATTTGTAATGCGGCTTCTGCCACTTTTTCATCATCCATTTTCAAGCAAGCAAGGAGAGATTCAAAAGTTTCAGCTGAATGAAATGAGATAGGGTGTGTAAACGAAAGTACCTGCAAAAATATGATGAAAGCCGTATTAATTATTTTTTAAAGGTCCACTATATTAGGACGTTTCATCAGGCATCATTTTCCACTGCCATACAGGAACATTTACAATACTCTGCCTGGTTTTGTTCCATGATGCATGTTTCTCTTCTTCCTTTTTTTGTTTTGGTACTGCCTAAACTTCTGTCTTTATACGCGATTTTGTTAGATTTAATTTATTTCTCCAGTCTCAATTTCTTCTATTATTGGGAACAGGTACTTGTCACTGGCTACATCTAGATTAGCAAGTACTGGGTTACAGCAGAAGCAGGTATTTAGAGAAACACAACTGATGCTAAGGAAGCAATATCCACATTTCAGGAGTTTTACTTCAGAGTATTTCTAGACTGACTAAATCCACTTTAGCCACTGCAACACAACATGTGCATCTGAAGCCCATCTCATAATTTGGTTTCTCTGAAAGGAATCCAGCCTGTGTGCTCCCAGACCTTCATGCTTGTTTGCAAAGAGGAACAATTGGTTGTGCTCTGAAGTGAAATTCCTATCTCTAAAACAGCAACACAGACATACCCAGTAGGGTCTCTAGTCCCTCAAGCTTTCCACAGCAGCTTAGCAGATCCTGTACCTCTCCTTCAGATTCCTGGACTTGATTGTTTTCAAGTAAGACAGTCCTCCCACGTTAAGAAAAATGAAATAAAGAAGTCCTCATTTGCTTCTGCCTGAAATTTTGCCTTCTCTTCATTTTTAAGTGGCTGTTGATTATTAGCCTCTTCCCACATAATATTCTGACCCATGGCAGAGAAACAATCCCAAAATCTCAGAACCTCACGCGTAGGTTTCTATTTTACCCGAGTTACCTTCCTCCCCACTTCATTGCATGCCATTCTCTTTGCTGGACTTCAGTACTTGTCCTTTCTAGACTACTGCCATGATGTAGAGATCACTTTCTTCAGTGCAATCTTACTCCTCTTCCCTAAGTATGTCATGCCAGCCCGTAGGAATATGTAAGTACTGACTTGAAAGCCTTCATCCAAACATTTAGTCCTTCACAGCATGATTCCCTCTTACTCAGATTTATTTTTGTGCTCCTGGCTTTTTGCACTTTTATCTAAATGTGCACATCTGCCTAAAGAGCCACACACTTTCAGATTAATCTACTTGGTCCTCAGTTGATCTAAAATACTCTGAAAAGTTCACTGTGTGAGTCCTTCCTCCAAAGTCAAACCACAGCTGGACTGCTTAATGGGGTCTGCTATGTTAATTGAGTCTACAAGATAGTTAAGACACCAATTTATGAGGAACTCTGAGGAACCACAACATTGTACTGATATACAAGTACAGTACCAGAAGTAGTACAATTGTACTCACAAATTGTTGAATTTTCACTCTAACAATGAAAACTCAGCTGCTGCTGTCTCACACACCCCTGACTTCCAGAAAAGCATCTAAATTATTTACAAAATAATCTTAGTTATGTGCCACATAAGTTGAGCATAGAGGCCAAAAACCAAACCAGCAGTAATTAAAAAATTATTTGACAAACTTGTTTTAGAAAGTTTCACATGCTCACTGATCACTCGGACTATACTTGCCTTTAGCAATTCAAGACCTGCTCTGATTGCCTGGTCAGTAGGTACACCCTCATCTTCATCATCAGCCGTTCCATCTATGGACTTGTTCACTTGCTTGATAAGGGCACTGAAGAGGAAAACAAAATATGGCCTTGTAATTACAGCAATTACACCATGTGTGACTGTTTTAATAAGTTTAAGATCTAAACTCATTAAAGAAACTTATTTAAAACATACACTTGTTTTAAAGTAAATATGTGAACTACATACATAATCTAGTTGCCCTGATCCCCAATGTAAATCAAAGCTTATGAGCATTAAATTCAAAAGTATTTATCCATCATGAATTAAGAATCATATACAAATTACTCCAGAAGGATGACCAAAATAAGAAAACAACTGGAGCATTACAAGAAACAAATTCAAGTAAGAATTATGGTGAGGTTACTACCTGCTACAGATCCTTAATAATTGATGGAAAATAGTATTTTACAATGTTTAGTCTCTAACTAAGAGAAAAAAAGAACCATTAAACAGTTGTGCTAAAAGCTGATGACAAATTTAAAAGACCTATCTCTTGCATATTTCCTCTGGACAGTAAAGCTTATCTCAAACACTGCTGCTAAATCATCATTTCAGCAATTATACTTTCCCCCCTCCCGTAAATTTACTGTCTTATTCTTCCTTAAAGTCTTGATGCCTCATCACCATAATCTACTTCTTCAGTTAAATTACTGTTTATGTCACTAAGAACTAATATTCTTGGTGGAAAGCTTCAGCAGAATAGCCTGGACAGAAACTTCTTTTAAAACAAGTCAGTTGGTCACAAACCACACTTTATCCATCACCAACACATTCTTTTTAACAGCCAGGTTGTCCCAGCCATATTGAATGATAACTCAGTGGCTACATTCTGAAGGAGGACACGAAATCAATCCCCTATCAACATGAAACAGAAGAAAATACTGCAGGTCACCAAGCTTTAAAACACACCCAAGCAACCCATTACTGCTTGTGCTTGAAGGCAAAGTAAGAAACCCCGATTTCAGACCTTGCAATCTACAGTCAACATCACACACAAAAATACCTGATGGATTCAGTATCAATATGTACAGGAGCAATTCTCTCAAGAAGAAACTTTATCATTTCCAGGAAAGGATTTGTCGGTTGTTTTGGATTGCCCAACTTCTTTGTTATTTCTCTCTGAAACATAAATTTTAATTAAATTTCTAATCAATGCCGTTTCAAAAGTATTCACTTTTTAAAAGCAATTCTTACCACACATCCTTCAGCCTGTTTGCAAGAACATGTTGGGCTAACAAGCATTTCTAACTGACTTCTTATTTTTTCATCATCTTCCAGAACTTGTGTGAACTTTTTCATGAAGTCTTGAGCTTTCCCTGGATCAGGAAGGTTTCCTTTAAATAAGCAAAATAAATCATTATTTATTTGCGTAAGTATCGGTATTGTAAATTGCATGTGTTTGGAATATCATACCAAGAAATCCTCTATGTGTGCTGAAATTAACCAAGAAAGGAAGGGGAAAGAAATCACCCAAAAAACCCAAACAAATCACACAAAAAACCAAGCAAAAATTGCAACAAACTAAAACAAACACACAAAAAAACCATCACACCAAACAAGTAAAAAGAAAAGCCACCAAAAAACAAAGCCACAATACACCTCAAAATGTGCTGACATATCTATGAGGACACTAATTTCTATACATTTCCTCTCAGTATCTGCTTTCCTCACACTCATTTTTCAGCAAGTCTAGTTGTTTCTATTAACAATACTAACAGCTGAAATTGACCTCAGAATGCAAAGCCCAAACTCCACAGGAAAACATATTCTGTATATAGATCACCTAATGCAACAAGTATGAAAAACATCAAAAGGGTACTCCTGCTACATTACCCAATCACTAAATGTAAGCCTTACTACAGATTAAAATATTCAACAAAAAGCTTTCAAAATGTATGTCCCAAATTACATACTTATTTAATATTTACATTTTATATTACAGCAAGGAAATTTATTGGCAAAGGATCAGCATACTATTTAGCATGCCTCATGTTTTTGCTACAGCCAGTGTTAAGCAAAATTGGCAGGGAATGTTGGACAGGACAACAAGATAGTTAGTTCAAAACAAGTTCTACTGTGAATTTGTTTTGCTTTATTTTTTTTTACTGCCATGCAGAACTGAAAATGTCAGAAAAAATAAAAACTGATCAAAAAAGGATTTGGAACACAGCCAACAAAGCAGCAAGGTTCAATTTATTCTCCACATTTTTTTCGAAAATGTACAGTATTACAGTTCCCATTTTTTTAAAAACAGTTGATTTAAAAACAAAATTTCAGGATTGCAAAGCAAGTTCTTTTTCTTCATACTGGTTTTAATGCTATTGGCATGATGTGCTGGGGGAACAAAAAGTGTTGCTTTGGGGTTGGTGAGTTTTTTCTTTGTTGACAGTTCAGTTTACACAGGAGTTCTTCATTTTCCAATGTGCCTTCCCTGCTATTGAAATCCAAACTGTTTTGCATTCTCTCAATGACATTAACAGTACAACACCTCAAAAGACAGGTAAGTTAATACATAGTTTAGTAGTTTAGTTAAAATTATATATATTCTGTAACAAATGCTAAAATAGACATTAACACCCTAGATTATCTAGACATTGGATTAGTCTGTGACAGAAGCAGCCAAAATGTTGTGATAAGCTTCATGACTAATGACTTCTTACAGTAAGACAGTAATTCTGCTTAAGAGTTCCCTTCATTCTTCAAAGCATATTGCTACACCCCATTTATCATGATTTGTTTTAAATTTTATCTGCTGCAAACCTTTTTATAAGCTTATCGCAAATGATTTTTGGAGCAAGAAAGCAATATTAGCTCAATGGTCACCTTTAGACAGCACCAATACATTTACTGACTTACTTGTTATAACCATCACTTTGGAGAATATAGCTTTACTGCTGGCATCTGTCTGCAAGGCACAAAAGAAAAATGGATTAAATAAAAATTTTACATTCTTTATTTCCACTTGAACATCGAGTGAGAAAGAGTCCATACTGAATTATCAATAAGTCAGCACCCATTTTGCTAACACATCAGTGTGCTAGAAATCAAAACCACCCCTGCAAATTTAATGCTAGATAGTTACAGGAAGTAAAAGATAGATCATATCTACAGCATCTCTGTCTCACAGATATGAGTATTAAATATTTGTATTACTTTTCAATATACTAAGTAATTTATGAACAGCACAAATGGGTTACTTCTGTAACTGTTTTCCGTCTAAAGCCTGAGTGGATAATGTCGAAAGAATGCTGTCATTGTCAGTGCTTTTGGCCGTCACAGCTGAACAGGTATGTTCAGACAAGAAATGAAAAAAGACAGAAATCAAATCCGGTTTACAGGATTCAAGTAATTGTGTCAACAGATACAGACTCACCATATTCAAACATCCTGTGACTCAGGAGAGAAAAATAAAAACTGTACTGTGGAGTGTCTTTAGTTCTAGCTGGTTTGGTCTCCTAATACTTGCTAAGTCTTCAAGAACTGGTTAAAGCTCCCATTAAAAGACTACAAGTTGACCAAACTACTACTAATTCAGCCAAATATGAAAAAACCTGAGGCAGAAGTATTCTCTTAACTTCCAGTAGGACAACTCTACTGAATAATGACAGACTGAAGAAGATTAAGAAATATTTCTTTTGAGAAAATCTACTGTGGCACTTGATCTACATTGTCTTGCATTCATGACATGGAAGCATCTGCACCAAATGAAGCTTCTACTCTAATAGAGGCAAACCAGCATTCACCCACTTTTCCATATATGAAGAGGTAAGTTTTTGTGTTTTATTTAACTGTTTTCTCCTTCAGCAATGGGATACAAGAGGAGTTGCAATTTATGCTACTGCCCTTCAGAAAAGTAACTTGTCTTACAGGCAAGTTTGGCATCCATTCCGTCTCAGGCTAGGAAAAATTACAATCAATAGTAATAAAAAGTTTATTAACATGTTTTCAATCTCCTCAATAGTGCTCAGACTGGGGAGACCCTGAAGAGTTAAAAAGGAAACATCTGTAAAATTTCACTAAATAGCAAAAGGTTTTCTAAGATAAGAAAAACAGCAGACTGGGAAGTTCAAAGATTTATAGTGACAGAATAATGCAAGCTGGCAGTGACAACAGTAAGTCACCTTTCTGAACTGCCTACTCAAAGCAGGGCCAACTCAGATGAGGTTTTGCTTCAGGTCTTATCTAGTTGCATTTTAAATATTTACAAGGATCAAGATTTCACAATGTCTCTGGGCTACCTGTACCCATATTTGATCACCCTTACTGCAATTCTTTTTTTCCTTACTACCTAATCAAAGTTTCGTTGTGGCAACTTCTGTACTACTTCTCCTATTCCTCTTTAACTCAGAGATCTCACAATGCCTATGCTTGTCACAAGGACAGTATCTACAGGAGAACAAATCAACAATTAACCTATAAAGATTGCAAGGAGAAATTAGACTGAAGTGAAAAATCTAGTATGGTAACACCAACCCACATTCTAAAAGGTTAATAGTTAAAGTCAGTTTTGTTGCGAGAAAGACATCAAAGTTTCCATAGCTCTGAACAGCCAGTGGATATTTGTCTCAAGATTATTATGAGCAGTGTATGCCCCTTCAGTTCACGGTTACGAAAATACAGTCTTACCTTAAACAGAATGATTTAATCTTATTCATTAATTGTGAATTGGGGAGACCCCCAAAAAAGCCATACAAAGAGCACCATAAATATAAAAAAATAATGGTGAAAACAGCTAGGCATCTGCATTGGACATAATGAGAATGTTCTGGGCTAACAAGAGGGCTATAGGGGTGAGCTGTGCATGAGGAGGTCAGGGCTGCCCTGCACCAGTCACAGGCACTTCCAGCCAGCTCCAACAACCAACGATCCAACCCAACACACACCAAAGCTTCAACCAGACGAGCCTACAGTGCCTCTGAAAAAACACATTTAACAGAGGAGATACTGCAGAAAGTATGACTCCAAAGGGACAGCGGAGAAATCCACACGGAAGCAGTGGGTAGGGAACAAGGAGCAGCAAAAGGAACCAGACCACCATGCCCTGACCCACATCTCCTGTGCTGCCATCACCTCCCTGAAGGGACAGAGCACAGAGAGGGGTGAGGGGCCCGGAGACTGCAAAGCAGGGAAGAGAGGGGTCTGAAGGGGAGACAAAGGCTGTTTCTTTAAGTGTTTACTTGTTTGCTTTTATTTCCCAATACCAGATCAAACAATTAAAAGTTTATGTTAACTGACACTAAACTAAATTAATTCCCTGACTCAAAGCTGTTTTACCACCTGCAATGGCACCTCAGACTACCACAAGCCCCCTAAATTTTCCCATGTAGTCTTGTTACTCAAGAGAATATTCAAGTGTAGAGAATTTGTATTTAACAGCAAAAAGTAGGATATAATCCAGATGGACAAATACAAACATGTCAACAGCATATGCTGTCTTGAGTGCAATGTTTAAGCTGGCATTTGTCAAAACCTACAAGTTTAATTCCATATCATATTTGGTATTTTACAACTGAGAAAGAACTTTCATCACAACCCCTTGAAAAGAAAGTTGAAATTTCACTTTCAACTGGAATGCAGAAAGCATGAAGAAATTAACTCAGGTATTAAATGCATAAATGTATTTAAACAACATCAAGGAATATAAAGTAGCACATGAAAGCATTTAAATACAGTCACTGAAATACAATCAATCATTGTTGCACAAGCATTTACTGCACTTAAGAGTTTAATACCTTACAGCATGTTTTAGAGGCACTGAGTCCAAACTACAAATTTCATTAGTCTCTGTCAGCAAGACAGCAGCGTGTCTAAGCAGATACATTAGATAATCCAATCACTCTTCCTTGTTCAGGTAATTCCAGCAAATGGATAATTCATTACATTTACTACAGTATGACTATATATATATATATAAAAAATAAAAATCACACACAGACACATAGGGATGAGCATGGCAACACTTTCTAAACTATATTATTTCTTTTAAAAAAGCACCAGATCAAACTTTTGGCATTAAGTCAAGTTCTAATTATATTCCAAACCATATGGAGAATTTAATCTTGTAATTCCTCTACCCCAAACATGAGTATGAACATAGATGTAACTAAAACAAATTCTAAATTTACTTTATGAAAATATCCTAAATGCAAAATAAATTTTCATTTTTCCCTTCCAAGGAAATTTGTAAACAAAACATAAAATTGTAGTCTGGTATCTCAAAGTATTCAAGAAGTTTCCAAGACGAAGAGAAACGAGTAACTTGTTGGGACAAAAGTACTCCAAATTCTTCAAAGTTACTAATCATACATAAGGTAAGAAGTTAAGAGGAGACACATAATTTTTCTTAATTACTTCATTTGGAAGTCAAAAATAACATGCTGGTTTTACCCCCTTTTAAGAGCCAGAATAGTCCTGTCAAGATGTAACTAAACATGGGAGAAAATATTTTAGTATTAAAATGGCTGGCAAAATATTTTAGAAATTTCTGTAACACCCTTCTTCCTCTTCAATTTTACTAACAAAATGTTTACACATTTCCTACAGCAAACGTAGTCTAGTGCAGTATCAGTTAACTGCCACAATATTTTCTATCTGTTATTAAAAATAAGCTTGAGACAGTCAAACAAATGGAATTAAAAAACAGTATAGTAACTAAAACTGCATATTCATAGAAGATAAAGATAAGTTGAACTCACTTTAGGTTGTTTTATTAGGTCAACTAAATCCTTTACTTGATGTCGTAGCAGATTTTGACATTTCCACATTTCATTCAACGCTCTAAAACATAAAAAAATTTAAAAGAGTTGTCAAAATTGTCTATTCAACGAATCACACAACTGTCCAAAATGAGTCTTTACATTCTTTTCAACTTCAGACTCAGAAATGCACTTATCACCTAACTTTGACTGCTGTATGAGCAAACGCCAAATGTTTCCTAATAGGATAATATGGAAAATTTAATTGGTCGTATTAAACTGGAACTAAGTGAGATTTTGAAACAAGTTCTATTTCAGATGTTCAAGTGCACTGCTGTTAATAGAGCAGGAAGTAGCTGATGGCTGGCCCATTAAGAACTCATTTGTCCAAGCCTGAAATCACTCTTCTAAAAACATTTAAGAAGCAGGTTAAAGCAGATGTTTAAGACTTTTATCATCAAAACAATGTCTTTCTTTCAGACAGGAAGCAGCTACTAGATGAATAAATTGAGAAAAGTGGACATGTAAGAGATGCCCTAGAGATATTCAACAAAATAGAAAATTAGCACACTTTCCAGGAATAATAAGCCATATAAACAAAAACACAAAAGGTCACAGCTGCATTTAAAAAACTTACAGAATCCACAAGCAAAAAATCAGTTCTATTTAACTAACTGAACAAACTATATCTTTAAAATGAGTACTGCTGTATAAAAAAACTGTATAATTCTGAAGTTACTTGTTGCCTGAAAT
>JAOXXN010000001.1:70369377-70380987 GCA_026770055.1 Myrmophylax atrothorax
TCTTGTATATCTGTGAAAGTCCCATCATAGCTTCCTTCCTCACTCTCCACTTGAGAAAAAAAAAAACAGCGCCCAGTTTAGCAGGTCAAAACTGGAAAGACTGCAGAATGTCTAGTTAGGTATTTCATGTGTTACACCCAAATAACATAATTTATTCTCAAAAAAGTTAAATTGAGTTCTAAGTGAAACAGTTTCTCATTAGGACATATATTGCATCATATCTATTGCACTAAACCTTTCAACATCAGTAACTACCATGCAAGGATGCCTCTTGAATTTAGAATTATTACAAATTTAAGCCAACACCCTTTCTCACAGTCCACACTCAGTATCTGTGATTGTGTTATTCCTTCAACAAGGAAAAGAAAGTCACCAAATGAAAAAAAATCAGGTGATAGTATTAATTTTGAAAGTTTGCCATCAACAAACCTTTTTACTATACTTTAACAAAAGCAGCAAACCTCAGAAATGTTACCAAATAATGCAACATAGCTAAACTAAAATTAAAGACTATTCAAATTTGAAAGTTACTACACTGATTTGCAGTCTTCCAATGATCTAATTAAAAGCAGTTTAACTAGCTACCTCTGATGGCAGAACATTCTTCATCAGTAATCTACAAAACATTTTGAAACCTACTCACAAAATTTCTTAAGAAAAATGTTAAGAGTGTTTTAAGGGTCTTATTTTACTTAAAAATTTTACTACAGCTGGACAACTGGAACAACATTGTTGTGTTGCAGCCTATTTATTTATTTAAATCATACCATCTTAAAAATACAGCACAGTGAAACATGCAGCATTCCAGTCAGGGGAGAAAAATGCCTCATTAAATAGATTGCTTCAAAAATTTTTGCATTACATTGGTTTTGATTTGTAATTTTAAAACTAGTACAGCAATTTTTAGAAGTGCTGCTTTTTAAAAAGCTAAATGACAGTTTACAAACATAACACACAGCCATTATTAATACCAATTAGGTCTTACCCTCTTGTCCAGTGTTCGCTCTCTGACAAAATTTAGCAGGTGATCATTGACAAGCAAAAGATCTTTTTTAGCAGCAGTAACTATGGATACTATAACATCATGCCTTATAGCCTCTTCAGGATCATGTGACCTTACTTTCAGGTATTCTGGGGAAAAAATAGAGTAAGTATTTCAGTGTAAGCATATAACTTTAGCTATTTTCCTCACTGTAGACAGTACTGACAGAAGCAGAAAAAATTTTCTTCTATCTGGAGCCTCAGCAGTAAGAAACCAATAGTTTTGTCCAAGATTAACTGGAATGTCAGTAAACCTTTGTATTTGCTTAGATTATGAAATATTTATTTTGCATTATTGAAGTGGGAATTATGGGGCTGCATTTTTATTTTTATCACTTCTCAGAGTAGTTTCACTCTGTGCACAGCAGCAATACAGGCAAGCAGTACTGGATCTGTAGAGTGGAGCAGACAGTGCTTGAGAACATGATAATCTACATACATTTTTAAGTTTTACGTCAGACTAAAGGCTACTCTTTTCCTGCAGACTCCATGGCCTCTGGCTGCTGGAGCACACCAGATGCACTCCTAATCACAACTTCCATATTACCAATAAGGAATCCAGTCCACATGCTCCAGGAACCCTCCACAGTGTGAGCCATGTCAGCATGGTAAGCAGGGACAAACCATGAGACACTTTTCAAAATACTTATTTAGACACATGCTATTCATCTTAAAACACTTTTCCTAGGTAATATTTTGGCCCACTGCTACTTATTTGCTAACATCAATAACCTTATACTATCAACATTTTAAGACTTCTGCTTTTACAAGTCAAACACGATAGCTATCTATTGCCATTTTAGAATGCTGCCAAATACAATGGCAAAGTTCATGTACCTTTTCAGAAGTATGTATTTTAGGTTAATTTAAAAGCACAAACAGGTAGAAACACGCACAGAGAAGTTATTAGGATCACAGTACACTGCATACATCAGTGAAACACTGAGAACATTAAGAAACTTTGCCAATTCAAAGTTTACTCTGAATGAAGTAACCAGAGGTTACTGTTCTCTTGCTACTGTTCAACAGCCAGTGAAAATCTTCAAGTCTCATCTGAAATACTGGCCAATAACATTTCTGGTAATCAGCCAAAGTGTCAAAAGAGCACATCAAGAAATAAAGCTTTGCACTTACAGAGGCTATGAAATTTTAAATTCAAATAAGACTTTTTTCTTAAAGTTCTGTTCTACAGGAACACATATTAAAACAAATGAAAAATATTACACAAAACAAATCTGGTTTCAACCGCCATTGAGTCAGAGAAATTTTTCAACAATTTGACTTCGGTAAGTGCTGTGGGGAGAGAGAGGAGGGGCAAGCAAAATTACATTTGCCAGAGGATACCATTAGAGGGGGCACAAAGTCTTCAATGTAAAAAAAAATTAAAAAAATCTGGTAATCAAAAAAGAAGTATCTTTATAATTTCATTAAAGAAAGGTTCAGAACAATTTTTTTTTAGCTGGCTTAATAATACCATAACTACAGGATGACTTCAGCCTGCCTCTATTTGTGTCCAACTTGACAAGCACTCAGCAAGCAGGAAAGGAATTCCATGCACCTCATGGCCTTTTAAATTCCCTAATCAAATGGACAAAGACATTGCCTCCAAAAAATTACAAGTATGAGTTTATTGATCAGGGAGAGATATATTCTTCAAACCAACCAATTCTCATTAATTACACTTTTTTTCATTAAAACATTGGGAGCAACAAATACTAAATGCTTATTGATGCCAGTTACTTTCTTCTTACAGAGGTCTTGAATTACAGGCTGTGTTTGGTCTGACTGAGGTGAAACTATGGTCACTGTTATCAGGACTCTTCTCATGGTTTAGACAGTGGCTGTGTAAGACTTACACATGTCAGCTTTGTGGAGCTGAAGGCACCACTCTGCACCCTAATTAATAAATGCCACGACCATTAGGTTAGGCAGGCTGTCTTACCTGATCCCACAGTGCTTAATTTCAGCAGCAGCTGGGAATGCAGCTGCTATAGGAGAGGGAGAGTGATCTCTCTGGTTAAGGCATTCTTTATGTACAACCCCCTCAGCCTGAGAAGCATCACTGAAGGCAGGGACTCTGTGACTTAGAACTCCAACATCACTTATGTCCTCCACAACATGTGACAACGTTACTTACAATTAAAATCGACCTTGACTTTTTCAGGAGACTTAAAAGGGTATTCTAATGTTATAATACATCTGATACCTGTTAAGTCTTTTGCCAGGTCAGGATGGTTCATAAGGCAGTGACTTGCAAATTTCACACACTCAAGACGAATAGGTACGTGGATATCATTAAACCTAGTTCGAAACAAGACAATGCATTACAGCAACAAAAATATCACACCTATCAAAGCAATTTGTTCATTTCTTCACAGTCTCAAATACTTCTGAAACTATTTTGTATGCGTCCTATGCACAGTTACATGAATATAACTTCTCTGATCTCACAGAAATGGACTGTCTTTAGCTTCAGAAAAAATTCTTGTACTCATTTATAGTTTCATGTTCTGAACATGAAAAGAAACATCCTCTCCTGGTACACATGAAAAACAGACAAAACTATTTATTAGAAAGATGTCTGATGCATTTTAACTCTTTTCTATACCGGTCCACATCATTAACCCTGAACTACGTATCAGCAACTAAAATTTTTGTAAGAGTGATACTCATCTACCCCTTAAAATGTATGACAGACAGCAAACAAATGCACACCCAGCCTACCATAAATTTCTTCTAAAATAGATCATTTAACAAGATTTCCTTCTGAAAGACTGAATTAAGTTTGATGTTTGCAAACTAGTATTTCCTCATTTTTAATTTTTATATTAAGTAATTTTATAATAAATTGATGCAATTAGTTACAGCCAAGTCTTTAAAAGTTAAATGCATTTTCAAGCTCTCCTCAAAATGCTAGGTTTTAAAAAAATCAAAATAGAATTTTAGGATATCATTGCTGTTGAAATGCTCATTTATCAAATAAACAGATTTTAAGGAATAACTGTTATAGTAAAAGGTATGTTTTCAAAATCAAGAGATCTTTAGAATGCTTCCTTCAGTAACATAGCTATTATAACTTATATATAATTTTAAAAATCCTTGAAAGAAATGCACCTATATGATTTGTAACTGGTTGGAAACAGTAATTATGAACAACCTGCACATATTTACACTATAACACAATGAAGCATTTTCCTTTGAACCCAATTAGATGTGGTATTTTTTCATGACATTCTATGTTTTAAATACTTTCAAGCAAAATATCTTTTCTCCATTAAATTTCTTTTACTTCCAGAAGTAGCACTACTTTGAGGACTCTGGTTTTGATATGATTGAATTTTACATTATTAACTACTGCATTTGTATCAACTTTTAGAATTTATGCTCACTGTCTCAAATCAAAACACTTTCATCATAGTAGCCATATTTAGGTTTCTCCTGACTACAAGCTCCAGCTGTGTTTTCCACATCAAACTGGCAAAATATTTCAAAAACAAAAGACTAAGTATCTTTGCAGCATTGTAAATACTACATACTTCTTTTAAGGTACTCTTAACCATTAAAAAAATTGAAACTGGTATACAAGACTGTACATAAAAGCCTCAGAAGCAGTTCTACTACCACCTGATACTGCAAATGTCATTTGATGCTGGGTTTGAATTAATCTATCATTGAACAGTTTGACTTCTGAAGAAATTAAAATATTCGTTTTTCTTGACAATAGCAATAAAGATAGTTGGAAAAAGTGAACTTGCAAGGGGATGATTTGTAAATGCTCACTCTGCAGAAGTACAGATTCAGAAGATATATATAAAATAGCTTTAGTGTTATCTGTCAGAACTCAGATAAAGCAACAAGAAGTAATTCACACTTAGTTTTGTCACTTTAAAACAGAAACAAAACAAACAAAAGCAACTTCAATTGGACTTCAATGAATGTTTTTCCCTCCCTAGGCAGGGAACTAAATCAGAATATACCTTCCCAGGTAGCACTGCCAAAGTGGCTTGTTTTGGGATGCCAACTCCGAATCCTTCGCCCCAAACATTTTTGCTAGAAGTTTTACAACCTGCAGACGTTCTTCATTGTCATTGCTCTGGAAGACCAACAGATTTTTTTTTTTTATTAAAAAGGTCAACTAACCCAAAGAACAGAGCTCTGCTTTGTACAGTTTTTACACCAACACACTAATACACTTCTAGAAATACCATAAGACAGATCGCTAAGACAAGACTTGCATACAAACATCTATCTGAAGACAAAAAACTCACTATTTTCATGAGAAGACAAAATAATAAAGGCAGTGAGAATGAAAAAAAATATTGAGATAAAAAACAGTGTGAACAAAGCCTGGTGAAAAATACACAGATAAATACATGTCTTAAACCCTTAGGAACAGATTACAGGTTGTGTTAGGAAATGGGATATGTACCTGTACAAACTTCCACAGGTTCAGGCACAACATAATAGGAAACTAATTCAACATTTGTCTGCCCATAAAGGTTTACACTTCTCTAGGATAGTGCTTAATTTTAAAAAAATTATTTAAGAAAAGTTTTCAGAATACAAGTTTTTAGAGAAAAGCAGATTAAGTACCCAAGATCTGAGATAAACAGGATCCAGTCCTGTATTTAAGCCTATTTTTAAAAATGCTGAGGTACAACAGATACTCTTCTTTCATATTTAAAATGAGCACTGACAGAGATAAAACAAGGCCCTCTTCAGTCCACTTTCATTATCGTTCGTTTGTATTATGTTTGTTTAATACAACACAGCATTTGAAGATTAACACATGCTCTGGAAACATAAGCTAACATTTGTGCAATTAGGATGTACTTACTGTGCACCAATTTTTTTTCCCTTGCTTATTAAAGAAAAAGAAAAAACCATAACTGGCTGCAACAATTCTTTGAAAATGGAGTAGCTAAAATTAGTTTATATTAATTAAGATACTATTCATTCCTTATCATTTCTGGCTTTTTTTTTCTGGTAATCAAGACTTGAAAATACTGTTCTTTCCTACCATCTTTGACACTCTTTTTAGTTCAGTATCACCTTCTGAATACAAACAAGAAGTAAGAGCACAACACAGCTGTCAGAGTTCTTTGATACACCACCACAATTTTAAAGACAAACTATTTCTCCTGATTCAATACCATAAAAGGGCTGAAAAGCTTGCCAGCATGTCCTCTTAATTCAGAGCCCCAAGAACAGTAAAAGCATTTGTAAAATCTTTAAAGTAGTAGAGCAAGAAAAGTTAAGGAAGCAGTAATTTCTAACACTGATATATTACTACAATACAAAAGACTGATATTTTTTTAATACACTTCAGTATTAAGTATTGGAAGCATTAATAGCAAATCCATTACTCTGGGTTTTTTGTATTTGACTGATTTTTCCAGCATTCTGACTGACATTGCTGAAAGCCTCCTACAACCTCCTCCTCTTAATCTGCAATAACTGATATGGAGTAGTGTCCATTACACCACAAATTCTGATCTGTGGCCCCATGGTTAAGAATTTTTCCCTTTTTTTGGTAGCCTATATTAGTCCAACCTCCATGATTCCCATCCCATCCACTCCTGCTTAAACCAACTAAACATTCAAAATATATTAAGCATCTCTAAATTTTTCTAGGTAACCTACACAGATTCACAGCAAGACACTCAGAGGGTAGAAGGAAGGCAGTGGAGGGTGGAAGAGTTGGGAGCACACTAGACATTCAACTACTTATAGGAATATAGGAAAAAAGTCAATGAAACAAAAACCCCAACCAGAAACATAGGGGGAAAAAAGTCAATCAAGCAAAACAAAAAAAAAAACCAACAAAAAACCACCCTAAAATAGACTGAATAAATTAGCCACAGAAGCTTTCACTGTCAGTCTCTAATCCAATTATAAGACAACCCACTTGTGTTTCCTGTCCTGTTGTAGAAAGAATAAGTATTTGTGATTTTGTGATTATGGACCAAGACTATTTGATACTTTTTAAATTTGTGCCCTGATGTTGGTCTCCTTGAAACACTCTTATATAAGCTCCTAAAACGTAATCAAAATCAGTCTGTACTTCTTATTGAAGGAATGCATCACTGTTATAGTCCTTTATTCTACTTTAATCTCTACTCTGTTTCTGAGGGAGGGGGGAAAAAAAGGGTATCAAACTCTGAAAAAATCTTAATCCTTCTCCATTCTGAGACACTGTGTACTTGGAGATCACGCCCTTCACCTCTTTTCTTAGTTAAATCCAGCACTCTATGTTTAATGGTGTTCCATCATGATTTGTCAATAAAAATTGACACTGAACATTGACATTTTCAGATCCCCTTAAGTGCTCCCAACACAAAGGCAGCTGCTCTTCTGCCTAGACATCAGGGTCTGTCACCAACAGCAGCTGAAGTCAGGCAGATTGTTACCACTACTGAGTCCAAAAGAATGGGCAGCACTAAAGATCTGAAGGGACTTGGGAAGAGAAGTGGACACATAACCTGAAACTTGAGAAAAATTTTAACTACCATATTCAGGAAGAAAGGCATTTCTACAATAACAGAAGTCAAACTTTTATTGATTTTATTCATTACATCATATTGGCTTAGGAACACGGTAAGATAAAAACCTAAGCCCCATTACAGATACTTTCCAAATACTCCATGAGCTTTTAATTCTCCTGAACTGTAAAATGTTATTCACTTTCTGTAACAGACATTTCTAAAACTCAAATATTAAATCTGAACAAAGGAATATCAGTTTGCTTTACAAGCTGACCTACACAATAATACATTCTTATCTTTTTCCTGAACCAAACTGAACCAACCATGTCAGTGCTAGATCTCTAAATATACCTAATATGCCAAGATCAGGCACAAATGACTGACCCTCACAGAAGAGGTTAAGTTAAATGCATCTCAGTGCTCATTCTCCTGTTAATCATCCAGAGTCCTGTCCAAAATCAGGTAAAAAAAATAAGTACTAGTAAGAAGCAACTATGATTTGATACAGCTCTCACAGAACTTGGCAATAGTCCTGCCACCTGAGCACACAGGACCTTTTCTTTACAAAAATCTATAAAGGTGTGGGCGAGTTGACCCCAGCAAAAGCCAAACACTCACCCAGCTTCTCACTCACTCTCCCCTCCTGTACAGAGAGAGGAAGCAAAGAGAAAGGTTAAAAGGCCTGTGAATCAAGGTAACAACAATTTATTAGGTAAAGAAAACACTGTGTGTTCAAGTAGAGGAAGAAGAAATCATTCACTACATCCCATTGGCAGGGAGATATCCTGGCAGTTCCCGGAAAACAGGGTGTCTGCTTGAATAGTGCTTGCTTGGGAAGACAAACACCATGAGCAAAACCAAACCCTTCCTCCTCCTTTCCCTGAACTTTTATGGCTGAATATGTGTTCCCTCTCAACCTCCTGCCCTGCCTCAGTGTACCCAGGGGGGAAAGGGGAGGGCAGCACAGAGAGAAGCCTTTACCTGTTCCTTCACTCTTGTACCAAAATGACAAGGTGCTTGAACACCAGGTGGCCTTGTCATTTAGATCCAAAATAGTAAGTATGTTCAGTGGCATCACTGAGACACCTAAGCTCTCTCACAAGTTTCGTACTAGGAGTTTGTTAAGTCCCCTATACATGGTCAAAAATTTATTTGACCACTGACAGGAAAGCCCTCAGATTTTACTCACACTCAAAGAGATAGTCCAGAACTTCTCGTAAGACCCTAAACCCATGAAGACAAACCAGGAGGCTTCCTGCCACAAAGAGTTCAAAAAAAGTTCAGGGAGACAGAGAGCAGGAGATTTGGATTCTGACACTAATGAGTCACAAACAGCCACAGAGGTTGAGAACAAGGCAGCCTGATGGAAGGCAGTGGAGATGGCTCAGTGAAGATCATCTGGTGGTTGGGAGAAAACCACCATCACTTCATTTTCAAAACATGCCACAGAAAATTGTAGGATTATAGAATTGTTAAGGTTGGACAAAGAAAAAAATCTTTAAGATCATTGAGTTCAACCATTATTCTAGCACGACCATGTTCACTACTGATCCGTTACATCCACACACCTGAAAACTTCCAGAGATGGTGATTCCACCACTTTCCTGACAGCCTGTTCCAATGCTTGACCAGCCCTTCAGTGGAGAAAGTTTTCCTAATATCCAATCTAAACCTCCCTTCATGCACTTAAGGCCATTTTCTCTGCTCCTGTCACTTGTTACCTGGAAGAAAAGACTGACCCCGACCTGGCTACAACCTCCTTTTCAGGTAGTTGTAGAGAGCGATAAGGTATCCCTGAGCCTTCTTTTCTTCAGGCTAAATGAAGCAAAGGACTAAGATATTGCACAGAAATTCAGTTTCATATACAGAATGCAACTAGAGGTAAAGCTGCTGTTACCAGAAGGAATCAGTTTAAAAATACAGAATCACTATCAGAGAAACGTGCAGCACCTAGACTGTGAGACTGAGTATTTGAAGGTCAGGATGAAACATTGAACAAACCTTAAAGAACAAGTCAAGAATAGCAAGAGTTTTCAGCATCCCCAAAACCAGAAGAAGGTTCTCAAGATCAGAACAATCAGGATCAAAAGCGCCCACTCTTTTTTTTCCCCTTCAATATAACTAGAATTAATGGAAGGCAGCGGGGCAGCCCTTGCAATTATGAAACAGGAGTACATACAACAGACTTCCCAGATTTCAGTCAGTCCTCAGACAGAACCCACAGGCCCAAGCAGTATTCAGGTTCACCATAAGCCAAGCACATTCATGGCAGAAGCCTGGCCATGACCTCCCCCTAGGACAAGTTACAGTTCTTTGTAGATGATTAGTTGAAGTGATTTGTAGTTGGAGACACTGGGCATATGACCTGCCGACAACAGCATACTGTTGAAACTTCAACAACTTCCAACAAAGCAAGACTGGAAATCCCACGTCACTTCATTGTTTTCTAAGGCCTAATTGTTACTTCCCAATTTATTTTGAAGTCCTGTGCTCTACTGAGTTGACCTTCATTCTTCTTCAGCCTTTATATGATAGGGCCAGTAAAAAAAAATTGAAATAATGTTTAACATTCATGTGAAAGCTCCCACTTAGCATTTTCTACAGGCAAAACCACTTTTATACAGTATCAAAAGAATTTAAAAAGAACAACTCTTGGAAAAAATGGCTCAAACTATAGCAAAACATAAAAAAACACTTTAAGAAATAAATTCATTTCTTTTAAATTAAATTTCACTGAAATGATCAAAACCACTGTATTCTATTTAAAATTCACGCAGAGCTTGCCAAGTTTGCACCCAACTTGCATCTCAGCTTTAAAGTGAGCCAGAACACTTGGTGTCTCGCTCTGATATGTCTACCATAAGCGTACTTCATCTGGCCAAATTTTTTTTTTCACTTACCGCTTTTAAAGCCAATTAAAAGGAAAATGCAGCAGATTTTCAACAGCACAGAGAACAATTATTCAATTTATCTTTGAAAAGCAGAGATCCTATGTCACCTTCCGTGTGTTCAACACATGCAAGATGAGATCATTCTCCACAACTCAACTGCTCAGACAGTCACAGCTTTCCTTCAACACTGGACACAAGGCAAAAATTTATCACCATGAGAGCAATCAGCCATTGGAATAATCTCCCCAGGGAAGTGGTACACTCTCTGATGCTGGACATTTTAAGATGCAGCTAGACAGAGTGTTGGGCCATCTTGTCTAGACTGTGCTTTTGCCAAAACAATTTGAACCAGATGATGCTTGAGGTCCCTTTCAACCTCGTATTCTGTGATTCTATGCTCATCTGCTAAGGTGTAATACAAATCTCCTTAGCAGCAAAGCAGTAATATGAGATCTTGGAATACAGTAACTGGCCCACTAGTCCGTAAGCATTACTTGAGTATTTGCTGTTATCACAACTGTGTATTCCAGAGTCGTATCAGACAACCTCACAGAACAAAAACTGGATGTTTCTGTGAAACTGTGTATTTGAACTAAATATACTTCACAAATTTAAACACCTAGTAGTCCATGTTGAGTGAGCTCAGAGGGACAAGGCAGACAGAAGGACACAATACTATGTGCCAAATCCAGAAAAGCCAAATTCACCAAGTCAAGCTCTGAATGATATGTAGAGCTCACTGAAGTTCTTGGTTATTGTAATATTAACTTTAATTGACCTTAATCTCCCCTCTCCTGAATTTCAATACAGACTGCCAAGCATGTTTTTCTCCTTTACTACCCACCCAATCCAACAAGGCTTTGTCAAGCTTAACAGGACTACTGTTGTCCAGTTTCTTTTCACTCAACGCAAGAAAAAATTAGCTGCCTTCAATCATAAGCACTCTGAGTTTCATTGAAATCACACTCTCTTCTCAAAACACTAATGAGCTTTTCACCTGGAACTGAATTAAAAAACGCTTGCCACTAGCTGCTGACATTTAGAACAAAGCCAAAGCTATTGTGGTAAGTATTTAATCATTGCTGGCATGTCTGCATACAAAATGAGCTTGCATTGATCTCAGAAAACACACAGGTTGACCGTATTTCATTCACATTTTAGTATACTTACCTTCAAAATACCCTTTTAATCAC
>JAOXXN010000001.1:70393493-70409621 GCA_026770055.1 Myrmophylax atrothorax
GGAGGTGCTGAGAGAGCTGACATCTTTTTTAGCCTTCAGAAGAGATGGCTTAGTGAGGAATTTATCACTATGTTTAAATATCTGATGCTATGGATAAAGAAGATGGCAAGACTGGACATACTCAGTGGTGTCCAGTGACAGAACAAGAGCCAATGGGCACCAGGAGAAATATAGGACAAACTGTTTAATAGTAAGAAACTTTTAAAATATAAGGGTGACTGAGCACTAGAAGGTTGCCCAGAGAGGGCGTGGATCCTCCATCCTTGGAGATGCTCAAAACCCAGCTGGCTACAGTTCTGGGCAATCTGCTTGAGCTGACGCAGTTTGAGTAAAAGGGGCAGACTGGACTACCTCCAGCAGTACCTTCCAGTGTCCACTACTTTCTGACTTACATTTTTATAGCAATAACCCTCTAAACTCCTTAGAATTGCATATTACACCATTCAATTTCAAGAACAGAATAAAATAAATGCAGTAAATGACAATCAAATTAAGTTTCTTAGGAAAAAAAAAGATTATTTGCAGTTTTGTTTAATTACTACAGACAAACTGACAGCTTGTAGTATTTATCTCGCTGTGTGTGCTGAAACTGTATTACAAAACTAAGCTCATTAACACTGAAGGTCACACTGAACAGCTATCTTAGAAGCAACTGATCTCAATCATGCAATAATATATTGTGATTGGGGGTGACAATACTTACTTTATTACTGAAAACAGCGTTCTGTACAACTGTGTAAAAATCTCATTGCTGTCTTCTAATTCAAAGCATATGTTGTAAGACTTGACCCAAGCAATGTTCTGTGTTGGAACAGCAAAAAAATAAAAGGAGTAGTTAATATAAGATTAAATTGAAAAACTACATCTAACACATATTATGAAAAAATTTATGAAGCTTACCTCAAGCAAATAAAAATATCGATTAAACTGAGGGCTTTTTGTATCTTCTAAACCTTTAAGTTGCCTTGTTATAAACATAAATATGTCCTGAAAAGAAAGAAGTGATAGTTATTTAGCCAATTGCAAATAACCTTTCAAAATGAAAATAACTACCTTTTTAACTTACTAAGATTATTTATCACTACAAAATACACAGCAATGACAGACATAATTTTTCACTGTCCAAAAGAAGATCATCTGAAAAAACAACCGGGAAAGTGTCAAGGAGTAACTTTAAAATACTTTATATTTCTTGAAAGCAACCTTTTCCTAAGGAAGCAAAAGTTTTCCTTCTGCAAAGAAAAGCATTCAACTTGACAAACAGAGCAGCAACTGCCTGACATGCTGCAGAAGTCAGAGATTATTGTTAAGCAGGACAACAAATTTTACATTTTCATTCATACTGCAACAGGTTTCAAAAGAAGGGGGAAAAACAGTAGGCAACTACAGCTTTCCTAAGAGTATTATATGTTCACACTGTATTGTTTGTGCATTTCTCAGTCATCATGATACTGACACAGATCACATCTCTTGCAAAAACTAATAAGCCTCTGGCTTCCTCCATCAGCTTTCAGCAGCAGAAGATTCCTTCAGAAAAAGTCTCACAGAGTAAATTGAAGCAGGTTATAAGGAAAAAAAATAATCAATTATGAACAGAATGGAAACACACAGGAAGGTGCTTTTTTTAAATGCTTTTTACATTCAGATTATTAACAGCTGGAAAGTCACAACTACTACATTAAATCAAAACATTTAAAACTATGTTTCACCAGAAACACTGTTTATGGCCTCAACTGTACCTCTGATATTCCATCTAAGAATTTAGGTGTAAATCAGATAAATTCCAAAAGGTATAAAGTTGCCCTAATAAATACAAGAAAGCCTTACTATTAACACCGAAAAAACTATC
Source organism: Myrmophylax atrothorax (assembly GCA_026770055.1). NCBI lineage: Eukaryota > Metazoa > Chordata > Aves > Passeriformes > Thamnophilidae > Myrmophylax > Myrmophylax atrothorax. Next base: position 70,395,343 of record JAOXXN010000001.1, read on the forward strand.
CTAGGAATAGCCTATAAAGCTTTTCTATGATATTTTTGAATGGACTATTTCCCCTCAGACCCTCAAGAATAATGAGATAGACAAAAGATAAAAATGGACTTCTCTTTCTTTCTAACACTACAACCAAAAAATCCAGCCTTAATCATTAAGCTTAGGACTTACTGTGGTTCCAGGTAAAAACAAGAATTAGGTTACACCATACATCATCATCACCTCTTGGCAAAGAAGCAGAGCAAACACACTGTACAGAGATATAGCTACAGTAATGTTGTGATCTGGATTGAGATGATTTTGAAGTGTTAAGGATGATCAGAAGGCTCACTGTTCGGCTCACACTTGAGACAACTTACACAGCACACAATCTAGACTCTTTAGCTTGAATTAAACCAAACAACACAGTTCAAAGGATACATCTAATGGTCTCCAATCACTCAAGAACATTCAGTCCAAAAGCGCACCTGAAGAATCTCTCCCTTAAAAACTAGTGCCTGAACCAATAGCAAGCCATCAGTCCCCACCCAAAATGAGCTGTCTTCTGGCAAACTAGTTCACTGGAAGGTTCTGTGAAGTTCAGAAGACACACAAACTGAGGCTCAGTGAAGAATAAGATTCAGTTAAAGAAAAAAGGGAGCACCTGATAGAAAGACCAATGCCAAATATAAAAATTACTTCCTCTTAGAACTCATGCTCTATCTTAATTGTTTCTGTTAAACTTCACGTGTACAGGTGACTCTCAAGCAGTTCATTTAACACAGCATCTTTACCTTTTATCCTGCAGCTCAGTGTGGAACACTTTTCCACTGATTGTGATTCAAAGACCTTGCTGATTTTTCAAATTTTTGTGAAGTTCTCCTAACTGTGTTGCATATAACTACATACATCAGTGAATAGCATGCATGTACAGTAAGTTCAACATTTGAAGTTTGAGCGCTTCAAATAATGCCATCACTTCAAAAAGTAATAATTTATTCATAATATATTTGTTTCCAATTTTGTTTGAAAGAAAGCAAGACAGACAACTCAAAAGAACTCGCCAAATTTTTAATATCTCACTTATTATAACCCAATATTTTTCTGATTTTAAACATACATAATACACTATTTGAACGTGCATTCATAAATTCAAAGCACAGGTTAAAATAAACTTTGGCTGCAGCTAAAAAATCGCAACACTTTCACAACAATAGACTCCATAATGCAAGTCTACATTAGAAATCAGACTCTGAAACCAAAAGGGCCCGTACTTCGACCCTAGGAAGAATATTCAGTGGTTTTTTGTGGATTGCTGTCTTGAAGCCCTTTAAGCACATAATGGCTTCAATAAGCATCAGAGCCATGGTTCTCACCAGAGAACACATCCAGAGTGTTGAAGTTCTGCTACCAGACACCCCTTTAAACATCTCCAGTTCAGCAGTCTGGCAGACAGTCGTTTTGTTGAAGTCATTTTCAATGGACACGTATCAGTGGTTAGATTACTTTCCCACCAAGAAGTTAAATTTGGGCTCTAGGCTTTCCACAGACTGAGGATCTGAAGTTTCCAGATCCCAGAAGACCAATCCTGCTCCAGTTCTGTTTTTAGCTTCCTTGTGGCATTTTCCATCCCTGTTATCAAAGCTCTTCCAATGCTCAGCAAGGAACATAAGATTTATACTGATGATACACATAAAAGAGGGAAACCTGAAATTCTGATCACTTTCCTCAGCATCTCGCACAATGTGTAAGTTACAAAGAGATCTAAGGAGTCTGAAGCAAGGGCAAAAACTAGATTTTAAGCTTTCTCCTCTCAAGAATTTAATCCTTTTCAGCACTCCCATTTTTAACTTTGGTGCTAAACATACAAGAATAGACTCAAAGCTGCAGTATGGGTATGATATTAAATACTGGGTAAAATCAGTGCCAAGATACAACCCAAGAGGAAGCATTCTTCCTCTTACCTCTGTCCTAAAGTGCAGGGAACTCTTCGACATTTCTGTCAGAGCTTGTCCTGAAACCACAAAACTGTGCTCAGAGGAAACGGGTTTGCAAAAAACCTACCTCAACAGCCCCAGGAAAAAGTCCCTATGGTTTGGCTTTTTTTTATTTATCAAAATGTATTTAGAAAACAGCATCAAGAAACTGAATTCTGAAATCTGCACAGATTACAAAACTCAGTGCTGGCAATGGAAGTTTCTAGTCCATTCAGTGCTCTGTCCAAGTAGTTGTAGTATGGTTATACTTCAGGTGTAAGATCAGCAATGTAAACCTTCCAGTATTATACACTATGAAATCTGAAACTTAGTACCATTTGGTAGATCAGAGGAGGAATTTATGTAGCCTAATTCAGAAAGACAAAACCAAAAAATTTAAGCCTAACAAACAAATGAAAACATCTACTCAAAACTGAAGTAGAAACCAAGATGCCCAAAAACCAGACTCAAAAATAACACAGTAGAGCAAGGGTTAACATTTGCCTCCAGCTGAAGATGGTGTAATCAGTAAGGCAAATAGATGTACCTCTGATTACACACTAATTCAGAATTAAGAAAACAGAGCTAATAAAAATCCCTAGGTATGCCTCCAGTTCAGCTGTTAACAAAAGATCTACTACAGTAGATACAGTCGAAACTGAACTGTTTGCCCTACTTAGGAAGCACTGCTGGTGCAACCACCAGATAAGAAATTGAGTGATTTCCTCCTAAGTTATAATAGGTAGATCTTACACTACAACCACCTTTTTTTATCCTGCTGTGGAATAAACAAACACCAAAGAAAAAATGAAAAAAAAAAAGACCACACACACAAATCAGGGAAACAAAATCCTACACTTTTCAGCATTATTTTCACTTGCTTTTTCATAGATTTTCTCTAAAACTCAATTCATCAATCTAGAATCTGACTGTGTAAGGGAAACAGTTTGATTTTGAGAGCTGGAAACAAAGTTAGATTTCAACTAAAAAAGTAAAACCACAAAACAATCTAAAATTTATTTTTTTCAGAACCAATGGGGCAGATCTGTACAGCCTTTTTCAAACCTGGCACTTCTCTATCAACCATCTCCATCTAGTGGGATCAGGGATGTTTTTAATTGCAGAGTTTTCCAAACCGCATCAGAAATCATTATCCTCTGTACAAAAATACTTCATCTTTCTTTCAACAGAGTCTTCATCTACAAAAACAGAAGTACTCACCTCTTGGTAGTTCACTTGGAAACCTAGGGGTATTTTCCCAGTTTGAAGGCATTAGCTATCTTGCAAGAGATTATGACAAAAGCTACAGATGTATCAGTATTTCTACAGTAACAGACCACTACCTGCAAATCCCAATGACAGTTCAATAAAATATTTATGTTCAAGACAAATCCAAAACCCTACAAGTTACTGGAAGAGGTACTGTATATCCCTTCATCTTATCAACAATTGACCAAACAATCATATCCCAAAATCAAGTCAAAACTTTGAATTACTTAGGTTTAATCAAGGATAATGGGAGGGAAAAAAAAGTTATAATCAATTATATTAATCATTCTGTTCAAAAACATAGTGCAGAAAAAAAGATTAATTTACCTTTAGTTTATCTGGTGAAGTGTATGGAGCTTCAGGGGCATAAATTCTGAAAATATCAGCGAGACAACAAGCTACCAACAAACGTACATCCTTATCAGGATGTTTGAGGAAAAAATCTGAAGCAAGATGTAAAGCAAGATTTAGGTAGAGCTCCTTTTCTTCTTCAGAGTCCTGGTCCATATCCATGAAAGTTTTCACAACCATCTAAATAAGACATAAAATTAAACATACATAAAATTGGTACATAAAATTAAACACTGTGTAACAGGGTCCTTACCTGCAAGTTCCTTCTCTGGTTTTGTGCAACTTCTAACAGAAGCACTATTAGCAGTGCAGCAGCACTTATCTGAGCAACCAGTGTCTTTACTTTTCAGGGTATGTGAGAGACCCAGACAAGTTCTCTATCCACTGTCCCAACACAGTCTCAGCAAAGCTACTGTAAGCTGAGCTGTAAGACTTCCCAGATCCTTTTGAGAATCCACCTAAGCAAGGTGGACAATTAAAAAAATACAACTGCATTCACTGTTACAGTCACTCATTTAAAAAATTCAGAAAACAAGGAAACTTTACTCAAAATGTCTGTTTCTCCCTAAACTATCCAGAGTTATCATTTTTTTTCCTTCTATTCTCTTTCAATTTCAGGTTTTTCTCTATTAGTCTCTGAGGACAAGACTATCCTTCTGTGCTGTCCAGATACAGAGCACACACTTTCAGCAAAAGCACATATAAATCCAGGCAGTCCAGCAGCAGGGATGTTCTCCAACAGGACTAAAATGCCCACTAGTATTATTAGAATCCAGTAGACTGAAGTTATGGGAGGACAAAAGAAGAGTCTGGGACACCAAATATTTAACATGCTAAATAAAACAAAAACAAGAAAAGTTTTAATTACTAAATGCTAGTTGGTGAGAATTCTTGTATTTTAAAAAAACTGCCTGAAGGAGAAGAATTTATTACAAAACAAATTTGTTATCCTTTTCTCCAATTCCTTGCTTGAAGCACAGAGGCAGTTATTTTGAGGAGTTCAACTCTTGTTAAAATTAACAAAATGGTAATAAAGACTTAATTACACAATCCTGAGAACTGAAGTCAAAATTCCCATCTATCTCACCAGTACAGAAAAGAGATTTTTTTCCAAGAATAATGTTGTCAGTGAAGTTCTTAAAAAAAACCCACCCAACTCCCCAGAACCCTCTAACACTGTAAAATATTTTACTTTGCTATAGTTTGTTGTTTTGTTAGGTTTTTTTCTGAAAAAAAAGAAAATTAATATAACTGGTCAGGGAGCAACAAATCCAACTTTAAAAAATAAAAAAAAGAACTTCTGCATAATTAGGATCACAGAAGCTGTGAAGTTTTCAAGCATATGAGAATCCTTTACAAAAAGGCACAGAAGATTAGTAGCTTATGCAGACATATAACTTTCATTGCAAGAAAGATAAAGTCCTCCCCTGACAGACACACGATGAACCATTTGAAGGGTACTGGTGCCTTTACACACTATTAATTTATAAATCACAATTGTTTTCATTTCTATGAAAAGTAGCTAGATTTATGTAGTTACCAAGGTAATGAATAAATATTCAGGTGTCACTAGTGTTCTCACAAGGTGTATGGGTTTTGCCTACTCTAGAAATGCCTACTCTTTCTTCCCTGGCAACATGAACATCCATACTCATCAGCACAACAAAGGTCAGTGATCTTGTCTCCAGAGCAATCTGTTACAGCGTTTAAAGGAGAACATAGGAAAGCAAGCTAGTTCTCCTAGCACAGCTTTCAAGCTTCCTGCAAAGCAGAAGGTTAGAGGCTTCCTGAGCCTGAAGTGACACCGAGACCACTATAATTAATTCTCCTGGAGTTTCACTTTCCAGATGTGGCCCATATTTCTAAAACCAGTTCAATTTTTACTACATCATTTTATAGTAATAAGCTTCAGAATTTACTTATATAAAACTTATGGAAAAGTATATTATTAGACTGCTGGTCTAAAATTAGTGCTTCATTAGATGATGCCTTAGTTCTTTTGTATTAAAAAAACCTATGGAAAAACCGCTCTTCTCACACTATTCATCATTTCCAAGTGCTTATCACCTTCTTTCTGTCTCCAGTGCCAGTTCATGACTATAATCATTTCGTTTCTATCTCCTTTCCAGACCTACTATAACCTGGAGAGGGTGTCAGTAAGAACTGCATACAATTTCTAATGTAAGTTATGCTAATACAGAAACTCACTGGGCATATTTTCCATTTTATTCTCTGATCTCCCACAAAATCATATTTATATAAATATATTGTCACCAACAAACAGCAGATCTCCTGCTTGTGTGTAAATCAAAACAAAATCCACAGAAAAGTGCCTCTTCCCTAATACTTACAAAGAATTTGGCAGTCAGAGAAGTCAAGAGGCTAATGGTTTATTTATTTATTTATCAACTAATGCTCTTTAGCACCTGCAACTGTGTTTACATCTAAGTCTATACACTTGTGGTGTAGCCTGGCTCATCCAACCTTTTATCAAAGAAATATCGTGCAGTTTTCTCACTGCCTGTGCACTGATGAATTCACAGGCAGAATAAACAGCTGACAAGAAATACAGGACATCCCACAAAGTGCACTTTTCCTACAAGACAAATCAAGATAGCAACAGAAGGGACTAGACATTTAAGGCCAAAAGTGAAGTTAAACTATAGGGCCAAAGCATCAGTAAGAACTGTGTGAGCATTTCCACAAGTTGAAAAAAACATGCAAGTGCCAACAAAGAACACCTTCTATTAGGAATCGCTCATATGTAAAGTTATCAACATTGTCTTTTATTCGGCATCATAGGATGCAGTGTATTGACTAAGGTCTATCAGTCCAAATCCGAAAGCACAGACAGGTTCCTGGGGCGAGAGGAGTAGCAATACTTGTGTTTGGGGATTTTACTGGGTTTACTCATTTACCAGGAGTTTCAACTGCCTTAGAACTACTTTTTAGAAAACAAACTCCAAGGTAACTCTTCCATCTGTTAGAACACTTAAGGCTCCTATCCCACATCTGTTCCCTCCTGTTTCACAGGGCAAGACCAAGTTGCAGGTATTCCTTCTGCACAATACAGGCCTGCCTTTTTGTGAGAGAGTACAGGGGTAGCTAAAGAGCTGTAGTAACATAATTATCCCCCAAACATGTCCTTCCTGTAGAGTTAGGCCAAATAAAGTGGCCAAGAAATTCAAGACAAAAATACATGGTATATTAAAGACTACCTTCACCACGATACAGGCTAAAATAATGAGAATAAAGGGGTTTATAATCAACCCAAAGAGCACAAAGGCATAAAAGGAAACCCATGAGGGACCCCAATTATTTCCAAAATTATGACTCTCTTTTAGAGAAGAAAATACTGGAAAAACAATAAAAGGACTGACTTACTGTAGGAGCTGAAATAAAGTTTAAGTGGTATTTAAAGTTAATATAGCTCATTTCTATTAATGATTTTTCAATTAATTTAAACAATTTTGCACCAGCCACTTCAAGAACTGGTAGAAGAGAAGGCACAACAGCCAACAAGTTCTTCCTTCCAAGCATAGAAAAGGTAAAGCCCAAAGGAAAAAAACCCCTTTCAGATATAAAATACAGTAGGATCATTGAACACCATTTACAAGAAACTTTAGTCAGCAAACAATTACTCGCTTACTAACCTTTAGTCTTCGCACCATCTCTTCTTTAGATATTTTATCAGAAATTTCTTTGACTCCTGGAGGATATGTGATTTTTCCATCATTGGCTCTCGTCTTTGAATGAGCCATGATTTCACGGTTTTACAACTGCGGAAAGAAATTAAGAAGACAATGTTTTTTAGCTCATTCATGTTTACCTTATCTGCCCTTACCCTGACAAATAAAATCCAACTAGATATATACAGCCAAAACCCATACAAACAGAAAAAAACCAAAACAGACAGAAGCTTTTGATTGGTATCAGTAGTTTATAATGTGGCAAACAACAATGGTTTTGATATCCAGGTAGATCCTCCTGTGACACAATAAAACTTCCAAGACCCATACAACAGAAAAAAGCTAAGACTCCTCATTCCTGAACCTATTGGATCTTCACACAAGATAGAAGTAAGAATCTCCTGATACTGTATGATCTGTTTCCACCACTTGGTAATAATAAATCCTAGCCAGACTGGATTCTTAGACTCTGAGAGAACAGATATCTGAAGTGGACTTTGTGCTCTATTTACTTGTTTGGAAAACGCAATTTCCCCAAAAGCCTAAACAGCAGTGCTGTTGAAGTGTTACACATCACTAATTTTAATTTGCCAATACTGCCAGACAGGCAACTCATAGAGAACGAAAGCAGGGACAGAAACAGAGCAGACCCAGTAACTCTTCATGCTATGCCATTAAAGCCAAGTTCTCAAGCAAAAGACTGCAGATAAGCAACAGTATCTTCTTCCTACATTCCAGCTAAGAAAATAACTCAGTTACTTGGTTTCTCAGTCCCTTCAAACTGATGCAAATGCAGATTGCCACCTAATCCATTCTAAATTATGCAAAATTCCACTGCTGTAGAGAAGGAAGCTGAAGAGGCAGCTTTACTTACATCAAAACAACTAATACAAAAAACAATGAAAAAACCCCTAGATGGCATGTGTTGGGACAATTAGGATTTTAGAAAAAGACTACCAGGGCAGCTACAAATGAAGAATGTAACAAAGCAAACAAATTTTTTGCCATTGTCTTGATATTTTTATTTATTTAGCTAAAAGTATGAATCACTTCTAACAGTCATCACTGTCCTGAACTGGGAATTCCAAGTTATGGACCTCCTATACAACAACCTATGTATACCCTGAACTTCTGCAGACTAGAGCATCAAAAATAAACATCAGACAAAATCCACAAGAGATGGGCTAGCATCATGTTCCAAAACAGCCACAATTAAGACTTACTGGCCCCCAAGCCAAGGTCATTCTACACTGAAGGAGAACTGGAACTTGAAATAGGGTCGTCCACCCCGCCCCCCCAAAAAAATGTCAACATGTTTTGTATTCTTCAGTCCATATTTCATGATAACAACCAAAGTTACATATTTTGCTTTATCTTCACTAATCTTTTACAAAACAAAAATTAACATTGACTTTCAAATAATTTTTTGTAAAGAATACATCCAGCACAATACATTTTATTTTTGAAAACAGGGAAAACATGAACAGAAGGAACATGATCAGATTTCATTCAACAGGCACGATATGGAATGTACTTCAACAGATACGCAAAAGCCAACTGAGTTTCTGTCATCTTCTCTGTACCTACGTCAACCCAACAGTTGAAGAGTGCTTTGTACTTGCAGTTACAGTAAAAACTGTTAATGAGAAAGCTGAGAAGTAACAAAACTCATTAAAGTAATTTTTTCTAATACTCCCAGGAAAATATGATGTCACCTTTATCTGGGTTTTATTTTTTAATGCACTGCCATGACAGTAAGTCCAGGACTTCTCAAAAGCACAACACAGGAGATGTAATCAAGTTCATTCCCCTTGCTGTTTGACACAGATATTGCATTCTAGCTTTCAGACAGGATGACGTTATATATCATAGCTAAACTAACAGCTCATCACAGCAGAAGGGAGTCTTGCTCCCCTCAATCTGAGAATGCATAAAAGCATCAGATGCTTTGTTGGACCAATCAAGCTCACCAAGTAAAAACCCGAGCCTAATTGCTTTTGAAAAGCATGTGACAAGCATCAACGCTAACTCAAGGGAAGCAATAGGAACTAAGGGAACTGGGGAACAAAACTCCCCTTTCCAGTGGTGGATAGCTGTCAGGTCAGATCAACTGCAGTGGAAACCTGATTACAACATGGTGATGCAGTCCCATTTCGAGCACATTTTGAAATAATTCAAAGACTGAAACTCATGCATTATAGTCAAGTTGAACCATCCAGCCGATACGTCCAACTGCCATGCAACTAAGATTTTAAGCCTGAGTGGCATCCAAGGTCTGGGCTTCAAATTGAACATCTGTATGGTGTTTACGTGGCAAGGTTTTGAGAGTGAAGGAGACTGAAGGGACAACCCCTGAGGGGAAGGACCAGCGGTTGCACCCACGGTGAGAAGAGTCGGTTCCACACAGCTCCAAAATGGACTCATCCCTCCCCAACGCTGAGCCCATCAGTAACAGTGGTGGCATCTCTGTGATAACATAATTTAAGAACTGGTAAAAAGTGCTGCACAGCAGTTATGAGAAAGAAAAGCAATAAATATGTGAAACAACCCTTCAGACACCAAGGTTAGTGAAGGAGGAAGGTGATCTCCCTCCATTTATCTTGACCCAGGAGCTTTTCCATCTTATTTCCTTCCCCGTTCCATTAAGCAAGGCGGATGAGAGCAGCCATGCTGGCACCTAGCAGCCAGCCAAGGTTACAGGCAGGTACAAAGTTTATCCCTCTTAGAAGTATTGAAAAAAAAGATAGGACTTAGTTTTCTATGGAATTTATACATTTAATCTTACTGGGCCAAAAATAATTTTTAAAAGGCTCAATGCAATAGCCTATTACTTAGACCATAAGAGATAAAAAGATGACAAACCTTTTAAACTTCCTATATGATACAAATTTTAAGATCACTACTGAAAGTTAATGGTAAGCTTTACAGAGGGAAAATAAATAATTGAAAAGAAACAGTAGGAAACAAAATCTATCCTTCAAACAAGAGAAAATTCAGGGTTAAACTACCCCCTTGTATAGCGGTTACCACTTCAACCATTACCTTCCTAAAACTGAATTTGTTTGCTACATCGCATTGCCAGAAGTTGCTGTTCTCCTGCACTCCAGCATAGCTGTGCATACCCAGGTTTGTCATAGAATCTGTGGTTAACAGTTAGTAGGATCCAGGATTTCTTTTTGGAGGAAATTTTATAACCTGATTCTAGCCAAAAGCAAGTCTCTGTGATTTCACAGAAAAATTACATCAGCTGTTTCAGTGAACTTCCCTCATGCAAAAAGAAGGCGGTGACAACTAAGAACAACAGTCTCAAGGCCAGATGTACCTAGAACATGTTGAGCATGAAAATCCATAAGCCAGTGAGGTGACATCCAACGACTCAATTTCAAAAAGCTTTTAAAATTTGTTTCTAAAGATGCACTGTCTTCTTTTGGAATACACTACAAGACAAGCATTTTGAAAAAAAAAAATTGTTTGAAAGCTTCTTTGAGGTTCAACAAGAGACTCAGCTGACAGAGTCAGCAGTCAGCTTTTACTATTTTTATCAACTGAAATTTTATTAGTTCTCCACAATGTTTTCAGAAATCCAGTATTATTCCATATAAACAATTGGAAAATATACAAAGAGCACAAGTCTTACAAGGCATGACTGAGGGAGCGGAGGGTGTTTACCCTGGAGAAGAGGAGGCTCAGGAGGGACCTGCCTGAAAAGAGGTTGTAGCCAGGTGGGGGTCAGTCTTTCTTCCAAGCTAACAAGTAAAAGGACAAGGGGGAAGGGGAGGCTTAGATTAGATACCAGGAAAAATTTCTTCACCAAAAGGGTGGTCAGGCATTGGAACAGGCTGCCCAGGGAAGTGGTAGAATCAGAAATTGGATGTGGCACTGAGTGCCATGATCTGGTAAATGGACTGGATTTGGACCAAGGGTTGGCCTTGATGATCTTGGAGGTCTTTTCCAACCCAATTGATGCTATGATTCTATGATCACCATCCCTGGAAGTGTTCAGAAGGCATGTGAACAGAGCACCTGGGGGCATGGTTTAGAGGAGAACACAACGGTGCTGGGTTAATGGTTGGATTCTATGATATGAAAGGTCTTTTCCAACTTTAATTATCTACGAAAAAGGAAAACACTCATATGGATGCATTTTTTAAGGCAAGAAAGCACTCCAGACAATGAGATGCTTTGCACCAGGAAGAACGTAAGCATGTAAGCTAAATATTAAGATGTGCAGTTTCTGCTTGTTATACAAGAACAAAAAAGGGAGATAAATGTAACAAGAAATTTCAACAAATATATAACAAACAAATTCTAATTAGATAGGAATAAAAATCATTATTCAATTAGGCTTTGATTACTTTGATTATGTTAAACAGTACTATAAGTCTTCGAAAACTACAAAGAAAATAAACATTTAGTAAGACTTCAGATGCCCAGGCACTGCTTCTTTCAACATGGAAGCACCTTTGCAACTATAACTTGTAAGATTTGAAGCCAGGAACCAAGAGCAAGTCTGTAAAAGTACAGTGAAAAATAGCACATATAAAAAAGCATGACAAATTAAAAACTAAACCGTAAGGGATGTGGGGTGGAACAAACTAGTGCAAGAAAAGAAGACAAAATACATACCCTTTGTAGAATAACAGGAAAATTAAAGCATGGAAAAATAAATGAAACTGGAAGCTGGATTTATTGAACATTAGAATAGGATGGATTAAAGTCATCCACCTCCTGCGAGAGAACTTAAAAAGAAAGATGGTATGTAACGTATAATTTTGATTATCAGCCAGACCATAGAAGGGAACAATTCATTAATCTAAACAGAGTTAATTAGTAATAAATACCACTGCCAAAATTTGGTCAAACTCAAGTAAATAAAATACAAATGAGTTCTGTAAATAATGAGTATCCTCCAACAGCTACTCAGTTCCAGGTAAGTCATAGAATCATAGAATCAGTTGCGTTGGAAAAGACCTCCGAGACCATCACGTCCAACCCTGGCCATTACATTGTTAAAAGATTCAATATTCAGAGAGTTTCTACACAGCACATAACTGTATGTAACTCTACATATACAGCTTGGCCAACAGTATAAAATACAGATTGCAGTTATGCAAATAAAACATGGATGGGTATCTTGTATATTAAGGACCTATGCAGTAAGTCAATAAATATCATGACAACATGTTAAGTCAATGATCTAAAAGGAGGACTTAAACCACATTCCATTTAACTGTATTTTGTTTGTTTGACAGTTTACATTGCCCATGGTGATTTAATTAACTGAGCTAATCAATAAGCAAAATTATGCCTTGACATACATGCAGTCGTGTCAACAGTCCCGTTCCAGAGATCCACACGTGCATTTAAATCCTAATTGTTCAGAGAGTTTTGTAGAAATCTTATCCAAGTGATGAAGCAAGCTTCAGCAAACCAATCCTGTATTCCTTGCAAGTCTGTCTCCTGCCTTACCATTGGCTCCTCTTTAAAAGCCAGAATTCAAACATGAGGACTTAGAAGATCACCAGAAACAGTGATAACTTAGAAAACTTCATCATCATTTGTATTTTTCAGAACCTTCACTGAACTATAATTATTTACAAAGCTAACTCTCATACATACAAAATCTAAGAAGACCTTCATAAACTTGAATTATACTAACAGATACACTTTTAAATCTATGTTTGCAAGACATTTCTCAATGAGTCACTGAGACCAACACTTTCATCACAGTCACACAGCTGTTAGAAGCATAAGTGAATTTAAGAAGTGGCTGGCACACAAAAAAATTGCCATGTGTAGAGAATTAAATATAGGTGTTTTCACAGTTCGTATCATTCCAACAAGAAAGTGCAGGCAAAAGAAAAAAGGATTTGCAAATATTCTCAACAGGTTCTCTACAATCAAGCAGTAACATGAGTGGCCTCTCACTGTCATAGGCCATTCCGTCAAAAACACAAAAAAAGTTGAGCAGATACACAAGAACATTTTCCTCAGGAATTCTCAGGGAATACCGCGAGGAAGTCGTATCTTTTCCATCTCATCAATTACAATGCAGACTTCACTCCAAAGTCTATTCCTCTGTCAACATGCCATTTGTAATTTCTTTTTATTATTTATATCCACTTTTTTAATTTGCTCCCTCAGTGGGTAACATCCTTGTATGAATAAACACAGACCACGACAAATACTTGGAGGTAACTGTTTCAACAACACAGTCAAGATGTGATTTCCACAAAAGATGTAATAAGATATCCCGAAGAGATTACTCAGCAACTTGCAGATGTGGAAGAGGCAGGCATCTTTCTACTTCATCAGGATGATGAATAAAAAACCCCAAATAATTTCATGTTTTAAGCAATTTACAGAATTTTTTTACATCCTGGCAGATTCCTGCTGGTGTCCAGCTGACAAACAACAACTGATCAAGGTAAGAAGTGACTTAGATGTAAAAGGCTTGCACTATCCAAGTGCCACTAAACTGAATCTGTTTCTATAATAAATTTACTGCTAAGGAGTTATAACTCAGCTATAAAAAGTCACTCCAAGCTGAAACTTGGCAGTTAATTTTCTGCTGGTGAGTAAAACAGAAAACTTTACAGTGTTGGACCAAATGCACTCATGCAAATCCAGGGCATTTCTCATATTGATTCAGATATAATGTCCAGAGTGAATACTTTCCATTCTCGTTTAGAACCCATAGTATCAAGAAAATGTTACCTTCCTGTTCCTGGAAGGAAGCACTTTGTATAGTAAGGACTGATCCAGGAACAATTTCCAGAAACCACAAACTAAAGGTCTTCTGGGATGAAGACCCACATTATAAAGTAAAGCTAACACTCTCAGTCCAACAAACGACACGAGAAGCACTGGGTTTCACCACAGAAGTCCATGAATGGCAATCCTTTCACAGTCAATATGTAACTAATGTATGTATGTATGTATGGCCTGACTTGGCGAACGCAGCTTTGGGCAGGGCTCTCCCCACATGGCTGTGCCCTTCCAGCCTGCGCAGGGGAGTTTTTAG
>JAOXXN010000001.1:70436431-70453422 GCA_026770055.1 Myrmophylax atrothorax
CCCCTGCGCAGGCTGGAAGGGCACAGCCACGTGGGGAGAGCCCTGCCCAAAGCTGCGTTCGCCAAGTCTGGCCATGCCTACCTAAAGTGGTGATAAAGCGAGGCAAGCGGCAGCCTGGTGAGCTTCCTGTGCTGGCTCGGGGTCAGTGCTTAAAACTAGTTCTCTGCAGACCTGGGCCTGGCCCTCTCAAGTGGCAAGACTCACAGAGGCTGCTTTTGCTGGGTGCACACATGCTGTGTCCTCCCCAAGAATGCAGGTGGATATGCTTTTTTTGCGTGCAGCTTCACTGTCCCAAAGAATAGTCAAGGAAAGACTTGGAGATTAGCAAGAAAGGATATTTTGGTGTGGGAGAGTCACAGAGCAGTATCCTCTGCTCCTGGAGGTATTGTCATGCAGCAAGTGTTCACATGTTCTCTGTTTTCATTCCATACAGAAAATGGGCTCTGCTTTAACACCATCCCAGAGGAACATGAGGTTGTAGAAGCTAATAAAAGGGTTTTTTTCCCAGTCCTGTTTTTGAGTGAAGGCAGAGTAACATTTTTTGATAGATGGGTGATAGAGTCAGTGATTCACATCATATCACATTTGCTTTCTAATTACAGAAAGTAGGAACTGTGAAGCTGGGAGTATGCATAGAATAGATGTATCTTGAGAGGAGGAGAGACTTTTGCAGCAACATTGTTCCTTCCACCAGTTCTGAGAAAGAGGGCTACTTGCATGGCTGTGTTTCTTCCCTGTCTGACAGTAGTGCTGTATTCCAGGTAGTAAAATCTTGATTTAGAGACTGAGAATGGCACATTGCTCTCCCTTTGGATAATAGGTGAGAAAATTCCTAGAGTAACTTGTTTTCTTGTCAGTTTTGCAAGTGAGTATGAGGGGATAAACATTACTTACAATTTTTCTGGTAATGCTAACTACAAATCCCTTTCAGATAAAGAAAAAATTATTTTCTTATCCAGGATGAAGGACATGTGACATTTTGTAATATTTACTCCCAGAAAGTTGAACTGTTCACAGGCAGCAGTAGAATAAATTCTCTAATAGGAGAAAAACATTCTTGTTTGATACCCCATTTGTTTGGGGGGAGGGATTTGCTGAATGAACTGCTTGGCACTTGATTTATAATAAAATTATTATTGCTCTTTATTGCATACTGTGTAGGCTTCTGGAATACAAAGCAAAATCCAAGAAATTCAGACTAATAGTGAGATGGGTAATGGCATGACTGCATGTCACAGGGGTCATTGCCGTCTTGCTTTGTAGTTGCTCATCACTGAATCTTTCTGGAACTTACTGGCTTGTCCTTAGAATGCAATCTGTTTGGGACAGGCATTCTTTTTTGGGTATGTTTATCTTTAGAATATGTGGAACCAAGTGGTCTTGGTGCCTGACAAAGGACTTTAGTTGTTCCAGAAGAAGAAACAAAATAGCAGGTTGCAGCTTTGATATAAAGTCATGTTTGACTGGTTCTAATTTACAAATGCCATCCAGCATCTATTTGATTGGTGTTAAATGAATTAGTTGAATTTGGTTCATGTCACAGAAAACAATCTTCATGATTGAAGTATTTGCATTTTTCTTGGTCATATTAATAGTGATGTCAGGCATCATTTTGTGCATTGGGAATTGGCCTATGTTTATCTGTAAAAGAGATTTCTAACACTTGGCAGGGTAACATGGCTCAGCAGAGAACAGAGATTGTTGATGTAATTTTTCAAATATTCACATTTTAAAATCACTATTGGTAAATTATTTAAGGTGTATCATAGAACGTGGCTGCTGGACTGATACAGCACTGATGTAGTTCTTTACTAAAGATGAGCAATAAATCCTGGGGTGGTCTTGTTTCAAACTGTACTTGTGGTAGGTGATGTCTGCTTTTCTCCTGGCTGAGTACGTTCTGTTGTGCCTGTGGAGGGTCTGATGTCATAAGCCTGAATAACTTGTGCTTTTTTATACTTTACATTAAAAATGTGTATGCTGATCATGTATTCATTTTTTTCTAAGATGCTTCATGCTGAAAATAGAGTAAAGCTCTTGGAGTGTCAGGATGAAATAAAAACTGAACTGTATTCTAAAAGAATGAAGTCAACAGAGGGCACTTACGAGAAACTCCCTGCTGATGATAACCCAAATATCCAGGAGGAAGTGGATGCTGAGAGAGCATCAGGTGATTGGACACCAACATATGCCTCAGATAACCAAGGGCAACATGACATGCAAAAGCAAGAGAAAATACTGCCTGGTGTCTTGGAATCATTGAATGAAGTTCTCCCTGAAAATAATCCCGTGCTTAGCCAGCCAGTTGATTTAGAAACTGTGCAGAATGTAAATCCTCCATTTGCATCAATAAATGACTCTGAAGAAGAGAAGGACAATTTTATTACAAATAATGCTGGTGAAGATAATATTAAAAAAAATGGTACATCATTCTCAGTAAATAGAAATGCATCAGATGAAGATTTTTTTACAAGCAAAGAATTTATAGGACCCATTTACAAGCCTGCCAAAAGTAATGAACAAGACCAATCTGGCAGTTGCAATGAATGTGGGGGAGATGAGAATGAATTACATGAAAATAGAACTAAAAGAAAGGAGGCAAAGAAGATGCAGGCTATTTCTGCCACTGTATCAGAAATAGATGATGAACTAGACCAGTTCTATAAAGAAATTCACCAGCTGGAAAATGAAAATTTAGATACTAATCTTGAGGAAAAAGAAACTGAAATTTCTCAGGAACAACACTCTGCATATAACCCTAGTCAAAGCTCACAGGAGGATTGTCAACAGGTATTGTTGGGCAGCCCACAGCCATTTTATGAGAATGGACAGAATTTTTGGGGGGAACAGAACAGTCAGAAAACAAGCAATGAGCAGCAGTTTGTCGTGGAAACACATGGCTGGAAAACTGAAAATACCTTTAATGGCCAAGTAGATGCTGAACATTGGAACTGCTCAGTGCCTGAATTCAGACCTGCTTGGCAGACTAGAGCATCTTTCAGAGTACCTCAGGGACCTCCTCCTCCTAAATCCAACCATCCATCCCATTTTCAGACGCTTAACTCCCCACCACAAATCCCAAATGTTCTCCCTTTTCAACACAGGGAACTTTCTTACAAAAATCATCATAGTTACTATGGAAATAGTGACATTATCAGCCAGGGTCCATTGCTAAATCAAAATACCAGCTATGCTGGTCATATTGACATTCATACTACTCAAGGCTTTAGAAATGGAAATAATGACCAGAGGGGACTCCAAAATAATGGTTTCTGTGAAACCAGAGAACAGTGTTGGAAGGATCCAAAAGCTGACAATATGGAAGGAATACACAGCTTTTCTTCCTTGGAGTTATCTGAAGAAAGATTTCATTCACAGAAATTTCTTCTAATCTTAAGAGGCTTGCCTGGTTCAGGGAAATCTACACTGTCTCGGTAAGTAAAGGCTTCAAGCTTGAAAAGTTTATTCAAGTGAAATTTCTTTAAAATTTAAAAATATCTGTAAGCACTTGGCAAACTTTTTAGTTTGTAAATTAGGCATTAAAATGCAGTAATTTAATATTTGTTGTCATTCGTACTTAATGAGTGCAAATGGCAGTAAAAAAGATTTACTTGGGGATTTTGTCACCTTTAGAGTTCTGATGAACAGGAGCTGGTTTGTGTAAATATAAAATGTTGTGTATCAATTAAATTGCATAATCTTTTATTCAGAAGTTTTCAGGTGTATTAGCATGTGATGGTCTGCTTTTTTTAATGCTTAAATTATTTCATTTAAAAAAATTTCCATCAAATCTTAACAACATCAATTTGCTGAACCAGATGTACAATTTCGTGCCCAAGCAAAAATTTTCATTAGAAGAATTCTGCTACTCTGACACTTGTTTTTAGTGGGTTGATGAAACTGGTCATAATCTCATACTTTTTTCTTCATAATATGGTCTGTCAGCTGCTCTGTTTGTGAAAAACACACAAGAAAAGTATTACTTTTTCTTAAAAATATACTCAAAGTCTGTCAGGGTTAAAAGCAGGTACTGCCTCCAAATTCCATTTTCACCTTGGGATTTTTTGGCCTAATTTAAAAAGGACAAAAAGATGACATAGAGCAGAGACACTACCTGTATTAATTGCTTCAGCAAAAAAACCAATTACTAAATGAGTACTTCCTGATTGAGTGAGTACTGTGTTACTGCAGGACAATACACCACAAATGGGATGTCTTCTGTGGTTTTCTTCTCTGGTATGCCAGGAGTCTGAAACAGATACTGTGATTGTGTCCTTGTATTTTGTGTAAAGAAGTAACTTTATGTTTGTGAGGGTTTTTCCTGTTATGTAGGAAACTGTGACCTCCATATCACAGCTAGAAATCTCTAATAGGTGTTTTTCTTACATGTTTGAGTAATTTTAACTATCACATTTTATAGTTACCGCTGGTTGTGTTTTGCAAACCTGCATGTGCCCACGTGGTATTATTGCAATAGTTCCTTAATATGTGAAAACAACATAGAAAGTTTAACAAATAACGCCATGGAAACATCGCTGCCTCATTCAGTGCAGGGATTGGATAATACTTAATGTAAAGATGTCAGGGGGTTTTTGCATGTTTGGTGTGCTAATTTGTCTCTGAATCGTTCTCCAAATATATGAGTCATTATCTGAAAAATTCTAAGTATCTTCAGGTTTTTATGAACACATATTTGTGCTTTTCATCTCTCACTGGTGAGATCAATTACTAATCTTATTTAGCAGATGAGACAGTGGGCATTATTAAATGAAGGTCAAGAACAGTTACCAAATGTGGGTGCAGAACTTGAACGGCGTGGGACTTGTTTTTCAGTGTATTCAGTTACATGCAGTTTCCTGTGTTCAGTGCTTGGCTGCAATTGTTAATTCCCGTGACATCATGTCTCAGGGTCTTAGATACTGAGGGGAAAAAATATCCCAGACTTAATGGCTGCCTATGGGCAAAATACTTGTATTATTAGTTAAGTCTTATTCTTAATAAAGTTGAGCATGTTTTTCTATGTAATGTCATAGAATTCTGCAGTGTAGACTAGGACAGCAATGATGTCATCTGATCATCTGATGTCATATTAGTACCCACAGGTATCTTTGCAGGTGTGGCATCTTCAGCACCTGCAGACAAACCCCTACCACTTGTGTGAGTAAAATGACTGTTAAGGAGAAGCAGAAAACTGGCATCATCTGTGTGTATCAGCACTGGAGGGGAATGAGGTGCATCTTGCAAGTGGGTTTCCCAAGTACGAAATGAGAGCAGAGCCAACAGTGAGACCTAGGAATCTTGAATTCCTATTTGTGTTTCGTGCAAAGTAAGTGTTTTTAAGTACAAATGCTTTTCAGCCTGCTCACAAACTTGAGCCATGTCTGTCCCCAGTCTTCTGCTGAGGTTTGTGTTTTGTTTTGACTCTTCCTTTCCAAATAAGCAGCTGGAATCATAGACATGTTTTTTGGAAGAGGCTAGTGAAGGTCAACTCTTCCATTGTTCTGCTTGGAGCAGGTCTGTCACAATCACTGGATCAGATCAGGTGTGTTTTTGTCAGGCCTGATCCTGAAAAACCCACAGAGATTCTACAGTCTTGACAAACTTTTCTAGTGCAGTACAACGCTCCTGCTAAGAAAGTTCTTTGTAATGTCCAAACTGAAGTTCCCAAGCCATAATTTGCATGTGTTCTCCTGAGTTCTAAGGTACTGTTATGTAGTAGAGTCTGGGACATCTTCTTTGCAGCTTCCTTTCTTGTAAGGGGTAGGCTTATTCACTGTAATAGGCTGATACCAGGTAGGTTGGTATTAGGCCTTTTGATGCCTGCCCTGCCAGACTAAACAAGCCCAGCTGCTCTTACCCTCTCCTTGTAGGCTGTATGCTCTTAGCCATCTTGTTCAGCCCTTTCATGTGTTTCAGCATGTCTTTTTGAACTGTCAGGCCCCATCCTGGACACAGCTGACTGCACAAGAGCCAAATAGAACGTGAGTCATACCTTTTCAAATGATCTACTGGTCACATTTTGTCTGCTAAAGCAGCCCAGGTTGTGGTTTTCTCCTCTTTTGATGAGAGTACACCATTTGCTCATCTCCAGTTTGATGTTCACTGTAATCCTCAGATCCTTTTTACCAGGGCTGCTCTACCACTTTCCCTCCTATGCTGATGCTTAGGTTTCTTTTGTAAACAGTTGCAGACTTTACTCTTTTCTTTGTTGAGCTTTGTGATGTTTTGCTTAACCCAGTTCTCAAGTTTCTCAGTGGCTGCCTGGATGGAAGCTTTGCTCTTTTAGTATGTTGAGCATCACTGCTAATTTGGTGTCATCTGCAAGTTCCCTGCCTCATCATCCAGGTTAATGGCAAAGATCCTGATAAAACTGGTCCCTCTACATCCTGGTCTGTACTCTTTTACTGACTGGGAGGTGATGCTGGAAGCATTAATAATTCCCAAGTAAGATGCATTCATTGCTCTATCCTCATGGGCAAAGGCCATCAGAGAGTGAATTCTGGTCAGTAAAGAATAATGTGTCTATTGCAAACCCCACATTGACTTCCTGGTTACCCTAATTTCCTTAAGGTGTTTGGAAGTAAGATTCCAAGAGGATGCACTCCATTGTGCTTCCGGAATGGAGATTAGGTAAGGTTGACTAATCATTAATTCCTTGGGTCTTTGTCTTTACTTTGCCTTAAATATGAAGGTAACATCAGTGATTTCTGGGTCATTGAGAAGCTGCCCCTCATCTCATTGATACATTCCCTGTGTTCACCTGACCTAGACAATTTAGCCTCCTGAGGCTCGTTCAGGTTGCTGTTTCTTAACCTTCTATTTCCAGTTTTGTTATTCTGTCTGTATCCAGCCATGGCTGTGCTTACGAGCTCCACATCTGCCTCTAAATTATAAGCTGATACCTCAGGTCCTTCTCCATCCCCTTTCTTCCCAGATTTCATTTTGTCCCTGTTTCAGCCAGTGGTGTTATTTCACTCCCAACTTCATTACAGCAAAGTCTTCCCTGTGCTTTCTTCTTTGCCTTGTCCCTATTTCCTTGCTCTGCTGCCAGTACTGAGTTGCTTGTTCCAGAGTTTATACCACTGTCCTTCCTACGTCCTTCTATTTAGGCCAATTTTGTTCCTTCTGTTGCCATTCTCGTGTTGGGAGAAATGTGTTCTTGCCCTGCAGTATTGTCCTGAACCAGTCTCCTGCCACTGCCAGATTGCTCTGTCCAGGATCTGAGTTTGCTGCAGTGAGAATCTTTGCATTTTCCGCTCTACTTTGTACAAAAATGAGTACTTTTCATTACTGTTTTCTGTGCATATGACATTTTTAAGTTGTATACCTTGGGCAGATGTGCAAGAAGTTCTTGCAGGACAAACAAACACATGCACTTTGTCAGATTTCACTTCTTCAATCCAAAGGTTCTCAGAGAAAAGTAACAAGAGTAACAAGACATGATAAAAACGCTGTATTCCTTTCTTGGGTTTGGAAGTGATTGACCATTTAGCTGGAAATTTTTGATAACGGTTTGGCCAGACAGATATCCAGCAGTGATACCTTTAGCCCAAGTAACAAAAGTCTGCTGCCCTTAGAAGTAGATGATAATGGGATCTTACAAGGCTGGGAAAAATTACAGGAAAAGAGACTTTTTGGATTTTCCTGTAGTATTTTGCTACTGAACTTGGCAGCAATTAAAATTTGCCATTCCTCCATAAATATCTAAGCATTTATTTGAATTAAAAGGAGTTTAATGAAGTTGAAAGAACAATTATTGGTGTCATTTAAGAGGCATATTTTTTTATTAAATTCTGGAATATAAAAAGGCAGTTGTCTTTATCTGGGGCCATTCTTCCTGCCAGCAAAATCTTCTGAACAGAACAGTGAAAGTGTTGGTATTTATAGCTGAATTTAGAAACAGTAGTGTGCTGTTGTCTCTAGTTATTTCTTTAAAGTGTTACAAGGAATACTTTTAAAGTAATATTTACATAGTTTAAGAATCTGTAGCATTACTAAGCTGTATGTGGTTATTGCCTATTTTTTTCCTCATCCGTGATATGTTACCTATTTTAAATAGGTGAATTATTAGGTTCTGAGATATCTTCTTTGTTATAAAATCATCTCTCAAAGTAAGCTAACCAGGACACAGATTTGGGGACCATTTTAGTTTTGAAGAACAACTATGGAAGGATTTGTATCTGTGCATGCATGCTGGAACAGTGTGTGTTGGTTTGCTGACTAGTGAAAATGAGCTTTTTGGTTTCAACGAGAGTTTTGTATGTCAGACTAATGGCTTCTATTAGATCAGATAGCATGTCTGGATAAAGTAGGTGAGCTGCTTTAATTTTAATAGCTCCTTGAATTTCAGTGTCCTCTGTTCTAAGATAGGTGTTCATTTGTAGGGAAGGTTTAGGGTGGAAAAGGTGGATTACTGTAGTTGGATAATATGCTGTTCTTTTCAAGCATGTGCACACATTGGTGCTGACTAATTGTGATTTGAGTCTCTCATTAGAAATACATTTATCTTTTTTCTCTCATCTCTTTGTGAGTTTAAATAGTAATGATGCTTTCTTTGTTTCTTCTTGTTCTTTGTTTACTAGTTTGTGAGCCTGGTATAGATTGTACTTCCAAATATGTGTTAGAAGTACATGAATTATTCCATGTGATGTCAACAAGTAGGTTTGTTTTGAATTTTGTAAGTTTAAATACTATGAATTCTGAAAGAGGTAACTTAGGCTTTTAAAAGGTTATGCTTTATGATTTAGTTTCACAATTTAGGAACAGGTTGCAATCATTACTGTAATAATTGAAATTTCAGTTCGTAAACTCTGTACTTTCTCATAGCTCGTGTGTTGTGTACAGGGTGAGGGTTCTGTTACTCTGGCCTGTTGGGTAGTCACTTTGCCTTCTCAAATTCCCTGGTTTTAGGATTATAGCAGACATAGTTTACTATATTGAGTCTGTTACATCAGTGGTCTATTAATTGTGGTCTATTCTGAACTTCAAGGATTACTAATAAAATATTTCAAGGATAAACTTCGTTGGTGGGTTTGCAAGATTTCTGAACCCTTGTCGTGGTATTTCCTTATTGCTGCTAATGATGTTTGGAAGATACAACAAAGGAATTTGAGTAGGTGAGTTATTCTCCAGAATACTGAGCAGACAGAGTCAGTTTGTAGAAGTAAAAATGAAAATTAATGTCCTGTTACTGTTGATTTATCAGTTCATATATATTCCTATAGAAACCTGATGGTCAGGCCCATAGGAGCTGTAGGGGTGTGTTTATCTCCTTGGCTACCAGAAGAATCCCAGATGTTTTTTGCTATCTATTTTTTATTAAGGCAGATGGGTCTTTAAGGTGTGTGTACATACATTCAGCACACAAGAAGCGAGTGTGGAAGATGGATCCAGTTTTTGTAGCATTATTAATTGGTAAATGTAGCTTACTGTAAGTCAGAAAAAATGGGCCATGTGTGAAGTCACGGCCAGGTAACTTAATGAATATAAATTCCTGTTAAATATTTTATACTAGAGAGGAACAGATACAAAAATTGCTGCTGTGTGTGGTCTGTGATTTCCTAGTGCCCTTTGTTCTACTTGGAACAAAGATAGGTGATGGATCCTTCTGCAGTCTTCTAAACCAGAGTGATACACGTTCTGTTAAAAGATCTAGGCTCTAACAAAAATAATTACTGATCAGTGTTCAAAAAAGTGGCTGTACATTTGGTGTATCATGCTCTGCTTTCTCAAACAGGAATGCAATTTGTGCTGAAGTAACTTGAATACTCTGGAAAAGGGAGAAAGAGCAAGGAGGAAATGACAGTGCAGCTTTGATCATGTTACTTGACATTGTGCCATTAGTAGTTTCTTCTGGTCCTCAGTAATCTGAATTTTGTTGTACCTTGTTGTTACCTGTATCTTAAAAGCAAAAGTAGCCAACAATGTGTTTGCAGGGCAGTGTGTAGGAACGTAAGCTCATGTGTACTGCCGTGTCCCCGTCATTAAACAGTGACCCATAACAGGTCTGCTCTTGGTGACAGGTGGCAAAACGGCAAATTCCTTGTGTTGGACTTCGATTGAAGGAGGCCTTCCTGCAGGGATACATAGGAAAGCTTGATGACTTAGAACTGACATGTATTCGTTCCCCTAAGTTATTTGGGATCTGGCCGGTTCTTTCCTGTTCCTGCCACCCTTAGCAGCAGTGCAGTCCCACATACTGCTGGTGCCGTTCGGTTTTTGCAGCCTGTGGATACTTTGTCTGTTTGTGACCTTGAATAGTTGCCTAAGTTTCCATAGGACAGTGATATCTTAGTGTTGCAGTGGGCTGTAAATGCTCTGTGACACTCACTGGCTGTTTTCTATTTTCAGATTTAAATAGTCAAGGAGGTTTTTTAATGACACTCATTCTGTAGATCAGACTGTAACAGAACTGTACTGTTTTCTCAATTGTATAGGGCTTTCCTTTAAACAGCAGTTTCCAAGGACTTTCTGAAATTGTTTACGTTTGGCAGAATGGGGATTACTCATTTGACAGGTTCTGATGTTATTCAGCCAGCAGCCCTTAATTGCTCCCTCTAACTTTGCTATAATCAGTTTTTTCTGACTCACAGGTATTTGTTGGTGTGCCAGGACAATGTTTAGGATGAATTTTAGTTAAATCCAGAAGTCAGCTTTATGATAGTTTTAGAATATTTAACTGTGGCATTTTATGACACATAAACATGTAAACAGTGAATATTGCAACTGTGTCCCCCTGAATTCCCCTTTTTTACCCTCATTGACTTCCTACAGAGTCTTTTATTGTTGATAAAGTATACCTAAATTTCTACTGTAATCTTTAATGTTAGCTGTGCAAGAAGCAGAATGTAATGTAACATCCAACCCACAAATGAAGTAAACTTCTAGCCAGTGAAATATCTGTGTTGCTTGAAAATGTCAGGCATAAAGACTGGGTAAATGTGAAATTTGTGTTGCGTTCTTTCTCATTTTTATATTTATGAATTCTAACTTGAATCTCTGCATTGGATCCTTTTGTTTATCAATTTGGATTGGTTTGTCTTTTCCACCTTACACACACTGCCTCCCCCAAAGAAAAAAAATAAACAAACGTAGTAATTGTGAGACACTGTATCAGATTTTGGTGAAATTGGTCTCTATGTCCAGAAGTCACCATGGAATGGCATTGCTTTGGGGAAAACAATCTAAAACACTCTAATCAAGTAGTTTTCCCCCTGTTTTGAAGTCATTCATGCAGGGGTAATAAAATGCATGGCTTTCCTGTCACCCTGTTAACAGAATGAGTGATAGGATTTTTTCATATCTCAGTTTCTGTGTTCAATTTCTTGTCATCCGTGAGACTGAAACTGCAGTTCTGCAAGAGGAGGTAACACCCCACGCAGCAGCTTTTGCTGCTCGGCCAGGAGGTGTCTCCATTGGGAGTTACTCACTTCTGGTCTGTCATCCTTTGGGGCCCTTTCTTAAACAGTCTCAACTGCTGAAGTTTCAGAAAAGTAATCTGGACTGGGGAGAAGTATTGGTTTGTGCTGGGTGATGAACTCCAGTGGATTATAGATCCACTGAGTGCCAGAGTTAATGAGAAAATAGGGACAAGTAGGACTGTGTTGCCAGGATTAGAGGGGAAGACTTAAAACTGGAATAGGATATAGGATCTTGAGGAATTATGGACACTGTTCTGTAATCCTGACTTTCATTAGTAGGATGATCTTGAAACTTTATTTGGATCATTTACATTTTCCTGAAAATAGGGAAATAGCTGTAAGCATCAGTAGTTTTCTTTTTCTTTTCCTGTTCAGCCCACATCCTGTGTGCAAGCAGAATGGACCAAGGTCAGAAGGGGGCATATTGAGAGTTTAAGGCCTTGAAAAAGGATTTTAACATCCAGTTAATTTTTCATCTGTGTCCAGAGGCCTCATGTTCAGATTGGTTTCTAGACATGTTTCCCCATGAGAATTGAGGTGGAAAATAATAGTAAATATCTTCAGTTATTACGAGATACTTAGAACTTACTGCAGGATGGCCGTAAATTTGATGGATGCAAACATCTCTTGAGGGTGGAGAAGAAACAACAAATAGAGAAACAGTAGAGAGGGCGAAAATATATTGCTTTAATTTGGATTAGAATTGTTGGTAATACATATGAGTATACTTTGATACATCTGTTCGAAGTTTGCAAGAGGTTCAGAAATGGGACACAGTTAAACTTACTTTAGCTTTATTCTTTTTTACGTGTCTTGTTTCTAATCTGTCTGAAAATTTAAAGTTCATGTATTTCTGTGTCTTCCTTTAACAGTGTTCTGCTTGGTCAGAGTGGTGATGGCGTTGTGTTCAGCACCGATGATTATTTTCGTCAGCAAGCTGGATATACATACAGTGCTGCTCAGCTTGGTGATGCCCATGACTGGAACCAGAAAAGAGGTTTGAGTGCATAAAAGGAATCCCTTTAAACTGTGTTATATTGGGAAAATAGAAGTGTAGCCCAACATGTATGTGTGTTAAAAGTCTCTATGCAAAGGAGTATATATATTTTACCATAGCATATATGGAAGTCTGCATTAAAGTGTTCTTTAATTCATGTATATATACATTAAATTTTGAACTCTATAAGGTTCAGAGTTAAAAATAGAAAATCTTGTTTCTTTGGGCTACTCTCTGCATTTGTTCCATTTGATAATAGTATCTTGGTGGCATAATTCAGACTTCTTAATCCTGGCAACAGCAGATGTCATACCAGCAACTGGGAAGAAACTAACTCTGTCCAAGCCAAAAACAGCAGAGCAGGGGATTCTAGTTTTTTCCATTATTTTTGCTGGTCTGGGTTTCATCCAAAATTTATGGAAGGTTTTCTGAGGAAGACTTTATTTCACTTGTGTAGATTAACAGCTTTAAAAAGTTATCTTTCTTAATACCTAGCAGTGTCCAAAGGTTGAGTTTTACTGGTAAAAATTTAGATACCTGGGTAAGGAGGATTGTAGACAGATTCTTGCTCTTTTTGTAGCACTTTTCTAAGAATCTCGTTGTCTGTTGGGTCTTCTCCGAGGAGCAGACAAACTGAATGGGTCCATGCAGATAACTCTCTGTGCTGCATGCGGTGTCTCAAGCAGAAGCTTCTTCCCAGTCTAGAGGACTTTCTTTGCATCAAAAGATACAGAGGGTCAAGGATGAAAAATACTCTCCCCTTTTCTCCCTTTCTCCCCCTACTGCAAAATTTATGAAACATTGGGGAACATTTCTGTATGAACAGTGTAGGAATTTTTGAGAGCGATCATTGGAAGATCAGTTGGAAGAGCCCTCTTGAAACTGGAGTACACAATAATAAACACTTTGCATGAAGTTCCCAGTAGGAGCCAAAGGAGCAGAAGAGTTGATAAGGTGGTAGTTTATGGATGAGAGGCCTCAAAGCTTCACACTTCTAAGACCACTGAACAATTTTCATTCAGTAAAGTGTTACAGCTGTATCTGGCTGGGTCTGAAGATCTCTCCAGTTCTGTATCACTTAGTGACACAGTGGCGTCGGTAACCACGACAGTATCTAATGTACCTACTCAGTGATTTTGGTAACAAGAACAAGAGTAGCTGTGCTGTTTGCCGGAATACCTTTGGATTGAAGTCATACTCAATTCTTACCTCCTGCTTTGACTAGATGGAACTGTCTGACTGGAAGGACTTCAGAAACTCTTGGTTTCATTCGTGTGTGGATCCTTGAAATATGTGAAATGTCAACTTCAGGGCAAAATGATGATCATGGTGCTTGGGATTCTTTGATGAGTAGGTCTAGGCTGAGGGTTCATATACATAATATCAGCTGCTTAAATTATTTATGTAGTTCTATTGCAACGTATTTAGCTAGAGCTTTGTCATCCTCATATCAGAATTATGGACAAGACAAAAATTTATTTTCTTCACAAATGAGGAAGTTATTACATTGAAATTATCCTTTTCCCATTTTTGAGGGTGGATGAATCTCTAATATAGTAAGTGTAGAAAAAAGTAGTTACAGGTGCGACCCATTGGGGGGAAAAATTAGTTTATTTCAGATGAACAGAGTTTCAAACTCGCAAATGTTTACAAGACAGTGAAATACATCCTTTTGATACTAAAACACATACAGATTTGTTATGATAGCTGTAAAGTCAAGTGCACAAATATTAGGAAATATAGGAATTATTTTGCCACTGCAACTTTAATTCTGAAATTAGTGTCAGTCTTCCATGGTTTTAGGCCCTTTAAGTTCCTGTTTGTGGCTTTGCGAATTTTCTCCTATTTCAGTTCATCTTAACACTTCTAGTGGAGCTTTCAGCTGCCTTTGATATTGTTGACTTTGACAGATCAGAGAATCACAGAATGGGCTAGGTTGGAAAGGACTTTAAAGATCATCTAGTGCCAACCCCCCTGCTTTGCAGAGGGACTAAATCAGGTTGCTCAGAGCTCCATCCAACATGACCTTAAACACTTCCAGGGATGGGGCATCCACAGCTTCTCCCAGTACCTCACCACCCTCACAGGAAAGATTTTTCTTTTCCTAATACCTAATCTAAACCTACTGTCTTTTAGTTTAAAGCCCTTCCCCCTTGTCCTGTCACTGCCTGCTCTTGTAAAAAGGTTTTCTCCATCTTCCTTGTAGGCTCCCTTCAGGCACTGAAAGGCTGCAATTAGGTCACCCTGAAGCCTTCTCTTTCCCAGGCTGAACAATCCCATTTTTTTCAGCCTTTCCTCATAGTAGAGGTGCTCCATCCCTCAAATCATCTTTGTGGCCTCCTTTGTACTTGCCCCAACAGGTCCATGTCCGTCCTGTGTTGTGTGGACCCCAGAGCTGGATGCTGCACTCCAGCTGGGGTCTCACAAGAGGGGAGAAGAGGGGCAGAGAATCCCCTCCCCTGATCTGCTGGCCACAAACCTTTTGATGCAGCCTTGGATACGATTGGCTTTCTGGGCTTTGAGCCCACATTGCTGGTTGGTATCCAGCCTCTCATCCACCAGCAGCACCAAGTCCTTCTTGGCAGGGCTGCTCTCAATCCTTTCATTCCCCAGCCCACCGTGTGTGGATACCAGGGATTGCTCTGACCCAGGTAAAGGATCTTGCACTTGGTCTTGTTAAACCACATGAGATTTCCATGGGCCTGCTTCTCGAGCTTGTCCTTCAGGTTCTTGCTTCTACTTTTCATTCCTCTCTGTACCTTTTATTCCTTTGTTAGAACAGTGTGTTTCAATTAGTAGATGAGTGAAAAAAAAAAACATCTGGAACATTTTATACATAGTGATTTATTAACTTGCACTACTTTTCATTGCAGCAAAGCAAGCAATGGAACAAGGAAAATCTCCAGTTATAATAGACAACACTAATACTCAAGCCTGGGAAATGAAGCCATATGTGGAAGTGGTAAGTTTTGTTGCATGATTATGTCATTCATTACAATTTTTCAAACTTATCTTCATATGGGATAAATTGGAATGTGAAACAGAAACATTTTCCTTGCTCAAGGTTCTGAAGAAAGAGACAACTTCCTGATAACGATTAGCAATTGGTCTGGCAGTGCTTTAGATCAGTTTAAGAATTGACTTGATCCAATTTGCTTTAGGAACAAAAGCTAAGACGGGCTGGGGGTAAGTGAAACTCAGCACGCTACCACCGCAGAGTTAACTACATCTGTTTATTATACTTGTCTGTTAATCTTTTCTTGTGTTTTACTGTGTAAAGATACACATATCACACATGTTTCTTTGCTTGCTGCAGGCTCTGGAAAAAGGATACAGAGTGGAATTCCATGAACCAGATACTTGGTGGAAGTTTGATCCTGAAGAATTAGAAAAGTAAGATCTCTCTTACAGAAATCATGATACTTACATATATGAAATGGGCAGGCAGATAAATATGAACACATAAATATGTATACAGTAAGTTATATTTTATTAAATATTAAGTACTTCACTAGTAGTATGAAATGTATTTTGTTTAAATAGATACTTCTGAGATACACATTTAAATGAAGTTCTGTGGATAAACAAGCAGACAAATAAAGACTGGCCCTCTCTTACTGGCCCAAAAAGTCAATATTAAAAATTTATTGGACATTGTAGAATAGTGATTGACCCCTGTAAGAATCTCTGTTATTATAATGAATAATTATTCTGATAAACTTACTGCTACAGAATGCTGGTGACAAGAAATAGATAAAAGGCAAAAAGAAATTAAACATTTGGCAAGGAGTGCATCGATATAGTACTTTGGTTTGTCCACTTTCACAGGTGTTTCAGTGTTAAAGAACAGTAGTAGACTAACTTAGGGATATTTATTTGTTTGAAACATAATGTAATATTTTCACAGTTGATGAGAGTTCTCTCACTGATTGTTGTTTTTTTATGCATCCAGCTGACTTCACTTGTAATTGTTTCAGCTTTATAAAGCAGCCCCTACAGTGCACAGGGTTAGGGTTAGGGTTTGTACACACTAAGTATGTGTGTACAATGCTTACATTGCTGCCTTCATTGTATTTACAAGTCTTTTAAATTCACCTTCTGCTCCTATGCTACTGCTAACTTTTTTCTAGAGATGGAATCTTCTCTCTCAAGAATTAATTCCAGTAAGTTTTTCTGTTTGAGGTGCAGCACAGCCAAGTGAGGAAGCTTAGTAATCAGACACTTGTAGGCTATTCAGCATGAGATTTCCATTACATGAGACTAATTTTCCAGGAAAATTCATGTTTCCACATGGTCTTAACAGGCAATAGGATAAACAGATGTGAAATGTAGTTCCTGTTGAATTTTATTGTTCAGTCATTAACTGGAGGAGTCAAGTTTATGTCTTTCCCAAAACCAAAGGTTTACTTGAACTGTGAAGTGCTGTTACTGGTTTTTAGAAGGTTCCTAGAAAGTTCTATCAGCTGTAATTGCTTTAAATATTTGAATAGAATTGTCTGGAAACTTTATTTTGATTCGGAAGACAACAAAATATTTTTATTTATACATTTTGCTGCAGGAAGTGTTTTGTCCTT
>JAOXXN010000001.1:70453522-70468442 GCA_026770055.1 Myrmophylax atrothorax
CCACTCTGTGCCCAGCCTGTAGCGCTGCATGGGGTTGTTGTGGCCAAAGTGCAGGACCCGGCACTTGGCCTTATTGACCTTCATCCCATTGGAATCAGCCCATCTCTCAAGTCTGTTGAGATCCCTCTGCAGAGCCCTCCTGCCTTCCAGCAGGTTGATACTCCCACCTTGGTGTCATCAGCAAATGGATGAGTTAAGACATGCCTGAAGAGGAGATCCCAGTATTAAATGACACTATGCAGCAAATTAATTTCCTTTTTTCAATTAGTTTCTATGCTTGATGCAACTTTGCTTTTGGTGATTTTATTTTCCTGCCTTATTCTTTATTAGGCCTTTCCCTTTATTATCCTGCCTTTCCTTATTAGGAAAGGTACTTACTTGTTTATGAAGTGATTATACACAAATCCATTCAGTTGTGGATGAGTGTGCACTTTATTCCCAGAACACTTGAGCTGTAATCTTTTTTCTAGGAGTAGTAAAAGATAGGGAGAATATTGACTAACTTTCTGCTTCTGCCATTTGACATAAAAGGATTTGGACATCCTCTTCTCATTTTTTTCATCCATCATGACTGTAAAGTGCTTTATAGAAGCCGTGTATTTCTAGGGGATTGGTTTTTCCCTTTGCCATTAACCTTGTTCTTATTTGTGAATAAAATCAAAACTGTTAAGGCTCACTAACTGATAAGTTCAACATATAACTGCTCCTGGGCTGCTTTAGCACAGTGTAGAAATTAGAAACATTTAAACAGTGACCCACAATCAATGATCTCTCTAGCTTCTGGTGTTGTCTCAGGGAAGAGTTTCTGTGAGAGAAATGTTCTACTTAAGCATTTTCTTCACAGAAAGGAAGCTGATAAAATGCACCTTAAGGAGCCAGCATAATTGTGAATACTACTGAGATCAACAATTCTGCTTCCATTCTGAATGTGAAAGCAGTGTGCTACCTGCAGTATGCTTTGAACCCTTAGCAAGTTAATACTTGCTTCTTTGTTGTAATAATACACACAAACTCCTGGAAGGGCTGGGTGGTGAGGAAATCAGCCTTTTAAAATATTTCTGTATGGAGTATCCTCTTTCCAGCATGGCCTGTTTGTTCCCAGTGTTGATTTCCCCTCTGTAGAACTGAGCAAGTTAGTAAGGCCCATGCTTCTTCTGTTCCTAGCAGAAAGCACAAAGATGCAGAAATGCATTCCCTGTTGGTTTGATGTGGAAATAGTTCAGATTGGACAAGGTTTATTGGTGATAAGAATATATTGGATTATGATAAGTGCTTGTTTACACTGTCAAAACAGTTTGTTTCTGGTTTGTGTCTCTTTTTTTAGACTCAGTTCTCTTACAGTCCTGGCAATTCTCTCATGTTCAGTTTGTGTGTGAGCCTTGTGGTTTTCTTTTGGCAGAGACTAAAATTTCCTGCTAACATGGATTTTAAGGTCCTATTCCATAGATACCAAGGAGATAGATGCATTCTAATGTAACATCTAACATCTCAGGTTCTTAAAAGACCAAGTTTTTGCTGAAAGTAGCTGGTCACCAAACACTGTAAGAATAGGACAACACTTTATATACCTGTACCCTTTTGTGTGTTTCAGTACGTTTCTAAATTGGCCTTAAGTATCAGAGCTAGTAGATAAAGGTGGTGTGAGGATGCTGTTCTGGTCCAGAATCAGAATTGCTTCTCATTCTATAGAAAGATGCATTGATGAGAATATATTCTGTCATCAAGTCTAGAAACCTTGTAGTTGTGTTTTTTATGCTAGTTTGAACATTGCTTTCATAAGGAGTGGTCTGTGGTATTATTCATCCCTCTACTCAGTAGCGAGTATACCATGTAAAATCTGACGAATGAATAGAAAGCAAAGTCCTTCAGGGTAATTTAGATATAGTTGTGTAACTATATATTGCATAGNNNGTGAATTGTTAAAAATAAACCTTAAGAAAAGTTGAATTCCTAGAGAATGAGGGTACAGCACAATGAAAGTAGAATTTTAAATATGAAGAGCAAGAAGAAAAAATTGAGAATTTAGAGGGATTTTTATTAAAGACTGTAAACAACTATATAGATATGTTACTATATATATAAATATATATACTTAAATCTAACTATAAAAATACTAGACAATTCATTTAAATTTTTATTTTTGTAGGAGGAATAAACATGGGGTCAC
Source organism: Myrmophylax atrothorax (assembly GCA_026770055.1). NCBI lineage: Eukaryota > Metazoa > Chordata > Aves > Passeriformes > Thamnophilidae > Myrmophylax > Myrmophylax atrothorax. The sequence continues at coordinate 70,455,690 of JAOXXN010000001.1, forward strand.
TCGTGAGAAGATTGCTCATATGTTGGAACGATATGAACATCAAATATCCATACCTATTGTCATGAATTCAGTGGCACCTCCCCACAAAAATGCTCCAAGACCACCTCTGCAGCGAAGGCATAGGTGGGGAGACAATACAGACTCATGGAGTTATTCCAGTGTTTCCAGTAGCCAGTAATGCAGTTGCAGTCAGTTAATAAGGATCTGTTACTTCCCATTTTAAAGCATGTCATCACATCCAATAAAGTAGTGGATCTTCTGTGTTTTAAATAGGCCCATTTCAAGACGGTTTTCTTCTGGAGGTTGTTCTTTTTAATGGACTTGCATGTAAATAGAATTGTACATTTAATGTTTTCTAAAACTACATTTATTAAAGTTGTAAGACCTTTGATTTTAGTAAAATATTTAATATTAGTATGGCATATAGCAGAGTCTTCCTTCATAAACCTAAGACAATGATGTTGTCATATAGCAGGTAACTGTTGAACAGTTTTTTTAAAGAAGGGGTCATATTGGAGATCTTTTAAAAGAGAATTAAAGTCCTGGGAGATGATGTTATTTATGTAATAATCAATTTTAATGATTGCCCTTTAGTCTCCTTACCTTTTTGGAGATGGTTTTGAAAACAGTTTTGTCCTGGATTGTCCTTTAGTTCTATTTGGCATGTATTGCCAATTGGCAAAACTTGGGCATTGATTTTCTGGTTTCAGACGTTTGACCTTTTTTTTTTTTCTTTTGGTTGGTGGGGTTTTTTTTGTTTGTTTTTTTTGTATAAGAAGAATATGTGGCAGCTGCAGTAACATTCTGCCAATACAGGATTCACCAGCCTTAAACTGTGCAACCTCAGCTAATTTTTTATTTGTTGTTACTGGTAGGATATAAACTATCATGGTGGCTGCACACCACCAACTTTTTTTGTGCTGACTAAAAAAAGAAAAATCTGAGTTTTATCACTAAACCCCCCAGATTTTACAGTTGTATCTTTCTAAGTCAATTTCTTTCATTTGCTATAAAAATGACTATTAAAGCATTAGGCTGGCAAGTCCCAGTCCACAGCTGGGGTGCATCAATTCAATATAAATACTGGATATAATTCTGTAAAATCATCTTGCATTCCGAATTTTGACACAGTCCATGTAATCTGTTTAGCACATAACAAAGAATGAGCCAGCATGGAGTGTGACTAATTTACTGCCCTTTTTCTCTTAAGAAAGATGAATTTGTAAGTGTTCATTTTGCTTGTTTATTAACAGCTTGCTGTATTAATAAAATATATTTGTCTTCAGTGTTGTTGAAGTAGTTCAATGCAACAGTTGGTATTATTTTAAAGCTTGTAGGATTTTATACAGATGAGCATTATTACTAACCTGCTAGCTGAAATAACCTATCTTCAGGTCTAACTACATTTGGCTTCCTTATACCCAGAATGAGCAAGTGTTGAACAGGAAATTTTGCCAAGAACGTGAGAATGTAACTAAAAGAATTCTGATGGTTATCTATTACTGAGTTGGTGTCATAGTCATCAGAATTTTGGAAAATCCAAAGGCAGCATTATTTTTTTAATTGTAGACACTTCTAGAATAGGGCCTAAAAATTACTTTCTCATTTAAGTCTGAATACCATGAAAGTTGAAAATCCAGGTATATAATGAAATATCTTTCTGTGGTTTTCTACATTTCCAGTGCATATTTAAATTAATGTTTTATTTGTTTGAAAAATAATTTTAAATGTTTCAGTATGCATGGTAATATATTGAATTGTATGTATATCTAGAAAAGAGGCTCTCCAACTCTGGTGTCTTCCCTCATCTGTCGTTGAAATCAATTATCTTACAGTGTTTTAGTTTTCAGTCATCTTTTTCCAGGTCTCAAAAGAATCATGAAAATGATTGTAAATGCTCAGTAATACTTTTACCATCCCAAAGCTTTTATATATAAACATGAAAGCATCTTTTTACTGGGAGGGAGATAAAAAAGTTTTTACACTGTTTTACTGTAAGCTATAACATGAATTTCACTGAGCCTTTATGTAATCACAGTGTGCTAAGGTATGGCAAAAATGAGCTTCCTTTTGAAGACTGTCACGATATCTTTTTGGCACCTTTTGTTTCCAGTTTTTAAAAGAAATGTGGGGAGGTTTTTTAGCAATATTCAATCATTTAAATAGATATTAATTTGTACTGTTTTAAAGTGGTGCAGCTTTTCTTGTGTTACCTTTTTAATTATTGATGAAGGGGGAGTGGTTTTGATATGCAAAACACACTGATCAGTGATAGGCCTGCAGTTTGCAAAGGACACTTAAGAAAGGGAAGCTCTGCAATTTGTTTCTGTATCAGACATTTCTTGTAAATTGTTTCATCTATGCAGCTGAATTCCAAGGTAAGTACAGTGACGTGGCTGGTGAGAACACGATGGAATTATCAGTGTAACACATTTTTGTTTCATGGTATTTTAATATTTTAGGGGGATATGACAGTCACGGACATACATATATCTTGGAAGTTGATTTTTATGCTCCAATGTTTAATGTAAAAATAATAAAAATTATGTGAAATACATGTTGCAGGTATTGAATTTCTCATGCCTTCTCAAAAACAAGGAAAATTAGTTACTTTGTCAAAATATATGTGCAAGAAATGTAAGAACTCACTGCTCAGTTAGTAAAAACTTTTAGATCCCCTGTCTGTGTGCTGTAGTCTTTATATGTGTTGATGATTATAATGTACTTATATACAATGAAGGTTTCCTGCTTTACATTTTAATTAAATTGCTAGTTTGTCATATTTCATGAAATAATAGTGCCAGGTTGTTTGTTTTTTTTAATTTAACTAATGCATAGAACTTGGTCTTGTCTGGGTTGAAGTTAGTTCTCTTCAGAACAGCTGGACTGGGACTGTTTTGGATTTGTGCTGGAAGCACTGTTGATAGCACAGGAATGTTTTTGTTACCGCTGAGCGGTGCTTACACAGTGTCAAGGCCTTTCTGCCTCTCATCCCACCCCAGCAGGTGTGGCCTGGGATTGCACAGGGAGCTGGGAGGGGACACGGCCAGGACAGCTGACCCCAGCTGACCAAAGGGATATCCCAGGCCCTATGGCATCATGCCCAGTCCATACAAACGGAGTAAAAAGGAGAAAGGTGAGGGGGATGTTCAGAGTGATGGCATTTGTCTTCCCAAGTAACCATTCCACATGATGGAGCCTGGCTTTCGGGAGATGGCTGAACACCTGCCTGCCTGTGGGAAGGGGTGAATGAATTCTTTGTTTTGCTTTGCTTGCATGCTCAGCTCTTGCTTTACCTGTTAAACCCTTTATCTCAACCCATGAGTTTTCTCACTTTTACCTTTCTGATTCTTTCATCCCACCAGGAGGGAGTGGGAAAGTGGCTGTGGGGGACTGAGTTGACACCTGGAGATAAACTGTGATAATCCAATGTAACATTTCTATTTTTTTAACATGATGTTAAATTATCTCTTTTGAGAAATTCTGTTCTTGTAGCCATGTCCTCTTTAGCTTCATTTTAGTCTAGTTGGCCATGCTTCATAATTTTTTTAAGCTTTTTTGCCTTTAAGAAGAAAGGAAGAGTTAGGATTTTGTCATCTATCTCCTGAAACCTTTTGGAGACATGGTTGTTTCTTTGCTAATAGGTAACAGAAAATGAGGCTTTGTCTAGCTGAGATGGGACACATAACATTTATATTGGATTGTTTTGTGTCCCTCTTCCCTGTTGATATTTTCTTTGAACTGACTGGTAGGATTCATTCTCAGTGAATTAGGAAAAAATTACTTTTTTTTTTTTCCCCCCATTCCTGTGTGACATGTAGTTTTAACTGCTGCTTCCTCCTAGCAATCAGGTTTTCTGACAGAAATGTTTTTGCTCTGTGCTGGTACATCAAGGAGATGAGGTGAAGTACATGCTGAGAATTCAGGGGTTTCCATACAAAAGCAGACAGATGGATTACAGTTCCCTGTATAAAGCAGTGAGAAGCCATAATGTTGCAATGAAATTGAAAGTAAGCACTTGATTTGAGTGATCAGATGTTTCAAGTGGATCAGATGTGAAAATATTTCACTTCAGTGTTTCTGAAGTGGTACTTGTCTTATTTCAATGTTTTACATTCTAATCCTTTTGAAATAAAAGCAATAGCAGAGATTAAAGCTCTTTATTAATAATTTCCTAGGTGAAAATCTACTTGTACATCAATAAATTTGTTGTGGGTTTTTTCCCTTTTTTATAGGCTAATTGGTTGACATTAACTGTAAATCTGCTTATTTTGAGTTCACAGAAAAATGTTTGAAAACATAACTGGTCCTATTTTGAAGATCAGTAAGTAACTGATTGTCAAGGTCTGATCACCTCAAATTTGTCTTAAATTTATTTCTGTAGTAATGGAGAAGCAGCAAATGGTGGTTTTATCTTGAGATGGACTGTCAGTGTAATTCTAGATCAAGGATAATAAAAGTATTATGTCTGGAACTGGTCTTTGCAGTTTCCTTTTCGCTGATAATGCTGCTGCTTCACTTCTCAGGTGGGCAGGCAGTCCTTGACCATATCAGTTGTACTTTACTCGTTTATGGTGCTATTGTAACAATATTATGTTGTGCCAAGTCAGAATATATTGTATCCACAAAGTAATTTTTTTTTCAGTTGTACTTGCAGTCTTTTTAGTGCTGTTAAGTATTTTTCTTTCTTTGGTCTGTTAATTGAATTTAACTTTTCTTTTAAAACCTGGGGCTGCATGTTTTCTAACTACTGATTTTTAAAAGGCTGAATTCTTTAGAGTGTTTTTAATCTCTTCCTAAATTGCTGTCAGACTACGAAGTGCTGCTTTAGTCAACTGAATAAATGCTTGCTTAGTTTAAGGGATTTATTGTATCCTGTATGAATCAATCTTAGTCATAGGCCTGTAATGCGTTTTGGCTGTTATTTTATTCAGCATATTTTTAAATATTTTTTTTCTTTATTCATTAGCTGTAGGTTTTGGTAACCTACACTATAGGTTATACCAGGCTATGAGAAGTTGGTGGGCAGCTTATCCCACATCTTGCTCTTATAACCATTAATAGTTTCTGAAGGTTCACAAACCTGACTTTAGTGGATTGACTGTCTTACTTTTTCCCATTTAGCATTTTTCCTGACTGCAGGTAAGATGAAAATGCTGCTTTACAGGGACCATGAGAACAAAAGCATAGACATCAGATCTTTTACCTGGAGTAAGTGAGGTAAATATGTTTGGGCATCGTTTGCAGCACTTTGCAGCCATTTGGTACATTTGCTAAATGTTCAGTGAATATTTAGCATTTAGCATGCTTCTTCACTTTATGAAGACTGTGCTTAGGGCTGTGCAGGAAAAATTCATTACATATAGGATTATAAATGGAATTCTGTGCATGTAACATGTAGAAGTCAGAGCGATGTGTTTTCATTCTGTTACCGCTTTGTTCCTGGAGTCTAAACGGAGTTCTTTGTTCTGATAGTTAATACTTAGATGCCCTTTTTGGTCCTAGGTCTAGATCCTAAGAGAGTGTTGGGGTTTTTTGTGAGTGAGGGTAACTAACTGTGATTTAAGTTCTACTGCTCTGCAGGGAGTTGAGCTGTAGAGAGATGAAGTGAATTTGTCCCTTGCCTGGTTAATTCGTGGTGCCTTTATTGAGTATGTCAGGCTTTGAGCTCACTGGTACAGGTAAAATGGGGCATATTGGAGTGAGTTGAGCAGAGGATGGCCAGGCCTGGAGCACCTGATATACAAGGAGAAGCTGGGAGAAATGTATTCAGCCTGAAGAAGAAAAGGCTGTGGCTAAGGCAGCTTAATGCTGTTGTCACCTATGTAAGGGGAGAGTGCAAAGGTGGAGCCAGGCTCCTTTTAGGTGGAAAGCAAAGGGTGGAGGTTGCAAGGTGGAGTATTCAAAACCTGACAGGGCAAGACACTGTCAGCATTGATATCCTGGTTTTGCTTTGAGCAAAGATTGGATCACAAGATCTCCAGAGGCCCTTTCTGACATAAATTATTATAAGTAATATCATGAGAGCAGTGTCCAGAGTATCAGAATAGTTTGCTCTTACCTGTCAGAGTAGACCTTTAAATCACTACCAGAAGTGCTGCCTGGTTTCAGGGTGTGGAATGCAGGCCATGATGCTGTTCTTGTTCTCAGATGGGCACCAACTTTCTGGCTTTAACTGTTGCAGCAACAATGACTGTCCTGTTTATTTGGTTATGTTGTTTCATAGCTGTATTGGCAGAGTTGCTTGCAGGTTCCTGATAACACCTTTAGCTGATCCCTTTTTTCCACCCTCAAGCAGTTTGTCTCTTGTTAGCTGTATTGGCTTTCCAGACTTAGAAAATAGTAGCATATATTAGTGTTTATTTAAACTTTGTTTGTTTGTTTTTTTTATTTTCTGTCCAAGGAGATATTTCTATTGATGCTGATTACATAAAAGAATTGAAAGGCAGTTTTTGGCATCTATTCATCCCCAACACTCTAGGAGACAATACAGGGCTGTTTTGTAAAAACCATCTTTAAAGGGTAATGCATCATGTCTTTTGTGTATCTCTAGTCTTTTTGGTGAAAGATATTTAAAAAGGGAAATGAGTTAATACCAAAGTGTAATATGCAGAAATAGCAAAACTTGGATTGTATGACTAAGTACAGAGATTTGTTGAAAAAGGTGTAATACCTTACAGGGAATGTGCATTAGAACTGAGTCATATGTAGTTCTCAATATTTCATAGAGCATTTGAGATGCACAGAATTTAGTGCAACAAGTGGTACGGGTGTTCTGAATAGCAACATTATCTGCAGTTAAAAGTATTTGAATTTTAATATTGCCATAATCTGGTTACTTAATATTTGCTGATACTGTTTTTCTCCCTTTTCTCTTTATTTTTGAATTGCGTTTTTTTGACCTGACTCCTGTGTGTTGAGTTACTACAGTTGTCTCCATAACACTGAAGCCATTTCTTTCCTTAATTTGTGTGGAGAGCTACACTTTATTTTTTAAATGCCTCAGTTCAATCAAACTCATGCTGACTTAAAAACTGAGTATATAGTACCCCTCCCTCTAGACTGTCCTTCTGGATTTTTTTTCTTGTTCTGCTACAAGTAATATTTTCTGTCATGCAGTGTATTTTTCTTTATACCTTTTTCCCTCCTTAAGGTTGCAGCATCCTCTTCTGTTTTTAAAACTCATATTTGTGTTCTAGAATTACAGTGGTGCTTTGGTGGATATTTAGTTAGGTGTCTTTGCTACAATTTTGTTAAATGACACTTTTAAATACAGCTAAAATATGTCAATTTTCATTGGAGGTGTCTAACAGAAAATAGCCTATTACATATCTCCAAGTATTTAATTCTGCTCTCACCATACCCCTGTTGCTTTCTTACTCTTCCACCCATATTATTCTTCAGCTTGATTTTGCTTGTGTCTCATCTCAAATTTCATTTTGCATTTGTTTTGGGTGTGAAAGGGCCTTGTCAAGAAAGGTCAGCCCTTCACCCTGTAAATCTAATTTTGTCTTAAAATGCTTTTGTTGTACTTGCTTATCTTTACATTTGATTATGATGGCTGTAGTCTATGTTTAGGCACCAGGGTGTTGCATCATGGTATGTATGTCTTTTTATTTTCCTGGTTAAAATACGCATTTAAATATTAACTCTATAGTGGCCAAAATACACAGTGGGCATGTTTTAGGATGTAGGAGCTGGAAATGCTGTCTTATTTGTGAACCATGTTTTAGGACAGGACAAATTTCACAACCTCATGAGAACCTCAGTAAATTGCCTTCTCCTGGATGGATCTTCTTGAGTGGAATTGCATAAGCAGATGCATGGAAAACAGTAGATTTGTGAGGGAGAGCAACTGAAAAATGGATTGAGAGGTGATTCACAGGATTTAATTTTTGAATGTATCTTATTTCTCCCAAGAGAAAGGATCCACACAGATTCAATACTGTCTTGTATTTGAGCTGGTTAGATTATATATGCATCGTGCAGTATGTTACATCCCTAGGAGCAACTCTGTTGTTCATTTGGAAAGAAAATGTTGGGGTTTTTAATTTAATTATTACAGCTTTTTCCATAGCTGTGAATTGGCCAGTGGGCAGATGGGCTTTGCATGTGCAGTGGATGATGTCTGGTCAGTCACAGTCTTCACCTGTGCTTCATGGTTGTCAGCCTGGACCACCAGCTCTGTAGGGTGTGGAGTGTAAAGTGTGCTCCAGTGTTGTGAAAGGAGGACGCTTAGGATGTAGTGAGAACTCACTGATTCCCATCACATATGCATAGTGCTATAGTTTGTCCCGAAGTTAATGAAAATCTGGGACTGATCATTGCCTGGGAAGGTGGGATCTTTCTATCCCATTAAAGATTTTTGAAAATGTTCCTTAAAATCTCACATAGAACTGTCCATATCAATAGAAAGCACGGCAGGTTACATTAACTAGTGCAAATTTGACTGTAATAGTTCCTATTTCTCTTTCACACAGCAGCATATTTCTTGTCTAGCCTGGGTTCATTTGAATCAGGTTGTCTTCATGCTTGAGCTGGTATCATCAAGTGACAGAACTGTTGTCATCAAATTTGACAAGATGATTCATACAGTATGTCCAGTGCATAACACTGGCATCTGTGTCATTCATGTTCTTTTCAAAGGACTAAATGTTGACAGAACTTGAAGTGTTTCATGTTGTCCTTTTTTTCTCCTTCTTAACCTGTCTTTGAACATTGAGCCACACTTAATGGTGCAGAAAAATCCAGTCAAACTAAAAATGGTGCCTCTTCTCCATCTGTTAGCATCCATCAGTACATCTGTTGCTGGGGGTGTTGTTTTGTTTCTTTTCTCAGTGTTTTGAACTGTGTCACGTGAGATATTTGTGGCATCTAAATGAAGTTGAAGCAGCTTTTGAGTTGTTTCACTTGTTTGGAAAGTAGATGTTTGACACTGGGCACAAGTATGTTCAGTGCACATGTAGTATATATCAGACAGTATATTCAGGATTGATTTCCTTAATGTTGATCAACATATTCTATGATTAAGGAGCCAAAATAGGATATGTCAGTCAGAAGATACTTGACTTTCATGAACCAGGAAGGACCAATATCAGGAAAGTCACCCCACCTGAAATTTTTATGGAGCAAACTGCCTGTCATTTGAAACCAAACTGCTGTTACGAGCACCTCAGGAATGTGGGGGGTTTGGGTGGGCAGGTTGTTTGCATTTTACTTTGAGAAGAAAAGTGCTTGCACTTTGCCATGTATTTGATTAAATGAACAGCTTCCAAAGGCATGTTTTAATCAAACCAATAGTATGGTGTTCTCTGTGAGCTCTCCAGAGCAATGTCTCTTGTGCCTGGATTATAACAGGGCAGCAGTCTCATATCTGATTATACCGTGCACAGAACTATATCTACATCAATCCTGTAGAAAAATATAAAGATTGGAGCATATTTTATGAAGGTATTTAAGTCTTACCACAAGTGGGAATGCTGTTGAGAGACAAAAGAATAATAGATACCGAGTTATCTTGGATCAAATCCAGTTAGTAAGATCTTTACTGATTTGGGGCAGAGAGAATTAATGTCATGTGTAAACATTTCTTGCAAATCATTTGTTCTGGATTTCCTTGCTGTGACACAACCTGACATGTTGCTGCTAGAAGTAGGTCACTTGCTCCCACCAACCAATTCCTTTGTCTCGGCTAGATACTTCTTCTACTTCTTGCTTTAGTAAGTGAAATGAGCACAACAACAAAGTATGCACTTGTTTTCTTTTGATGCAGGGTCAGCAGGTGAATCCACACCCAAGGAGAGTGGTAGAACCAGCAAAAAACAGTAGTGAAAGTGCAAGGGCAACAGCTGGAACACAGTAGGAAAGGGTGGCAGTTTCTTCAGCTGTCTAATGGAATTCCAGTTTTCAGGAAGTCCAGTAATGCTGGCAAGTTGCGTGTCTTTTTCTAGGTGCGTGATCACCTGATGCCAGTATTCCATCTGGGCTTAAGGAACTAGACCTTTTATCACTCATTTCAGTATTAAAGGCAAGATATCTAACAAAAAGATTGGTACCTTGGCTTTTTTTGTTATTCCAAAATTATAACTTCCATTTCTGGTTGTTGCTGAAATAAAATTAGGTCACAAGGAATTCAGCAATGTATTTGGACTTACCAGGTGGAGAAGGTGAAGTGTATCCCAGCCATTCATGTAAGCTGCTCTGCTGTATTTTTGTGTTGAAAACCCACTTCAGAGACTTTGTAGATTAATGATAACACATATTTCTAAAAGAGCGTGTACCTCATTGCTAAATGTCATATAGAATTAGATTTCAGATGTATCAGTTCCTTTATATGACTTGGTTATTAGGAAACATTTCTTCACTGAAAGGGTGGTCAGGCATTGGAAGAGGCTGCCCAGGAAAGTGGAGTCACCATCACTGGAGGTATTTTAAAGATGTGTAGATGTGGCACTTGGAGACATAGTTTAGTGGTGGGCTTGGCAGTGCTGGGTTGATGGTCAGACTCGATCTTAGAGGTCTTTTCCAACCTAAATGATTGTGTGATTCTTTCCTGTATTTCATTACAGCAGTGACTACAGGCATTTTTTATATCAAGCAGACATCAGCTTAGATGCACACTAGAGCTGAAGTGTGTCCAGCTGCAAATAAGTAACTGTTCTGGTTTTGCCATTTTTCAGCAAAATGTGACTGCCTTAGATTAGTTACTTTGTGTATTCTGCCTCAGTAGTGAGAAGAGTGCATTTGTTTCTCCAGTAAAGAGTGTCATCTGAGCACTGATTGTTAACCAAGATGATCAGTGCTATTTTGAGCAGTAGGTTACAACTTAGAAGTCACATGTAATAGAGTTGTGGCAAAATGCTTTTAATATTGTCTAAACAGTGAGCTCAGAAATTTCAGTGTTGTTACAGAAGGGGAATTCCTATTTCAACCAAGATACTGTTACTTTTTTCAGGTCTTTTTATTACTAAATGGATAATATGTAGCAAAATTTGAATCTCACCTGAAACAGCACCTTTTTTCTTTTGTGTATGTTTTGTGGGTTTGAAAACAACTCACTAGCAAATGCCCCTGTAAAGGAGAGAAGTCTGTCTGCACGCTGGTTCTTGAGTTTTCTCAGTGTTTGTGTGCCATAGGGTTTTACGATAAGGAAAACTCTCAAAAGGTATGTAGGTGTACTAAAAGAGGAGGAATTAAATCTCAAGAAAACTAGTAGACAATTTGCTTCCTTAAATGCAGAAACTTTAACATGATACTGGGTTACACTCCAAGCAGGAAATTTTAGCTATGCCATCATGGTGCATTAGAGTATTTCTTTGGAGCAGTATTTTCTTAGAATCAGTTGGAAAACAGAAGTTACTTGGAAACATGAAGAAGAATAATACATTTTATTATTCTCATTTAATAGTTCATTGCTGTTCTTTTTGGTTTTGTTCTTTCTTTAGGAAATTAAAATCTTTAGAAAACTAATTTTCCTGAACTGCTATAAACCCTCTATGTTTCCAAAGCTTAGAAATGACATAGTTGTATTTATAATGAATTGTTGAATGCCACTTTTAAAGATCACATCCAGGTATGCCAAATCATCATCCTGGATCAACATTTGCATTTGTTATTATTTTGACATGCAATGATTTCAGTGCAATAATAGCTGTTAGTTTCTCTTGATCACCTCAGCGATTCTTCTCCCATATGTTGGTGGATTCATTTTTCCTGGTTTTGCATTCTAAAGTGAATCCTGTCCAGAGTGGTTTTCCCTCCCTATTCAGAATTAGGAGAGTAGTAAGTGTGCTGACCTTTAAGACTCTTTCCTGCATTTCTTCAATACCTTTTGATGCCACATCACAACCTAAGAAAGTTTTTGTGAGCATTGTCCTGAAAGTGTCAGGGGTCAGACACCAGAAACATGCTAGAATCAATATTAGACAAGTTCTATCAGCAGCTGTGCAAATTCACATCTGAGGGAAGTGAGTGATAAGCGAAGTATAGCTACAATAATACCAACAGTGGAGAAATTCGTTCCTTTCCTGTGCCAGTGCAGACATTGGTAATTCAGTTGTCATTTCTGCAGTTGTTCTGGCAGCACAAGGACTTTTAGGGACAACAATAAATTCTTCTTGAAATTGGTGGACAGGTCTGATGTTTTATTGCCCACTCCATTAAAAACAGTTCAAATTGGGACATTATTTTCTATTTCGCCGATAAGGGGTTTTTGATTCAGAAAATGTCCTTGTCTAAAACCACTTTCAAGTCAGGAATTGTCTTCACAGAATTTAAGAATGAATAAACGGTAAGAATAGGTTTCCATAGGTGCTTTAGTCCCCAGGCTGCCTCCTAGTGACCAGCATTCCCTTTATGTGGAGACTCACCCCCTTTTTTTTGTTTTACTTGTTTTATTTGTCTCTTTAGAATTTCAGAATACAGTACTTAAAAGAGGTAATTTTAGACATGACTTTGCAAAAAATAAACAATTTTACCCTATAATTCTTCTAGCCACCGCTTTGCTTTATTTGTGTGTTTGTGTTTGTTTATTTGTGAAGTACCATCCCAAACAAAGAAAAGGAGCAGGTCTTTGACAGAAAGATTTATCAGTCAAACTTAGCTCTGAAAATCTCATCTCTGTCTGAAGAGTTGCAATGGGAGAAGTTAGATTCCTGGACTAGGTTCTTCTTATCAATGTTCATTTCAGGGTTAGCTGGCTGATGGGCCAACATCAAGATTTCAGAGAGGTCACTGTTAGGGCTGCTATCTCTT
>JAOXXN010000001.1:70469121-70482999 GCA_026770055.1 Myrmophylax atrothorax
CTATCTCTTAGATTTGATGAGAAATGCAGACAAAATAAGTAAGATGTTGTGAAAAGAGCTACAAAATTAATTGTAAATACATGTGGGGGGGGGGGGTTGTACAGCTGTGTTATTTTGTTAATAATAAAATAATTTTTTCCAAATACATATGAATCAACAGGTAATATACTGAGTAGTAAATATCAGGTCGCTGTAGTCACTGTATCTTTACATTATTTACACATTTACACTGAGAGCCATGATCTAGTAATCAAAGTGGGGTTGGACCAAGGGTTGGACTTGATGATCTCAGAGGTCTCTTCTAACCCAACTGACTCTACAATTCTATGATTATTTGAATTTTTGGTTAGTATGTTTTGAATTTGGGTATTTGATCTTAATGGATGACATTTTCTTACTATGTCTTCCACTTTGTACCTTTCTGCTCAGCATGACATTTAATGAAATTTCAGAATAGCACCAGCTCTTTAGTATCTGTTATTCAAACATCATGCTAGAAAGACATCCAGAAATGTGTTTGGTCTTGCAGTGATTTGTGATACTTTTCATAAAGCTAAGTTAATGAGATAGCAGCTGTGGTTATTTAAATGGGTCTAAATGTTCAAGAATTGTCCAGAATTGTAGGGTGTACATTTGTTTAATTAATAGGTTTTATCTGAGATTTTATTTATTAAAAATACCCAGATAGTCTGTGTTTGATCATCACATTAACATAAAGTACCTCTTCTTCAAATTTATCACCATGAATACATTATTACTCAAATTTGGTGGTTTACATTTAATTTTTTGTTGTTGTTTTTACCAGGGGGACAAAATTAAGGAAGATCCCTGGGCACCTGTTGAAAAAAGCAAATCAGAAGAAAAAGCAAAAAAGAAACAAAACTATGGAAAATAATCATACAGAAATGATGAAGACCATGTTACACGAAGTAGCTCATTATCCGACTCCAGGTGACCAGGACGCATCAGAAAGTGAAGAGGATGATTTGGAAGAAGAAAACAGCAAATCATTGTGTACATTCAGCAAAGGCCCAGAGAACCCAGTAGCAGTTAGTGAAGAGCAACCTAACACTGCTGATGAAAGCCTAAGAGAATCTGCAGGGGTTTCAAAAGAAAGGTTTCTACTCACTGTGCCTGAGGTCTCAACCATGTCCAACAGTGCACTGAAAAATGAATTGCCTGCAGAAAGTGACAGTTCACTTCTAATAGATGTTAAGCCTTTCTCTACTCAAAACCTAACCACAAATGCACTCGATGATGAGGAAGCAAACCAAAGGCACAAAGAAAATCTTTGCAGAAGCAGTTTCCTAAAAATAAGCAGCGATAAAAATTCCATCCGTGAAACAGAAGGCATCTCTGGAGGCTGTGACACATCACTGTTAAGCACAGAAAACAAACTGGAATCGTGTCAAATTACAGGTGAACCTGACGTGGAAGCTCAGCTGATAAGTTTAAACAGTGAAGAAACAGAAAACTCTCAGGGTTACAATTCAAATGTTCATGATAATGTGCCTGATAATAACACAGAGGGCAAAGGTGCATTAAAAGCAGAAGAGACTAGTTCTAATGCCTGGACTTCTTTTTCAATTCATTTATCTACTGAGGATTTGCAGCTGGGCTTTGATGCACAAGTTTCTTTCTCTCCTTGGTCTGAGGATAAATCTGTAAGTGAACAAAGTCCCCAAGAAACGGGGGAACCTAAACAGGCTCAGACAAACAGTTCAGCAGAGCTAAACTGCTATCAGTCAAATGAAGGATTGGTAAAGGAAAAGCATAATGAAACAGAAACTGAGGAGGTGGGCAAAGTAGTAAGCAGTGGTCTGTCTGCATCTCCAGCTGGTGAAGTGCACTTTGCTTCCCTTGTGGAAGCCGGAGCCACCTTTGTGCAGTGTTCAAGTGAACCTATTACATCAAAGAGAAAAAGATACAAGAGAATTGTCAATTTAGCACCAAAGTTTAACCTACCTAGACAGATTGCTGGTCATAGAGAGGGAGGGATGGAAGTCCCAATAAGAGATGATGTTCCCCAAAAAAGTGTTTTGGAAGTGAGGCAAAAGAACTTTCTGAGCAAGAACCATGGAGAGGCACAAGAAGAGGATGGTGCATTGCAGGAATATTTTGCACCTTACAGTGATACCAAAGCAACCTCTGCCTTACCCACTCCAGACGCTCTGTTACATGATATTTTTCACACTCATTCAGGACAATGTTCTCCTATATCAGAACATTCCTGCAGGGTGTCTGTACCTTCCAGAACAAAGGAGGAACAAGCTGCAACTCTTAAGCCACAACATGTAGTTGATGAAAAAGAGGACAAGAGTGAACAAGTTCCTTCAGAGGTTACACATGGCCAACCAGATATTTTGTCTTCTGTTAAAGTTGCGTCTGAATATCCAGAAGCTTCTAGTATATTGGCAAGCTGCAGTGAAAAGGTGAACGAAGCAGGTGACCCTGAGCCAGCAGAGGCCTCACAACTTGAAGATAATCAAGATGTGGATATGAAATGTAGTTTTCTGGGACTCCCCTTATCATTAGAATTTGCTTTTCAACTTGTGCAGCTCTTTGGTTCTCCAGGTCTTCCACTGGGTATAATACTCTTCTTACTACTCCTACGTAAAATTAAAAAAAAAACAAACAACCCAAACACCCCAAAACCACAACCCCTAAAAACCACAAACAAAAGCCAAAGCACACCCTCCAAACCAAAAAGCAAACTAAAGGACCATTATTAAATACTGATTTTTATTGCAGGTCTTAGTTAAATATTAATCCTATTGAAATGAATCACTGCTGCTTTGGTGATAGTTTTATTTTGGTTTTTTACCTAAAATCCTCAGTCTCTGTGAAAAGTGGCTTTTGGTTTGGCCTTGTATTTGCAGTCCTATTAGTAAAAAAAATTACTAAATTAAATCCAAAGCATGAAGCTGTTGTTGACATTTTAATACATCCTAGTGAGTAAGACTTTACTGTGATTACAGAACTAAATACATCCTACTGAGTAAGACTTCATTCTGTTGATTATGGAACTAAATGAAAACATGGTACAAAATGTGTACTTTTATATAAAGGTTGTGTGTCTGGCTTTATGTTCCATTTGTATTTCCAAACATAAAACCATTCTGGTTTTCTATTTCCCAAAATCTAACTTAATTTGAAATTGAATACCAAACTTAGAAGTTGTATTTCCTGATAGTGAATTCCTTCTTTTTAATCATGCATGATTAAGAAGTGTCACAGTGTTGAATACTTGCCTTCCAGGGTTCAAGTTGTCATATTTTTGTACTTTCACTTTAGTCATTTTAAGTTGGCAGGAAGAGGACCATCAGTCCTCAAAGGAGTTGTTGTGGCAACCATGATTCCCAAATGTGCTGCAGGCTGAGGGAACGCTGCAGAGCTGTAACCAGCCACAGATATTGGATTGGAAATCACCCTGGGACACGGTGCTGTGTGTGCACCTGCTGACAGAGCTGTGCTCCCTGTACATTTGCACCCTTCAACTTTTTGGGTCCAAGTTTAGTGGAGAAATGGTAACTTTCATTTAACCAACAAATAAGATTAAAGACGCAGAGCAGCTTTGCTGCATATAGACCTTTACATCTGTTGGTTTCAGTAGAATTGATAGTTAAGCCTGTGTTTTAATATGACAGCTGAGGAGTAGATTTTATCAGTTTATCTGCCCAAACTGACCTCAGGATTCTTTGTTTTTGTTGTAAAAGTCGATGGCAATGCCACCTGCCAGAAGAGGGACACAAACCATGGGAGGCATTACTGGGCTGGGTCCCCAAAGGACCTGCAGGGCTGCTTGACCTAAATCTGGCACCACACACCACAGAACTTGCCATGAGAGCTGACACAGAGCGAGGAAGTACTGCTGATGTCCTCAACTGTTCCATAGAAAACATTTTCTTCTCCAGACTTGGAGAATCTTCGTATCTGTGATTAAATTTCATAATCTTAGCGGGAGTTGGCCATGACTTGAAAACAGGGATCTTCAGGAAAGAAAAAAAAAAACAAACCAAAAAACCAAACCAAAACCAGGCATTCAGAAACACTCAGTAGCTTAGTGAACCGAATGTTATTCTTCTCTGAGTCAGTAACAGGTGATATTCTCGGGCATTTAGATGAGTTTCTTATGGAAGTTACCTTTAAGAAATACAAACTCACCCCAGTATCTCTCTGAAGCCTTGCCAGCTTGTGATTGCTCTCTGTTGGGGTTTTTCCATCAGAATTGCAACTGCTGTCTGCAGAAGCCTGGCCATGCTCTCTTTTGTTTATCATTATCCTACAGTTTCAAAAGGTCTTGTGCTTTTCTGTGGCATATTATATATTGACAGGCTACCATTTATTCATGCACACATTTGAACTGTAGTGTTTTACAATACTGGCAATTGCAGTCAATTTTTTTAAAATTATTTTGTTGGGGAAATTTTCAGTAAATAAATGCCTTTAGGTATTTATAAATAAACATTAAGGTGACTGACTTTCTTGTATGATCCTCATATAAGTGTAGAATATAATTTAGACAGTTTTCCTATAAAGAATGTCTTTTCAGCTTCTTAAACAGTGTTAGAGTTAAAACATTTAAGAAAGCATTTTCTTTAGTGATACTGCAAAAATTCCTATAATTAAACTTTTTAAAATTTAAAGGCTATTACTTAAGTTGCATTTTGTTTAATTTATTGTCTGAAAGCTTTCTGGTTTTCTTGTTTTCTAGTTTTGGAGGAGTATGGGGGGGGAATGAAAGTATGGTAGGAAAAGCTTTGTCTAAGTAAAGAAACCAAACCCAAATCTCCTTCTCCTTCCTCCCCCTCTGCACTGGCCTTAGATTCTAGAAATCCTAAATTCTGACTTTGCTGCTCACTCATTTAAATATCTGCTTTTTTAAAAAAGTATGCATATATAATGTGTGCACAAATTGTAATTCAGTGATATATTTTGGCTGTGGAGACATTTGAACATTCAAATACAAAAACTATTTTCTTCTGCAGAATCCTTGTTGCCAGATGATTATATAGTTCCTCTTGACTGGAAAGTTTCAGAGATGATCTATTTACTGTGGAAGACCTCTGTGGAGGTATGAATTCTAGGGGATTTCGGAAGACTTTCCAATATTTCAGGTGCAAAGAGGAATTCTTCAGTTCTTTGCTAGTAAATTTGCTTTATGTTCTCAATGAGGAGATGGATGTTTTATGTACTCCTCTGAATATTTCTAGAACCAGCTTAAGGCCATGGTAGGATTCAGGTTTTGAAAAATCAGTGTCAGAAGTGCATACGAAGTAGTTCAAAAAAGAAAAAAAGTATTTCTTTGATACCTGTGTCTTGACCTAGCTAATGTTCATTAAGTACAACCTATCATCATCCTGATGTTTTCCTTCTTAAGGTTTTCTCTCATCATCTGAGAATACCTCATCCTCTGCTAGAGCTGCAGCAGAGAAGTCATTCTGAGTGTCTGTCAGCAAATTAATTCTCCTTGACTAATTAGAAAGTGTTAACTTGCAAATTACTTTTTTCCCCCACCATGGCAGTTGCTTTGTGAAGGTTTGTTTTTATTTGTCTGGTAGTGGCAATTAGAAAAATTCTGAACTAGTAATTATAAAATAGAGCATGGACTTTGTTGTTTCCCAAAATAAGAAAACCTCTAGTCACATACTTTCTTCTTTTTGCTGGACTATTGTTATCTATTTTAGGAAAAACAGAAAGCAAATGGATTGCAGAATGGAAACAGCTTGACTGGTAAGTGTATTCTGTGATACAAAAACTGTAATATTCTTCTTGTTACAGGGTTTTTCATCACAAATAAGTGACAACACTCCTCTTAGTGCAAAAGCACTAGGATGTGATAAATGAATTTGTGCCACTGTTTATTGTGTATGTGGTATGACAGAGTGGTATTCACGTTGCTGTGTATTGTCACTTTATGGTTGCTGATGCAAGTGCTGAAATTCTTTGCCTTTTAAAGTTTCCCTCATGGAATTAATCCAATATTTAGCTCAAGTTTCTCCCTTCCAGATCAGAAGAATGTTTAACATGAGGAAGTCTTTCTTTAGACTACTTCCCTGAAACGTTGAGTATCTTCTGGACATGTTCCAGCACCTCAATGTCTCTCTTCTAATGAGGGGTCCAAAACTGGACACAGCACTCGAGGTGTGGCCTTACCAGTGCAGGGGGACAATCCTTGCCCTGGTCCTGCTGCCACACTACTGCTGATACAGGCCAGGATGCCACTGGCCTTCTTGGCCGCCTGGGCACACAGTGGCTCATGTTCAGCCGCTGTTGAAAGCACCTGAGGTCACACACATGAGCAGTAAGAGGTATCAGGGTTCATGTGAAGCTCTGGACTTTGCATGCACAAATTCCTGCAGTGTGGAGGTTACAGGAGAAGGTTACTAGTTGTCTTTTTCCGTGATGTCCATATTAGTGTAGTACAATTTCACAGGTTTCATTATATGAGTTTAAAAATACTTAATAGTAGTTCCCTGGAAGCTGGTAGAATTTCATGTCTAAAATAGAAGTATGTTTTAGGAAAAACAGATGCTTTTGGAGAGGACACATAAGAGTGGGAATAGACACACACACAAGCAGGAGTGCTCTCTTTCACTCCCTGTCCCCCTGAGAGACAAACATGAAAGATTTCTCTTATTTTGTAGACCACTTAGGAGGCAAAATCAAGACTATTCCAGTGAAATAAAGGCTTGTTCTAGAAATACTCTATCCTGACACAACAGAAATGACAGACTATAAAAGATAAATTTCAGTGTCTCTGGCTGCAGTTTGTAATATCTTTATTTTTTAGATGATAATATTAGTCTTGAAGATCTAAATGAAAAGCACCAAGAGAATCAAGATTCTTCTGAAACTCTTCCAGACTTAGAGATCTTTCAAGGGATGATAGAAGAGAATATCACAACCTGTGCTAGCACTGGCTGTCTGGATGCTGCATTTCATCAGTCATGAGTGGCCACCCTAAAGTCTGCATGAACAGGTAATCAGTCAGAAAGAATGTGTTTCATTCTTTTATTATATTTGATGGTACATCTAAGAAACATTGTTTGTTATATTTTTTAAGGTGCATTTAGTATCTCCCAACTTACTTGAGTTTTAATTTAGTTAGGGTTGAGGGTTGCTCTGGGTTTAGGGGTTTTTTAAGCCAAAATGGGGAAAATAGAAGGAAGTATTTGGTTATTCAAACATATGAGTTTGGTTTTTTTGTCTCTGAAATCTAAAACCTGCCTGGTGAAGTGAAAGTAGTGGAGTAGGATGCCTGAGAGCTGCACTTTATTCCCATTTTGGTTACCGTGGCAATCTGTTGTGAGTCATCACAATCCCATTTCCCTTGTCCCTTAGCATGGAGACCAATACTGCCTTCATTAAGGGTCTAATTATGAAGAGCACTGTATGAGTTATAAAACCTTATTTCACCAAGTTATGAAAAAGTTACAGCTCTGCTTTGCAACAGGGAATCAGCAGCAGGAGGTTGCAATAAGACTCCAATAAATTGAGCTGTCAATTTTTCATTAATGTTTTAATCTGGTGTGATAAAGTGTGCTACTAGGTATTAGGAAGTATGCTATCATGTTCTTGCTTGTCTTGTGAGTTTTTGAACCCTTTGGTAACTTGGCAAAGTTTCTCCAGTTTTTTTATGCAATATATTCTGGGTAGATTGCGGTAACAAGGAGACTTTGGGTTCCAGATGGAAAATGATAGTTTAACTTCTGTATCATTTGCCATCAATTGTTCTTTCCAAAATGGAAAATGGATTAACCTGTCATTTTTAAACAAGTAAACTGAGGTACACAGAAATAGAATAACTTGCACCTTGACCAAACTGAGCCAGAAAAAAGATTCCAGGTCCTGAGGTTTAAATAATTCCTGTCCTGACATCACAGGACTGCTGGAGTATCATCCTCATGAGGCCTTTTCCATCCTGTGCCCTATGCCTGACCTGAGCATGAGTTGATGGCTGGAGGAGTCAGAGGTGGATGTGCCCTGGGTTGGGACAGTTGTAAAAGTGAAAGGTGATGTTTTAGAAGGTATCTTAGTTTTCACAGGTGAGGTTCGTGTTAGAGGGGAAGTAGCTGAACAATTTAGATTGGAATGGCGACCTCTTGAATGAAATTTGATTTTATTATACGCATTTTTATATCATTGATTACAAAATGACATTGCAGGCCATTTGCTGATTAGCCTGTACCAGCTACTGATACAGGAAGATGAGGGGACTCTCTGTGAACCACATAGTACAGACAGCACTGATCTCACAAGGTGCTGTCCGCATGGATCATCAGTGACATCAAGAACCTCTGGTAGGGGTATTGTCCTCTTACATAATCAAATACTACAGTATTTGGAAAGCAAATTTAAAAAATTCTAACCAAATACTTAGCCCTACGCCTCCTACACATTTTTAGAAGTTACTTATAATATTGCAAATATGAACAGTCTAGAGGCAAGATTTTGGCTTGTGGTACAAACTGGCTGGCTGGATTTGTATCCTAACCTACTATCCAAAAATGTCCAGGTTCACATGCTAAAGAAACAGACATGGAGAGGTCTGTTATCTTCCCAAGACAAAACTGTGATTGACATGATTTTTTTTTATTTGTGTACTTCAAGAAAGGAAGGACACATGCTACCAGAGTATCCTGCCTTATTATCCATACCTTTTTCTAGTTGCTGAATGCAACAAACTGGATTTTCCATGAGATTTATGCTCTTTGTCTGCTGTGCTACTACCAAAATTGTTTCAGTCTTCCTCTCCTGCTTGTTGAGTGCAGCAGAAGTGCCCCCCAGCCCCGTGCCCTCTGTTGTCATTAAACCACAGTTTGTTAGTGATGTTGCAGTCGGTGCTACATGTGTCCCCTTATGTTAGTTCTAGGGAACACTTTGCCACGAAAGAAGGTTCCCAGTCCGTGTTTGGTTTATATAAAGGCCTTGCACACTCTCTGCAGGGCTTGTCATGGAAATCTATGCTGGGGTGGGGCGGTTCAGTTGGACTTTTGTATTGGGAGGAGGAGGGAAGTTAGTCAGGAGGGTTTCTGGTACTTTTGGTCTGGTTTAGTTCAACATCTGAAATGAGTCAGGGCAAGTCCTGAAGGCTGTTGTAGGGAGAGGATAAGACCAGCAGATGTCAGATGGTTTAGGCTGCTCTGGAGCTGTGATCTGCCTCCTCGGACCAGGCTGATGCAATGGCTCACTTCTGCTGAAAGCGTGAAGTGCCTTCCTCCCAGCCTGCTCCAGAGATCAGCTCCAGCACTTGTTGGCTGACACGAAGGCTGTAATTTAGCCTGCTATCCTTGCAGGAAACAAATGGATAGTCTGCTGCCAGACTGTCAAATTTAGATAAGCTGTAAAGCGCAGCTCATGCCAAAGCTGGGGCAAGGGAGCAGACAAGGCTGCGCTGCTGCAGATACGAGGAGAGGACGTGCAGGATGCCATGTTTGGGCATCAGTCAGCTCTGACACCAGGAACCATGCACCGTGCAACCAAACCTTCAGGTGAAGGACTGCTTTTAAGCTTAAAAAAATGTAGGATGTTAAAAAAAATTAAAATAAGAAAAGTATATGAAAAGGAAAAGCATGTCTTAGGTTTTTCAGTCAGCTCATGCTCACTGTCAGGCACAAGATACAGGGTAACACAGACCCCTGCACAGAACCCATGCAGGTATTCTGGCAGTCCTCTGAATTGTCCACGTGTAGGCATTGTAAAAGGCAGGTGAGTTTTTCTGATTGATGGTACCTCTGTTTTTGATAGATAAGATTGTCTTTCTTCCCCACAAAGTAATTCTCTTCTGGTCACTGATTAAAGCAGACTCGCCAAGAATGATGTCTCAGATTGGTTGTAAAACTGTAAATGTTGAAATGGATTTGATTTCATCAAATGTCAGGGGAAAAAAAATTGAAAATTGAGACATTCTGACTGAACGCTTTTAAAAACATAGGAAATAAATGGACAGCTAATGTGGGCATATCAGTCCCTTTGGATTGGAAAGTAAACTGAGCATTACTGCCTAAATGCAACTTAATATGTTAGCCAGATGATCGTGCCTCTGTACTCATGTTGTGTAAGGGTGTTTTCATTCCAACGGGAGAGTGAACAGTGGTGGTGTTCCTCTGTGAAAACACAGGGTTGATCTCAAGCTGTTGTGAGAGCTCCTTATTGAAGCATTGGCAGCACATCAGCATTTGTTCTGCAGATTAAG
Source organism: Myrmophylax atrothorax (assembly GCA_026770055.1). Classification (NCBI taxonomy): domain Eukaryota; kingdom Metazoa; phylum Chordata; class Aves; order Passeriformes; family Thamnophilidae; genus Myrmophylax; species Myrmophylax atrothorax. The sequence goes on from JAOXXN010000001.1 coordinate 70,479,320, forward strand.
CAAGAGTTCCCAGTTTAGAAAATGCTGAGGTCAGTGAAAACAGCATTATTTTCTGCCTCTAAGTTCTCCTTAGAGTGGGACTCACAAGGCGCAATACGAATGTAGCACAAGAAGAAAAAACCCGCTGTCAGTTTCTGCATTTCTCTGCAGGATTACTGCAAAATAAAAGCTCGCAAGTTTCTTTTTGAAGCTCAGCGGTCAGGAACGCCCTGCAGGAAGAATTCTTCCCAAGCAGCCCAGTGGGGTGTGGCTTTCATGAGACAATCTCTTGGTGCTGTGCATTATCACTCCTCCTTCCCCTGGCTGTGCTATTCCCAGCGCTTCCCTTTGCTGCATATGATGGTTCTGCAGTCAAAGTGAAGCACTTCAGCTCCATCAGCCAATGCATGAAGACATCCAAAAAGCTTTTTGTCTGGACTATGGCACTGAAACAAATTGTTCTAGAGCCCATGAGATCATCAGGACATGGGCAAAGGAGTAGAAACATATAGCTGGGACAGGCAGGATGGTCTTTCATCTAGCTTGAAAAAATTAATCCAGAAGATACAAAGGGGACTAAAGCAGTCTTCCAGTATTGCCACAGAATATCATCCCATGGCCAAACCTTAGTTGGCAGTTTGATGTAGTAATAAAAATGAAATTTCTCTGCTCTTTGACATTTAGCCACTAATATTAAACAAAATGATGCATGAAAAAGTGTACAGAATTGTGACCAGAAAACCTAAACTGCCTTTTTCAGTGCTTACCAGAAAGACCTGGCCCAAAAATGACTTAAGCAGAAAGAATATTATTATCTTTGGGGAAAAAGAGCTCCCCCCAGCAGTGTTTCTGCAGTTCTCAGAGAAGAGCCTCAGTGGGTGCCTCGCATGAACTCTGTAACTTGGAGGGCTGTGAGGTCCTGAGTGAATGTAACAGGGGAAGAAATTTGTACTATAGCAAAGCAATTATGAGATGTATCTGTACTATAGTAGTATTAATTGAATAGCTGTTCATTATACAGGGTTTGTGACATGAAAAAAAAATCCATTACTCTTCTCCTTATTTTCAGCCTTGAGATTAGGTCCTTACTGCTGCTAGTTTTGACACCCAAATACTTCTCTTCCATTCTCCTTGCATTTCTTTATTTTTCTTTTGCTTTCCATGGTCTTCTTCCTCTCCATTCTTTTTAACTTTTTAAAGAAATAACCAACAGCTCAATATTAGAGACTTTAAAAAATATCAGACAGGTGAACTCTTCTCAGTCTGGATTTTCTTTCTTAGGTTGGATTTACAGCTGTTAAGGCTTTTTGCAGCCTGTGGTGTTGTTGCATTTCAGCAGAACCTCTTCTTTTTTTTTATTTCAGAAACTTCTCACTTTGATTCCACCATGGAAGGACTTCAGTTGGCCACCAAGGATTTTAGATATGAGGGATAACCTGAAGATTTTTTTTTCCTTTGGCCGTCTTCTCTCCCATATTCCCACAGTATGAACCTCTCTGTCCATGTAACAATGATCAAAATTGCGATAATTTGTGTATGACAAACTGTCACTTTCTGAAGCCATTTGTGTTTTATACTTTCTACGTACATCCTCAAGTGTGATACAAAGAGTTTGAGAGCAGAGACCAGAAGCATCTGTTCCCATGAGTTGAGCTTCAGGCTCTGGTATTTCATTCACTTGTATGGGGATCCAAGATGTTGCCACAGGAGCTGGCAGTGATGCTTGCCTGCAGGGAAGGCTGCCTGTTACATGTGCCTACTTCTGCCTTTCACCCTGTTTGTCATAATTACATCCTGATCCCTTTACAAGCTCAAGTGGAATAAATCTTCATCAGTCACTCCTTATTATTCATCCAGGGATACACAACTTACCTTTCTTTCTCCCGAAACCAGGCTTTATGCTTCCCTTCAGCTAGACTCATTTGGGACTACAGAAATAAGAAAATTTCACTACAGACCTGATTCAAACAGACTGGAGGTAGGATGTATATGGTTTGTGGTAGACTGAGAAGGTGTATAAACTAGCACTGGTAACCAGTGATTTGATGTTTCTGTTAGAGGTGTTAGAAATATTTACCTATGTAGAGAGAGATAAATCATAATTAATTATAAAGAGCAACCTCTGTCAATTATGAGGCATGCATAAGGCTGGATATTTCCTTGTAGGGAGAAGGAGCAACAGAAGAGACAACTGTCACCTCACTTAACAGTGAAAAGTGTGAGAAAAGATGAATGAGAGGAAGAGAAGGGAGGAAACCTGGGTTGTGTCTACTTGTTGGAAATATTTCCCACTCCTGCAGCTTGCAGATCCAGAATATTTATCCATTTATTCATTCAACTCCTCCTCCTCACCTTTCCCTGCACCTGTTTCACTACGCATCAGCCAAAGAGCCAGGCCCTGAATGCACTCATGCTGAAGCTCCACCATGGTCTAAATTGCTGCCATGTCCCCACTTTCTACTTAAATTCTGCATCTAAGTGTAAGGAGGTAACAGTGTATGTATTTCTAAAGTAATGGTGTACCACTGGTGAAATTTACTGGCTGCGCTGCCTTAATGCATTTCCCACATACATGTGTGTGTTTTCCTTGGCTGGGGGCGTGTTGCTCTCCTCCCAAAATGTGGTGGGGAGGAGGAAGGTAATCCCTGCCAGCCATAACTGCAGCTTCAGACTTGAGGCATGTACCACCAACAGCAGAAAAGTTAGTTTGATTTTGAGACAATGTCACTTAAGGACTAATACTGTCTTCCTACTTCTGTTTATTGAGAGAGAAATCTGGATGCCTATATTTTCTGTTACTGTGTACTGACCTTATAGAAGGCTTAAAATAAAAAGTTTTCAAAATCTTGCAGTACTCTGGTATGGACAGATAATGTTTCATCTCTTAATAGGGTGTTCCCAATTTAAATTTACTTTAACCTTCCCCAGTATCTATAAATTTGACACTTTATGTACCTTTTCTCCTGCCACTTTTTTCCCAGGTGCTTCAGCTAACATTGGTGTGCCATGTGCCCGGGAGCTGAGCTTTCTCCCTGTGTGTGAACACACTCTTTAGCACTATTGGCAAACTTCACAACCTCAGGCTTCAGTGTTGAGGTTTGGTGGCAGTGTGTCCCTGCGGCATCCCTGAGGCTGGCTTTTTACCAAGCTGGGATTGGTGCTGTGTGTGGTTCTGAGAGGGAGAGTGCGGTACTACACCGACTGGTTTTTTGGGTTTACTAGAAACTATAATTTCTTTGGCTTCTGGAGTGATCACATTAATGCAGATCAGGTTTTCTTTGGAGGAAATAAATGTTGTTAAACTTCCCTTACTTTCTCACGTGATAATTAGGTTGATGTACTGAGCGTGATGCAAGGCGGTCGTGTAGCTACATCCCCTGGGCAACTTTGGTGCTTTCATGGTCGTGGGGGGACTCCAATACTTCCATTGCGGGAGAGAGGGAGGGAGGAGAAGAAAAACCTCATTGCGTCCCCGGTGTCCTGTAGCCAGCCCTACTTCTCTAAAGGAGTTTGACCATTCCCTTTCAGGCTTGTCCTGTAGTTCGCAGTAAGTACAGTAAGTACCGAACACTTCCAGCGCTGGCCCGTGTTCGCCTGATTTTAACTAATCAAAGATGGTAATCTTGGGCTAAAGTTCGGGCTCGCCAGCGAGTGCCGCAGCTGCGGGTTCGGCAGATGCCCGTCCCTTGCGTCTGTCTCTG
>JAOXXN010000001.1:70484739-70500787 GCA_026770055.1 Myrmophylax atrothorax
GGTCAAAACACAAGGTTAATTATTAATGACAGAATTACAAAATCAGTTGTAAGTATTGTTTTAGCCCCCTGTGAGATGAATATTTGAGTATCTTACTCTGTTTCCAGCCCCTTTAATTGTATAATTGCATGTCGCTGTTTGGCAGTAGACAGATCAAAGGGCAGCTTGTTAGAGCAGCGTTTAATACCTCTCCATTAACTCTGTCCAGATGATGGAATGATTGTGCCAAGAAAATTCCTTTGCTATTCCCAATTGGTGTTGGTAAACACAATGTGCCATGCAAGGCAATGTTTGCGGGAAATGACTGCAAAAAAGCTCCGTGCAGGATCCTACTGGAGTAGAAAGGTTGTTGTTTATTTACAAGAGCCCTCCAGAAACTCATTTTATGGATTCAAATTTATTTTCTCAGATTTTACTCACTCACAGTATCACAGCTAAATACCTGCAGGCACCAAGATGCACAGGTGGTCTGCCCCAAGTCAGAGTGGACAAGGGCCTTCAGCTGTCCCATCCTCGCTTCCTCTCCTGAGTTGCTCAGTTGGCAATGACAGGGTCAGGTCTGGTGTGCCATCTCGCATCCAGCAGCTTCTGTGCTGCCATCTTTTTGCCTCAGTTCTGCTTACTTGGTGCTTCATGAATCTTAGGTGGATTTTTTTCCCCCCATTATTTTGGTTTTCCCATTTGATTGTCCTTTCAGCCTCCCCCTACATTTGTAATGAAAGGAAGCAGGCAGGTGTATATGGGCTGATGTGACCTGTTGGCCATTCTCCTGCTTTCAGAGCATGGGTCTTCCAGCAACAAGCCCCCAGTGCTGGGCCTGAGCTGAGTGCTGGTCTCGGAGGGTGTAAACAGCACCTTTCCCAGATTACTGAAGAATGAAGAGTTGGTCCATTCACCACCAAGCTGCAAACGTTTCCAATTGCTTTGCTGTTACGGATATGCTTCCCAGAACCATATATTTTAGGTCACTCCAACCACCCCCCCTGTTCACTGCCCCAGCAGAAACCCGTGGCAGAAGGGGCAGCTGGAGTCTCACCTCCAGTAGCCTCCATCAGGCTTGTGTGACAGGCTCCTCCTGAACACATTGTCCTCAACTTTGTGGTACAGGTATTATGATCAAATGATGCTAAGGAAACAGTTTACTGAGGTTCAGTGGCAGGTATAGCTTCCAAAAATGCCTCCAAAAAATAAAAGGTGCTGCATACAAGCTGATACCTGCTTTCCCAGCAAGCTCTTCATTGCACTGCAGCTGCATTGCCAGCTCTTCTGCAATACATTGCTGTGTTGCACAGCTTATATGCAACCCTGTATCTAGCAGTTTAACTCAGGCACTAGGCTGGGCATGATAAAACATGTAACTTTTCAGCCACTGCTGTTGATTTATCGCTTGAAATTAGGCCCTTCTTGCACAAAGGGAGCAGTCTTCTAGAACAGAAGGGAAGAAATGCATTGGCACTGAAGTATCACTGCTTGGTGTAATCCGTGTCTTGTCCAGTTCTCTCTGCTGGCATTGCCAAGTTCATCCCAGCACCTCCAGTCCTGAGCCCATTCTGCCGCTGTTCCCAGCACCCAACCCTGACCAGCACTGAACCCACTACAGAGCTGCAGCTCTGAGGGGTTCCCAGACTTCAGCTCTGCAGCTCCTGCTTCCAGGCAGCATTGCACTGTAAACATTTCCCTTGTATAAAATCACCTCAGGTGAGTCTCCTGAATGTGCTGATCCAGCATAACACCAGCCTGGTGCTTTGCCAAAGGGAGCCACGGCTCAAGCCCCCATGGGTGAGACAAAGGAGTGTCTGTGCTTTGCCAGCAGCACTTGGCAGGCTCTGGTCAGGCAAAGTCCTTGGGGCACTGGAAACTGTTCAAACAGAATAGACAGGTGGTAGTGCTGGGCATGTGCACCAGATCTCACAGTTCTGCTTTCCTGCTGAAACAAAACACCTTTGAAATTCCACAGAGCACTTCATGTTGGAGAGAGCGACCAGAGCAAGTGATTGCATGTGGTGTCAGCACATATATGTTCTCATGTCCAAGAAACTGGAAGATGTCTGAGAATTTACCGGCCCTGAGAACTGCCTGATATACCATTCTGCTGCCTTCTGAGCACTGAAGATGTTCCTTCCAATCTGCTTACCAGGCTGAAATCAGAAATTAATTTGTTTTCACATTTTCTGATGGAAAAGCATGATAGCCTATGGAATACAGTTATGGACTTTTTGGTCTCTGATGATATTACTAGTGATCATGGAGATTTCTCCGAAGTACTGTAATGCCTGACACTATTTAATATAATCCTGAATAATATTTTGTTTAAGTAATTACAAAATGATATATAAAATAATTATTGTTACAGTTAAAGTATTAAATAATTGTTTGAAAGCACTGAAGATGCTCTTTAGGAGAAAAAGGGACTTAAAAAATGGTATAAACCATGGGAACACAGATCTTCAGATGAATAATGCAGGAGACTCTCAACCCAGCTGTCTATTCACTGGCACAGCTGTTACAATGCTACTGTGGGCAGACAGAAACACAGCTGTATTTTTAACAGAAAGATTCTCCTCCTTTAATCTCAGCATCCATTCTAAATCCAGCCGGGGTGAGACAGCATGAGCCAAGGCATTGTGTTATTCAGAAGCATTGTTTCCACCCAGGCTGCCAGAGTGGTTGGTGTGAGCAGGCAATGAAGCTTCTGCCTCTGCAGCTTCATGGTTCCAAGGTCTTTATGAGTTCCCTGGCTGTGCTCACAGATCATGAGGTTTGCTGCTGTTGTGTCAGAGCTGAAGGACTGAAGCGTCTGAAAGCTTTTTTTTCCCTCAACTGTATCAGCCAGTCTAATGAGACATGGTATTGCTTCACCTTGCAGAAGGGGGAAAAAGGGATTGAGAAGATCTACTGCAAGCAGAGAAGACATCCCCCATGCCCTCCTTACTTTCGTATCCTTTGCATTTTCTGAAACAGCCACAACCTTTTATTTGGCATTTTGTATCCACTGCAAGATGGACTGTGCAGTTACATGTCCCAGATTAATACTGCACCTTTGACAGATGCTGCTTGTCACGATGCAGTTCAATGGCTTCTTAAAAAAATGCTAATATAGCTCCTATGTATCTTTTGATCCTGCAAAGACATTTCATTCTTTTCCTCTTTTTTATACTTTAGGATCTGACAGCAATGGGTAATTTTCTTTTTACAGGGCTATTCAAGATTTATTCATTATTACCAGTGGTCACAAGTCCTCCCATTTGGCATAGGTAGTGTATATTTTTCTAAAATATAGGCATTTTAATTGCATACAGTGATTAGGAGCCTGATGTGATTATGCAGAACCTTTCTTCTAAACTACCTTGTGGTCCTGTGAAGATTGTAGAAGGCTTATTTCTTAAGAAACACACTAAAGGGATTTGGGTGCCTTTTGAAATGATAGAGGACAGAAGAAACGGGATTTTTGGCAACTTTGTGGGCAATAGGGAGGGGATTACAGAAAACAGTTGTAAACTTCAGTGATAATTCAGTTGTTTTAGAAAGTTAAAAGTTAAAACCAGCAAAGTAAGCAGAAGGTAAAATACCTTTTTCCCACTTAATGTTTTCTTGTGTTACTGTTAGTAGGAGCTTGTTTGGTATGAATATAGCAAATGCAAAAGTAATTCATGGCTCTGAGCACATTTTGTGCCATATTTCTCCTCCTTTGAATCACAAGTTGTATCTACTTTATTATCAATATCAGGATGGTAGACTGAATTTACAGTTAACCACATACAGCTTAGGTTGCTTAAGGGTTAATATCAAAGCTGTCATGAGAGTGTGCATATATATGTTGAAAATTCAGTAAGGTGTGTGCTAAGAAAATGATTTTTAAAATTGACATTGGTTGAGAATGTGTTTAAAAGAAATACCAAGTGAAAAAAAATAGTCTGGAGATCTTTTATTAATGTGTACCATTTTATGTGCCAATTAGTAGCTAAAGGGATGACACATATTTTAGACAAGAAATTGCAATGGGTGAAGCAGTGGGAAGGGTGAGGTGCTGAATCACAGTGAGCTGAATATATCAGTTTATCAAATGTAAGGTAACCAAATAAGCATCAGGTGCTGTCGTGCTTTTCATGATAAGAATTCTTTGCCGAGGACCAAAACTAGAGCAAAAATAATTTGACTGTTTGCTAACAGTTTGAAGCATGACTTCTCTTAAATTTCTGTTAGTCCAGCAGTAATCATGTGACTAAAGCCTCTCTTTGGAGCTAGAAGATAACTAAGGCTGGCTGGGTGCTAAATGACACGTGACAGTGGGTACAGCCCAGGGCTGGCTGTGGGTCAGCAGCGAGTCTCTGTTCACTGGGGGGGCTTGTTACCACAACATCATGTCAACTAATCAGCTGATGGTAGAAGTTACAGTGGAGAGGGAGCAAAGTCAGAAGCTGGCCTTTATTCAGCTAAATGCAACCCGCAATCCCAGTGAAGAATTGCTGCTTGCAGGCAGATTAGGATAAAACTGGTAAGTAAATGGTTAGGACACAGCTTGGTGACAGAATTAAGCCTTTTCTGTCTGAGTGTCTGGTTTTTTGCTGATAACCTAGAGGCACCTTTTCCCTTGCCAGTGCCCATGTAGATAAGACATTGAGAAATAGCTGTTTTGCAGCTTGTGGGGATGGAAGAGAAGTGTTTTATCAGGGAAGCTGAAATGAGTCACAGGGACTGGAGACCATGTGTGGTGTGAGACAGCAGGGCAGCAGCATTCATGCTGAGAGCCGCAAGGTTTGTCGATTCACCTTTCTTTTCCTGAGACACTTTGGGCCTTGGGGAGACAGAGAGTAGAGAGATGATGCCATGGGCTTGTCCTGACTTCTTGCAGAGACTCCCTCCTACCCCAACACTTCTGTGATTAAAAAAAAGCAAAACAGACAATTCTGTCTATGGACACAAATAAGTCTGGATTATACACAAATGGGAATACAATTTTGCATTAAGATGTTTTTTTATGCTCTCTAAGGACTGGCAGAGGAATGCTTCATATTTAAACCACCTCACAGGACAGCACTTCCACCTCTTAGAGCCAGGCACTACCTGCAAGGCAGCTGGTCAGCTTAGGGCAGTGCAAGCATCTGCTCTCCATGGGCATTGCTGTGGGACACACATCATGGGGAAGGGAAGGACATTGCCCTGTGCCACTGACCACGGCAGTCGTTTAGAGATCTGCAGCTCTGGGACTGCCAATCTGGCAATTCAGATTTCATTATAAAAGCATATTTAGAAGCTGAAAAGATGTAACAATTACTCAACTCTACAAGAGGAGGATCATGTGAAACAGGGACAAGTGACAAGAACAATAAAGTTGCAACAAACAACACAAAGTACTGACTTGCAAATAATAATAATAAAAGTGCTATCTGCTTTCTAGCAAAAAACCCAAAAAAACCAAACCAAACTGATGGTATTCTTCATCTTTCTTTACTAAATGAAAAATCCTTCCTCCTTATCTTCAGAAATCTCTGTAGCAAAATTCTATTAGTCAATTTTTTTGACACCCGCTTCCCTGGGATAAGCTGGTTTGGGTTATTGGGGGTGTTTTGGTTGTTTGGTTTTTGTTTTGTTTTTTTTTTTTTTTGTCTTTATGATTCTACCTTCTTAGATAACTCAGAAAGAAATTTCTCAGATAACTCAGAAGGAAGACTGAATATATTAATATGATTAAAGACTTGGATACTGTTGTCCAGTGTAAATTTCTCTGCTGAATTAAAGAAACCAAGGCCATGTCTTCAAGCTCAATTCATTTCTTTCTATGTGTCCATCTGCTGATTGCAGTATTGTCAGATCCTTTAAGCTGCGATTTTTCAGTAGAAGCGCTGTGCACATTTGCAGAGCATTCAAATGGCTCTTGGTTTAATGGTCTCTATTAAAGGCATGTGTTACCCTATACTAATCCTGCTTTCATCTGTTTTTTTCTGCAGACAACTGAAACGTGACCACCCCAGTGCTGTAGTTCTTAGTACTGATGACTTCTTTATCGAAAATGGTGTATACGTGTTTGAGCCTGACTTCCTAGAGGATGCACACAAGTGGAACCAAAAAAGAGGTGGCTGGACTTGATCCAGGGGTTGTGCAGAATAGTTTTCCTTTTCAGTCTGTCTTTAAACATAGCCCCCAAAATAAAATACCTTGAAGTGATGTAATACATTACAGTTCAGGGGGTATTGGCTGAAAAAACATATTTACCACTTCTGTTTTTATTTCTTCTGACTTAATAGAGAGAAATTTGTAAATGAAAAAAAGTTGGAGGTTGATAGATGTTGTTTTAGACAGTAAAGCAGTGACTGCTAGGAAGCACTGCTGAAGCTTGGTAAGAGCAGGTGCCATACGGATACCAGCCCAGAGCTGCTCCCTCCAGCTGTAGGCACTGCAGCCCTCCAGCTGTACCTTCTTAGGCATCTGTCCTGACCTGGGAGGGGGTGTTATGAGGTGGGGAGATAGTTATACACAGGAGGAAAACTTGCAAACTGAGTTATGAGTTTGAGAATTGAACAACTCAGAGAGAACAATGTAACATGCTTTTTTGTGCCTGTGCTCTGAAGGAATTTCCAGGAGTGACAAACATACTTATGAGGTCATATAACAGGGATTTTCTGCCAATGACAGTAATTTTTAGCTGTTGCAAGTATGTTCTACAAGAGTTTCAGATGGTGCTACAGAGCAGAGGCAGCAGCTACACCACCTCCTCTGGGAGGCTCCTGCTGGGCACTGACCATGGTTCCTGTTTGGGTGGTGGCTGAAAACCCAGGTCTGGTGGGGAAACAAGTGTGTGAGCAGTGGGCAAGATAGGACACTTTGGGGCTAGTTAGGGCCTGGATCCATCTGTTATTTGGTACATTTTAGCTTTACTTAATGTGTTACTTTGCAGCACGCAAAGCAATGAAGAATGGGAAAAGCCCAGTTATTATTGATAATACCAACATCCATGCTTGGGAAATGAAGCCATATGTGATAATGGTAGGGAAATTCTGATTTATTCTTTTTATATGCTCAGCTGTGATATTGCCAAGGCAATCTGACTGAAATGGTTTTTAACATGGCTAAAATAATTATTTTCCCATTGCTCTCTAATTGTAGTGGATATTGTGGATACTGTGACAAAGTAGGGGCAGAGGTGCCAGTGTAGTTGTTTTAGCCGGTCAGCTCTAACTCAGTGAAATCAAAATGTCTTGAAAAGATTAACAGTGTTTGAACCTCCCCTGTTACTTCTTGGCCATCAAGATGTCCTCCCCTTCTCTGGTAGTGCCATGAATTGAACAGTTCTGTCAACTGTTTGTTGACAAATATACCAAGATATGACTTACAATTTTAGTTCATGAGTTGTGAAAAATACACCAGAGTCTTCAAAGACATATGGTGTCTCATGTCAGTAATTCTGGCAGAGATGGTAATATTTTTAGTACAGTTTCATAGATTTAAGACCTTGGTTGGTCGATTTCCCTGGCTCCTTCCCTCAGCTCAGAACAAAAGCAATCAATAACTGTATTTAATACATATATCTATGTATATGTGTATTTTTCTCTCTGTGTGTATATATGTATGTGTGTATGTACATCTCTGTACACACACAAATATGTTGCTTTACCTTGAAAAAAATGGAGTGCTATAGACTCAAAGACTGAGAATAATGTGGCTGACAGATGTTGACTTCACAATCCCCAAACCTCCAGATTGGCATGGTCCATCTGTAGCTTCTGAGCCATAAGTGACTTCATAGAGGTCAAGTGCCAAGATGCCATTGCCACGGGGGATGGAGACTGGGGCAATGCTGAGGCAAGTTTTGGTGGGAGACCCAAGTCCTTTGGTGTAGAAGAAATGAACCAGCTGGGACTCAGACCAGCACTGTGATGGCAGTCATGGTTATCATCCTCTTTCTGGCTCCTGTCACATAGCCTGGTAAAATTCAGGGGGGCTGGAAGATTTTCTATTCCTGAGCTCAGCAGCCACACATCTAAAACTTCTGTGTCCTTCAGGCACGTGAAAATAGATATGAAGTTACATTCCAAGAACCAGATACACCATGGAAGTTCAATGTTCAAGAACTGACAAGGTACATCTTTTTCTCTTTGATATAGGAGACAGCATTTCCTTTTGTTGATGTTTTCCTGAAAAAGAACAGTCTTCTTCCTCTTCATATACCCTGAAATGTAGCCTAGTAAATGACAACAGAAATTGTTGTGGAAAACTTCTATTACTCAGTACCTGTTCTGTAGTGAATTCAGCCCTGAAAGGGCCCGAAACTGTGCTGAAACAAGACAGGCAAGTAGAAAAAGTAACACAGCCTGAAACCTGTTTCTATGCTGCAGGCTTCTTGGGGCAGAAACCCTGATTTTCATTCTGTATTTTGGGCAACAGTCTCTGTGTTTGGACATAAAACCATATGTAAGCACAACCGACAATATTCAGACTCCTGTTCTTAAAAATCTAACCATAAAAAATTTTGGCTTGCTGTAGCATGCAGGTATGGTATGTTAAATGTGGTTAAGAAATGGGGTTCTGCAGAATCTTTGTAAAGATCTCACACACACACACACAAGGGATGCCATGAATGTATCAACTGTGCATGATGTGGTGGAATATAGGGGCAGCCGAATGGGGCTCTAAGTGTGTTAGTTTGACCAGTGACTGCAGGGTTAATGGTTACATCACCAAAAAAAAACTTATGCAGGCTAATTTCCTAGTCTTTAACCAACCTGATGTAACATATATTACAGTGAATTCCCATCTGCCAAACCCAGAAGCTAACACATGCTAATTTATTTGTTACTGCAAGAAAACAGGGCATGGGTACTTCATTCTGATGGATGGATTTGTTTGTACCAGCTAGGAACTCTAGTCAAAATTAGCACTGCTCCTTTCTGTGTGAGATGGAGACAAGGGGCAGAGGGCCTGGCCCAGAGAGCTGGCTGCAGGCCCCAGGCATGGGCTGCCCCTGTGCAGGGCTCTGGCTGCTGCAGGACCTGGAGCCCACTTCAGAAGTGGGATGCTGCAGCTGGCAGCCTGCTTTGTTACTGTCACCCTCATTCCCCCATGGAAAAACACACATTGAGCAATGCAGCATTTGCACAACACAAGGTTTTGAAAATATCGATGCAGGAACGAACATAGATTCGAGATCACCAAGTGTGCCTCACAGAGCTGAACGGCAAACCCAAAGATATTCAACGTTTGCAAACTCACAAACAGAAATCCCTGGTGGTCTTTTGAAAAACAATTCCCACTAAGCTGTGGAGAGACTGTGACTGTTTCTACTCTATCCATAAAGCTCTGCATGTTTAAGTGCCATGTTCACCTCCCTCTCAAACTTGTCATTTAAACATCTGCCCTGGAGCCTGAGCCATGTCGTGTATGATTCTTTACTACTTGCACTCAAGCAACAACATTTTTTGACCTCTATACTTGCTGATAAGTCAGTGTCTGCGCTGGCTACAGACCTTGTCTGCATTTCTCCAGATGTACAAAAGCTCACCCTGAGGCTAACAAGTTGTTAGTACTAAACCCCAGCAGTACTCATATAAAATACTACACAAGTCTTCCACATAACATCCACATAACTCTTTAATTTCAAAATACTTGTCAACTTCTTATGTCCTGGCTGCCCCCAAAAATACTGATGTTACATTTTCCAGCAGTCACAATAATATTCTTAAGAAAGAGGTGGAAGTAAACAACAATTTGTCAAAAATGAGCTAGAAATAGGTCAGTGGATACATGAACCATTGTCATGATCTTGAACCTATCAGGAACCTTAGCAAGCTGAAGATAACTTCCAGTACACAGGCAGCTAAATACTTGTATTTTCTGTTAATGTTGACTCTACAGAAGAAATATTCATCATGTCCCTCGGGAAAAGATACAACGGATGAAAGAACAATACGAGCACAATGTTACCTTCCAGAGTGTTCTTCGCTCTGAAAAACCAAGCAGAGATGAGGGAAGCTACAGTGGACCAAATGCAGCTTATGGCATGGGTACCTATTCCAACCCCCTTTCAGCCCTCTCAAGGAGAAGACCTCACATGGCACGTACAAACAACATGACATTTAACTGAAGAGGTGTATTCCTTGGTGTGTTTTAATTATCAGAGTATAAAATCCTCTAGTTTTATATTTTTTTCTAAACTGTTTTTTATTCTTCTGTTTTTCTACTACATTTCTAAATTACTTTTCTTTTTTACAGTTCTTTAAATGGCATTAGACTGTGATCTTACAGCTCTACATGACAAATTTAAGAGCACTGTCCCCAGTACAAACTGTACTCCCTCTCATCCCTCTTCCTCCACAACAAAACCGTTCAAGCATATGGTGAAATTTCCTGGCTCTGCCACATGCATTTTGGATTATTTTTTTCTGCATCACACTGTAACATTCCTAAATTATTTCTTTCTCAAAGGCCATGTGGCCAATTCCTTCTCCATGCAATTGGCATTTCTTGCCATTTTAGTGCTTTATACCTGGCTGTAACTTTTTGTATCTACTCCTATTTTGCCTGGAGCATTTTTCTTTCAGAGGGGGTGAATGATGGCAAAGGTAGCTCTAACATTGTAGCAAGATTTGATGCTGTTACCAGTCTCCCCTGACTGGAATCATGCTGGTCTTACCTCACAGCCAAGCAGCTTCTCCCGCCTGGAAGCAAAACACTTTAATACACCAAACCGAGCCCTTCTCTTGCCCAGACGTAGGAGTTCAATTGATCCTGAGACCGAGAGCCTCCTAAAATGAAACAGTAGTGTTAGGTTTGTGCTTGGTGACTACTAAGCAGGAACAGGGACAGGAGCAGCTCCAAACAGCTGAAGCACAAGGCTACTAAATACACAAATGAACTCATAATGACTTGAGAAAGGAGGAAAAAAAGTTCTTGTTCTTGCTTAGGGGAGAAATCATCATCTTTTACCACTGACTGATGGATGGGTGGGAAAAGGAACTATCCTGCTGTGGTTTTATCCATATTGTTAAATTCTGATGATTATGTTCTCATCAAGAAGCCTTGGGAGACATTTTTAAAGCTCCATTTGTGATGTCAATTTTTTTAAGTAGGTGTGGATTATTAGGCAGTGCCTACAGAACAGGACAATGGTGAGTTATTTTGCAGTAGGAAACAAACAGCTCACACTGGGCATTAAGAAATATAGGTATAACTGTGATTCATCTACCAATTTAGCAGACATAGAAGTCTAAGAGGTATAAAGAATTATGCTGTTTATGCAAAAGCCAAGCTGTGTTCAGGACATAATAGATGTAAAAGATAAATTGCATTTTCTACTCACACTGCACTTAAAGCTCTAAGTATCATTATCATTACCAGCAATTCTGACCTGGAGGCACAGGGAATCTGGCTCTGCAGTGTTATGTAGAAGTTTACAGAACTACCAGCAAGCTCATGTCAGCCCATTACAGTTCTCCAGACCTGCCACAATGTGCAGTTTGGCAATAGGAACCACCCCCTGCTCAGCATTTGAGCCAAGTGAACAGCACAGCACCCCTGAAGGGTAGAAGCTGGTGGTCTTGGTTCTGGAACATCCTCCCTCCTTTGGCCTGTGCCTGGTGGGAAGCAGCAGGGCAAGGGGCAGCCTGACAAGCAGCTAATTAAAAGGTGGAGGTGGCAGCCAGTCTGGCAGGACCATTTCCCTCTCCAGTGGACAAAATCCAGTTCTGAGAAGCTTCACTTGTTGAAATTAATGAGAACAAAAAAATTAATATGAAACACCATCTCACCTGCAGCAGAAAGATCTTGTGATAAAATCAAAGAAAGATCTGATTATCTTTCATGATGCTGTGGCCTCAAGTGCTTCTTTAAAGGAGTAACTCAGAAACACTGACCAAAGATCTATCACTAATACCTTTGTGTGGCATTTTCCTGTGAATCAGATAATCACAGCTGTTCTATAAACCTCTTCTACTGCTATATGTAAAGTCTGAGGACAAAAGTACAAGAACAGACCCTAATTACAAAGAGCAACATTTCAGAATTACAGTGTTCTGTCTGGTAAAAATAAGAGAACTGTTTATTTTGCCCTGTCCTGATAGCCAAACAACTACTCTAATGCCGCAGAGGGTAACAAAGCTGATTGCCTTAGACTGAAACAAAGATCCTGCTGTAATTTAAGAATAAATCAAAATCAAAACAATGGCTTATAAAATGTCATCAAACCCTCAGCCGTGCTGATGCTGTTATACAATACACAGTTGTGAGAAGTGCATAATTACTAAACTTCAGCCTGTTTCGCAGATGAAATGTTATGTCATGAGTCTGTTTCTGTAACATAGCTTTATTAAATACAATCAAGACAATGTACAAAGTGCAAAAATAATTTGAATTTGAAATATATACAATACTATACATGTGTGTTCAGTAGCATTTTCGGGATTTTTGTCTCTGTAGCACTCTGCGGGCTGGTAACGAGTCCACAGGTTCCTTTGGGTCCTTCTGAAGGGCTTCAGCTACTTCAGAACTGCTTTTTGATGAGTTATTTGCTTCCTGAGTTGACCTGGAGCTATTTCTGGAGGAAAGATTATCAGACAAATTAGTAGCTATTATATTGCTGTTTTCATTTACATAATTCATCTTCTTTTCTTCTGGTAAGTTATTAATGAGTGCCTGTGTATTAATCATTGCCAGTTCCTCATCAGCAACCAGGTCATTCTCAGGAAGATGGGTACTTTCTCTCAGTTTTCTACAGGGGGTGACATGACCAATATTCTGATCTGTCTCTTTTGATGATTTGATATGCTGCAAACCCAAACTTCGTGGAGGCTGGAATGCCTTTTTAACAGATGGAGAAATTACTGAACATATTGGTGTCAGTGGTGGAGGGGCAGGTATGCAACTGAGGAAGTCCATAGCTTTTCTCTTTTTGCTGTTTTTGAGGTAGTCTTCACTAACTGCAGCAGGTGAAGGTGTTCTTGCTGACCCTGGTATGACAAGTTTCGTATTTGGTGTGCTAGTTGACAAAGGGCTTGGATGCTTCATCTCAATTCTAGAAGAGTTCTGGTTAAAAAAAAGAGAAGTTTGATGTTGAATAGCGTGTTCTAATTCATTCACTTCCTCAATTACTTCCACAAAATGGTAAAAAAAATCCTGATATAAAAAAAACTTGAATATAACAATACACCCAAGAGAGACGCTGCACAGCAAATCATTCAAACACATGCTTAACTTGAGAATACTTTTAATGTCTGATTTGTTTAAAATTGGTTAATATATTTGATAAACAAATATAAACGAAACCTTCAGAATTAAGTATTAGCACTCCCTCCGAAATGGAAAAGGATGCTTTATAAGCCTAAATTTAGTCCCCAGGAACTGAAATCACATCAGGGTGTTTCCCCCTCTGTTGCAACTAGTGGCAGGAAGATTTTATTTCTGACTGTGCTCAGTGCTCTACAGCAGAAACAACTTGCCATCAGCAGCTTTCAAGGGAAGCTTGAGTACTATTTAAAACAATTTTTGTCAAGACTGCTATAAAATGTATAAAATGCATTTATTAGGTCATACCTCTTCCCATTTAAATCCTGGCAATAGTAACCAATATCTAGAAAAGACCAGGAGGTAAATTCTCTCAACAAAGGAGGAACTGCAGAATACCATAAACCAAAAATTTACAGGTCAAGATTTTTCCTGTCAGTGACATTCACATCAAGTGTAATCTTCACAGTATGACCAAGGAAGAGATAAATCATCTACAGAGAAATTATTATTCATTTTGCTCACATAAAATTTAGAATATTTAAAGTATGCTGTGGAAACACAGGCCACAAGGGGAAGTTTTCCTGTACTGCTGGGAGGAAGAATTGTCTCTCAGTTCCTCCTGGGGAATAATCCTAAACCCACACAGAGAAAGCTTCTGATCAGCTTGCACTGCCCTGAAGAGAATGGATGGAGTGGACTGAGAAGTGGGACCATTCACCACCGCTATCAGTATGGAACTTAATGTCCTTCCTGCAGGCACTACTGCCAGTACCAACACAGTATTAATTATCAGGAGCTTACCAAACTTTTATCCTCTGCAAAGCTGCAGGAAGGCGAGGGGCATTCCAAGCCGCATCTTTTAGTTAGACTGGGTGTAAGCAACACATTTCTTTGTAGCAAGTTCGTCAGTTTACTTCCTGCATCAGAGCAGAAGGAGGCCACATTCTGCAAAGGAGAACAGTGTGCAATGCACAATAGTTGTTTCTCGAATTGCTAAAGTACTATGTGCTCACTAAGTAGTTAGGACTTTTCTCATCATAATCCCACTAGAACTTTTTTTATGTCAAACCAACAAACTTAAAAGACTGCTGCACTTTCTGTGGTAGGAAATACCATAACTACCTTTCATTGTGAACAAGAAAAAGAAAATTCTTTTGCATTTAAACTTATTTTTCACTAAGAAGTGGGAATGCATGACCAGGGCATGCTATTTAGCATTGCTAGGAAATGGAAATAAAAAAGTAAATAAATTACATCAACAACCCAATACTGAATATATGTCACTGAGCAAGAGAGAAAATGTCAACTTTTAAAAGGCTAGAGCCAAACTGTCCATGACAGATTCACTATTGACAGGTATGTTTTACCATCCAGAGAAGATTTTGTGGCACATCCTAAAGATGTTGAGCTGAATTAAAAAAAATAAAAACATTCAGTAGGTCATATGTAGAGTCCTCTGCATTAACATCTTACTTCATCTCCCAGAAAATCCCCTGAAATTCAGCATTACTTCAAGATTTCTTAGTACTAACAGACTCTTTGGTGAAGAACACAACACAGCAGTAACTAAAATTAATCATCAAATGAAACATTACAGATTTACCTCTATCATACTTCTCAGTTCATTAAGCTTCTCTTGAAGATAGTTTTCCTTTGGACTGGCTGAGAATACAGAAAGATCTCCAGCCAACAGCACAGGAATTTCTGATTTGAATTCAGAGTGCCACTGAAGGTTGCTTGCAGAAATGAGTGAGCAGTGGACAACTATATCTTCAATAGCAAAGTGTCTGAGATCTGGCCGGATCTTTACTGCCACTAAATTATAGCTTTCATCAGATAAGTATACCATAGTAGTAAAACCTAAAAGCAAGAAAAAAGTTTGAATTAAACCTTTGCATCCTTAAGTAAAGGTTGATTCGTAGCTATAAAAAAAGTCACACATCTTGACAGAAATGATAAATGTTACATGGCCACCTATCTGCGTGGTAACTGATGTTTCATGCTTCATCCATATTCTACACCAGCTCCCTACTGATTACAGAAAACAACTCAAAGTCTGTGTTCCAGTGCCTAAAAAACAATACTCCTATGATGCTGTTGTAGTTTTGATGTAAATTCTCTCCCGGCCAGTAACTCCCCATGCCATTAGTTAACAAAAGAAGTAGTTGACTACTACGAATTCCTTCTTGATTGTTTTGGGTGGGGGAGACTGGGGACAGATGTGGTGGGAAATGGGCTTGGACTGTCTCTTTTGTTCTTGGGGACTACACACGGCTCTGGCAGTGTGTGTACTGTTGTGGGTGAGAAGCCGTTGCTGCTCTCCTTGCTGCCACTGTAGAGTAAGCCAGTTTTCCCTGCCACTGCTGTTGCTCCTGGTTTCGGCATTGGAGTCCCGGTCTCCGCTCCAGTCCCACCTCCGTCTGCAGTGTCGTGGCCTGCCTGCCTGCCCTGGCTGCAGCAGCGACCTGGAAGAGAGAGGTCGCGGCTGCTTTCTGGGACATGCTGCAGTTCTCCGTTTTCCAGCTTTCCTTCTTCGTTCAGGACAAGGGACACAGAGGGAGAGACAGAATTCATCCGAGTGCTCACCGTTTGTCTGTCTCGCTGGAGAGGGACTGGGAGCTCAACCTGCTGGTTTGGGGGTTGTTGTGTTTCAGGTTTTTTTGTGTTGGGGAAGCAGTTTGCTCTGGTCTGTTTACAGTTATATCTATACACACACACACACACACACAAACATATATATATATATACACACATACATATCAGTTAAGAACAGTTATCCTTCTTATATCCATTTCCTGATTAAAGTTCCTTTTCTTAAATTTAATAAAGAGTG
>JAOXXN010000001.1:70500887-70528458 GCA_026770055.1 Myrmophylax atrothorax
TGGGGAAGCAGTTTGCTCTGGTCTGTTTACAGTTATATCTATACCTACACACACACACACACACACACACACACACACACACATATGTATCAGTTAAGGACAATTATCCTTCTTATATCCATCTCCTGATTAAAGTTCCTTTTCTAAAATTTAATAAAGAGTGACGTGATTATTGTGGAGGAATCCTCTCCCCCGTTTGTGGGTAAACATTTTGGTTCTTCCCCTTAAAACCAAGACAGATGCTTTTCCTTTTTATTCAGAAGATTATCCACATGTCCCTAACCATGAGCTCCAGTGCCTGTGTGCCACTCATTGCATGACACCGCACACTCAAGAGGGAGCTCACATACATGCACGGTGGCACTTCTGCAGATACTGAACGCAGATGTGAGAACTCACATCCACCATCTATAGAAAAAAAATAAAGGAAAGCTTCTCTTGAGCGAAGATCCTGCCTTACTAACTTCCTGAGCTAATAAGCAGAGACAGTTTTGCTTTAGGAAAACAGAATTATTTGCCAGCAGGTCATGGTGATGGGCTGTATTAGCAAGTTTTCACAGGCCTGATATGCAGGTACACCACCAAGATAACTCTGACTTGTGAAATAAAGGATTCAGTGCTTATTCAATGGAAGGACATGAATGTGGTCACAACGTACCTGTTCTGCTAACAGAAACTACAACTCCAACTAAATCAACTTCAGCACATGGTGGCTGAAAAGAAGGATCCAACAAACTGGTGAATTTTAGAGCTGTTCTTGGAAAGAAAATCTGTACCAGCATCTCCCGTGATACCTGAAGAAACACAAAACTTCAGTGTTTAGCATACTTATAGACTGTGATTCATTTTAATGACATCTTTATGCACTTAAAGCACTTACTGGTAGTTGAAGATACTGAGTTTTCTTTGTTGCTGTTAATTGTACGTTGGTTGAGTCTGACCTGCCTTTGGCCTGTGATGCTGACAGCTGGTAGATTCTGTACCGACTGCCTTCCTTTAGCAACGAACAAACATCCAGCAGCGGACGCCAGATACTCAGTATCACTCCTGCCAGTATCAGAGTAAGATACATTAGCTGTGCAATACTAATTTGAAGGCTTCTAAACAAAACAAACGCATAACTCTCCCCCCAGCCAAAAACCCTAAATCAAACTGGAAATATTAACATGCAAGGAAGAATACTGTTGGGAAACTCTTCAATTCTACCTATATTGGCCAGTTACCATGTTTAGTAAAAGTTACTTACAATTTTTCAAGTACTAACCTTTATGTTTTTCTTGTTTTCTGTAGTCTACTACACATAATTTCCATACAGGAGACACATCTCTTTTGGAATAACCATTTTCTTCTTGTTCTGCTGACTCTAAAGCCTTCTTGAATTCTTCCTGCATCTGAGTTTGCTTTTTGTCATTCATCAACTGCCTGTAAGCACTCAAGGCTTTCAACTGGTCTTCACTGAGATATCCCTGTAACCAGGAGAAAATATACTCAGTATCTTTTTTATTAATTAAAAAAATACTGTCAAGACTTTTAGATAGCCTCTTTCTTAAGCATTTATCTGTTAGAAGCACCTTATTGTTCAACTGATACCTCATTTCAAGTCCTGGTAGTGTATGTTAAAACAAACAGGAGGTGTCAAGTCTTGACCGGTGCTCAGCTGGTGCTCTGTGGTCTCCAGAGAGCATTACACTACACACTGTCCTTACATGACAATTAGCAATAAGCCTGCTTAAGAGTGCATAACTAAGGTGAATATTTAATATAACAGGCATGCTTGCCTGTTTCACATGAAGACATATTAGGAGAAATTTCTGTCAGAATAAAGGAAGAGTTGTCTTTCTCCTCAGGCTGCTCTCTCTGATCTGACACAGCGATTTACACTAAAATGCACCAGAAAGGTTCCTTTTCTGACCAAGCCTTCAAGACTCAGATGCCTTTACAGGTAGCACTGGAGATATGCATACCACAGATCGTATGGCCTTATGACCAGCAAGGATCCTGACTTGCAAAAGGCAAGGCATATATTTAGTTTTTAACAGCTGGCAGAGACTAATCACCCGCATCTTTATTAATAAAGGCATAAGCATGTAAAAGTTGTGATTTAACTGGAACAGGAAATGAAGAGAACAATATAAATATTCAAACACTTCCGTGAACAGCATGCAAGAATATGCATATGCAGCTTAGACTTACGAGATTAATTTAGTTTTCATATACGCAAGACAAAGCGTAGTAATAAAATTGCAAATAACATTAACTTTTAATTGTGCTATATCCTGGATTTTTATACCAAGAGAAAATTGCCATCCAAAACATGATTAATCTATTTCAACAAGCCTTCATTAATTTTTTTCAAAATTTTGAATCTTAATTTATTTAGCAATAAACATGCTGTAGGAAATCCCAAAAGGCAGGAAAAATAAAGAGTAATTTAAAGGTTGATTTTAGCAGGAGGCACTAAATTGTAAATTATTCCACAAGCATTTCAAAATGAGCCCAGTAGGATCTACAGTTACCTCCATGTAACCAGGATCAGATGCATTCTGAATTGCTTCATAAAGTTCTGCACCATCCTGCAAATTATGGATTTGCGCTCTTGTGACTGTATGTGATCTTGGTGTTCTTCTGGTAGTTCTCTCTGTCGAAAAAGAAAAACCATTATGTGGAGTGTAACCAATACACTTGAAAGAAGAAATAATTATGTAAGAAGCATGGCAGTACTTAGGCCTTGCCTTGCCAGGAAAAAAATACAAACCACATAAACAGGAACTGATATGTGTGTACATATATATACAAGCAGTAAACAATCTCAGTATAGATTAGAATATTACACAAGTATACAAGCCAGTATCAGTGTCTGCACTTAGGAGTGGGTGGTGATGGGCTGCCAAGAAACTTCATCGATACTTGACTCTATTTTCTCTATGTCTGTTGCTTCCTCTTATATACCAGAAGACTCTCAAAGACACCAAGATCTGGGACAACAGGTTTGCACGTGAAGCCTCCTTAGGACATGATCTAAAAGCCAAGTTAACTTTGTTACATTAAACTGTTACTCTCTCCTTAGGTAAGTCATTTTGCTGCTAGCATTTTGATGAATTCCTTCAGCATAGGAGACTCCAGTACAGACAAGTTTACCAAACATTAAAAAACACAATGAGGTGACTGACATGCGAAAGTTCACATCAGTGAAGGTAAGGATTACAAACCCATCTCCAATTTCAGCTGAGAATTCAATGCTAGAACTACTGCTAGAAATCATTGGCAGAGGTGCACAGTGTCATTTCATCATGGAATCAGAAAATCGTTGAAGTGGAAGGGACCTCTGGAGCTCATCCTTGAAGAGAATGAAATTAAGAATTCTACAATTCTATATCACTTCCCTGAGCATCCAGGCCTCCATGAGTAGCCTGGCTACCAATACATTCAGGAAGAGTTCTCTAGACAGCCGCAGAGGCAAGCAATAAGCATGTAACTAGTTCATACTGACAGGTTTTGACACACAGGAAGCAAAAATCTAGAGGAATACAAAACAACAGAGAAAAAAAACCCAAATCCCATCTCTGCTGCTCTGTCTCCAGGGAAGTTTTTTGAGTTTCTTTACGCTCTTCTGTAAATGTCAAAAATGTTATTGTGTTCTTAATACATGTTCTGAAATGAAAGCTTTACCTTCATGCTTTTCATATTCTGCTTGGATTTTTGCAAACAGAGCTTCCAGTTTCTTTTGTTGATCCTCTGCATGCCTGGCAGCTTCCCTTTCTTCAGCTCGACTGTTACGAAAAACATATGAACCAGCTGATGTCTTTTCCATCCACTGAAATAAAAAGATTCAAAAAAAAGCAGACTTAAAAATTATTTTTAACATTATCTAGTCTCCTTTTAATATTCCTAAGCAAAAATGCTTTAAAAATTAACAGGTAGCAGATCGTAAGTTCTTTCAGTATAATAGATACAAGGCAAAACCTCACAGCATTAGTTGGTACCTCTTCCCTTTAAAGATACAGACAGAGGGGAGCAGTATCTAAAACCAGATGATTTAACAGCTGAAGAAACCACAGCTTAAAGTAATAAGTATCGGTGATGTAATTTCAAAGATAGCTGGATCCCAATGGTAGATACATTAAGATACAAACCATCAAACTCAATGCTTAAAAATATACCAGACTGCATTCTACCCAATTTGCCCTTCTACATCAACTGTACTGTCTGTTTTAACATGCTAGATTAGATGCTGTAAAAGAACTATGATGTTGCTCTGCTCTTAAACGTTTTCTGCCTGAAATGGTTCCAGAGGGCTACAGCCTTGTCCACAACCACACAAAAACTGGCTTGACAGAGACCAAAACAAAGTCACTGCTGACAAAAGTGGTCCCTTGCCTTCCTCCTCGCTGCTCAGTTCTGTCTTCTCCCTTGCACTGGCTCTAGTACATATTTGACCTCAGCAGACCATATCAGTTTGATAATTCAATAGACAGCAGTTCATGGTGGATTTTTAAAAAAATTATTATTGGTTACTTAATCCTTGTGTAATAAATTAAATTAGTGAAGCAATGGGATCAGGTGAGGTCCAGATTTAGCACAGAGAAGCAGCAGGAGAGTACAGTGAAAGCAGGATGAGGAAGGGTTGCAGGACTAATCCTCGAGGCAGTGAATCACTGAAATAGGCTCTGCCTGCCTCATTCATTGCATGCCAAGTATTTCCTGTCCTTTTCACAGTTTGACACCTTTAATTAAGCTTACTGTGATTCCTACACTCCTTCACTCTTGAGGTAGAAGGAGAGAGACAGCCCTAATCTTCCTATAATTTTGGTACATTTGAGCAAGAGTCTCAGTGTTTAGAAAAGAAAAAGGTACCTCAGTACATCAATCTCTTGATACAGTGACATACAAAGTACCACTTTCCTTCCCAGCCTGGAAATCATTTGCTGTGATGTGGTTACAGATTACAGTTCCCTTTCTGAGTCCTAAATAAATGTTAGTTCTACTAGGGAGCTCACAGAGTAAGTGCTGCAATTTCCTCCATTAAAGTAATGATCTAAATATCAAAATAATGATCCAAACCAAACTTGCTAGGACCTTTGCAGAATTCATTCTACATCAACCAACATCTATACAACACCTTAGAAAGAAAGCAATGAAAAAAGAATCCCACAGGTACATGCCAAGTATAACATATTCTGAGAAAAGTTAATAAAACCTGAAGATTGTATCCTGGTTAAACTGTTAACATTAAAAGGATTGATTGCTAACAGAAATATTGTTTCATTTGTAGCTGGTATTGTTAAAAAACCAAATAGTTGCAGTGAAGTCTGCCCATATTTAAAATGTCTGGATATCAAATGGTATTGAAAAGATCTTAATTCTATTTTATGCCATAATCACACATTGTATTTTCAGTCATATTTTTAAATAATACAACTTACATAATACAGCCAACTACATGTAAGAAAAAGTAATCTTACTAATGGCTAGAAATACATAATTTCTATGTTAATATGCATGCCAATAAAAATAAAAGGGGTTCACTTGTACTTGGAGTCGAAACTGTCAATGTCTTTTTTTTTCTCATTTAAAACAAGTGCTGTGCTTTTTGGATTCCAGAACTGAAATTCAATTCTTTTTGGCTTTTTGAAGCTGAAAGGATACTAAGTGCAAGCTCAAATTCTTCTTACAGCAGTATACTCCAGTCCTGAAATATTAAATACATGCACGCTGCAAGAACCATTCTTGTTTATTTTACACAGAATGACACCTTTTCTTAAATATTTTAGCTCTCCATATTGTGCCTTATTTGATGAATGATACAGCAATTAACTGATAAAATCTAGATCTCATAGAACCTGTTAGATTCATAAAATACTTACACCATACCTGAATAGGATAAGTTCTTTGAACAACTACATCAATACACCCCACTGCACCACCCTCACTGTAAAGCGATGACAGAGGCAAAGGGAAAGGTCTGGGATCCCGATGAAATCCTAGTTTGGCATCCCATCGGGCACATCGGGTGCTGTTCGCTGAGATCTGAATGAGTCAAATGGTCAATGATAAACTGTCACTGGTAGGTCAAAATTATATCCAACTTATTATACCTACAGGAAGGACCATTTTCAAACTGACCTCATTAAGAATGTATCACATTTGCACTTGAACATACCACATATTAATTTAAAGGTTTCCTTCCACATTGAAGAAATGTGTTTTAAACATAAACTAAAAATGTGATGTTAAAATTCTGTAGGAAATGAGTATCTACAAGACAAGCCATTGCTTTACACCAGAGGAGCCAACAGCATTATGCTGAAACTTCACCCAGCTCTTTAACCATCCTCAGCTGAGTCAAAGTCCTGCCCTGCCAGTCTACCCTCTCATGACCTGTTTTTTTTCACCCCACACTTCCTCCAACTTCCATATTGTCTGTGAAGGATAAATACTTTTTGTAACTTGGTGCTTAACCAAATTAAGGAGCTGGATCTGTCAAAATACATAGCAAAACTTGGCAGCATTTTGTATTACAAACTTCTCTTCCAGCCGTACTGAATAGTGTCATGTCTTACAAAGCTGATTATTAAACTTCAACAACCAACCATCTGTTTGTAAAGCCCTGGTAAGTTTTTTTTGTTCACAAAACATGGCTCAACTAAATAGCAGTTATCACAACTCTCAGTTACATTTACATCCAGTTAAACTGAACTAATACTTTATTTTACCTTTAACATAAGGGAATCTGGGGCTTCCAGTGGTGTACATCCATTTTGAGAGCCAACAAGTTCTGCTCCATGCACTATAATCTTCTGACCAACAGTCAGCCTTCTTCTGTCTAAGAAAGCTTTGAGAGGTGGATCCAGAAGAGCTCTAATCCCATACCAGCCATCAGTAACTTCAATTATTGCTGCTGCTTTTTTATTTTCCATGTTCTTATTGCTACTGCTAGGAGATACAACACTGTTTAGCGATATGATTTTGGAAATACACAGTACAAGTGTTTTACCTGCTGCATCATCTCTTTCCATTATTTTTTTGATTGCTGATCGTTTACTTTTATCAACTTCCAAATCATACCTACAAAAAAGGATTAAGGCTTTGTTAAAGCAAACAAAATCCATCACACTGTTTGTCTTTAAACACAATCGTAGCAAACCATTGCCTACTCAATCTACAACCAAGCACCACTGTAGCAAAGCAAATGTTATCTGAACTTCTGCAAATAACATGCACTATCTTTTTAATACTCCTATGCATCAGGTTAACAATATAAGCATTCTGCTAAATAGCAAATGGAAGGTAAAGGTGTTAATTTTATAATTTTGAAAGTACACAGTACCACAAATTACAACAGCAGATACATTGCTACACACGTACCTATATTTCAACTGCAACAATACTGTTTCTGGTGTCAAACATCTGTTAGCAAATTCATGTGGGAAAGACACTTCCATGGCTGCCAATTTCCATACAATCCATCTGTAGTGATTGTAAACCCAGGCCTCAGTTATTAGTTTGGGATCCACACCAGGAGTGTCACAGAGGGCTCTGCAGATAAATGGTTAATAAATTAACTTGAAATCCACTGCAAGCTTTCCCTTGTCTGTTTAGGCCTAGCACTGTATTCAGTGTATGTACCTAGGCAACATTAACAAAAGATATTTATTACACTGAAAACAGGAAGGCTCCATTCCATAACCCTCTCTGGTTATTGCCTACATACTGAAGTTTTGTCCTCACACACTTTGGCAGCATCCATGTGCACACATGTACGTATCCTTCACCCTAGCAGCGGTTTCAGGGCTGTGCTCTGTCTGCTTCATGGAGCTATGCACACAGCACAGAGGGACTCAGGTGGGCTCTATTCCCATTCAGCCCTGGAACTTCCTCCACTTGCTTGATGAGTTCATTACAGCCCAAATGATGGCCTGGAGATGCAGCAAGATTACAGAGAACACCAGTATTGGGGAAGGGATTGATAAACTGGGGGTTCCTATTTAGCGGGACCCAAACAAGCAGGAGAAACAACCTGGTAGGAATCCCATGAATTTCATGAAATTCAACACAAGCAAAATCTTGCACCTGTGATGGAACCATCCCACCCAACAGTAAACAGGCTGGGGCTGCCTGGAAAACAACTTTGAAGAAAAGGATCCAAGGATCTAGTGGACAACAAGATGACCACACAACAGCAATATATCCTTGCAAAGAGGTACAAAGGCTTCCTGGGCTGTATTATAAGCAAAGCCAGGAAGGCAGTGATCCTTCCTCTCCAGCACTTGGGAGAGTACATCTAAAGTTTCTGTCCAGCTTTGGATTCGCCAGGCCAAAGTTGTTGGTGTACTGGAACAAACCTCACAGAGGCCACCACAGTGATCTTGAGGGCTAAGCACATGACACACAAGCTAAGAGAGTTGAGTTTGTTTGAATTTAAAACAAGCCAAAAAGACCTAATTGCTGTCTATGGCTACTATGACTGGAGGGTACAGAGAAGATGGGGACACATTCTTCCCAGAACACAACAATAGGATAGGAGGCAAGAGACTAAGTTGGAACAGGGAAAAATTCCAATCAGAAATAAAGGTTGTCATTTTGTTTTTTGAACTATAGGAGTGGTCAAATGGCATAGGCTGTCCAGAGAGGTGGTAGAATTTCTGTCCTTGAGGTGTTAAAAATTCATCTAAGCACGTCCCTGAGTAATTAATCTTATTCAAACTGTACTGAAGAGAGGCTTGGAGTGGGTGACTGCCAGCAGTCCCTTCCAACCTAAACTGTTCTGTGATTCTGTGAACTCCAGCACTTGATTGATCTTCAGTGAACAGGTGCTGGGCATGGACACAGAACACCTCCAGTTCTCCCATGATGAACAAATATCACTGACACCAAAAGCATTTCCCTGAGTCATGTGGGAGCAGATAATAATGACTCTGGCTCACTAGCATGAGTGGAAAGTAATTCCTCGAGAAAGTACAGATCACAACATCAGAGTACACATCTCATCCTAGTCAATTTTCCCATTTTGGGATTACTGGCACCAAATCAAACTTCCAAATAAAAACGGTTCTTAAGCTTGCAACAGACCTATCTCTGTCACACTTTGGTACTGTGAAGCAAATATTGCAAACCTCTTGAATTCTTACATTGCTTAGATTGGCAACACATGCTTGACTATAAATACTGCTCCAATACAGGTGCCTGCCTTGAGTGTTTTGTGAATGCATACCAACAGTGATACTGATTTGAAAACAGAGCATCTCAAACGCTGCATCTCATATCTGCAGGGCCAGCACCTGGACTTTGATGATCCTTGTGGGTCCCTTACAACTCAGGATATTCTACAATTCAGATTTACAAAGAAAATCAGAAAAGAACAGTTAAGTATTTTCTGAAGTTTTGCTACAACTGTAGACTGGTAGTTCCTCGTCCTGTTGCATATGCTGCTGCTGAAGTTACAATGTACAGACTTGCTTACAGTAAAACAAAACATTATTTTTTTCATGGAAGTGTTAAGGAGAGGTGCACTCAACACATTTTTTTTTCCAGCTCATTTTAAAGGACCTGCAAAAGGAGGGATAGAAGAACCAGAAAGAATGCAAGAGCAAGGGTTGTTTCTGCACTTTTTTTGGGTTCTTACATATAATCAAAAGAAGGCTGGAATGAATGAGTGCTTTACAACTGTAGTTTTGGCTTTCTTCAAATTATATATCATCTTTAAAAAAGTTATATTGAAAAAAAATTTTCATCCCTGTCCTGTCAAAGAAGCCCTATGCACCTTCCCAATCAACCTTCACTCACATTACGACACTCGAAAGCACAACAGAAAGAAATAATTTTCTACTTGAAAATAAGCAAAGTATTAGGACTAATTAAACAAAACTACAAAGTGCTGAATTAACAAAAACTAGTAATTTCATTTTTAGACTACTTACACTGTTGAAGAATTCCCAGAAATTTTCTAAATTGAGCTTATAATCTTTCTTGAAGGGTCAGTGAAGACCAATCACTAACAACGTTAATCTACATAGCAAATTTGCAATCCTACCATATCTTTGTTTACATTAACAGAGGTGTATTAAAAATGCACAGTAACAAAGGGTAGTCCGAGGCATTGGATTTATTCTTGGGGTATAAGAATCACTAACTAAAAACCAGCATAGTTGTCTCAAGTCCATAAGTAACGGTACCTGTAAAACTCCTTTTTTCCAGCTTTTCCCTCATCCGTAGGTATGAGCCATCCTCCATCAGCAAGCTGCATTCCATTTCCAGCTAACAAATACTCCTTACTGAAAAAGTCTTTGACAAGAAACTGGAAAGATTCTGCATTTGTGCTGTTAACTTGTATGCATTGTTTTGAAACACCGTATGTGTATAGCTGAAAAAAAAATTAATGAAAAAGGCAAAATGATGACAATACAGTAAGAATTTAGCCAAGAGTTTTAATATCTAATTTTATAAATTCAGTGTAAACATTTCATTAAGGTTGAGACAGCTCTTGACTCATCTTGTTATTTCATACGTAATCCATGAAGAATGAATTCCCAGCAATTATTTTAGCAGAACAGCATCATAGTGTGCTTTAAAAGTGTTTAAAAAAATCTATAGGTTTTCTACCTTCACTGAACCAAAAGCAAGAGGCTTTTCATAGAGATTTACCTAAGCTTAAATTTTATAACTGTTCTCTTAAACTAGCACGTCATATGGGTTAAAAGTCAACAGCAACTATAATTGGTGGATTTTTTCCTTTTTTGATGCTTCTCTGGTTTAACACTAGAGACACTTATGACCTCTGTTACTTGGAATATTCTTAAAAAATGTGGATATGCAAAGCTACTTAAATATGGGAGCAAGTATAAGAGCCACTGTAAATACTTACCTAAAAACTGAAGAATGTATCTATTCAAAAGCTACTGAGGTTTTATTTGCTTGTCTTGAGAAACAGATACAAAAGACAGACAATAAAAAGATACCAATATACCTCTTCCACGGAATAAAAACAAGGAGATTTCTCTTCTACTGCAGTTTTCAGAGAGATTCTATTGCTTGCAGATGTTTTAGTGACATACAGACTGCCTGGCTGTGACCGAATATTTTGCCTGCATTTCTTTTTAATTCTCATTTCCTGCACATCTCTGGCACAGCGGAGATTTGTCACCATCCTGACCACAGCTGCAAAGAAAAAAAGACCCCAAAATATTTTTAAAGTATATATCAAATAGAGATATACAGTCACACTACAGAAGTAGATTCAGAGAAGCATATTTGCTATGCCGCTCTGCAGATTTTTAGAAACTGCAAGCCTAAATATTCAAAGTTTAAATGAAAGCATTTGAATAATATTAAACAAATCATATATTCATAATAATTTTGTATAAGTCCCTGAATAAATTTTGAGCCATATGTTTTTCACATCAGACTGAACTCCGTCCTCATAGAAAACTCCAAATGAAGAGAAATCAGTTGATCACTACAGAGCCCATAATCCTGAGATTCTGACCTAAATACAGGATCTAATTCTGCAAATGTTCACACACCTGTCCAAATACAAGCCTCCCTGAAAAAAACCCCAGATTATTTATGATAGTTATAGAAATCACACACACTGGAACATTCAAGAAAGCTTGGAAGGCATAAGCCCACATGCCCACATGCTCAAACTGAGCATTTAAACTCTGCCTCTTTGAAAGTGACACAATCAATTATTTACATGGCTAACTCTACATTTTAGTTAGAGAACAGAATGAAAACAAGCATCTGTAAAAGTGAACAAGTATAGCAAGGCTAGTCTAAGGTTCCCAGATTATTTTATCCATGAGGTATACAAAAAAATCAAATATCAAATGAAACATAAGCTATCTTGTTCCTGAAGCACTGTGTAAAATATTTTTCACACAGCTTAATTAACTTTGAGGATGAGCTGCATTTACTTTGTTAGGAGTGCAGTATAAAATATTAGTAATTATTTCCTAATTTTCTCACACACAACAAAAAAGAAGTATGACAGAATACACAAAAAACCCTTAAAGGTTTAATTCTGACAGTCAGTATTCACAATAGTTAAGTGAGTAAAATCTGAACATACCTAAATTGCCATGTTCTAGGTCTGTGTTTGGTGCATGCTCAATGCCAGATTGGTGATCCTGAGGCTCAGCTGTATTTTGTTCAGTTGTGATCTCATTTAATTCCATCTCTTGGGTCCTGTGTTTGCTGATCGGGGAGCCACATCTTTTGCTGCTGCTTTGTTCGCATGCAGAAAATGTCAGCTTCGTTTTGAAGGGTGGGACAAAAGTTTTAGCAGTTTTGCCACATTTGGACAAACTTCTTGTTTCTTCACTCTCCTTTGCTGAGGCCTTACATGGAGTAGAAACCCCTGAAATACCATTTAAAGCCTGTCTTAGTGCACAGTGCTGAAAAATGGCAGGTTTAGATTGGAATCCTTTGAAGTCTTGATCTGGTAGAGTAAGGGTAGGCTTCTTGACTTCTTGTCGTTCTTTTTTTGACCTACAGAGACGAAAACATTTAAACATACAGGTTTCAGCTTCCTGACAAAAATCTTTTTAGGATTTTTGTATTCTTAATTTAGTAATACAACTTTCAATACTACATCAATAAAAAGACACAATATCAGTCTTTGATATTTTAAAAACTTAATTTCTATCTATAGAGAAAAGAGAACGAATGTAAAAGAGTGTAGTTTGTTTAGCCTTTTACTGGTCTACTGCAGCAATGTGTGTTATATGATAATTTATTTTTATGTAAAATTCTTAGTATTTTATAAAGTTGGCCAGTAAATTATTACTGCATATTTTCAGAAATAAAGGCCCTTTCAGAACAAGGGCTTTTGAGGTTTTAAGAAATTGCATTCGAAGAGCTCTAAAATATTTAATAAATTTCTCACCCAAAAGGTTGACAAGTTACGGGTTTTAAAGGCACATGGTACATAAATTTTCTTCTATCTTTGAAAATGCCTGTAAGATAATTAGAAAAAAAATTTGAAATGCTACATTACATGGATAGTTATTTACAGCATGTTTTATCTATATTAATGATATAAATATATAGAAAAGTTTCCAGAGTGGATTTAAACAGCTTTACTCTTTCCTGCCCCCAAAAACATCTTCACGCTCGTTGCAGAGAGATCTAAAGGGTAAGTGATCACAATGCAGAACTCTCGAGAGTTTCTGTTTGTGACCCTGCAAGACAGCTTTAGGGTCCTGAAAGGGAAATGTTTATCATGTATTTAATTCCAGGTAGGCTCACCATTTCATTTAGAACTCTTCCAGCAAACCTTCTGGTTTTATTTGAAGTTACAAGAGAAAAGGGCACATTTGCACAAACTGCTCCTTCCGTCATTGAAGGACAGGCTTATCTTGAAATTATCAACATAATTAAATGCTATCTGCCTGGAATGTAAACTCATTTGTACCCTCAGGCTGCAAAGAGCAAGTTTCATATGAGAAGTTGTGTATACAAGATGCCGGATGTTCTGGAAGTCAGAGGCAAGACTGTACTGGAGACAGAACTGTTTTCAGTTGTCCACCAAAGAGTAACACTTTTCAGGTCCTGCTACAGGGTAGGATAATATTGACATATGAAGGGAATAAAATTATTCTCTGGCAGCAACTTACAAATTCCATTTGAAATTTTAAATCATGGCTTTTATGCCTAGAACAGATTTAGTAGAGCACTCAGGAACCAATATACTGGTTAAATCAATATACTTGCTGAATCCTGCTATTGAATTTAGGGGAGAGCATGCAGTGCTTAAAAAGAACATGTTTATTAAAGAACACATCTTATCCCATAACTAAAAGCCATAGCCAAAATCACACTACCTTAATATGTCAATCACTAACTAGCTTCACATAAAACATCAACTCAAACTTTAAAACCTTCATTTCCCTTTCATAAGCCTCACTCAAAATATTGTAAGCAACTGTAACGTAGACAGCTATCAGTAAACATGTTACAAGTAGCTTTTCATTTTCCTATAGATAACTAATCAATAAAATATATTCTTTCTACTGAGACTAGAATTTGTGAAATTTAGGATTATGAGAAACTGGATAAATTCCTACTGCACTGGAAATTAAACAAGAGTTCTTACAAAAGTTATATATTGTAATATATTTAGATTCTACACAGTCAGGCATACCATTAATCATCTGATTTCAAGTCAGCACAGACATTACCACAGCAGCTTCCCTGAATTTCCATGACTATATTGATAAATGCAGTAGTTAAGCAACCTTATTATATGTTAGTTCATTGAAAATTGAAGAATTCTAAAGACAACAACTAACATTGGATTACTGCTTAGAACACAAGATGACTAAAATTACCATCAGGGGTGCTTTTTGAAGCTTTCAAAGATCTGGGGGGATTCTCTGTTCTGTTAAATTCAAGCAGTAGCTGTCTTTTAATTGGAGGCTCTCCTAGGATAAAAACACAGACTTTTAGAAGTGATGTTGTTTTTTAGTTCAGTTCCTTACCAATCTGCCCAACTTAACGGTAATTTTTAAATAAAACTTTAAACAAGTCAGAGCAAGCAGAATTAGCAAATTTTCAGATCTATTTCAAACACATGCCTTTACAAACACAGAGGTAACTCACCACAAACAGCTCACCTGCCTCTTTCTTTGTACTTTGAATAATCAAAGAGTTGCTCCAGAATGTTAAAAACGTGTGTAACCATCTTTTAGAGAAGCTGTAAGGATGGACAGGGTTTGGCTGTGGCTCAGCTGTTCCAGGGTGAACAGATGGAGTCCCACCTGCCTTTTGACACCTGCCCAAACTTTCCAGCACTAGCCTGCCTGACCTTTGTACCTGAACTTGCGCAGCTGGGCAGGGATTTTGTTGCAATCTACCCTTCCATAAATAGTTTTCAGCTAGTCCAGATCTCTGAACAGGTCTGGGTGACTGCAACCATCAACTTCCAACACTTCAGCCCTAGACAGCTCAGTTTTAGATGGCAAGAAATCACACACTTAGACCAACAACTGTTGTTCGTATCAGCAATCTCAATACAAGTGAAACAAAAAGGTGAAAATGAAAATACTGCTATTCATTTTTCAATAAAAAACCACTAGATTTGTGAATAGGGAAAGAAAAAAGAAGTCTGCTTGGGGAGAAAATAAGCAGTAGCTTTCTTCTGTAAGTTTATGATAAAACAGCAAAGCTGTACACCTTCAAAATTACTAATCACAAAATTAGCTTGTACTGTGCATTTAAGGCGGGAAAGAGTGGATCAACTACTTCCTGCAGCAAGAATTTTTGTCATTGACACCTAGGGAAAGAACCTCAATTTCTGTGACCCAAAAATCAACATGACAAGCAAAAGAAACCACCTCAAACAATCCACTTTGCAGAAATGTGGAGCTGAACATATATAAGATAAAAGACGTACCACATGAGTTGTTTTCTTCCAAGTGCCTCTTCCCAAAGGTCTTGCTTGGAAAATTTTTATCCAATCTGCTACTCAAGGACTGTGCAGCATTAACTTGTACTCCAGAATTGGAAAAACTGTCTTCCATAAAAGCTCTTGCACTTTCTACAGCCTCCAATTCCAAGTAATTTTTTGGAGTTTGGAGAAGATTCATTTCTGTGTTAGCAGTAGCACTGCTGTATGAAATTGCTTCAGACTCTGTTTTCGACCCCAGATTCAGCTGCCCTTTTCTGAAACACCTGGTCTCCTCTTGCTGAAAGGTGTTTTTAAATGATGTTAACTGCTTGTTTTTATTACTGTGTGGTATGTACTCAGACATTTTGATATGGTCAGTGCTTGGAAAATACTTCATTTCCTCCGGGCAGATGCTTTTAAAGTCAGAGTCTTGATTGCAGTTTTTTTCAGTTTTGGATTCTGAGATCACCTTATCAGTTAAACATTTTGCATGTTGACCATCCTCTTTATTTGAACTAAGCTGATCTGTAATGCAAAGCCCACTACTCAAAAAATCGTCAGATTCTTTTAAAATTGCCTTCGCTTTTTCATAGGCATCTTTAGAGACTGTTACCTGCTTTCCACTTGCAGTGCTGAACCCAAAAGCAGAACCTGAAACCCATTCAATGCTGGCACTTTCTTCCCCTTTCGGTAATGCTATGTCCATTTTCCTAGGAAGTACTTCAGTGTTCATTTTAGACTTTTCAACATCTTCCTCAACTAAAAATGCTTCTTGTGCACACGATGAATGATCACCTTCCATTTCAGAAAGGAGCTGTCTAGCTTTCCTGAGTGACTCTTCTGATAGTTGTACAGGCTTACCACTTGCTGTACTAAAAAATCCAAAATTGCTCATAGAAGCATCTGATGGCTTCATCTGCCTATCTGGAGCAGACCAGTGCCCTTTAAGCTTAATGTTCTGTTCAAAGCATTGCTTCTGAGAATTTGAAACAGACTTTGCATCTGCAGATGTGTTTGTTTCTCGATGACCACTTGCACTCGCACTTGCATTCGCTTTAGTAAATTGGGATGTGGCTGAATTGGCCTCTTCGCTTGCTGTAGCATTAAAAGAATTAGCAGAATTAGGACACTCAGCATGAATGACTGAAGATGAATTTCTACCAATTTCTGCTTGATTAATTCCTGAGTTAGGCTTAATTTCATGTTTTACAGCTTCACTGTAGTCTTCTTGAAACATTTGTCTGACTTTTGCTAATGCACTTTCCAAAACAGAAACTGCTTTACCTTTTGCTGTACTAAACACGGTTTGTTTCAGATCACCTCTTTGCTTTTCAACAGTAAATGGTTTTCCTTGTAACCTGGTTAAACTGGTTTCATCATCAGCAAGACTGACTGGTGACTGGTTTTGGCAAGCATTAACTATGGTGTCTGTGAAGCAGTTTGTATCAGCACACGGTTCATTTAAATGTTCTAAGTCCAATTCTGTACTGTCACCTTTCAAATAAGAGCAGCTACTTTTTGAAGTTAAGAGGAGAGACTGATTAGTGTTATCCTCCACAAATGAAGTAGTTTCTCTATCTCCAGGCACATGGTTACCTTCAAGGTCATTTGGCGCTTTCATTAAATGCAGAGATGCAGCAGAGGACACAAGAAAATCATCTGTGTTTTCTGAATCATGCCTCTTTCTTGGTGAGTATTCCATCTTTGTCTCTGGAAGTTTTCCATCTTCATACAAACAAGTTCTACTTAAAACATCACTCTTCTGTCCTGTCAGGGATTCCAATTCTGACTTTCCAGGTCTGACATCAGCTTTTTTATGCACATGTAAAGTTACCGAGCTTCTTTTAGAACCTTCATCTAGATTAACAAATGCATCTACTTTAACAGGATCCAGAATCACAGGATGTTTAGTGGGACTGCTCACCACTACCTGCTTAAACTGATCTCCAGGTTCTTCAGGAACAAGCTTTTCATGAAGTTTTTTTGGATCACATTGAGTGATGCTTTCAGTACAGAAATCACCATTTTTAACCCAGTTTTTACCACGTTTCCTTTTATTGATGAGACTCTCAAAATTGTCATTACAATCCTTTCCTACATCAGTCCCTTCTGCAAAGAACTGTTCTGCTGTAGCCAAAAATCCATCAGGAATTGCTATTTTCTTGCCACTAGCAGTGTGAAAACCAGTCAGATAACTCCCTTTCGCTTCACTGTTTTCCACATTTATCTCTTGTTCAAAAGGTATTTGATGACGATGGCAAGAACCTATTTTTATTCTGTCTTCATTTACCAACAAATTCTTACCATGGGCAGTGTCTTCTTCCATATTTTTACAATTTGTTTTATCAACACTGAACAACTGTAGAGAATGATCCAGAGCTGCATCAGAAATGGATGTAGCACCATCAGCTGGAGTTTGAAATGTTGGTGACAAGTATTCATCTTCCCTTCTGTCTTCTCCTTTCTGATTAGGAGACCTGTTCTCCATTTCATCTGATATACTTAAGGTATGTTCTTCTGCAGTTGTAATAGCATCTTCTAGACATTTTACATCTAATGAGCTGCCTTGCAAATTCCCTTCAAGTTGATAAGCTCCTTGATTTAATAATTCTTTGGAAGTTTTATAACTCTGCTTATGATTTTTAATGGATGACAGACTCTTGCTATTGTTAATACTACTGAAATTAACATTTCCACTATCATTTATTGATATTTTTGTCTTCTTTTCCATATTTTCCTCAAATGCTGTACCACACTGTGTGTGGTGGGAAACTGAACCTTTGTGGGAAATGGCACTTACGCTTTTGAAATCTGAAACACAAAATGTTTTTTCTTTGCTTTCTTTTGCCAGGAAGCTGAAAAAATTACAGTTAGAAGACATGTGCCCACTTGAATTGTGGCACCTAGTACTAGTTTCAGAAGATTCAAACAAATAGTTATCATCATTCAAGTCCCTGAAGAGCTCTGCAGATCTATTCAAAGCTGCCTTAGAAATATTTATTTTTTTACCTCCAGCTGAAGTGAAGCCTATGAAATTAGAAAAGCTGTCTTGTTCAGCTATGGGAAAGCTCTCATCAGATCTTCTACTTTCATTTATGTCTAAGTTAGTAAAAGTAACCTTTTTGTCATTTTTATGGAAACCCACTGCATTTCCTTTTTCATATTCCACCACTTTAGAGTCTTCACTTTTATCTTCCTGCTGAGTATCATACTTATCATTTTTCACTTGATATTCAGATTTAAAAGTGCTACAAAACTCAGCATCTTCCCTTGTTTCAGAAGTATTTTCTTCACTCTTTGTTCCATCTGTTTCTACAGTTCTGAACTGTTGAAAGGCATGACTTTTTGTCATGTTACTTTGCTTCTTAAACTGTGTAAACTCAAACTGACTACCTGTTTCTTCCAGGATACTAGAAAGTTCAGCTATTTCAGCTTCTTGGCTTGCTGTCAAGGTTTGATTTGCTTCCTGCAAGGTCTGTGAAGTTCTAGAAAAGCTTTTACACAAGCCAACTTTATGTGGAATAAACTGTGTGTGAGAGGGCTCAAGAAAACTTTTCTGTGAATCTACAGAATCAGACAGATTACTGCCCAACTTGCTTTCTGTGTCTGAGAAAAACACATTCTCCTTTTTAACTTGGCTTGGAAAGTTTCTGGCTCTTTCCACAGAAGAGGCTTCAAAGCATTCATTTTCAATATCCTTGAACAGCATTCTGCCTTTTGCTATACTGGCTTCAGAGAATTTAATCTGCTTATTGGAAGCAGTCTGAAAGCCACCAAAGCCTGGATTCCAACTGCACGTATTAAGATTTGCTGATGACTCCCCTTTATGCTTTAGGTTCTTGTTTGGCCCTTTGCTGGAATACACTGGTGCTACTTGTTTGTCTTCTTCAGAGATTACTTCATTTAAGGAACTATTGTCTATACAATCTAATTCTTCAGCTACATTACTGAGAGCAGCTGCTTGAGGGCTTTTGTTGTTTTCAGCTGACACTGGTTCTCCCTTGTTGGCTACAACTTCTGAAGAGGCAGCAGCATCTGTCTGCTCCCTTTGTTTTAATCCAGTACTATCGTTTTCTGCGTAGTTTATTCCCAAAGGTCTGTGTACTTCTCCACAGTCAAATCCTGACCTGTGGTCATGACCTGCAGCATGCCTTTTATCAGGTGATAATTTACTGCAACAGTCACGATGGACTCCAGTTATGCCAAAGCTGATCTGACTCATGGTATTACTGGAAGCACTGTTTGTCACAGATGTAGAGTCACAGTGCACATCAATCAAGTGCTCCTTATCCTTAGGAGAAGACCCAAGTTCTTCTTTCAGGCTCTGAGGTACAATAGCTCCACTGTTTGCATCAACACTCACATCCATCTCTTCCTCACCTTTCCCTAAGCAAGAGCTTTTAGGGAGAAATCTGGAACGCTTTCTTGGCATTAGGCATCCTGAAGTCAGAACTTTACGTTTTATATTTGAAATAATCTCACTATTTAAGGAATTTTTTGTGTCTTCTTTCTGTGTGTTAGATACTTCTAAGCATTTTATTGACATAGCAAGTTGATCCTCTCTTGCAGTTTCCCCCAAGTCTCTCATGTCTTGTTGCTTCAGCCTGTTGCCAAAGGAATTATTGGATGAGTTATCCATTACATTCATTTTTAAAGTACAAGTGCTGAAATTCTTTGTCCTGGTATTTGATTGCAAGTGCCTTCTCTCAGCAAGA
Source organism: Myrmophylax atrothorax (assembly GCA_026770055.1). NCBI lineage: Eukaryota > Metazoa > Chordata > Aves > Passeriformes > Thamnophilidae > Myrmophylax > Myrmophylax atrothorax. The sequence continues at coordinate 70,520,988 of JAOXXN010000001.1, forward strand.
AGAAAATGGTCTACTAAAGAAGATGTTACAGAGGAAAACAGGTTAATAAATTTATTCAAACAAATGTAAATTCAGATTTTCATAAAATTTTGGTCCTTAACATAATTTCTACACATGCTTAACGCTGGAACCACAAGTATCACTTTCGTTTTCAAATGAAAACACCTTGACAGGACTGGAGATCTGTTTAAACTAATTATGTTCTAATAGCCAGAAACAAGTGAGTTGGGCTGCCATTAATGCTAGCAGGTAAAAAACAATAAATCAGTTTTTAGCTGTAATGAAATTTGAGAAGTTGGGCTTCCATTCCTTGTGTCTCAACATAAGGATTTGTTTCAAACTTAAGGCACTTCAATTCCTAATACTGAAGTAACTCTTCCAGCAAGAACAACAGCTTCTAAAAATAGGAGCTTGTGTTTGCTTTCATTACATTGTTTTTTAAATATTGTGTGCTTTTGGAGGAAAGAGATATACAGTCTTAAACTCCCTAATTTTAGAAAAATAACAATACAACTTTAACATTCTTTATGATCTTTTAGAAGTTATCAACTCAGACAAAATGGCTCTTGACACTATGGATATATAACCAGCACTGACAAAGACAATTAAGCTTGTCAATTAGAATAATGCTTCAAGGTTAAAGTTTCTATTGCAGAAGCTAATCTGAGAAAAGTTAGCAGAGGATTACTTGCTATTCTTATCACTATGTACAAACCAATTCCATATGCTGAGAGCTAGTTTATCACAAACACAAGAATTTACAGGATTTTAACTGAAACATTTACACAAAAGATTCTTAAATAATGAATCCTCCACAAATAATGAAAAGCTTAAAAACATACCTTGCTCAGCATCACTGGCCACTTGACAGCCTCTAAATTTGCATGAATCAGATTCCCAAAGTGGTAACGCAGGATGAACAGGTGATTCCGAGGTTACTTGTTTCTCTATTTTTTCTTCTTGATACAGTAAAGTATTATTTACTGTATAAATAAATCTCCTGGATCTCTTTCTCAAGCTGGATAACATATTCAGGCTTTCAAAGCCAGACTTTGCAAGAGTATTTTCACTATTTATTAACTGTAGGTCATCACAATTATCTGGAGATGTGTCACTACACATAAATGGGTGAGGCAGGACATCAGTTACGACAGATTTAGTAGTTGTTTTTAAATGCTTGGAAAAGCTGCCATTGTAGACTACAGAATACTCCGTGACATTCTTACGTTCAATTAAAAAAGAGTTACAGTTTAAGAAGCTCATTTTAGAAACCTCAGCCACACATCCTTTTACTAACTTTGGATCCTGAACACTCAGAGACACAGATTTTACTGGAGTTATTTCCAGTGTTGGGTTGTTTTCAGCATTTTCCATTTCACAGCATTGTTCTGACAAATTGACACTCCACAGCTTTTGTGCTGTTATCGAGTCTGAACTATTCAGTAAAGATGTTTCCACAGCATCACCCTTGGTCATTAGTACTGACTTCTCTCCTAAATTTTCCCCTCTGTGTAAGTCGGAGGGTGGAGAGCTACATATAGACATCTCCAAGTGAGTTACATCAAGGTCAGGCAAGTCCAGCTGAGACCACTGGCTCGATGAAGGTCGCACAGCTTCTTTCTCAGGCTTCTCATTGCATGTCCTATAATCTTGCACATTTCCTGTGATTGTAAGGGACTCCAATTCCTTTTTGTGTCCTGTTAAACAGCCATCTTTACCATCTCCTGGATCTTCATCAGTGTTTTGGAGTAAAGAACCATTCATATCAGTAGAGTGGCTTTTTTCAGTCCACTTATTTGTTTTCACTTCCTGTGAAATGCCAGTCTTTCTTCTATGAGGCTGCTCAGGGGGAACATCCTCCTTTCCTTGTGCTTTATCTGTGTTTATCTCACATTTCTCTACTGCATCCAGAGCATGTGGCATCAGCAGAGAAGTTCTGCTGGACTCAGCAGGCATGTTGAGTGTGTCCTCAAAGCTATCCATCTCACCAAGCAAGCCATCCAACATTTCTGACTCTGAAGGCAGGTAGGGAAAGAAATAAACAGTAAGTTTTAGGAAATAACTTAGGAATGGGATTGGGCTTTTATAGGTAAATACAGCTTTCAATTTTATCGTCATCACTTTTACCCAGGAGCAACTTTCTAAAGATAACTCTGAGCAGCTGTTAGAGGAAAGAGAAGGCAAAGGACACACATGCACATTCCTGGCCTACTGAGGACTGTAGTGGTTAAGGTTTCCAAGATGAAACCCAGCTTCTCTAAAGAGTGGGCTTTTTCCCCAAAGGACAGGATAGGAGAATGAGTGGTAAATTTGATAAATGTCTAGATTTTTTTCTTCCAAAATTTATACCTGATGGGGTATCAGACACATTAAGAAGCTGCCTATTTTTATCTCTAACTGGCAGCTAAGCAAAGTGTTTTGTAAGGATTAATTTATTAAACTGTCTTCTGCTGTGATATAGAATAGTAGAATATCTAGAAAGATTTCAAAAATATTCTCAATCTCTTAATTGATTGGGAGGCTTTTAAGTAGTTCCAAGACTGGCACAAATATTTGAAAAATAGTAAGAATTTTTTGTTTGTGCATAGATGTAGTATGCTGTGGGGGAAAAACAACCCAAACTCCACTTTGTAGATAGTCTTACAAGCTTATACATACCAAATAAAAATATTACCTTCTCAAATGTAGGAAAAGAGACCCACCTATCAAAACTGTCCACATTCAAGAATATAGCTAGATTTTATTTGGAGATCACTTTTTAAGCCTTTTTCACATCCAAGAAGTCATAATGAAGTAGCTAGAAAACATCATTGTCCTCTGTTTTCCTTGGACACATAACCAATTGCTTAACTTTTTCTATAAGCCTTTTTTAGGTACAATTTCTGTAAATTTAAAACTCTGTAACTTTCCCTATTACAACTTTTAAATAACCTAATATCCAAAAGATTTTCCAGTTGCAAGTCCATACAACATTTCCCAGTACCTCATCACACACATCTGATTATTTGTAACAGATCCATTATGGGCTCATGCTGATGCCTGTAGGCACAGAACAGTTTCTCATTCTCTTTACTTTCTATGTTTTGCCTGCGAGGCGGAAGTATCGCTAAAGGAGATCTCGAAAACAGAACCCTGAGCACTACAGATTGAGTGTTCAGGTCCTTTTCCCTTACTAAAGTGTGTTTCCCTGAAGTAATTTCTGTGTCCATATTCTTTTATCCTGTAATAATTTGTCAATAGAGCTTTCTAAAAAGACACAGCTTTTTACTTAAACAAGAGACATTACTTTTTTGTATGACATAAACATACCAATGTATGTATTTGAACATACAATATCAAAATAGCACCGTGTATTGCTCTGCAAGCAGCAATGCTTCCTGATCCCAGAATTTTCAGCCCTCCTTGTCAAATTCTAAACTGATTCTTTCCCAATTCTTACACGTACCACCAAACATTTTTTTAGGGCAGTCCACTCAATCCAGATAAGGAGACATACGTACAATCCTAAGGATACAGTGTCCTGTCTAGCCTATATGTGAATCCCTACAACACCCTTTTACATCCGTGCATGCTGAACAAATTTCTGTTAATATTCTTCCCTGCTGCCATCACTTCTGAACTAAAACCAAAAAGCTCCCACTGAAGTGTACATTTTCACCTCTTTACTAACATGACCTAAAAACACACAACGAAAACATTTTTTACCCCTTGTCTGCATATTTTCTGCATTCTTTAAAAAAAAAACCCACGCATTTTTTTTCCTGAAGGATTTGTCACATTTTGACCTACCTATTTTGGATAGGTGAAAAAAATGAAGAAAGGATATAAGAAGAACAAAATGCAAGCTCACCACAGAATGAGTGTAGGGGTGAAACTCCATGATAAAGCTAAACCTGTCCAATAGCTAGAAGCAGTAGTCCTGCTGCCCCTGGAGCCTGAACCACTTTCTTCTCTCAGCTCTCCCATAGAGTCCCATGTCTTCAGCTACAGTGAACACACTTCACAGTGTTAATCTAAAACACCTCACAGTACTAATCTGGTTGTCATCCAGCTTAACCAGGACAGTGATTTAGTTCACTGACTCAGCAGAGTCATTCTTTTTTTTAAGGCTAAATTAGCTTTACAAATTTGAATCAATTCACAAAGTGGGAGTACAAAGCTGGCAGAATAAGCCATAACAGCAGCCCAAGACATACAATGTAGCTTTATCTTCAGTTTTGCTTCACAGTATACAGTGCATACCCAGATCTTTGATGTCATCTTCAGCATTTAGCTTGACTGTCTCTGGTACCAACAGCATACTTGTGTCACTTATCCCAGGACCTTTATCATGGATGGAAAAAGAGTTCTGCAAAACCTGTAAAGCAAAGGCAAAAGCTGTTATATTACATACCAGTGAGTGTCACTTTTAACAGTAAAACAGTAACACTCCGAACATTTCCTGCAGTACTTAAAATGAGTCCTTGCATCTCTTAAAATGAGAGGTAACATTTTCACAGGTAATTTGAAAAACAAATAAGCAGATAATCTCTATTTTCAATGCAAATCGGGTTCCATCCTATACTGAAGGACAGTGAATAGGTTCAGCAGTTCACTGTAAGCCTCTCAAAAGCGAACAAAGGAGATATGGGGAAGGGCAAAGACCTTTTGCTTATTTTAACTCCTAACTGCTTGTTAACTGTGAATCTTCAGGTTGTTAAAAATCAAACAAACTTGTAATTGAATCCTTTTAGTGCCATCCTCAGTTTTCAGTCTGAATAATCATTTAGCTTTCATATATACAGAGTGAAATTACAATTGTGCAAAAACTCTCCCTAACACTATCAAAGGACTGAAATTCAAACTCAATTTCAACTCTTGGTGTAGTGGTTGAGCACAAGAAGTTATTCCCAAAGATTAACTTCCAAAAGTTTGGCAGAAGTGGGAGAAAAACAAGCCAAACAACCCTCACATAAGTAGCATATTGCAATTCCTATGTTTGATTTCTCTCTGAATGATACCCACTGCTGCTGAATCCAAGTGGGTTTGGTGGGGATTTTTTTGGTTTTGTTTGGGCTTTTTTTTAATAGCACAGCAAAAAATATTTCTCTGAAGAGGGTTATCTGTGAGAATACAGTCTACAGACTTGTTTTGGAAATTTAGTTTTGTCAGCAGTAACTTTTTAAAAGCAGCCAGAGTAGACAGCTTAAAATGAAAATGACAGAATTTTTCACTCTTGGCTCAGGGAACATAAACATGTAATGGAATAGCTTAATTGAAATGAAAGAAGAACACAGCTCTTAAAACCACTTACTCTATCAGCTCTTCCATCCTGTTGCTTTGCTTCAGAAATAGAAGAATTCTCTCTAGCTTGAGGAGAAAGACAGACAAGTCAATTTATTTTCTCCCAACTGATGTGCTGAGTGTGTTCAAATTCAGTTGTGTTTCAGGAGAGTTTTCATTGAGTTATTTTAAATGCCACTCCAATCTGTAAACACAAAAAGCCTACTAAAACCTAACTAAAAATTCTAACTAGAAAGTCCTACAGGTGAGGCTGAGGGACAGTGTGGAAAACCAGTTTCGTAACAGCACAAGAAAGCCCAAAACAGGTTGTGGTTTCTGCTATGTAGGTTGACCAGTTACCACTGTGAGAACATCACTCCATTCCCCTTTCAAGCACTTATTCATGGCACTACTCCCTGTTTTTTACTGGCCAAAGATTTGGATGAGACCTTCAAGTTGCTGTCAGGAATTTGGTTTTTTCCCCCATTTGTTCCCAAAATAGCAGTACTGTTTCCACCTACATTGCAAAAGGAGAAAGTGAACCCTATTTTTAAAATGTCAAAACAGTAGTGTATTACAATAATGTTTCATAGACATGGCATCTAGGTTCTATATAGCAGCTCTTTCTTTTCACACGTGCCAAATGGAAGAGAGTGGCCATCACTATTATAAAACCCTTGGCTCATGCAAGAAGTGGGAGAATGAAAGCTCAGACCATAGCTCACCTTCCAGAACATCATTACTAAGGTAGGGGTACTTTCCCCAGCCTTTCTTTTCAGCTGACTTCTTTCTGGACCAACAAACACCCAAAATGGCACAATCAAGAGCTTTGTGAACAGTACCACTCCTTCCCTTTCCGAACAGATTCCCAATTCTAGCATTCATTCTTCATGTGCTTTATGTGCTTTATACAGTGATAGTTTAACATGAAAAAGAGCAATGTCAGGAGATCAGTAGAAACTCAGGTCATCCCATTTTCTCAAGAGTTTTCATCAACAAATCACACCCTCTTTCTATGCTTTGCTATGTTATTTCTAAATTTATATTCCCTAATCCCTCAAATAAAGAAGAAAACTTTGGAAAAGTTTTCTAGTTAGGGCTGCATTATTTGAAGTCACCCACTAAGCACCTCTGTTAAGAGTTTTGTCTTTTTTGATTAAAAAAGCAAACAGTTCACACTGAATTAATTTCCAGTGCCAAAACAAGAATTTTTCAACCCTTAGCAATTGTACATTTTCAGAAATAAATACCTATTAGCACTGTTTCACCAAGTGTAGGAGGTGTGGCTAAAGAACTTGACCAGGACATATCTGGATCCACTTCTGCTCCCAGACTTTCAGAAATACATTTTGGAGTTCTGACCTAGAAATACATTTAACAATTACATATGTAACTTCTATGTCGAATTCTAAATGTACTACTCAGGAAAAGGAAACAGAACACATAAATAAAATATGTACCTCCAAAAGTTTTGGTGTGCAAAACAAGCTTCCATATGGTCCTAAAAAAGATTATATAAAAAGGATATTAAATAATAACTAAAAAATAAGGATTTTTAGCTAGAGATATAAAATATTTTGTAGAACCCAAAAGGGAAAATACAAACCAGGCATATTATTTCTCTGAGGTGTTCTGTAAGTATTCCTTAAAATAGCTGGACTGCAAAACAAAATGAAACCCAAAATATTAATTTTACTTCTCAATTTCTGAAAACGATTCAATATTTCAATATATTGTATATATCACCAACATATACTGCCATCTCCATTATTGTCTTTCTTTGTAACCATGGCTATTTCCCTGACTAGATAAAATTCAGAATTCTCCTACACATCAGCCAGTATTTTAAACCTTACCATAAGTCTATTACAAACTGTAAAAAGCTTCTTTTGTGAAACATGTTCATTTTCAGTCATGCTTTTTCTGACAATTATCAGATTTCAATATAATCACACATTTTGTACTATGCTGCATGATACTAGGGAAATTGGCTTAAGTGATTTTAATTAAAAAATTAGTTTAATTCTTTTTGTAATCCACATGAGTACTTTGATCCTGAAATATAGACATTTAAGTGTCAAAATCAAGGTTATTACTAAAACAAATCTCAGTAAATATTACAAACAGCTTTACAGAATCACATGATACATCACTACTACTCTTTCTTTGGATGTTGAGGGTTTGGAAAGCTGAAATAATGTCAACAAAT
>JAOXXN010000001.1:70542834-70557378 GCA_026770055.1 Myrmophylax atrothorax
TTCTGTTCTTAAAAATCATTATTTTACTAAAGTACGATCATATACTATTTCAGAAAATAAGTAATGCTTTTTCTTCTGCAGGTAAGTCATGTATGATGTTGAAAAACAAAATTAGGATGACTAGCTCTCAGGTAGCACATGTCAGCATCAGTTTTAAAACATTTTATATGTTAACTTCACTGTTTCCAGTTTGCAGCTGGAAAGCAGAGAAAGAATATGGGGGAAGTGACTTTGCTGCATAGAACATGAAACTCTGAAACTTCAGATGTGGTCAAAGACCTCTTCTGAGGGATGAAAACCCAAGAGAGAAGCTATGAAATAGTTGTCCAGGAGGGTCAAAACTCATCCCTGTTTCTCTGAGGAGAGAGGAAGAACGGTGCTAAATCTGCCTCGGAGTGAGAAGGAGGAAATCACAGCTCTGGAACTTAAAACTCTGCTCATGGATTTTCCACCATCAACTATACAATAGATGGATGGAGTTTAACGTGTAAGAGGGTATTTGGCTTCTGTGATGTATTATCCCAGATTACACAGATACAGCTCTATGAATATTCACTCATTTCTTCCAGTGTAATGGGCAGCATGACACAAACAGCGTCAGACACACCAAAGAGGTCAAGTTAACATGGTTATGGTCCTGGCATTCTTGTGCATATTAGGAGCAGGAATCTAGTAGTTCCACAGCTGGATCATGGTGAAGAAGGGAAGAACATTTAATCTTTGGCAAACTAAGTAAGAAGTGAAAATTCTGCAAGTACACGTTCTGACCTTGTACTGACTCTTTGGCAGGAAGGCCTTACAGACTTCAAATTGTATTTGATTTGCCTGCTGTTACAGACACAGTGACCAAGGGTGGGCTCAGTGCTCTTTCCATCTCTTTGGAGGAACTAGAGCAGAGTTTCATTCCAAACATGGCAGAAAAGAAGAATGACTTAGCTTCTTTAAAGCACTTCAAACATGCTTAGCTACTAGAATGTATTGCAGTTCTTTGATGAATTGAGGTCTGTGCAAATGTGAGCACAAATACTATTAAAAAGTACTTTAAGAACATTATAAACATTAATTTGACTGAAGTGTTTATTTACATATGGTTCAATATTAAAGTGCCACATTTTTTTATTAACAAGCCTAAATTAGAACCATAGCTTTAGCATTCCAGTTCCCAAAATTTCTGTACCAGCCAGACAAGGCTGAAGGACTGAGGTTGAAAGCAACTTTCAGCTTTGTTCATCAGGGTGAGGTGGACATCAGCTCCCCTGATCAGTCAGCCAAGGACACTGCCAAAATGAGGCAGAGCTACTCTCCTGAATGAGGTTTATGAAGGACAGTGGGAGCAGGAGAGGAGTGCCAAGCCAGCAGCTGTCAACCTAGCAGGGTTTGTCCTGGGCTGCTCACACTTCATGGCTGGTCTGCCACAGCAGCAGAGCTCAGCACTGTAAATTTACCTGGACTGAGCTCTGTGCCTCTATGGATAAACTGGCTCTGGTATCTGAGTCACTATGTTTCATGTCTGTTACTGGTGGGAAAGGTTGAAGTACTACTGACCCAAATAGAAAAGAGGAATTTCAGCCAGGAGATCTCCCTCAGCAGGTTTACAGATGACACAAAGCTCAGCAGTGCAGCTGACAGCAACAAAAGAATGTGATGCCATCCAGGGAGATGTGGTCAAGCTCGGGAAGTGCACTCACAAGAAGTTCAAGAAATTCAACAAGTCCAAGGGCAAGGTGCTGCACCTGGGTTGGGGCAATCCCAGACATGAGTACTGACTGGGAGAGGAACTCATTGAGAGAAGACCTGTGGAGAAGGACCTGGGGGTTCTAGTGGATGAAAAGGGGGACATGAAACAATGTGTGCTTACAGCCCAGAAGGCAAACCACATCCTGGGCTGCATTGAAAGAAGTGTGACCAGCAGGTCCAGGGAGGTGATTCTGCCTCTTGTGAGTCACCACCTGGAGTGCTGTATCCAGCTCTGGGACCAGTTGCAGTGAGTAGAGGAGCACCACAAAGATGATCAGAGATCTGGAGCACCTCTCCTATGAAGACAGACTGAGAGAGCTGGGGTTGTTTGGCCTGGAGAAGAGAAGGCTCCAGGAAGATCTAATAATAACAATACTTAAAGGAGCTTATAAAAAGATGGAGGGATACTTTTACATGTGATACGACAAGGGCCAATGGCTTTAAACTAAAAGATGACAAATGTAGATTAGATTGTTAAGAAGGAATTCTTTACTCAGAGGATAGTGAGATACTGGAACAGGTTGCCTAGAGAAGTTGTGGATGCCCCATCCCTGGAAGTGTTCAAGGCCAAGTTGGATGGGGCTTTGAGCAACTTGGGCTAGTGGAAGATGTCCCTGACTGTGGCAGAGCAATTGGAACTGTGATCTTTAAGGTGCCTTCCAATTCAAGCCATTCCATGATCCCACCAGACCTGATACCACAAAAACCCATAGGAGCTGAAAGAAGGCCCAGCAGATCTGTGGTGAGGAAAAAAAGCAGGATGGAACAGATGTGCTAGGATAGAACTGGCTTGTGGACAGGAACAAAACCTATCAGTGGCCAACAGAACAAAGAGGTAGGGCATGAGGGACACTGCCAGTGAAATAAACCTGCTCAGAGGCCATTCTCTGTAACTGAGGGCACAGAGCACTGCCAAGTTTGCATTTGTTTGGCTAACCATTCTACTCCCAAAATAAAGACTGACTGGTTTAGATACAACGTCCTGGCTTCTGTCTTCTCTTCAAATGTGCTTGGGCGTGTCAGGGGGCTGGCTGGTGGCCCAGGCAGGGAAGCGCTAACCACTCACCCTGAGCGCCATCAGGGACACACCTGCTCCCTCATCCTGCTCAGCTCACAAGTAGGGACACAGCCTGAGGTTCTCCAGCAGGGATCAAATTCACTTTATGCAAATTTTGGAGACCTTGCAACACTACACAGAAGTTACATACATGTATACTTGAAGTTGTCAGGGGGTTAAAAATTAATTTAAAACCAGGACATGGCACAACATCACCACCACCTCCCTTCCCCCCTGAAAAAAAAGATCTCATGATAGCCTGGCATGTAACACCTGATTTTTTTTTTCAGTCCTTGGAGAAGAATAATTCAGTTTCACTGTTCTGGCTGCTAACCTGAATGAAGACAAACTAAGATTAAATTGATGATTCTAGTTTGATGATTCTAGTTTGACTCAGTATTTAGTTACTGTATCAAACAATTCAATTTTTGTTCTTCCTGAACAGGAATTAGAAACCAATAGTGGTGAAATTGTTCATCAACATATAAACAAAATGCACTTGAAATATAACTCCCAACTATAAATTGCAGATTTCCATTAGGACAAAATGAAAATTATTAATTTTAAAATAACAAAAAATGTTGTTTTCCACTCCAGCGTATTATATCCATTCAAAGGCTTGATTTTTCAAAATGTGTGTAAATGACCATTTGAAACAGCATTACGAAGGTGTCGGAAGTTTGGCACAGTATTTTTAGATTTCAACAGAACACAGTTAGTAAATTTTTTTAGTCACTGCATTTAGAACCATGTATTCTATAGGAAAATTATAACAAAAAAGGAAAACATGCTTAGAAGTAAAACAGTAAAATTGGGGTGTATTAGTCCATCTACAGATGGACAAAAATATGAAAGAACTTCAACTTACTGCAAGAGATTCCATTTGCTACACAGCAAGCATGGCACAGGAGAAAAGGAAAGGAAAGAAAGTATAGTGTCAGTGTAATGCATGCAATAGGAAGCACAGCCCATCTGTAACAGCATAACTTGTCAGCAGTATTAGCAATGCTTGCCTCAACCTGATAATTGGTTGGAAATATCACATACAACATGCACAGCATTCTTAATAAAGTCAAGCTTTAATTCTAATGGTAAATTCCAGTCTAAATATGCTCAGTTAGATCTTCAGATTTATAAAGTTTGATTTATCCCACTCAGTAGCTCAGGAACCTACAGTGAAATTGTGCTACAAAACTCTTGAAATAATACTTTTACTTGAATTTGCTTTCTTTGTTATTAAAAAGAGCTCATATTGCAAAGTACTAAAAAAATTGGAGAGGTTTTTCAAGTCATGAACAAAACTGAACTTTGCTATTTCTAAATATTTTCTTGTTTATAAATATTTCTATTTTATGGACTTAATAGATTTAACAAAATTTGCAGGGTAGGCTTTATAACTGTTGGGCCTATTACTTGGCACATTATAATGGAAACATTTTGCATATTAACTTTTAAGTTATGACTATCATAAGGAAAATTTCCATGGAAAATCCCAGTTTCATTTAACAACATGGCAATACCACAAGTTAAGATATCTTTGTATTCCTTCCTCTCACCTGTAATGAACCACTGGTTTGTAAATCTGGAGCTACTAAAATGTCAGTGTAGTTCCTGTTGCAATAGTAATAGAAATTCTAATTGACCTACATTAGCATTTCAAAGATTAGGGGACTAACTGATCTCTCCAAAAAAAGAAAAAGTGTTTCTCTTTCCTTTGCCAAGAGCTCACATTTGTACTCTGTGTACATCTAATGCAGTTTTCCTTATTTTATAAATATTACAATCTCATATTTTATATGAACAGTCATCATGTAAATGCTGTAAGTAACAAACACAGCATCTGCCCACTTACAGTCTGATGTCAGTGCATATGCACAGTGTTGTTAATAAACAGCTGGAATTCTTACTAAAATTATTTACCTTGCCATCATTAGAAAGGCAGAAAACAGAAATGTGAAATAATGCTAACTTTGGTGAACCTAACGAAGTATTTCAGCCTGTCTTCTTTCCGTTGCCCTTATTATTAAAAAAATATATGAAAAGTATTGTCCCAAATCCTCACTTTTCTACAAAACCATGACAAACTAAGCTTTAAGCTCCTGTGATGTTTGATTTTATGCCTTTAACATTGCTTGAATAGTTTTTTCTTCTATTTAGTACTTTTCAAAAAACCCCTTTATATCTTGGCTTCCATGCAGTTCACATAAATGAAGCTTTATAAAGCTAAATTCAAGATAAGAAGAGGACAAGAGTAGACAGATCACCGTGTTCCAGTAAATTCACAGGTGTGCTGGCTTGTGTTTTTCAAATCTTGTTTGTCTCTGCCTTAAGCTCCTCTGAAGTTTAACATGCCATCAAGCCTTACTTGGACTTTCAAAAATACTGGAATCCACATACAATATCTAATTTGCCATGGAATTTACTTTAAAGAATGGGGGAGGGGGGCGGAAGCAGCAAGTAAGTGAATTCCGTGGGTTTTTTTGCCAGAAAACACTGTCTCCTCTGTACTGCTTCCAAACCCAGGGCAAGCCAAAAAACAGGGTGAAGAAGAGGTTTCTCATTACATAAAAAACCCTTCTTCACTGAAAGAAAATATACTGGATACAAAATTTCCCTGAGCCACTGATGCTCAACTCCATATTGCTCTATGGTATCATGATTGTAACTTGTTTGCCTCTTTCTTTCAGCACAAAATGCAATATTCCTTGGAAGTTTTAAAGATGTAAATTACTGGCCTAAGTGACTATTTTCTTTTTTTCCCTGGCAGCAAGGGCTCAGGAGGAATGATCATTCCTCACTTCTCAATTTCTAGTTTAATTACTACAGTAAGGGAAGTGTTTTAGGTTAGTTGATAGACACTACACAAATAGTGGGTTTGGCAGCTGAAAATAGCAAATGTTTAGAGTATTTGGATCATTTGCACAGTTCTTTATGCAGCTAGTAAATGCAGCGTCTAAGGACGACACACTCCCCAGCAGCAACACTCATTTAGGTTTTTATTCCAAGAATTACTGTTTTGTACTGTTAGCAGACCAGGAAGGAAGCAAACCACTAATTTTTAGATTATGGATCTTCTTGGTTTTTCAAGGAATCATCTTTACATATTGACTGTTTCATAATTATTCATTAAGACATTAACATGTTGCTGGCAACAGAGTCTTCAGTCATTTATTGGCACAGGAGAATCCCAGCATAACAAAATAACTACTGAGTGCAAGAGTTTATTAGCTGCAAGTGCGATTTATTAAGTTATTCTACTTGACTTGACATGTCAGCAGACAGAGCCTTTTTCCATGATCTAGGAAACAGTATATGCACAAACTTGTGTATATATGTATATGTATCAGAGACAGAACAGCATATCCACTGGACTGGAAGGATAATAGAAACTACCGTCTGGAGAAATCTATACACGACCTACCTGGGCCAGTTTTACCTCATTGTCAATCCACAGATCTGTCCAGCAGCAGTCAGAGAATTGATTATTGATTATTAAGAATTTCTAGCTTAATAATGTGTCTTGAGCTGTACTGTATCTAACTCAACTCCAGATGACTATGGTCCCAAGAGGGTACACCTCCAGTCTTACTGGTGGCTTAGAGTGACTGAGCCTTTAGTCACAGGGAAACTCATAACAGCAGGTACATTCTGATTTTGGGGCAAATTTTTACGGAGTACAACATATTTTAAATATCCATTACCTGTTTGAGTTCACAAAGCCCACATCCATCAGCTTGTGGTGAACTTTTGGATGAGGAAGGTTTGAGAAATGTGTATACTGACTTTGGATTATTACTGAGAGAGTGAACAGAATATCTCACTAGGAGATAAATACTTATTTGAAATAGCAGTGTTAATTTATAAGCAAAAGATCTTTCAGTAGCTCTTTTCCAAAAAAGGAAACAAAGAAACAAACAAATCCAGTCTTTGACTAGATTAAAAAAAAAATCCCTTCTTAGTAAAGCTGAAGAATGTACTGATAGCTGTACTTATCTAAGACTGTTATATGTGGACAGACAGCACAACAGCAGGTGCAGTTATCTTTCTCCATGAATTGGCTCCTATGTCACTGGGACTCTATTGGTCACAGTAGCATCAAAGCTTAAAAATCACACACATCCCAGTCATATAATCTGTTGCAATAAGCATAGGAAAGACATTCTGGGTCATGAAACTTTTACCCAAATTTCAGAAAAGTTGCTAGCTCTAGCAACTGACCTAGACAACTTCTATTTCAAACTTCTTTAATGATAGAATAAGCAATGTTTGCCTTTGCCCATTTTCAGTTACAGTAACAATGGTCAACAAATCATGTACAATTATTCTGAAATAAGCTCTGATTAGAGAAACTGGTGCCAAATAAGTTACCAGCATCAGGAGGCATTTGTGATGCAACTACTTCTGATAACGCTGAATTTGGTCTCATATCTGTCTCATCTAGAGAGGGAGCTATTTTCACCTCAAGCTTTCAACCTTCTGTAGAGTAACATTGAACGTTTTCTTCCTTACAGTTATTTCTGCACCTTTTCTAGAAGTAGCCTGGTTTTGTGCTTAGTTATGCAATTTTTTTAGCCAGAAGTTTTCAGCAGGATTTCAGGCCCTAGACTCAATGAGTTTAAGAGTTCAGGCAGGTTCCCTTGTGACTACAACTGAAAATTAGCCTTTCATGTTGAGGGAGAAGTGGAGAGGAAACATAAGAAAACAAATACTTGCCAGTCTAGGATTAATCTTTCCTTGTCCCTTCCTAATCACATTTCCTCAGTTTTTCTGGCCCCTTCCTCCCATTACACTTCTGTTGAATAAACAGATTGTTCCTTTGGGAAAAGCTGCCTCAATTGACATGTTAATGAGTAGGGGAAGAAAAGAAATACGCCTGTTGATCAAAGACCTACCATCCTGTCAGCTTCCAAGGAATAATGCATTTTGGGCTGAAGAATAACGCTGGGGAGAAACCAGGGACTCCTGAACGAATGAGAAACCCTTGTTTTTAGTCTGTCTGATAAGCAGTATAAATACTACCCCTGGCTTCACAAAACACATATTTAATTCTGAAACGGAGAACACCTAGTCAGAAAAACCCACACAAGCAGAACATGTCATTTACTGACTTTCAGATGTGTTTAGGCCAGCTATATGAGCTCAGTTCACAGCGCACCTTCTCCTCAGCATTCTTTCTCCTCTACTTTTTTTTTTTAAAAAAAAGTATGTGATCAGCAATATGTGTGATTCTCTCTCCCATTCTATGGGTTTCCAAAAGAGGGATAAAGAGGATAAATTAAGGTGTCTACAGCAACATATGTAACACTAGAGTCTGAAGTCACTGCTCAGGGTATTTTGCATGAGAGGGAAGAGAGTGCCTGTGCACATTCCAATAGTGATGGATACTCTGTTTCCCTCTCCTGATGTGTTTGCAGGAGAGGTAGTGGCATGTGTTACAGCTCTCTCTTTTTTAGATTTGAGAATACCTCACTTGTAACTTCCCTGCACACCATTACAATTACAGAAGAGACAGTATCTTATTTAAATGCACTGGGAGGTCTCTAACTCTTACTGGTGCCAAGGCTAGGTGGGGAAGATTGAACAGTTTTCCCATTGCCTGTGATTGCAGCCAGAGGATTTATTAGCAAACTAGATTTGCTAATAAGGTCAAGGAAGCCAAAATGCAGGCATGGCAAGGATTTGGGATTCTTGGGAAATGGCATAAAAAATTAAAAATCAAGGGAGTTCAAAGACAGAAAAACAAATACACAGAGAGAGGTTAAGATAAAGACAGAAGAAAATAAAGTGAATTGGGGAAGAAGAGAGACAAACTGAAACCAACATAAGAATAAAACAAGGTATTTTAAAAAAAAATTGTTACAACAGGCAAGTCTGTATTCTGAAAATGTCATAATTATATTTTATAAGTTAAAATACATGGAAAGAGGAAGTGTCACTTTTTTCTACATGCTGTTGCTGCTTCCCAATCTTGGCTAATTTTCTCCAGCCCCCTCTTTTTCCCATCCCTCTATTCTTTTTCCTCCAAAAGGAAAAAAAACCCCAAAATAACATTTCTCAATTCATATACATTCCCAATATATTATCTGTTTCCTATACTTAGTATGTCAAATAACAGTAATGTCTGCTGATGGTGCTGATTTCTGAAAATACAGTTTTCTTAACTGGAATCAACAAATATAAACAAACAAGCAAACAAATATACACATACAAGTGCATATGATTTTTTTGTTAAAAATTGACAGAGAGCTATTTTGCCTTTGCTCCGAATAGTTATCTACAGCATAAATCATTTCACTGGCCATTTTACAGTCATTGTTTCATAACTACTAATCGAAGTGTATTTCAACCAGGCAAGTCTTGCTGATGGGCAGACCAAGTCTGTAACAGCTGCAGATAAAATGGGAATAATATGGAAGGACAGTACACCAGGAATGATTTTCAGAGACACTGCACTGTAGAAAACTGCTGCTGCAACACCCTTCTAAAATGGATAGCACACCCAATCCAGGCAGGGTTAGCTCTGCTTCCTCACCCAGACTAGGAAGGCAGAAGTACCTCCTCTGAATATTTCCCATTTCCTGTGGCCAGGCTTGAGGCAACAACAATAACTTCGAGCCTGAAGTGTGAAAACTGGATTATGCCCAAGCCCAGCACGGAGTCAAGGAAGAAGTACAGCAGGCTCTTGTGGGTTCGAGAGCAAGATATATCACACATGTCACTTCACAGGACTGAAATAATACTGGCCATTCATTACCTTCTCCTCTGAGTCCCCTGGCTGGCAGGTAATAACTCCATCTCGGGAGCCTCCAGCAAATGTTGCTTTGCAGTTTGCAAGCCACTGTTTTCAGAGAAAAATTAACGAAGATACGAATAAGGCCTACTGTTTGATTCAAAGAAAGGCAAGCAGTATTTTAATTTCACAGCACAGCACATAACCAAAAATTTGCAATTGCACCTTTTATTACCACAGTCTGCAACAATTTGCTTTGTATTTCAATTGCATAACTAAGAAAATTAATTAATGAATGAATAGGAGAGAGACCAGGAATATTAAAGATAACAAGTGCTTCTAATATTAAGGGATGCAATAGTTATTTTTTTAGTTCTGGTTCATATGTTCAGGAAGAAACATTCAATGAATCCAGTATCTAAAACAAGTTTTTGTATTGAATGTTATTTTAAACAATGTGAGTGGTTGTGCAGTTTCCTGACATAGCATAAGTATACAAACATATCAAGAACATAAGGTAATTCAGCATACCGAGAGTGTTGCCTCTTTCCTGTTGTTGTATGTGTCCAGGTACTCCTGCAGCTCTAAAACACTGAACTTCAGCTTTTCAAGAAGGCCACAAGAGAGCAGCTAGAGAAATGAAATCAAAAGGTCTAGTAAATATCACTATAAAAGAATACAAATATTAGTATAGTAGAAAGTGTAATAAAGATATTCCAACAGAATAGTTAGATTTACAGATATTAACACTGAAAAATATTTATATTTATGCAGAAATCTACATATAGAGAATACTATACTGAAAAGTCAATAGCAAAAGTTGCACCTATGATAACATGGAATTGAAATTGTGTTCTGTGTTTACAGGATTTGCAGAGGACTTCCCTAAAATAAAATAGTACACAAAGCTTAACCAGTTACTCTCTACAAGCCCTCTGACAATCTAAGGCACACTCTTCCATGGTCACAGCAGTAGGCCCAAAATAACACTTTGCCAGTTCCTACCTCTGGACCTCTCTGTGGGAGGTCACACAGTCCTGATGCTGTGGATAAACATGAGCCAGAATGCAGACAAAGGGAAAGGCCATCTCATTCATTCCCTAATATATACTTATATAGAATCACAGAAGCATTAAGTTGAAAAAGACCTGCAAGATCATCAGGTCCAGCCTTTGACCTACTACCAGTATGCCCATGCCCACTAAACCACAGCATGAAGTGCCACATCTACTTTTTTCTTGAACGTTTCTAGGAATGGTGACTCCACTGATTCCCCGGGCAGCCTGTTCCAAAAGCTAAACACTGTTTCAGTGAAAAAAATTTTCCTAATATCTAACCTGAACCTCCCCTGGCACAACTTGAGTGTTTCCCCTTGTCCTACTGCCAGTTGCTTGGAAGAAGAGGTCAACCCTCTCCTGGCTAAAACCTTTCAGGGAGTTGTAGAGAGCAACAAGGTCTCCCCTCTCCAGACTAAACACCGCCAGCTTTCTCAGCAGCTACTCGTTAGATTTGAGCTCCAGACTCTTCACCAGATCCACTGCCCTTCTCTGAACCTGTTCCAGCACCTCAGTGTCCTTCTTGCAATAAGGGGCCCAGAACTGAACACAGCATTTGAGGTGTGGCCTCACCAATGCCCAGCGTGGGAGGACAATCCCTGCCCGGGTCCTGCTGCCACACTATTCCTGATACAGGCCAGGATGCCATTGGCCTTCTTGGCCACCTGGGCACACAGTGGCTCATGTTCAGCCAGCATTATCCAGCTTAAATCACAGCTGACTCAAATGAAACCACTACACATATCACCATCTTTCATGCTACACTGTGTAAAAAATAGCTTCTCCTTATTTATTTTGAACGCCAATTGGGTCCCATAGGCACCTGTTTTATATTGGGTTTTGGCACACACTCAACCCATTGTAACTATTCTATGATTGTATGATTTTATATTGCCCATCTGTCAGTACTTACCTAATAACATAATGTGGAAGATGAATGGAAATATGGTTCAGAACAGGAGATAACCAATATAGATAGGAGGTGAGTTCCTTTTGACATAGCTGTTCAGGAGTTGCTCAAAAGTGAAACAGCCATTAAATAATACACTGCATTGAAGCACATGCCTTTTGAAAGGTATATACTCACTGTTTCTGCATCTACAAAAAGGGTGGGACATTCTGAACATGATGTCAACATCTGAGAAGACCTCACAAACTTGGAGCCTATTCCTCGCAGGTTGTCTCCCAAGTAACTAGCTGCATCACAAGTCAGGAAGCAGAATCTTTTCTGAATATTCTGGAAAGCAAAATACAGTTTATTACAATATTTACTCAAGTATGAGCTTCTTTCCTCTGTAAACAAATGGCTTGGTTGCTTTTCTTTGCACAGCAATGTACAAAAGAGACCATCTCCCTGTGAAGAACTGAACATCTGCTCTAGGATACTTAATAATAGTTATTATGCCGGAGACAGTGTACAGCTGGGCAGCTGTGAAACTAATTACAGAGTTCATCTACTACTGAAATAGACTCTTTCTTGTAAAGATGAATCAATCTTTATAAAGCCTTTTACCTGCAGGTAGGAGTTTTTTTCTTGTCTATACAGAGTTAACAGAGTTGATCAGCACTTTACTTATCTGTTCATTCCGGGTATTGTTTTGTTAATATTTCACGTCAAGTGGCTAATCACATAATATAATGAACATCCTAATGCCAAACAGCAGCATGGAAGAATCAGAAAAAAACTTTAGTTTTCCCCTGTGGGAAAAACCTTCTTACTAAAACTTTACTGCTGCTTGGCAGGACTCCAGAAAATACTGCATTGCATCCAGGAATTATTCTTCTCAGTACACTTTTTTGGTGTTTTGATTCCTAAACCAGTCTAGTCTTCCAGAAACGGTCTAGTGCTTTTCAGTGGCTAATACATATAAAGTGAGTAATAAATAAAAATAATATATTAACCTTCCAGGAACTGAAATAATGATATTGATAAATACACAGCAGGTTTCATTGTCCAAATATATCTCACTAAAGCCTAGTGCTCAGCAGGTGGGAGTAACATGGAATTATTTTTAAAAATAAAAGTATGCAACATTTTTATTTGATTCATTCCAAGATGCCATAGGCATTTCTCTGAGTAATGCAGTTTAAGACCTGTACTACCATAAGCATTCCTCACTGGAGAGAAGAACTTCCCAAATACTAATCTGGATGGCAGACACAGAGATAGCCTGTTGCTCCTGCACTGGTGTGTGAAGTTAACTACCTAAAATCAGGTGACTGGAATTCAGACTTTATTGATAATGGAAGCTGTTGGATTGAATGATTTTTTTTTAAATTCTAGATAAGCGCTCACATTGTACGTAGGCTGGACATTATCAATGATTTATAAAATGGTCCAAGTTCCTAAACTGACCCATTTCATAACTACTTATCTGTGAATCTCTCTCGAAAGCATCTGAACTGGCCATCTGAACACAGTTAAGATCAGAGAGACTGATACTGCTCTTTCTATTATGTTTCTACCACCTTACTTCAAGACAGAAACAAAGCAGTGTACACCTCACTCAGCACATGGTATAGATTCTCTGCTGTTCTGAGTCTGTAGCAGAGGCAAGGGCCTAATTACTAATTACACCAAATGAGACAAATTATGATTTTTATAAGCAACTAGCAGAATCATCTGAATCATAGGGCTTGGTGACAGTTGGAGATTTACTACTATGATATTTTCTGAAAAGAAAGATTCAGTCCAAGTCTTACCGAAACAGTTGCTGATAAATCTTTTGGCAAAGGAAGGAGATCTAGATTTGATCCTAACCAGAGGAGAAGAGCTAGCTGAGAACATAGAAGTGAAAGGAAATTTAGAAAGGGAGAACAGACTTTGCTAGCTTGGATATTTTTACATCTTTGCAGACTAGGGAAATTAATGCTATGATATAGTTACAATACTGGGTAAAGAGGTCTAGGAGCCATAACAAATATCTTTGAGAACTCACAGAACACTGCAGTATTTACAAAAATAACTTCCTCAGAGCACTTTAGTCACGGCTTCATCAAAAGCCAACCAGTCTACTATTTTTTCAAGAATATATGTTCTTCCCTTCTTTCTTTTTCAGATATTCATAAAAGCAACACAATCTACAGCTAAGATAACGGTCTTCAACAATGATTCAAAGTATCAAATGTGAAATGGTGAGAGTCTGTATTTTGCTATCTATGTATAGTACTTCACTAATTATATTTGTTGTGTAATTACATGGACTAATAGGTCCATAATAAACTGTGATCTCAGCTATGTCCTTCTGGGTGCAGATTAAAGGGGTGGAAATCTATCAAGGAAAGTCTGAATATTCATAACATATTTTAGGAAAGGGGATTACTGTGGATAATAATGCCAACTTCCAGCATAATATGAATAGGTATATGCCTGCATTTAGTCACTGTGCTTTCTGTCCATGTAAATAATAAAATATTCTCAGAAAGTTTTCTTCTTAACCTCAGGTTTCCTCTCCTAGGATAGGAAGAGGACTTTGTGTAACAAAAGGGCTCGACTGTGGAAACTCTTGCTAGATCTCAAATCTACTTATCTTGGAACTGTCTGGTGTGCTGGAATACATTTAATTTGAGGGAATACAAAGAGGCAACCGCAAATATAATCCAGAGATCTCTGACCTATGACTCGTTTACGGGAAAAGTACTTCAGTAATTTCAGGAATTTTAAACAAGTTTAGCATGTTGTGGGCAAACATCCAGCATACCACTAACTTGATGCAGACTGAAATGTAGGTGCCTTGGAAAATGCACTTCTTTCACTTCACTAAGTATTTAGCTGACAAGCACCTACAAACAAGGATTTTATTTCACAATTAAGTATTTTGGCAGTACTTTGCATTTCAAGCCTAGCACATGCTGGGCTTGTTTCTGAAATTTCCTGTTAGTGAGGGTCAAAAGTCAAAGCTAGTGGATGAGTAACAAAGTTTCATGGTGCAAACACAATACAATTCCAGACAAGCTGGGATCTT
>JAOXXN010000001.1:70557436-70577997 GCA_026770055.1 Myrmophylax atrothorax
TAAACTAAAAATATGTCTGTAACTCCAGCTAAAAAATTGTGGCTTGTTGATATTGTTAACATCTTTTTCTTACTCCTCCAATATCAACTGAAGAAAATGAGTAGGGAACCTTCTGAATACAGGGCAAGCACAACAGCAAATGTAGTGTGAGCATACCAGGATTTCGAGTTAAAGAAACGTTTAAGTCTTTCATTACACAGTTTAGTCTTCAGAATTGTGACACCAGTTCCTTTTTACCTCTTCAAAGAGAAGAAAAAAGAACAAATAACTCTCAGAACACGTACACAGGGCTATTAATCTCTCGGACTGAGGTAAGGGCAGAAAAGCTGACCGTGAAGAAACACAGGACTAACATGCAAGTCAGCACTGGGTTTTACTCCTTCCAAATGGTTATTTACTCATGTTTAAAAGAATGCTTATAAGACACCTGTATTTACAGTGGTGTAATGTGTAAAGTAGTTTAATGTGCAGCTAGAGAAGACATTCAACTCCAGTGGAGCAAAGAAGAAACACAATAAGGAAGAGATTCTTACTTATAAGGACAGTCTTAGAGATATGAAAAAATCTTGAAACTGTGTATTAATCAGCAGTGTCATAATTGTATTAATTGTTAATAAAAAGTTGTGTACTCTGAGATCATGGGTACTCAAATTCTGCAGAGTTACCTGGCTGCTGTGTAAACTCCTGGCGCATGCTAAACATCCTGCAGCTGCAGGAGAAGGCATTAAAAAAGGGTTTAGAACTAATTACAGGTAAAACCAGTCATTCTTTAGAACATCTTGTACATTTGACTCCTTTTTTTCCCTGTTATCTTTTTAAAAGATTCTTATCTTTGTGTGCACACAAGTTTTAGAAAGGAGAAATGTATTTCTACTCAATCTCTGTAATTTTTGTTACATTATTGCAGGTGGATATTTCTATTCAGGTGAGTAGGTACAAAACATTTAATAATGTTGACTTTTACATTGGCATGCTCAGATTTCAAGAGATGGAGATAAAAGAACAGATTAACAATAGTTTGAGATTAAAAAGGTTATTTCCTTGTCTCTTGCATTTACTGTTTCAGGCTGTTTGTAAAGTACCGAAGAAAACACTCTTTAAAGTGGATCTGTATTTTATAACTTGCTATGAGGTACATGTTATTTTTATGATAAAACAGGTCATAGAAGACAGTTCTGTGTGAAAATGTAGTACACCTATTCTGCAGTATGCAAAATTACAATGGCTGTATATCCAGGAGTTCATTACTGGTACCGCTCTCAAGAACTACTTACTGCTGCACACAATAGAAACATTTTGGGTTTGTACCTTAAACATCTTTTCTCACCTTAAACAGGGAAGAGAACACATGAAATGTATAAACTGCACAGGAACCATCGGAGTCGCACATGAGCTGGTTGATGTGGCTACGCCAGGCTTCTTCTGCATCGTCACAGGCTGCTGGCTGAAAGGCAGCCAGGATGGCAGAGAAGAATGGTGAGGGAGGAGGGGAGGCATTGCGCTCAGCATCTCCAAAACTGAAGGAGGCAAAAAACGAGGTGATGAAAGGAGAATACCAAGAAAGTGGCAGATAAAATACGCTCTAACAGAGGCATGTAATCACAGGACCAGTTACAGCACCTTTCTAAAAATATTCATGAACTTTCAAATTACTTTTGAAGGTTGACAAGATGTTGGCTACGATGAGGAAAAAGAACACTTGAATTGATTTACTGTACCATCATTTGAAGGAAGAAGGCTGAAACTTCACAGGAGGATAAAGCCCACAAGCAAAAACTCTCCTCTCTCCTCGCTCTCATGTCCTTAAATACAGGCTAACTGCAATCTAACTCAACATCCAAAATCTGAAAGAGCTTGGATGGAAAAAATACGGCATGGAAAAAATCTTAACGCCTTAATGCCTTTTTGTCCAGCCACACTCAACAGCAGCCTTAAGAATATATACTTGGGATCTCTGACAATATTGAGGCTTCCTTTCATTAGAAATCAAAAGGATGACTACATGTCTGATCTGTTGAAAAGGTAGCTAAGTAACATTTCCATTACTGCAAACCTTTTAAAATCCTTCTTTTTATTTTGATTAAATGTATTACATGCAAAGTGACTAACTGCATATATAAACATTGTATCTTGTTTTTTCTAGAAAGAAGAGCTTGGTTTTGGTTTTAGGGTTTTTTCAGTTGTGTGATAATTATGCAGGCAGGCAGGGTATTGCTCCAAATTCATGAGAATTTTACAACTCCTGTGGCCAAAACAGTCATTCTATTTACCATCACCTTGTTATCACTTTGTTGTACAGTGTAAAAGAACTCCTATGAGTAATAGCATATACAAGTACCTAGTAAGAGCAAATTGTTCCAGCCTGTCAACCTTCTCTTCAGTTTCTGTCATATCCAGACTAAGGCTATCACTGCATTCAAATGCTCCAGGGAGTTCATTTGTAGACCCTGAAAGGTCATCCTCATGGACTGCTATATCTTGTTCTTCATGTACAGCTTCAGCCTAGGGGAGTGAATGATGATGTCTTAGAAAACAGCAAATTAGTAAGTTAATTCCACTAATAAATAGAAAGCATTTAATGAAAAAACTCACCTGACAATATGTTAAACTGCACAGATATAAAGACACATTATAAATTACATTAATCAAGTTACACTTCTTCAAAATACTGAATTTGCTTAACTCACTGTCCTGGATAAATATTATTTTAAGGCATTTCTTCAACTTATCTAGCAAAGAATTTCAGATTTCAACGCATTTGGCAACATAGCAGGGACGGAATTTTTCAGGGAAAACAATAGAGTTCTTGTTACCATCAGGCTGCTCTTGTCACTTAACACTTGATAATGTCCAAGAGTGTATTAGAACCTCTCAAAATGTATTGAAAAGAATCACTGCCTGGAAGACTATGTTTAGAATTGAGATTTAATTTTAGTATGGCATTTACATTCAAGAGGAATACAAAACATTCTACAGGGCATTAAAAGGATTATGCTTCTCTCAGTTCCTTCCTTTTTCATCTCTTAGCATCCAGATTTCTTTTTCATCTGTTAGCATCTAGGTTTCTTTTTGAAACATTCTGATTTCTCTTGCATTTTCAGTCTAAACAAATTTTGTTTCATTTTTAATCTTTTGTCTTTTGTCTGCATCATTCATAGCATCCTGCAAAGCAGTTCCTTTAGGGATGACTGCAGTGGAGAGCTCAAATGTTTGGGCACATATGCCTATGTGCATGCACACACACGTGTTAGGAATTGGTAGAGAGGGAAAACTGTGACAAGTGGAATTAGAGGAGGAAAGTGGCCCTTTGCAGTTAACCAAATCTGCTTGGACCCTACAGATAAATTCTGGGGATTTGCACTTTTAAAAATTAAACAAGACTTGTATCAGAAAGGACCAGATCAGAAATTTAGTAGGAGAATGCTTTTTGATTTATTTTATAAGCAAAAGAGATAGGAATAGTTCTGAGTTCAGGGTGAATGAAATGAATCAGAGCATAAGCCATCTTGAAAAGAGAAATAAAACTTATATGGCTGAATTATCAGAATAGGAACCAGAGCAGCTGCTAAGAAGTGTAAAGGTTTCATGCTTCTTAAAGAAGTAATTAGTATTAACCACTTTCAAATATTAAATATTAGCTTGAAAGAACCATTGGTATCTTCACTGCAATGACAGTGTTTGTATGAGGAAAACACATTTTGATAGGATAGGATAGGGGAGGAAAAAAAGGAAGCAAACACCTCTCACCCACTGGAATCCAATATAATGCCCCGAAAGGAAAATAAGAAGTGGACTCTGAATATTCATGTGAGATTGTAGTATACTTCCAGAAATCTGTGAGTTTAGATAACTTAAAAAATATAACATAGCATCATCTGAATCTTTGTGTCCCTCATAGCATTATCCATTTGCCTTCTAATAAGTTCGGTATTAATTACTGTGCTCACTATCTTCGGTAGAAAATAAGTTTAACTAATTCTATCCCATTAACAGTAATATCTGGATTTTGGCACTGCAACATTTGAGAAGAGGCCTATATAATCAATCTGTTTCTCTCATTTGCTGCATCTGTTTAAAGGCTGTGGTGATATTTTTGGTTTTGCTTATGATGCAACAACTAAACATTTTTGTACAGCGCTAATGAAGTAAAAAAATTTTCCTCTGCATTGCTGACATACCATCAGCTCTCTGAAAAGAAGGACTCAGAGGAAAAGAGAAACAGGAAAAGTGCTCAGATTTTGTGTTATCAAATTATGTAAAAATAATTTAGGTGTAAGTTTCAAGTTTTCTGACTAAAACCTGGGTAACTTCTTCCTTAAAATAAATAAAACCCCAGACATTTAACTTTGTTTACAAAATGTGTTACTCCAATATGTTTTGAGATAAAACACAGAAGTATGCAAACTAGAGGAAAATATCTTTGAGGCAAAAAACTCACTAAGAAGGCAATCTGTGGTTATCCATTCAAACCTCTTTGTAACATGGGTAACCTGGGTTCCATTTTTCACCATTATGGAACTTGTACCAGGACTAGCTAAAGTTTCCTGTCAACTCCACAAGAAACTACTGTGATTTTACACTCTTCACTTACTTTTCCCAAACTTTTCATTTTTTTTGATAAACATTGGCACGTGGAACATTAGATAAACTTTGACAGTAAAGATACTAACTCCCAGGCACATATGAAACTCCTGAAGTGTGACTTGCAATTGTTAATGTGCACACCAACAGCTATTGCAGCTGGATGAATGAGATCAGCCACAGCCACCACCTGCATTTGTTCTGACTGCTGCTTCCTGAACTGAAATTCTGCCAGCTTCTGCTGTTTATGGTTGTTATGTGGTTACTTGTCTACCAACAGTTGTTTTGACAAATGATAATGAGTTTACCTTCTCCACAACCACTATTTGGAGAGGTTCCCTTCCTTTCCTATCCTTACCCACACTTCCCTCCTCCTGTCCTTTCTTCCTCCTGCAGAGGTTTCTGGCACAAACAATTTGTTCAACATTCAGCACAGTTCCAGCCTCCTTTTCTGTGAGCTCATCAAAGAGTTTCTATTACTTCTGTTATCTGCAGTGCTAGCAGTACTGTATCAATTCTTTGTGTGGCTGCATTTGGAAGGGACCAAGGGCAGGAAGTGGAATGAAAGCCAATGATTACTCAAGACATATTCTTCTCCTACCCCAGTCTGATACACTCTGCTCTCTCCTTCTGCAGAAGTCACACAATTTAGACATGACTGAGAAGCTTTACTGACATAAGGCAACAGTATCATAAAGCCACTAATTCACACACAGACTCCATCCCAGATTATATTTCTGGAGGGACACTGAGAGGAGTAGGTTCACCTGCTCTCTCACAAGCAAGTACTATCAAACAGAAAATTAAAGAAACCATCCCCATGTTGATAATAATTTACCAACCTTACTCTATGGTCATCTTCTGATACAATTCTCTGAAATCAACTGTGCTGAACATGGCTGTCGTATCCTTGCAAATCCTTCCTCTCCAACCCCCAGGATGGCTTAATATTGTGGTCATGAACTTAAAATTTCTGAGTGTCTGCCAAAAGGCAAGTACTGAATCCAGTGCATGCAACCTTACAATAGGTCCCCACACACAAAAAAATGCCTGAGAATACACGCACACACCCACCACATGAGTTGGCATATCATTCTTTTAAATCAGCATGAAGAACAAAGAATATTCCCTTGGGGCTGGAACTTGTAGCCAGTTCATGAATTTGTCTTCCAATGAGCTTGTCGTATTTTGGTGCATGTGTAGCACAACATACTTAAGAAACAATAAATAAAATCTTTTCATGAAGAAAGTGTAAATAGAAAGGAAACAGTATGAAAGTGGAGGAGCAGGAGCATGTATTGTACTATGACAATGTACTTGAATGTACTTGATTTCATAGATCAAATCCTTTATGAAAGTGTAAGCAAAAAAAATAATTGTAGAAGTGTTATAAAAAATACAGTCCAGTTGGAAAAGAAAGAAAAAGATGTATTCACCTTGGCTCCTTCAGACACTTGGAGATTATTCATATCGGGCAAAGACACATCAAAGCCGGATGTTCCTATATTAAAATGATGAGGGTCTGCTGAAGTTGTGTCACATGATGTAGAAAGCGAGTCAATATGATTTGCATCCTCAGATGGGGAAAGATTTATAATCTGTTTAAAAGACAACAAAAGCACAAAAGAACTAAGTATACAGCTACCCTACCACACACTGCTTTCATGAGCATGCAAAGCAGACACTGCCTTAAAGAGCAGTGATAATGGCTCTCGTAGTTTGTACACAGACACAACTTTTTCAATGTTTCTGTCACAAGAACTTGATTAAAAACATCCCAGAAGTGAACAAAGAAAATCTGACACAGTTTACCAACCTGGAGTCTTGTATTTCTTTAGGAATTAAATACATCAGAAATATTTACTACTGGCCAATTGTGCAAAATTCTCACGCAGTAAAAAAGGGCAAATAATAAGATATGTTTCTTGTGTTACAAACTTTGCATTAAAATTCCTGTTTACTTTTGCAAATAAGGGAAAATGCACCCACCAATTTCAGCTGATGAGATCACACCCGGGCAGGGGAAACTAAAAGCCCAGCTTATTTAAAAACACGACACTTTTTTTGCCATTAAATTTCAAGTTTGCCACTTACTAGGTCTGAGTTCTCCAAGATTTGGCTGGTGGTCAGGTCCTCCTCCTCTGATGACTCATCGGAGTCCTCATGGTTCATTTTGTTCAGGCTGGGCGTGCTCCCTGAGAGCTGGCTCTCCTCCAGCAGCTGCATGTCACACTTGTCCAGGCTGTCCAGGGACCGTCTGCGCACTCCCCAGTTGAAGTTGTCCATGCTTTCACCCTGAAATCAGATACAGTTTCAGCTTTCTTGATTTAAAACTAATTGTATGCAAACACCTAATCAAAGTTAGCTCCAGAAATATTTTTATGCAAAATATAATAAAAACTGGATATAAGCATTATTTTGTTTGTTCACCTGGAGATAAGAGCAGAAGCATGGAAATGGCAGTTAAATGAGCTTTCAGTCTTTTCAGTATTAGTTGTTTCTCATGCATTTGCTAATTTAAGAATATACACTCCTCAATACCAGGAGAGCAATGACAGGCAAAAGAAAAGTTTGAAAGCAACTTTAGAGGATTTTTCCATGACGTTTAAAAGTATTAGGAGCACGGTTCATACCAATGGTTCAATTACAAAACTTATGTTAAAGCTTTCAGATTATTTGCATTATATACATAACTATAATGGTGAGTAGATTTGAACAAACCCCTCCTTTACGCACAAAATGTGCTAAAGCAGCACACCTTATTCTACGCCCATGTTGCTTATTTTTGTAACTTGAATCCATTTGAATTAGTTGAAACTATATTTTGAGAGCAGCCTGATAAGCACTGCCTGGGATTTACACATTTTCAAAACGACACAGTCAAATTGACCAACCACTTTATACTGACTTTGAGTTCTGCTCTCACATGCAGTTACATAAAGCTGAGTGCATTAAGCAAATTGCATAACCATTTGCTGGGCTGATAAAAGGATCACTTGACCTCTTTCATGTATAAAAATGACAATTAGTTTTCCACCATTTTTCCATTTGTGTACTTTATATATTTTCCAGTGGACTGTACGGCTTTTCCCTAATCCTCACTCTGTTCCTATGTCTAACCAGGTTCCCCTCCAGCAAATGCAGGACCATGTCCACAACTGCTCCTGCTACGGACCTGCAGAGGCACAAGGGGCAACAAGAAAGGTCTCCCCAGAAGTATCCAGCTGCAGTTTTGGGTACTTTAGCTGTGTGAAAGCTTTCAATCCTGCATCAAAATGGGAAGGCAATTTATAGAGAAAAATGTTTCTTTGTAAGGTTCAGGCTGACTTTAGAACAAGACTCTGTAAGTTGCAACATTCTTAAACAAGTAAGTCAACTGCTGAAAATTCAAGCCGACAGTGATCTTTTAAATATTAAGTTGACAAAAATACAATTCTGTCTAAAAAATAATCCGTGACTATGAACCCTTCCTTGGTTTATGCAGATCAAAATTATGTGCAATCACAGAGAAAGAGGTCTCAGTTGAGTAAGGTCCCTTCAGCAGAGTCGTGATTTTAAACATTTGAGTAATCCCCATTCAGGACTACTCAGACATTTACTGAATAGGGACCAAACTGCACAAAACGCAATGAATTGATTTGCAATCTTACCTCCTTAACAACCAATAAAATTGCACGAATTGATCTTACTTTGCATCCTTACCCTTTAATGCAATTGACCATGGAATATGAATAAAAGGAGGGGAAGTTCAGTTTTGTGATACTAAGCTCACTGTTCATAAACAAATACGATGAAAATAAAAAAAAATATTTTTTAGGAAAAAGATAACCCAGAAATGCAAGACCTGTAATTCACAAGAACATTTAAAACTAAGGAATGCACTACAATAAAGAATGAAAGAACATGAAATTCTTATGAAGCCTGATGTATTACTAGAAGAACCCTGTGTTTTCATCCTGTGACTGGTATCATATAGTACTTTTGTAAGGCAAGAGAACAGCATACATCTAAGTTTTAATAAATTAAGCTTCTTTAAATCATAAAAATCACTGTTCACTTCCAAGCTATTTATTTTAACAAGTCCTTTGGTTGTCCATCCTCCCCCACAATGGTTGGAGGACACATGCAGCAACGAGACGTCCTCCACAAACACATCAGTTACTGAACTAACAAATGACAAAATGACATAAATAGGCAAGCAAGCAAAGATGACTGTCACCACACCCTGATCCTCATGATGCCTAGTAAAGCTATCAGTAAACTGCAGCCCATGTCTATGGAATATTTCCTGGTGCAGTTTTATTCTACAATGTCTTAAAGAAGGAAGCCAGCAATAAGAAGAAAAATGGAAAGGGACACTTTCAGGGCATGCAGTTAGAAGGGGTAGTGAATTAAAACATAGGGAAAAGGGTTAAGAGAGATGAAACAGTGTAGCTCAAGTACCCATAGTAGGTGGAATAGCATAAGTTTGCTACAGGGGCACCCATAATCATTCAGAATTGAAACAAGAGGTCAGCACAGGTCTATGAAGATGGAGTTGTTGTTTTTGTAGTCTGTTAAGCAATCTTTCTTTCACAGTTAACAAGAAGAGCAAAGATGTATTTGAGAAGCTGTTCTCCAAAGCAAAGCTCTCTCCTATCTGGAAAATCATCAGCAATAAACACCAACTCAGCAGAAAACAGCTACATGTTATAAATGTGTCTGGCCAGCAGTGAAGCAGGTACCACACAGAACTTCCCACAATCCCCAGCCTCTGGCAAAGGAACGGATGTGCCCATGCAGCTGCTCTAAACTTTATCATAACCCAGGGGAAAGGAGAGACAGGAGGGCAGTAAAAAGGGAAGTAATCCTATGTAGGTGAGAGCAGTAAAGCTCTGCCAGTAAGAATCATGCAAAACCTTTTTCACACAAGTTTTCATCCTTACCATGTTGTGAAAGTATGCAAAGTTAGTGGAATCACTGAAATATTGTAGGGTATAGGCAGAACTGTTGTGGAACTGCATGGTAAGCAGTAGTTCAGTATGGCTGTATCTTTTAGTGCACAGGCATTTAAACACAAAGGTTTGTTGGGGGTTGTGTTTGCATAATAACTGATGTACAAACTATCAGAAACCAATATGCAAAATGCTGTGGTTGCTGATTTTTTTATCATTTGTACAACTCATTAGAATTCTTTATCATTTTAGTTCTCTCTATACATGAGAAACAGCAATTTAGGTCCAAAACTCGCAACTGATGCATCTTTACAGTTTTCTTCACAAGGTAAAGGAGTCCAGCAAAGTTGGTAGGCTCATACAGCTGAATTAAATTAAGCTGTAGAAATTAATTTATTTATTCATTTAAATTCAGTCTGGTAAGCAACTTTCTTAAGAGGTCTCAGGCATCAGCTTCAACAAGATGTTAGCAGGAGGCAATATACCACAACTGAAAAGTTAGAAATTGTATGTAATTTGCCCTTACAAACAAATGGCTCAAACTTTACTCTATTATAAATAATGAAGTTTCTACATATTCATGCACAAAAGTATCAAAAGGAGAAATGGCTCAATTTGAAAAACATTGATATTAGAATTAATATATTTTAAAATTTGTGAAGACTGTTGAACATGTCAAAAAAACCCTTAAAATTAAGCAGAATTTTTGAAAAAGACCTCAAGAATATTTCTAATCCAAGACAAAAAATGAAGTACCTGTCAGAAATGCAAGCATCCCCCACCTCACGCTCCACACACACACTGAAGGAGGGAGGCAACAGCAAAACTATGATGTTATTCTACAATACAAATTTGCAAGAAGGCATAACATATGCTGGCACATCTGAGTTCAAGTAGCATTCTTACCTGAAGCTCCTGGGTAGCAGATATAACAGATAGAAAAACAAATAGAAAGAATCTATGTAAAATTACTGTATTAAAGACATCATAGACAAACATTTGCCTACAATTGTATCAAATATTATCCAAAAAACTTCAACTCTTCAGCCTATCTTTCAAGTTTGAAAATAATTATTACTTGCTTTTACATCTTTATGAAATTTCAAACAAGTACATCTTGTGGTCTGGGGATGATTTATGCATCACTGGCCTGTTTAAATCATATGGTGTTTTTTGAAAGACTGAGGTTGCTCTTGCTAGCTTAAGTTTTCTAACACTGTTTTTTCATGTTTATGAATATACCAAATTCAGATATGATAGACATAACAACAGTTTCAACTCAGCCATTGGAGATGTTGCCTCTTACACCAGGTCTGAATTTGACTAAAATATCTGTTTATTTTTAAAACAGTAGAGTAAGTCAGACTGGACTAACCCCTGGAATGCAAGGTTTCAGATCCATTGCAATTTAAAAACTGTATTAAGTAAAAGACTACATTTTTCATTTTACTTCACATCAAACTAGAGAAGCTTAATATTTACTACATGGCCAACTTAAGACAATTAGGATATCAATTAATTTAGGCCTCAGTCTTGAAGTTAGCCACATGTATAAAAGAAATCTTTGCAGGGTCACAATCCATGATGGTAAATTCATTTTGATAGGAACTGTTCTGCATAATTATATATATACTCTCTATATGGTTTTAACTGGTGAAGAGAAAAAACAAATTCCTGAATTTCAGTGGACAAAAAATTATCAAGTGATATTCAGTCAAAATTGCAGTCTCAGATCCTTGTAGTATCTTGAAAGCACTTAAGACACAGAAATTACTGCAGCCAGTATATTTCTGACAAAAAACCTGGCACTGTTGTTTTATCATTATCGATTTTTGGATCATTAGAGCTCTTTCATAGTATTTGTCTAATGTATTTTAAACCATTGCTGCCAACTATCCTTTTTATTTTTTTAGCAAAGTCATGGGCAGGTGTGAGCCAAAATGACTGTATTTTGATACAGAAATTCCTGACTTGGAAAAATAAGGACTTTGTGACTTTTTGTTTTCCATTCCTTCATCCTTTCTCTTCATTGGGGAAACAAAAGAAGTTCCTATGTACAGGTGTTCACACCTGAGGGGTCTGTTTTCCTTAAAATTATTTTACTACTGTAATACAAATAGGTAGAAAAATGATTATTTCTACTTATACACATGTTCCTCTCAGGGCTAAGAGGGATGCCTGAGAGAACTCATGTTAAAGCTGAGTTCAGATTATGACAAGACCATTTATTAAACTGTTAGGTTTGCTAAACATCTGCACCTTAAGTCCTTCAAATGAGCTAACAATTTCTGAACTTTTAAATAGCAACAAAATTATTAGACTTGTTTGGCAATGGATATTAAATTTTGGCCTTTCCCAACCAAACAGGTATAGGCAAGGTTAAAGGCTGTAGTCCCCAAAAATTCAGCAGTTCTTCAACTTTTCCCTCTCAGCAGTTTCAGCTCAAGGTGAGCTGATAGGCTTCACCTGTCAAGGCTTGATCTGGGCCCTGAGGATTTTGTTTAGCTCCTACAGGAAATGATGAAATCACAGACACCTAAGCAGAGTGGAAGGTACAGCTCTCTAAGCATTAGTGATTTCATCAGCAGTTGCAGGAACAAAAGCAGCCTGAAGGCCTGAATTAATGTTTCGGAGGGTTACTTATGAACCAACAGATTTGGAACAATTTCATTTTATAGGTTTTTAATGAGCAAATATATTTTTGTTAGCAATTTAGACCTTTAAAATTGCATTTAAAATAAATTCATGTAAAAGTAAATTCACTGAAAAGGTCCTAGAACAGAGGCTTCATTTTCCAGTAACAGTTTTGCAGTGTTTCCTAAAGCAGACTCAGAAAGGAAGGGTGTGGTAGCCTTTTACTGTTATGCTACTCAAATAAACACTAAGTGAACATTATAAATATTCTGAACTTAAAACTAAGTTTATAGTTTAGCAGTTAAATTTTATGTTGCAAGAAGAGTAGTGTTTAGTACAAGTATAAAAGCATTTTAATAAAAAAGCTGTTTTAGAGAAAACATACTGTACCTCTCCATCTTCCAGCTCAACATCTAGGAAATCAAAGTCCCTAAAGACTCTGAATTGTTGTTCACTGTTTGAATCATCCATGTTCTCCTGCTCCCTCGTCCCGTCTTCTGAAGACACCAAGCTCGTCTGGTGCTCAATCAGATCCAAATCACCACAGGAAGAAAAAATCACCTATAATTCAAAGAAGTTCTCTTGTAACAAACTGTTCCCTCTGGTTGTTTCTTCCTAAAAGCTGTAATTGGTTATTCAGAGGACTGTATTTCCAGTACACACCTAATTCCTTCACTGAGTATTTTTAGAACACTCTTTATTATTTATGTTGGACAGGTGCCTTCAGATTAAACTTGTACAAAGAAACAACTTCATACTGTGGGAACATGTCCAAGAATATTACAGCTACCTCCTAATGGCAGCAGATTGATGTTGCCAGGATGTTTGTATACACAGATAGGAACAAAATTCAGAGAGCTTAGAAGAGAAAATACAGTCAAGGGGGTAAGATAGTAACTTCATTAAAAAAACCCTCTAGTTAAAAAATGTTCAAAAATACATCAAGATTAGAAAATACAAGAAGCTCTAATTTTTTCTTTCCTACTGAATATACTTACATCTGCAATTTAGTTGCAAAAATTAAACAGTTCCTGTCTTTCAGAAACCAAGGGCCTGTTCTCCATAATTCAAGTTACATACACCATGTTTGAAAACATTCAGAAATTTTCCTTTCTCTGTAGAAGATATTTAATAACTATTTTAAGAGCTTCCCACCATGGATGATCTATTGCCCATTTCCTGACACCAGATAATATTAATTTTTAAAGAGTAACATCAGACCTTCTGTCTAATGGAAAAATCAGACACATGCACCCTCCCCTCATTTTATTTCTGTAATTTGATTTTTTACTTTATTGAAGTTCTAGATTGGTAATACCAGAGGTCATTACTTTCTACCCACTGAGATGGCATAAGTACAGCCTATAGCATCACAGATCTCTCACAGGAAAACCATACATAGCTCTGAAAGTAAATCTTTAAGTGAGAGGGCCATTCACTAACTGGTCTGTGCTGAGAAACACAGCCTGGGCCAGTACAGAGGCCAGTGGTAGTATTCTGACATGAAAACTAAGCAAATCTGGTCAGCAACTCTGGGAAACACAGTTCTACACTTTTGAAGTTTAGGACACGATGGAACAAAGAAATGGTCAATACAAGGCTACTTACTGAAGGGTTTTTACTCAGCCCAACTTCCTGACCACACAGGGAAAGGACATGCACCAGCTTTTCCTTTGTTCTTTTCTAGAAAACAAGATGTTTCTCAAGTGAGCATTTTTTTAACCACCCATTTTTCTGGTGGCTTGAAACATACATTAGTAATTTTTAATTAGGAGGAACCAACCAAAGAATTAGTCATTAAGTGCTCAAAGGATTGCTCTCAGAGCAACTATGCATCAAGGAAACATAAAAATAGCTGTTAATGATTTTGTTGTTTATTATATTTAAATTAGTCTATGAAATCCATTGAGCATGATAAGGAAATACTGGATTATATGCATCACTGCAAAAAGACAGTTCAGAAGTGTAAAATTAAGCACATGCATAATGTTTTTTTTTTCAGAATTGAGCCTGAGTCGCTGCTATATAACCTGCTATATTAAGAAAAGAGCAATAAATACATTTAATCTGCATGGATTTATTCTAACTGGCAGATAAGCAAAATCAGTGAGGTAATCAAACATCACCTTTAGGAAAATTTTTCTTTTTTCCTCAATTTCTCAAGTAAACAACACTTTCAAAGTTGAACATGATATCTATCTGCTCTCCTTGCTAATATCTGAACTCATCTGTCATTTTTAGTTAAATCTGACCTACACTTAACAGGTCTTAAAGAGATGCATTTCCTGCAAGCTGAAAGAAAAACAAAGATGTCAGGATAGAAGACAGACATAACTCAGTCCATTTTTGAGTCCAAGAAGGACATTCAGCACACACAGTCAGATGTTGTGCTGCCACTGCCCCAGCCAGCCACGAGCACTGCACAGGGCACAAGCATTTAAGAACCAAAGTGTGTGTTAATTCATCTGCTCTAATGCAACTTGCTAATGAATTGTGGGCTACCTACCTGAGAGTACTGGGGTCTCTTCCAGCTCACAGGAACAAGGACGTTGGAGTTAGATCCCGATGAGGTTGAAGAAGTGCTCCGGGTGACAGCCATTGCCCTGGGTTTGCCATCCCGTCCAGAAGAACTTTGCAGCTCATCATACCGCCTCCCAATAACTGGAGTCTGAAACAGAGATAATTATTCACTAGTACCATGCCTCAGGATGAACTTGTAACAGCCATATTGCTTCACTTGGAGGAAAAGATTGCTCTAAAAATCATATACAGGGATAAAACAGGGAGTGCACTAAATTCCATGTCACTTGGTATGTTTGTTATTTCCCTCTGTGGACATCTGAGTAACAACTGCCATATTTAGTAGCTAGTGCTTATGTTCATGGATGGATAACACTCAAAGCAATGTGACACTAGTTTGCGACATGAGAACCAGTAAAAAACTCCAGAAAGCCTATGAAATGTACCGTAAATCTGCACTTCTTCCACATGTTTTTTACTACTTTTTTTTTCCTAAGAGTGATGAAGACCTTGGCCCTTTTCCAACAAATACTGAAATGCTTTCTTGGATTGAAAACAGGACGATCAACATTTTCTAGAACTATACCTACATGAACAGCAAAAAGTACCAGCTGCCTTTTTATATTTATATGTCCTTTTAACCTCAATATCTCATTATTATCTATATGAAATAAACCTATAATGCTGCAAACAATCCTGCAGCCTCACAACAACAAAGTGAGTTGCCCATTTAAGTCTATAGGATCATTCAGTTCTGTAAAGTTACAGGACGCACAGGGTTTGCAGGATAAAGACTGCTGTACCAAAGTCAAGTTAGAAGTCAGGCAGTACTCCCTTAAAGGGTATGCTCTGTGTTTAACAGAGACAACACTGGCATCCCAGGATACATATAGTGTGCTTATATATTACAGCTCTTCCACCATACAACTAAAAAAAAAGTAGTAAAAATCTGGAAAGAGCCCTCCAGCACAGGTCACTAAGTATGTGACTTTGAATCAAAAAGAATTAGAGAGACTTTCAGTTTGGTAATTTTCCTTTCCTAGTTTTTTAGCTTTCTGAAGGAGTTGCAACACATGTTTTGGCATTATCAAATAACAGAATTAAGGTGTTAAGTAGCAAAATTACAAAAAGTACCTCTGAAATATCAAAATGAAACTCTAAAGTCTTCCCTGGCAGCTCCTTGGAGGCACTGTTCCAGACTCGATGTATTTCCATTTTTGAAAGATCACTATGTTGATAGGGAGGTAGAACTAAACTGGCAGAACGAGAAACTACCAATTTCAGGATATTCAGGGCTTCTCTCCAGTGAATGCTCTAGAAACAGGTAGATTTAATCAGCCAACAGAAATCAAGATTCATACACATTCAAGATTATTTACATTTTATAGTCATATTTTTTGCCACATAATAAAAAGGTAGAATTGGAATAGTCCTATCCTTTCTCTCTCTTGGCCAGTGACAAGGTACGTACTTGCAGAGTAATTTCAACAGCAGAGACCAAGACTTGCCCAAGCTGTCATTGTTAGGGAACTGGCCTGCAGCCTGAGACACCTGTGGACAAGGCCAACTTGGCAAAGAATTTAAAATCTCCTCCCTGAATGCTTTAATCAGTACAAATAAATATAAGGGCCATTGCAGAATCCCCATTTAATTAGAAAGCTGAGTTGATACAGGTTCTTTACAGCTGTGAATTCTTAGTACAAACATGTATTTTTCACTTGTCAAGAATCAGGGAACAGACATCTCTGAAGGGAAGTGCTTATGCCACATCTCCCTCATGCTAATAATTAAAGAGTGGTCACCCAGGCTCTGCATGGTATTAATCTTGCTCCAAGGTACTGTAGCTGAAGCTTAACCCTTCCCAC
Organism: Myrmophylax atrothorax; assembly: GCA_026770055.1. Classification (NCBI taxonomy): domain Eukaryota; kingdom Metazoa; phylum Chordata; class Aves; order Passeriformes; family Thamnophilidae; genus Myrmophylax; species Myrmophylax atrothorax. Next base: position 70,573,971 of record JAOXXN010000001.1, read on the forward strand.
ACAGCTGGGCATCTTATCTGGGAATGCACAGTCTGTGAGGCATCAGGATGTCTGTAAACTCGGTACCACACTACACAGATGCAGCCCTCCCTCTGCTAATCTAGTCTTAAATTCTTATAAAGAAAATCAGCTTATATTATTAAACACTGCTTAAGTCCCTATATTAAATATAAAAAAGGTACTTACCTGTACGTATTTTTCAATGGTTTTTAGCACTTCCACGTTAAACTGTTTCACAGGAATAGCTGACAGGTCCATGTAACTAAGAAGACTGTAGATCATCTGTAAGATGGACTGTTGCATACTGGGAAGGCCCTTTTCTAGTAGCTGTTAAGAAAAAAAATGTGAATACAACTGAATTTTGAGACATTTGTTCTTATGGAAAAAGCTACTAGTTTCATGAATACTATTTGTACTGTTAATCTCTCTTCACTCACTGATTTTGCAATGCCATTTTACAATCATTTCAGGACTGATAATGATACAGGTGTGAAGTACTGAAGACCTTAAGTTGGGAAAAATGCTAGCCTGTTACATTTTATATATGCCTGCCTTAACTTATCCAGAAAACACATTCAGCAATTGAGTAAACTGGTAGGTAAAATTTACACTGTAACTGGGAAAGAACATCCAATAAAAACAGGAAAGTATCTTTTTATGTCTACATTTGCTGAAAGTCAATGAGAAAAAAGAAAACATGCTGAAGAAACAAAACTACTACTATTCAGACACCAATAAATATTTATCCAAATATACTTCACTGCCAGTGCTCACTGCCTGTAACTGCCAAAGAAACATTTCAATTTAAGGAGGAGATGGAGTCCCTGGGCTCTCTTACTGTAGAGACTAATACAAAGAAGGGTTTGAGCTGAATCCCGGAATTTTGGGACACCTACATGTAGATCCTGGAATACCACAGTGAACCTTGGAAAGGCAACTGAGCTTGTATCTGTACATGACAGTAACTCCAGATGCATAGGGACAGCTGTGATATATTCGTATATGTGTGAAATATCTCATCTGAAAATTTTCTGGAAGCCAGCATGTTTTTTCATTGGTGACAGACACCGTCACACCTCCCAGATTTCAGTTATGTTATGCTGGAGATTACTAGCAGCTCAATACCTCCTTCCATTTAGGTCGACAAAAAAAGTTCTAACACTGGCTACTAGAGCTATTAGGACCTAGGAAACAACCACTTACAAACACTCTATGCTGCCTTATGTCTTCCATCAGAGAAAAATTTCAACTGTTATCTAAGTGGACTTGTTTTTTAGCTGTCTTTGCTGGTCTGAATGACAAGGTTCCTCCTTCTACTGACTGAGAACACTTCATGTCAGACAAATTGGAATGATCAGTTGCGACACACCTATCTTACCCCACTAAATATTTTCTGATTTCTTTCATCAGAAAAAGCAAGTAGTAATTAGTGATTCATAAAACAAAGTGGGCAAATTCTATTAATAGCATAATAAATGGAACTCACTATGTTTTATCTATTCTTCCACAAAAGACAGCAAGAATTTTTCAATTAAAGGTACTACATGGCATTGAGCTTCAGCCCTTAGATACCTCCAGCCCTACAGATACTGTTATTGAGAGATAAAATGTGCTTAGCAACTCTTCTTCAGAACAGGGTTATAGACTTTTTCTTGCTTTTTATTAGGATCAGACAGAAAGGAAAGTTTTTGTTCTCTGACAGAGGCTTCTGCATCAGACAATCCCTTTTGGGACAGGAAAAGGAATTCTTGAGAAATAACGGTAATTTTGTCTCTGTTGCTGGTTAGAAAGCAGTTGCAGGAACTTTATCTCTGAAAGTTTCTAATGAATTTAGTTAAACATTTTGAGGAAATAAAGAAGGCATTTCAGAAGCCATGGCTGATGGACAAGCCATTAGTGGAATAATGCCTGGTATGCTTCCCCTTGCAATAGTCTCTGCTGATTCCTTGGTTTTGAACAGGTTAGGAATGCTCATGCTTCTGTCACAAGCAATCTTCTATCTAACAGGGAGGAGGTGGAAAGATCTACCATGATCATATTACTATGCACTATGGTTTCTTGTCCCTTCTTCTGTATTAACAGTATTAGTTAATGAGTCCAAGCATGGCCATGGACATAATGAGTCACTAGTTTAACAAGTGACCCATGTCAATTCAGATATGCTCCTAGAATGAGTGTGCTCTCATGATAAAAGGTTGACTTTTAAAAATTAATATGCAAAAGTCTAACATAAAAAATCAAACCAACCTTTCAGTAATACATTTGTATGCTGATTTTGGTAGTGGAGGTTTCAAGTTCTACTGAACTATTAAATAGTGATTTTTCCCTCAACTGTACACGGAAAATGCCCCCATATTTTTCTAGAATAAATTATAATTTTTCATGAATGGATCATATGTAAAACTGAATAAAGGGCACTGCTTGTCGCTGCAAGGTCTGGATAATAACACATTTGAAATGTCTTATTTATGCTAGAATCCTATCTCTTGATGACAAGCAATTACCTGCCATCAAATATTTTAAATGCAAACTTTTGTCTTAATGGCAATAATTGAAACTCCTAAATTCTGCCAAGACCATTTGTCCTCACAGCCTTAACGAGTGGGTACCATGTCTCCTTCTGAAGGTACACCTGCATGTTCAGAGGGGGCACTGTTGCAATGCAGATTTCCTTTATTACTTTTGAGCACTGCTTGTCTCACAGCTTCCCTCCTGCCCAAGCACTGGGGACTGAACCAGGATTGTTGAAGTCCAAGTTTGTGTAATCAATGGCTATAACATTCAACTGCAGATTGCCCAGAGAGGCTGTTAAGCTATTTGTCTTTGGCTATTGACAGTATATCCCACAGCTGGTTTACATGGTTTACAGGGGCACATAGTTTATCCTGGTTTGCAGATTAACTAAGAAGAAACGATGAAACATTCTAAATGCTGGAAAAAAAATTTTCAGGGCCACAACAGGCCAAACAAGACAGTTTCTTGCCTCTTGCAACTCCACCAGACTGACAGCTACCCTATGCCCATATGAATATTCGCCAGACATGACTCAACAGAGCTGCAGTCAATGTAGATACAGAGAAAGAAAGTCGTGCTTACTGCTCTGTGTCCTGTTGCTGCTGGTGCTATGTAAGGAATGTCTTAATTATGGTCAAAAACCTGCCTGACTTGTTAATACTGTAGCATGGTGCCAATCTACAACAAGGGGGAACTGCACAGGAGTGTCCACATGCACGTCTAAACCTGTTTTAAGGGAAGCACGATCATGAGCAATGGCCTTGGTGGAGCTGTTGCAGCACCAGTGACTGTGCGTAGAGCACTGAAGGAAAACAGAAGGGTAAACACTTTCCTAAGGCTGGGAAAGCAAAGGATGAAGGATTTAAACATTTTAATTTTTACAGCAATTCTTTACTACTAATACAACCTTCTGCTGTGAAGGAGACACTTGGCTTTAGAGGATTCAAAGAGCTAGTAGTTCTTCAGAGTCTTTGAACTTGAAAACAGACTGAAAAACCTCAAGGACCTGTTTTAGCCTCGACAGGAGAGTCATGGCTTTCACTATCAATTAGGATCATATATGATTGTTAATTTAGAACCTCCATGTGCAAACAAGGTGAGGAATTGCAACTTGAGAAAGCACAGCCTAGTTTACTCTGAAGTTTAAGTGATTGTGGAAGCACAGCCTGGCCATTCAGGCTCCTGAAAAAATCTGTGAGTAGCCAGTATTAGAGATGTCTAAGGAGGTTTTGTAGATCCTTTGGCAGAGGAGGGAAAAATCTGCTCCAAAAAATAAAGCTGCTTTAAAGAAGTTAGTTAATTTATGTAGAGAGGTAGGTGTCAGTCTCTTTTACAGAGTAGCAAGTGATAGTACAAGAGGAAATGGCCTCAAGTTGTGCCAGGGGAGGTTTACATTGGATAGCAGGAAAAAATCCTTCCTGAAAAGGATTGCCAAGCATTGGAACAGGCTTCCCAGGGAAGTGGTGAAATCATCATCCCTGAAAGTGTTCAAGAACATGTAGATGTGGCACTT
>JAOXXN010000001.1:70580222-70600336 GCA_026770055.1 Myrmophylax atrothorax
ACAACTGTTAGGGTCAGGCTGCCAGGCACAGTTTCCATTGTTTTATACTGTTCAAGGTAATAACAATAATGAATCAAACTTCTGATATATCAGGTCAGCTAAGACTACTCAAATGGGTGCTTTTGAAGCTGGGTGATGGCTCCTGCACCAAGTGCTGGCTACTGTCATTAGTGTAAGTGCTGTCTGAAACTGGGATTCAGCTCCTCTGCACCAACTGATAGCTCCAGGTAGTTGATGAACTACAGTCAGAAGCTGTAGCAAGAACTGCTCTAGCTCAGGTGGGAGCTCAGAAGTCAAGTAGTTGTATCTGGACACAATCGGTTTTTCGAAAAGAACAGATCTGATCTATGAAAATAATTTTCTAACCATTCATTCCCTCTCATTCTACGCAATTAAACAAGTTGCCTAAATTAAGATCACAATTTCCCTAGTCTTCCTCCGCACTCAGGGGAAAGAAAAGATACCTCCAGATGGCACTGTCACAGTCCACGTGTGAATTGCCCAACCGCAGTCTGGAACACAGGCACCACATGGGTGCCTAGAGATGGGCAGGCTGTTCATGGCATTCATCCCTTTGCTCTGTGTCTAAGCTTGTCATGACTTAGTTGTGAAGCCTGGACAGTTGCATTAATATCTATGTTTCTGACTGAAAGGGAGGAGTAAAACTCTGGACAATGCAGAAACTCTTCAAGAAATACATTTAAGAAGTGGTCACCTCAGCTAAATAATTAGGAATTTCAAAATGTTAACTAATTTCCTTATAAACCAGGCCTCTCTTCTCACTCACTATTGTGAGTAAACTTCTCACTAGTTTATGTAGAGAGTTACAACAGTTTTGGTATTTGTATTTTTAGCAAAAATTCCATGAAGCACTAATTTAAAATCAAGCAATTTGATATAGTCTGAAAATAATTCAACAGAAAAAAATGACCAAAATAGGTTAAAGAAAATTTGATAGTATCCCCTTACATGTGTTTACTTTGTCATCACTCAGAAACTTTATGTGCTGCTAAGACCTAGAAATGAAATGTTAAATAATACATGATTGGTCTCCTCCAAAACCTTATTGTGCAATAGAGTCACTTTTTAGAAACATGTTATTATTTCTATGAAATTTCAAAAAAAGCCCACCCAGCTCAAAGCAAAAGTACATTTTGCTGTATTAAAAGAGAAAGAAAAATTGCCATTTCTGGTTTTGTTCAGACAGCCAAATGAGGTCTGTCACCAAATGTCAATGCAACAGAAACTGGAAGAGAGGAAAGCATGCTGGTTTTACCTATAGCTTGAGAAGAATCCACCATGGATATTCGAGATACTGGTGTCAGCAAACTAAAGAGCTGTAGTGTGAGATCAGTGGTAGTAAGGGAGGTGAATCCTTTCAGGAGCAGCTGCTGAAGCCCTGAGAAGTCGGCCCACTTCAGCTGCCCTTGTAACTTCTCTAATTTCTCCCGGTTTTCAGCTTTATCTAGTGGCAAATGAGCCAGAAGTTTATTCAGTAACCGCAATGCCATTAAGTACTCAAACTCAAAATCTGATTCCATCAAAGCTACAGCAACCCAGAAGATGGTGGCCAGTAGGTTGGTTGGATTGTTGATATGGGATGGATCAGTGAGACTGTCCTTTAGAGAAGATGAACTTCTTGTTTTAGAGGACAGGCCTTGTTGGGTGCATGCCTGAATTCTGTCCAGTGTAGCACTGCGTGGTGGGTCTGAGGACTTGTCCACATCTCCAAACTTTTTGGGCACAGAGAAGCTCCTCTGGTGCCTGCTGCGTTCAGCAGTGGCTGTGTTGCCACTTGCAGGGTTCACATTCAGCTGTCCTGTGCTCTTCCGGTTTGCGGTCAGTTTGGTGTTTGATGTTAAATCCGGTGAAGATGAACTGAAACCAAGATACATAACATACATTACAGTATGTGAATACGCAGCTTGAAACTTGTTCATATTGGATGCAAGTTAAGTATTTATCAAACAGTAAATAAATATTTAAACAGGAGAAGTAAAACACCACACTGTCCATTGCTGCCTGCCTTTTTCTTCAGAAGTGCCCACAGACACCACAGAAATGAGGTTCACATGGCACTTCACCAAACCAGAGCAGAATGGCCTACAGTCTAAACAGGCAACAACAACATGGGGATAAGAAATACAGAGTTGTGAAGTGACCTGTGGAAATGCCTATATAATGGGACAGTGGCAGAATGAAAATAACTTCGGTCTTTAAAATGCCCTTATCAGTGGAGCAAGTTCTGAACTTGGCACAGCCGGTAGGCAAAATGCACAATTGTTTACTGGTTAATGTGAGAACTGTGGGCAGAAAAAAACAGCATATCTCAATAAATACGTCACATCACCCTTAAGAAACCTGTCATGTGACTGCCTACGCTCTTGCCAGTACAGGTCCTTCAGAAACCTTGCTGTCATTGCATCCTCCCTTGCCTGTATCCTAAGAGCTCTTCAAGATGGATTACAGAAAGTGCGCGTGTTTCATTCAATGACTAATGCCTCCTCATGGATTACCAAGTGATGATCCAGACAATACCTATCAAATATCTGTACAGATGAACATGCTGTGTTGATATATGCAAGGAAAATTTGTTCTGCAGAACAGCTAATTCCTAAATCTCTGATTCCACTCCTACCTTGTACACTATGAGTCCCTACTGCCTATAGTAATTGAAGAGAATCTAATAATAGAAACAAGTGTCAGGGTAAAGTATACTGCATCCCATTGCTTTCTGGAGTGCTTTATATTCCCTGTTCCATCTTGCTCTTTCCTGAAATGTGCACTAAATAAAGATCTCTTAGTTTAGAAAGTAGAAGCATATTTCCCCCTCTTTACTCTGTCATAAGGCACTGCTTGGTCCTGCCATTGCACAGCACCCTGCCTACCACCCTCAGAAATGACAGCCCTTGTATTTTTGTGCTGCATGTAAAGCATGGTAACTTAAGGACATTTAAAAAAAAACATTACCTATTCTATTGTTACTGTTGGGAGTCAGACAGAGATTAATCCCCCTCACTACTCTCAACAGCTGGGTTACAGAAGGAGCCTGCACTTTCCCTCAATATACAAAGGTCTACTTTCAGGCCACAGGCTTCATAAAGATGGTCTACACATTTGGCAAAATCCACGTATACATGGGACAAAATTCTCCCTAGTTTTATTGAAGAAAAAAAGCCATGAACATTTACTTCTTGGGTAATACTTCATCTGAGAATGACAGATTTTATGAAACCAGTATTACAAAACACATGTTCCTTCCCAGATATATTTTCAGGTTTATGATACAAAGGTGCAAAAATACAGTATTTTTAAAAGATGTTAAAGTAGGTTATAGCCAAGGTTATATGGCACTATAATAGGTTATATGGCAGCCAGGCAGAATTTACAATAGATTGCAAAGTTCCATTACTTGTATCAACATTACTTCAACTATGGCAAAATTTGGCTGAAATGTGCTCATAGTCTAGTTCTCTGTAGGTTACAAATGAACTCAGTCTCATCAAAATTATTTTTTGCTCTTAGGCTGCAGAACTGCACACTTAATATTATGAGACATTGAAAAAGAATGCAGTTAGGAGAACAGACTCTTACCGTGATAACACTGTCAAAAGATCACTGTTCTTCAAACAGTCAGACAGATTATCCACTGCAGCTTCCAAGGTAAGTAGTGCCTCCATTACATACCCCTGTCAATGCATGAGGTTAACCATTACAACAAAGACATTCAAAAAAGCAACATTAAAAAATCTTCAGTTCATAAAAAGAATAGGCACTTACTGAAAACCCATAATTTCTCCTGGGAGAAGAACAACATTCACATGAAAGCCACTGCCCTGAACATTAAAATGTCACTACAAATGTGTTTTATTTTCTGCCTCTGAATGATCTATGAAGGTATGCAAAAAGGGCACATATCTCATCAGGGGATTGGCAATGGCCCACTGAACTTCAGAATTGCAGGTCACTGATTTAAATTCTACACAAGCCATTGTGACAGAATATTACTGTCATCTTGTGGCAGTTTCATTACCTAAGTAAATTATGGAGGTGATGTCAGTCTATTTCTTACTAAGAGCTAGCATTGCTCTTTATTAAGTCCTGAATCTTGCAATAAACAGCCTCTGATTGTAAAATTTCTGTCTGTTTAGCTAAACTGAGTGAACATCATAGTGCAGTGAAAGGTCTATATGAAATTAAGTCAGTGTAAGCTTTGTGTTATTATGGATGGTGTGGATTTCTTTATTTCAAAAGATGTTAACATTTGAGGAATGAGATGGTGTCTACCTCATCCTGTTGGATTACAACATTAGGTAGATGATGGATTTGTTAAGCTCAAATAAATGATGTTGAAAGGGAAAAATGGTCACCATGAAGATTTCATTTTGAGCGACAAATACTAGATACTTTCTTGTTGCTCTCTTTAGAGCTACATAAGATGGTAATAGCCTGATGAGGGCTTAGATAAGGCACATATGAATTCAGTAAACTCAGGGGTAATCTTTTCTAAGGCCACATTATATTCTTCATCACTTGACTCCAGAACACCTTGTTAAAATGGTAATTTTAAAGTAAGTATCCATTGAATCAACAGTACTAAGAAGCATTATGTACACATGCATACCTGAATCTCATCTCCATGCTCTCCAATAACTTCCACCAACCTTGACAGGAGGTCAGACAACGCATGTGCAGAAAGGGGCTGCTTTAGGGCCCTGAATATCTGGAAAGAGCGCCCTGCATAATGTCTGGAAGAGCTCGACAGAGCTGTTTGTAAAGCAACTTCACTCAGATGCTGCTCCAAATGAAAACCTAAGCAAAAGAATAATGTGTAATTTTTTTTTTTATGACAGACTTTACTGTGGGTCATAAACTCTGTGAGGAGGATATGAGTGTTAGTGTATCCTGCAAACCCTATGAGAAACAGAGGTGCAGAAATGTCTGTTTTGGGGAATTTCTCACTGCTTACCTTTATTTCACACAGAATGCAAGAAAATAAACTGCAGAATGAAATTCTGAGTCTGAAATTAATAATCTGATTAATTTTTTTTACAATTTCTGGTCAAACTTTCAAGCCATCCTCTTCTCTTGCTGGCAGAAACACAGTAACTTCTGAAGACTCCCAAACCAAAAGCCAAGTTAAATTAGGAGTCTTTCTATTCACTTCAGAAAACTTTGGATAAGATCTTTAATATAAATACCGATGCTGCATTCTGCTTTGATCTTTGAAGATATTTAATTAGTGACTGTGTTGGTTTTCAAAATACAATCAGTAATTTGCCTAAGTTCTGGAAACATAATAAATGAAAACTAAACTTTTATTGCCAGAAGAAATTTACCTAAGTACATTTCCGTAGTAGTTGTGATGTATTTCACCAACAGGACATAGAGGTGATTTTATCTGGCAGAATCAACCAAAAGGCTTTCTACCAACAGGCTTGAAGAAATATTAAATTTAACATTCAGCCATAGTTTAATCCAACATGTCTTTTTTAAGACAATTCTTTCATATATCCTTGTTAAGACATATATGTTGTGCTTCTGCATAAGTAGATCTACTAAGTCACATGATAAACACTAAGTATGGCTGTAAGGGAATTTTTTTGAGTTATGAAAGGAAGAAGATTTACTACCTGACTTGGAATCTTTAAACACAGATACAACATGGCGCAGAAAATTAGTGAGTTGTTCAGCACTCTTTGTGTTCTGATTTTTGGGAGTGATATCTTCATGGCACCAAAGTGGACCAAATGCCCTTAAAGAAACACATAAGAAAGTGCAAAATTTCTTTGAGTTATCTGAAATAAATGTAATCAGTTAAAATATATTATCTATAAAGGTGCTTAGATATTTTCAGGGCCATGACCTGGAAAACATGCAACTACACAGAATTTTAAATATAAGTAAATAAATATTCCTATGCTGTATTTTACAAAATCTCTCTCTTAAAATATATGCTATACCATTTAAAGAGCAGAGTAAACAAGTCTCTGTTTTTAATTTAACATTGTGCCTAGAATCTGCTGGCTATAGATAGTAGTTAATAATTCACAATTGCCTTTTACTATCCCCTGTACATTTTCTATCCTCTTTTATAATAATAAAACTGTCTTCTTCCATTAGTTCCTTGCTGAACATAATACTATCAGTCAATTAAGCATTTTATTTCTTCTGGGCAAGATTTTTTTTCTGTTTTTTTCTGACACTGTAGTGTTTTTAAGTACCTACTTACTACTATTAGTACCAATAAAAGAGGAACAGGAGCCTGTAATTACTATACAAGCACAGTCATTTTCCTTTGAGTCTTTCAAGTTGTTACATGAAAGTACGCATTTCCGGTCCAAACTTATCCTCTGCTTATGTCCATTACCTGGTTGTCAGGAACTCAATTAATTTGTTCGCTTTCTCATCAGATTCAGCAGCAGTGTCCATGTCCTCAACTTCTTGTGTAATCTGTGGGAGATTTCCACTGCTGCCTCCCAGACTGATACTGGAGGAGGTGGAGCTGGAGCTCAAGCCCGAGTCCGGCACTGGAGATGACTGATATTCCCGCAGAAAGTCAAAGCCACCTGCCAGCCCAAAGGGAGGAGATAAAGATGGAATGCACTGTTGGGCCTGTGCTGCAGATGAAAGTGTCTGCCAAGCAGGGATTTTCAGTCAGCAACAGAAACATTCCACTTGGAAATAGGGGGAAAAGCTGCAGAACACCACAACCCTCAAATGCTGATGGGAGTGAAAATGGTGCTGTATTTCTTAATGTGTAGAATATAATATAAAATGAAAAATTACAAAGTCAAGATTTCTTTTTTACTGCACGAGGGCTAAAATATTTGAAAAACAAATGTTTTAGGGCATTTTATATTCAGAAGGATGACTTTTTGTAAAGTGAATTTAGAAAGTGGCAAAGTGCATGCAAAGTTCAGCTCAACTTTCTGGACTAGACTGACGAGGGAAAAAACTCTGCAGGGTGGAAATTTTAGGACAACAATGTCCTAATGTTACAAATGTAATGGAAGCCAAGACACAAATGTTTAAGGCTTCTGTTCAACACCTTTAGTAACTGTAAACACTGGACTACTCATACTAAATATTTTCAGCATTAGGATTAAACATCTGAGCAAGAGTTCTATTAGATTAAAAGCTTGACACACAGTTTCAGAGCTGCAAATAGAAACTAAAACCTGTTTTCTTAAGGTTAGACTGCTAGTTATCTTAGGTTGTATCTGCAACAATAAAAACAAGGCCTTGTGAGAAGACCGAGAGCAAGACAAAATACCTTGCAGATCAGGACACTCTTAATTTAGTTGCATAAAACTATGCAGAACAAATGTAAGCTGAAGTATTTTCAGTTAGGATTCTTTCTATAGCTACTCACCCACACTCTCACTCTTTATATTAGTGGTTCAATGAGAGTCCAAATACCAAGTTTTGACAACTTCTTGGACTCAAGAGGCCCAGAGTCAGGTATCCATTATGCTTTTCAGACACAGGAATGAAAAAAGCTTTTCATTTTGGCAGAAAAGCAGCAATATAATTTTAATGTAAGAATTTTAGTCTGTATTTAATAATCCATAGACATGCACTGAAAAAGAATCTACTCAAGACAGGAAATTCACGAGGTAGTTTTGCACAGATGTTACTCAGAGTTAAACCTCTTTTGCAGAACTAATTAGTTAATCTGAAATACCTACCCCTTCTGCTTCTCACTGTAAAGTAATTTTGTTATATCTCCAGAAAAAATAAATCATGTAATATTTCCTATAAAGCCAAATTACTTATTACTTTGATTATATTCCTAAAGAACCATGGAAATGCCACTAATCTGATGTTTCCTTTCATTTTTCACTGTATGGTAAAGTTCCTCACCACTCCTTCCCAGACAACTAATTCTACAACCGTAACTCTATATTGCTTCTGTGATTCCCTCAAATCTCAACAGTACACCTCCTTTTGGTAGTATTTTATGACAACAGTAACTCCAGCTAGCAGCTTTCTACAAACTGTGCCCAACCAAATCCTTAAAAATAAGGCAATAAGAGTTAATAGAACACTGATCTCAGCAGAGGTCTGACGTGAGCCTCCTAATGTAGAAAAAGATTTCAGGACAGAAGTGAAGTGTATCTGTGATGTAAAGGAGAGTGCATATAATGTGAAATTTAACTTAATAATGGAAAATCTGATCTGCAGATTCTTGCCGGTCTTACTGTGTTGGAATTATTTATTAATTTCTTTTCAAGGTTGAGGAATGATTGACCTCATTTAAAGTAGTCCTGGCTCCCCGAAGGGGGGAGTCTAGAAGTTATTAGGCCTATTAGTTTTAAAATACTATCATATATTTTATCTTACATTAGATATCTTTCTCTCTATCATGAAAAGTTATCTAATAATAAACAGCATGCATCTCTAGGATAGTTCACATGGGATTAATATTACTGGCTACTGTTCATATTTTCCACTTTACTACTTTGATTTATTGGAACAGTTGTATTTTAGGAAAGTAATGCTACTTTCAAAAACCTGACACCATGATGCAATGTTCTTTCCTTCTTTTGCTTCATTACCTGTGTACAGATATTCAGGTAAGTATGCTGGCTGTACTGTCAGAGTCTTGGTCTCATTCATCTCTCTGGTCTGAAGAAGCACAGAGGCAATGGCTTGATAGTTGTTATTGCAAGATAACGCAATCAAGAGGTGAAGCAGTAACTTTTTACTGTGTTCAAAGACCTCTGGGCGGTAATGGTCAAGGCCTACAAGAAAAGGTTACAGCAACCTCTGAATAGGAAGGAATAACAAACAAGTTCGCATTCCAGAAATAGCGAAAATTCCAAGGCAAGTTCAGGACAACAGTACAAACAAACACAAGATGTAGTATTTCCAGATACAATTACTGGTGTTGTTACTTAAGTGGATGTGTATAATCATTTTCCAGATTAAGCATCAATATAACTTTATGCATTCTGTCTCACTGCAGTGTTAATTTGACAGGTTTGGCAAACCTCTAAAGATGAGGAATTCTTGATGGTGGTTTTAATTGCATTGCTTACCACAATATGTGGCTTTCTTGCATAGACATCAGTTTTAGAATGAGTGCAAACTGTAAGAGGTAGATACTGATTTATTAAGAAAGGAACTGACAGACAAATCTCTTGAACGAGAATTTCAGCTGCCAGCGAGTAGCATGAGAAATTAGCCCCTAACTCAGAGTGCAGAACTGAAACTGAAGGTTATGCCAAAAGATTCAGATCTGGTTTACACTACTGCTGTTTGTAAGATTTTAAAACAGCCTGAATAATGCACAAATTACAAGCATGAAGGAAACAGATGTCTGCAAAATGAACTGCATTCTGTTGCAGTAATCTCTTTTTCTTTCTCTTTCAGTACCTTCCAAGATACTTAAAACTACTTTCTTCTGATTAGGAGCAGTTTCAGTGCTGAAAATGTTATTTTTTTTCCTTTTTTCAGCTCCCCTCTTCTCAGGACATAGTCCTCTTTAAACAGAAAGCAACTCCTTCATTACTCTAAGCAGCAGCAGCCAACAGATGTTTCAAGTCAGGTGTTTTCTAATATACTCCAGTCATGCTGGTTCTTGTCTGTCCTGCAAAAATGAAGCTGCTCATACTGCCACAGCCTGAACAGTGTGCTTTTGGGTCCTAAATGCAGTTCCTTGGAGGTCCTGTGACCCTTGGTCTGACTTATCTGCCCATAGCCTCTTCTGAAAAAACCACAGCCATCCTGTCCACCTCTTTTTCAGCTTCTTCAGGTTTCTGCTCCTATTCTCCTTTCTCCATTTCCTTCCACCTGCCAGGAGATAATGAACCCATCCTACCCTGTTCTAACATATATCAGAAAGCATATCAAAAGTTCTTTTGGTTGAAAATAGATTCTATATCGGCAACACTTGTGACTGAAATCCTATTAAACCCCAGGGTTGTATGAAAGTATTGGCACAGATCTGCTAACTACAAAATGAAAAGGACAGTTCAGTCTTTGTGCTTGTCCAGTGCTGGGCCCTTCTTTAATTTGGAAGTGTTCCTGAGAGAGTAAACAGCTGTGACAGGGCCACATTTCCATGGGAAAGGAGTCTAGCTGCTCGACTCATTTCACATTGGTTGCAAAAGAGATTTTAAACAGCCGTGATTTTCATGCACTACTGAGATAAGCATGTTCACAATAGCAGTATGCCTCTCCACCATCAGTACTACAAACTATTTATTAGCCTGCTAAACACACATAAATAGCAAAATTCTTTCATTTTAGTATTTTCTCACTCCTTCCACTAAATTAAAGGATATTAGCTCTCCAGCTAGCCACCCTACTAGTTTCCAGTTTCCTTTCCACTCAGGTGCATCTGCCTACTCACATTCCAGTAGGACAGAAATACTTCATTTTTAATCACATTCATACCTTTATAGCATATATCATATAACACATAGCATAACTTCCTTACAACATTACAAGATATCTGCTAAAAAACATAGAAAATTTTTTCACAGGAGATAAAACAACTCTAGAGGAACTGAACTTCAAGACTGAAAGCTGTGATCTCACTTTAATTACCACTAAAGATGTTACATTTAACTTTAATTTCACATTTTAGAATGGAGAGTTGTTAATCAAGGGAGAGTCTCAAATTATATTAATAAATTTCTCTTTGTTTCTTAAAAAATGTAATATTAAAACCTTATTGCACAAACAAATAACTAAGATATTTCTAGAATGGATTACTAGTACCTTAACTGTTTCTGCATGTGTTTATTTGCATGGCTCCCTGATGGCTCCTTAAAGCTGCATACTACTTACTCCTGTCTTAAGTTAACCATTTATTCTTGTGAGAATTTCTAACTGTAAGCACCAGTTTACTCATACTGATACAAATCCAACTAAAGATGTTTGATCAGTTAATGGTTATTATTTTGACCCATAAACTTATCCAGTTCTCTTTCAGCTCCCTCTTACACTTAAGAAGTTCTCAGGCATATAAATAAGAAGGAAAAAAATTGTTATGGGCAGTCACAAAATAAATTTAATGTGAAGAAAATATGTGAAATATAATTGAAACTGACTCTGGAAGTCCCATCCAACACAGTCCTGTTTGTTTGTCTTGCATTTCATTAGAAGTTTGTGAAATTAATATACTGACATACAAAACCCTATTTCATAAAAAAATTTCAAACAGAACAGTTGGTAACAGAGTAGCAGAAAAGGAGAATGAAGTATCTTCTTCAACTTACACTGTTTTCTAGTACTGTTCTGTAACCTCTGAAGTTATTTTTTTGCCTGCTGAACAGCAGACTTCCCAGACTGACCATGAACAGATTTAGTGGTAACTATGGTGACTGAATGAGAAGTGAACTGGAATCTCAGCTATAATAAATTTATTTCACAACTGTCTGGCTGTGGTTTTCTGTGAACACTATTCTTTATTAACCATTAGAGTCAAGGAATGGCTTTTTAATGCTAAATACTCTCATGTGCTAAAAAATGAGGCCACTCACTTCCTCATGTTAAACAGGAGGACAAAGAAGGTAATACCCTCCTGTTGAACTGTGTTACAGTCAGGAAGATATACACAGCAGTGAGACAGAAGCAGTGCATCTACACTGAGGTCCATAAGGGAACACAGTGATGATTAAGTATTTGATTAGCAGTGCAATTAATGAAGCTTGCTTTCCAGTGGTCTGTGTGCTAACTCCACTACCTCTGCAGTACAGTAATCTTGGCTCTCTTACAAAGTATTTTTGCAAAGGCAAGAGAAAGCACTAATGTGTGTAGTCCAGGCCTAAGGCATGTATAGACTGCCATCATAAATCAAACTGTACAAAGGCTTGAGTTTCACCTGCCTTTCCTGCACCACAGAATGCTATGTGTTTTTAGAGACATTTTAGGAAGTAAATCATCTTCAAATTTTTACACACCTCTCAAATTTGGGTGAAATAGGACAAAATATTCAAAAGTTTCTAAGTTTTGAGACTAATTCACAGATTGTAATTTGCTTGGGCTTTTTTTTTTAAGGGTTGAGGGGGAAGACATAACCACAACATGTAAGAAACACAGCTCTACAGCTTCAGCAAAACGAAAGTAAAAGGATGGGAGTACATCTATACTTTTGTTTCTGCTTCTGTTGGTCTTACCTAAAAAGAGAGCATGTAGCAATAAAGGGAGGTGAAGAGCCCAATCTTCTCTGACACTGTGATCTACTACCATCTCAGTCATGAAGATGACAGCAATATTGCACCTGAAAATTAAATCACAGTATCAGTTTCAAACGTCTTGCAAATGGGAATGCAGTACAATGAGGCCTACTTCTGAAGGAATAAACAATACCTAATTTTTCAAATTTATTGCATTTCTTCTCAGCATGTTTAATGCCAAAGCATCTTATTTACAGTATCAAGCAGAAAAGTACCCATTACTGAAAAAAGTCATATTATTGTCAAAACAAATTATGTAAAAGAGGCATTTCAGAATATGCATAGCCTAGTTAGAATAAAAGATCAAAGTCCTACGAATAACAGGCACAGAGGCTTTGGAAAGAGAAATTTTCCTTTGCTGTTTTAGTTGTTTCTTCAGTCTGATTCTTATCAGTGATGTCCTACATTGTAAATGGGCTTTCTGGTAGAAATCTGGTAGAGTTGTGAGCTTTCACTGCATGTTGATTTCTGCACTGGAAATCAGCAGCAATTGAATGTGTGACTTTCAGATGTTCCGAGTGGTGGGACAGTTGATTTGGTGTTAGTCAGCCAGTAATAGGAAGCATCTCACTGTCTGCAATGTCACACATGCTCACCTATGAAGGGGTCCCCGGGGTGTGATGGTTTCTGGGAGGTAGTCCACAAGTGGTGCCCAACATCCTCCATTGTAAGGCATGGGCAGGGGATGTGGCTGTTTGGTTTCAACAATATTCAGTAACCAGCTCGTATATGGAGAAACTGGATCATCTGCATGGAAAAGCATTAAAACAGAGTGCATGAAAAACAAGTCTGGTTACCCATTTTTGAGAAATACTAAAATAGATTTTATGCTAATGTATCTGTTCAGCTGTTTTGGAATTATGTGATAAGATGCCATGAGGTTTGCAAATTCCTGTGTTCAATAACAAATGATGCATTTTTAATCCCTCTTTCATGCTGCTGGAAATTAAAGAGATTCCAAGCAGACAGCACTGAATGGTAGGACCGGCAGCTGAATCCCTGCTGTCACTCAGTAGCTTTGGATCCAGATCACAAAGCACCAAGCAACAGACTTTCTCTGCAAAAATGAGAGAAAAGTTCAGCCAACAAAGCTGCTGTCAGAAGCCATCTGCTGCAAGGAGCAGCGTAGCAGTGACACATTCCTGCAACTCCTCACCAGTGCCTTGCTGAGCGATGCTACAAAGGCAAAGTTAAATGTCCTGAATTAGCAAGGAGGCATAAGGAATGCAAAAACCATCTTCAGGGCAATTTTCTTTCAACAGGGATGAATTATCTCTTGAATTTCTCAAAGACATATTTAACCTTGCTTCACTATGACAGCTGCTATTTGTTAATGAGCATTAGGGTTTTTTCTTCCACCTGTTTATGTGCAATAATGTGGGTCAAATAAGTTATTTCCACCACTTTCTGTCTTCTCTCAGCTGCACGGTTTTGTTCATCTCTTCTGTATTCTGCTCCCTCTCATTCCTTTTGATTTTCCCACTGGTCAGTTTTTATTTCTGAGGTCTGGCAGTCTGCAATACACTGCTGTGGAAAGTAGCTTTTCCACGTTTGTTCTTGACATGTATCCAACCATTGCCTTTTATGAATTTTTAGTAAGTGCTATTTTTTGCTCTGCTTTGTTTGTTTGTTTTTGTTTGGTTTCTTTTAATGCATTTTTGTTTGCTTGTTTGTTTTGTTTTTATTTTGTTACACTTTTGTATTTTAGGTAGGTTTGAAACCCTCAGCACTTCCCTTTCTTTTATTAACAGCATGTATCTGATGGTTGTCGACTTTCCCACGGGAAACAAAGCTGTTTTGATGCCTACAAAAGTATCAGAGTTAGCTTTTGCTAATGCACATCAATTGTTAGTTTTGAAAAAAACATCTTCAAGTTTCCAGATCTTCAGGAGACCTTCAATGCAGTAGCTGCTCCTCCAATTATTTTTAAAACACTAACTTTGTAATTCTCATTCTCCAGTGCTGGTCTTCCAAGGAACATTTTAAATCTTTGATTTAGACCTCTACTTAGATCCTCTGGAGGATGATTGAATAGTTACAGATAAAGAATAAACTGACCTAATAATGTAGCAAAGTACAGCATTTTCACATATTTATTTTCTAAGGGTTAACCAGATAATGTTTGCCAGATGCTTTCTTTTTACAGGAAAAGCACTGCACAGGCACTACTTATTACTTCCAATTTAGGTGTTTCACAGCATAGTGCTTCATGAAGTTCACAAGGACACCTAGATCCTCACTCATGTTTTCACAGCTTTATGTGCAGACAGAGAAAGGAAAAAAGAAGCACTCTGAAGCTTAACATGCAATCCTTGTTTGAACAAAAGAGTTTCTGTGCTGCAGAGTTGTGTTCCCAGTTTATACCCTCAACAATACATGTATGTTCAAGTTGACTGGAGGGAAGAGAGAAGCCATACAACCAACTCCTTTGCAGCCTGGACTGCCTGTCAGAGGAAGTAAGTTGTGTTTTCTTAATGGAAGTTGCATTACGTGTCTTGAAGAATGACAAAAGGTGTAAGAATTACTCTGTCTTGTTAGAATTCTATATAAATGTCAGTAGCGAAGTAAAATGCATTGTATTTCCCATCTAAGTATTCCTGTGTTTGCTAAAGGAACCCCTGTGAGAAGCACACTTTGCCTAAGTATTCATGGTACTATAAAGGTTGCAGGTACATGCAGGAAAAAAACATTTGGGCACCAGCTCAAGAAGACATTCCAAAAGAGCAAATAAAATGTCAGTATTTTTTAACCTTTTATTGCTCTAAGCTCTTGTCAAAACCAGCTACTTGTGAAGGTTGTTCTGATAATATACACATTGCTCTGTTTTGAAAAATTGTCCATGCAAATCAGATTAGCACCAGTGCTCCAATTAACAACTGGTGAAGAATTTTTAGTGGCTGCAGCAGTAGAAAGCCATAAAAAACCAAGACAAGTGTACTAAAACTCACTGAGTTTAAGATGTTGCACACTTTTTTGTGTATTTAAATACTGGAGTTTGTACATACACAATATTTTGTAAATACTGTGCTTCATAATTTTGAATAATAGTTGCTGATATACATTTAAACATCCTTTGGTATTGTATTTGACAGTGTTTGCATATTTTGCAGAAGAGTATTGCCAAAAAATACTTGGATTAAAGAATATATAAAATCTTTACTTTTTATGTCAAAATACTGTTCCAAAATGGTGTCTGTAGTACCAAACCCAGACATTATGGCCTACATATTACTTGACTTGGCTGTCATAAGCCAGAGATGAAAGTCAATAACAACGTCTTGCCTTACTTACATTTGCTTAGGGCCTAACCGAAAGCTCTAAATTGTTTTCTTTACAATTTACTCCAAAAATGAAGTCAAGCCATCCAACTCCTAAATGTTATACTGTCGTTCAACAGTTGACATTGGTTTTCTTTGGAATATCTGCTGAGCACCAAATGTCCATTTATAGTCCATTTTACAGAAATACATAAAAGAGAGAGCCTCTGCCAGACATTAGAATGTTTTCCTCTCCCACCAAAACACCAGAAATTTCATCCAACTGAATAATAGAACTTACTTTTGTCATCATCATAAGATCCTCCGGAGCTATTACTGTACCTTGACTCTAATCGGGTGTGTGCTCTGACTACATTACTGAACCTTCAAATAAAAGAAAAAAATCTTCAATAATAGCACAGACTGACATTAAACATCTGGACTTTATGCTTACTCTAAAAACAGAAAAAGCAATTCCTTAAGTATGTAGTTTTACACAGGAGTTGACAGCTGCACTTTTAGACAAGAGTAGATAGCAACGTGAACACAATTCTGTTTCTTTCCACGGAAGACTTTGCAGACAATTTCTGAGAAGTTCTAACAGTGTGCTCCTATGTCACAAGCTTTTAAAATTCAGCAAAAGGAAATTCTTATGCTGCAAACATATGATTTTCAAGAAATTGCTAAGGCTGAACTGAGATACAAACTGTCCACAGCTAGCATTTTGTCACAGATCATTTTCATGGGTAAAATTCTGCCAACTTGCTAAAGCAGTAAGTGATTGGATAGTCCGAAGTCAAGGCTGCACAAGTATCAAGCAGGAGAAGAGAAGCTGCAGCAGAACCCCCTTCAACAGGAGAATCCAGCAACTGCCAGAGCAGGCCTAATAGAGAAGGTAAGCGACGTGAGAGCCAGAACAAACTGCTCACAGCTGTCCTCAAATCTGCCACAGGACCATACTCAGCTAACTTTTACTGGTGATCTCCTTTGAACTCCTCCACCTTGTGCTCTCAGGGTAACCAGGCCTGAAGTGCAGTGAGAGGAGCCATACTGAACACACTAGGAATGATCTAAAGACATCATTGCTTCTGCAAAGCTAGGAAACTAACTACAAATAACCATGGATCAAAAGAAACAAGACTGAAGGTTTTCTAGACAACATTGCACTCAATTTGTTACTAATGTGCATACATTTTAGTGTAAGGTATTTCACTACACATTGACATATTACACTGGCTCCGAAGCATGCCTGTCTCATAAGGACACAATAAATTCCTTGTGTGGGTGACAAAAATGCACCATGAGCCATCTTAATACATGGTATTCTACCTATGACTTCCATTATTTCATATGTCTTCCTACATGAAGTCAATACTATGGACATTCTAAGACTGACACACTGGTTTTGAAGTGCAGTTACACTTACAGCTTCTAGTGTCTTTGGTAACATAAATGTCAGCATGGAATTCAGGCAAATTATTTTCCATTTTTTATTGAGGGTTTTTTCAGCAGGAACCAGAATAATAGTATCAGAATTTTGTGATTTTCATGTAATTTTTATCATATGGTCCCTGGCAGACCTGAAAGCTAAAAACCTTTATGGACTCACTTTTAAAACTTATATAAGGTAAGAAACTTTGAAAACTATTAGATTTAAAGTACAGTAGGAGATGTTTGCTCAACTTGCCTAAAATCATCTAAATAAAAATCTCACTTCAAACTATATAGCCATAAACATTTATGTAAAGAATAATAAAAAAATAATTCAGAGGAAAAATGGTTTTAATTTCCTTTTAAGTACTATTCTAGTGCTTATGCTGAAAACATCACTTCGAGTCAAATCTGCTGAATTGTCAGTTTGAAACCACACTTAGTGCTGAGTGCTGTTTTTCACTTTCATTTAAGTTAGCAGACACATACAACTAACTTAACAAAATGCTAATCATGTTTATAACATATAGAAGGCAAGTAATTCAAAAGGTCCTGAAGTACAGAAAGGTTTGCTCACATAATCATCTTTGTACCTCTAAGCCCTGAACTTACAGAAGGTTGGTTGGACTACTGAAGTGATGCCAGTGACTATCAGGAAAACCAGACTAATGTAATGCTCATACACTTACTGATGAATGTTATTGTAAGTCATTCAAAGTTCTCTTACAAAACTAAGAGGGTTTCCATGACAGAAACAATATGTATTTGTCTGTGCTCCAGCATTTGATGGCCCCTAGGCTTTGCACTTATTCATTTGCCATTTTTCAGTATGTACCATAAGTAGCTGAAGTCTAAACTGAGTATATGGATATCTAAGCAAAATACTTTACATAGCTTTCCTCTGTAAGACATTTTATCTAGACAAAGGAGGTGTCCTTACAGTCAGGGATACAAAACTGAAAACTAGATTTTACTCAGTGTCCATGAAATCAAAGGTGTGATCAAAACTGACTTTCCACACAGATTTTAGTAGTCACTACTTGATACACACTCTTGATTTTCTTTCTCCTTTGTGGATAATCCCTAAAAACCCACGATCTACTTAGCACAGTTCATTCAATGTAGGTTCAACAGTTGTTTTTTTATAATGAATTATTAAACAACAGTCAAAAACTAGAACCCTCTGTGAATAGCTTTTTTTAAAAAACATATACATAATGGGATAATGCCATATAGGATCAGCTTGAGCAACAGAGTGCCTCCTAATACAATGCAGAACTTTGTCCAATATCTCACCCTTAGCCTGGGAAAACACATATATTTTGGAGGAAAAAACCCCACAAACCTCTCATCAGTCTCTTTCACCATTCTGTTCTCCTCTGCATCAGGAAAACTATCTTGGCCAGCCACAACAGTGTTACTGCTTGAGGTGGTTCCTGTATATGAGATGACAAAAAGAACACCTGTTACATGCAGCAGACATTACTTGTAAAGCAATAAAAGCCCATGACTGAAAGGGGTTTTTAGCAGCTACAGTCAAAGCGATAATTCTGCGAGTACTTGCACATATGAATGAACCAGGTTCTGCTTGCATGGCTGAAATGTGTAAAGTTTACACCCTTAGAGGAGTAGATTAACATAGTAATGCTCTTCTACTCTTTAAACTAAGATCATTCTCAAGTGACACAACCGATTTTTTTCAAGTATTTAGCAAAACACTAACAAGGTTAAATGTGGGGGTGGTTCTTAAGTATATTTGACTGCTGAAGCTTGGAAATAGCAATAGGCCTTTGAAAGTAGAATTGGCACACAGTTCAGATTCTTAGTTTTAAAAAAACTTTCCCTGGGGTATCTGCTGTGATCACAGCATTTATGATTTCTTGTTCTGAGAAACTAGTGGTAAAAGAACCACTAGAGAGTACAGGGCTTTGAAGAGTGGTAGAGTTCTGAACAGCATCAAATATTGGTAATACACTATTAAAATAGTTAAGATAATTAAGCATATTTTAAAAACAAAGACACCGCATTAGGAATTTAAAAGAAGTGTAATTTAGACATGCAACAAGGACCTGAAACTTTTTTTACAGATCTGAATGGGTGAAAAACGAAGAGATTGTTTTCTCCAAAGGGATGAAGACTTGAAAATGGCAGGAGACCACAAAGGAAAACACATGCAAGTCATACCAGAAGCTGCAGCTGAGGCTTTGTTGCTGGCAGCAAACCGGTAAAATGGAGGATTATCGCAATGTTGGACTATGGGGTTCACTGGGTCGGTTTGCTGCAGCTCAAAAAGAAGCTCTTCCATTGTCTGAATAGTGTTATTGCGACACAGATATATTGCAACCTTTTTTATCTAGAGAGGAAAACAACAGTTATTAAACTCTGACTAAAGTAAATTTCCAAATAAATCAATAAATATTACATTGAGGTACTAAAAGTATCCAGAACACAAGCGTTGCTCCTGGACATACACCACAGCCACATACAGTTGATACAGAAATAAAACTTTTCACTTTGACATCAATATAATTTTCCCAGCAGAGCCAATCTGTGATCGAATTACCTTAAAGTTTCTTCTTAACATTCACAATGAGCTTTTTAGGTATATAACTATACAAAATACACACCTGCAAAACTATAGCTGTAGCCACAAAGAATAAGTCAAGCTTTGAGTAGCTACTTGTGTCCGTAGCCAAAGTAACAGCAAATGGAAGAAAGGCAGAGCAATTACGTATATACACTTCTTGGGTCCTGATTTAAAAAATCTGAGAGTATCATTTGTAGAAATTCTGGAAATTTTTATAAATCTTTTAACAAGACCTCAAACCTTATTGTATGCACTGCAGCAACAAGAACTGTTGAGATACTGAGATCAAATTAGGCTGAATTCTTGACCGAAAAAATCCCCAACGGCTATTAAAAGCAGAGACTCTCTCCAACTCAGAAACATTAGAGTCATAAACTGCTGGAGGTGGGAGACCATATGGGGAAGCATCCCTCTGTGTTTGCCTGCTTGTTTTTAAAGATGTTCCTAAACAGCTGCTTATAGGGGTGCTGATATGCAGGACTGAACTGCCTGTTGGCCTCACAAAGTATTGTTGTTCTTATAGTTTTAAATACTTCCATTAAAATAACTTCCTAACTGCCTCACTTTCCCTCTTTTCTCTCTCTCTTTTTTTTTTTCTTACAGTAGAGAAAATGCACATAGTCAAGGTCTCTTTAACTCTACTGTGTT
>JAOXXN010000001.1:70619200-70635228 GCA_026770055.1 Myrmophylax atrothorax
AACAGTTCAATGTCCCCTTCTGTGCTGGTTTTGGCTTGGGTAGAGTTAACTTTCTTCACAGTGTCTAGTATGGTGCTATGCTCTGGATTTGTGCTGAACAGGGCTGATAATATAGAGAAGATTTTGTTACTGCTGGGCAGGGCTTACACAGAGCCAATGTCTTTCTGCTTTCCCTACTGCCATGTTGGTTAGGAAGTTGGGGCTGCATCGGAGCTTGGGAGGAGACATAGCTCAGACACGTGACCCCAGCTGACCAAAGGGATATTCCAGATGGCATCATGCTCAGTATATAAAGTGAGAAGTAGGAGAAGAGGGAACATTTGGAGTGATGGTATTTGTCTTCCCAAATTAGCATTACACGTGATGCAGCCCTGCTCTCCTGGAGATGGCTGAACAGCTGCCTGCCCATGGGAAGCACTGAATTAATTCTTTGTTTTGCTTTCCTTGTGTGCGTGGCTTTTGCTTTCCCTGCTAAACTGTCTTTATCTCAACCCACCAGTTTTCTAGCTTTTATTCCTCCTGATTCTCTTGCCCTTTCTGCTGGTGGGGGAGTGAGTGAGTGGCTGCTTGGGGCTTGGTTGCTGGCTAGGGTTAAACCACCAACAAGTCTATTTGGCACCCAATGTGGGGCTCAAACCGACGACCCTGGAAAGGGCACTCACATATTAAGGCCCATTTGTTGCTTTAAACTTAATCAGGCTGAAAAGAGCCCCAGACTGTGTGTTTCTGCTCCCTAGGAAAGGGCGTTAATCTCTAAGATAGCATGCAAAAAAAGGTAGTCTTACGTATCTGTTCTTCTAATGATATGATTTCATTCAAAATGCTTAATCTCTGCCTCTTCTGGTGCATGTTAGACCATGACACCCATGAGAGAGTGAAAGCAAGAGATTCAGCCCAGCTGTGACTTGATTCAGAGCTTAGGCCCAGGTTTGCAGTCAGGGCCACTTCTGAGCACGTAAGGGAACTAAAGCTTATTCCCTTCTCAAAGAGGCGATAGCAGGGAGTGACTTCCAAGTGCCTGAAGTATTAGGTGGTAGTGGCAATAAGACTTTCTCAACTGTTCTTTTGGATGTAGGTTCAGAATCCAGATAGTTTTCACTGTAAGTTTTGTTTGTTTGTTTGCTTGGTTTTTTACATAGTAACTTCTATATCCATAGGATGATTATTTTCATGGAACAGATTGTTGGGGACATTGTGGCACCTTGGAGCTCTTGGGTAGATGGCTGGAGCCTTAAAGCCACATGATTTCTCAGTTTTATTTTTGGTATTTCATGTCTGATATCTGTTACGCAAACACTAGCAGTAATAACAGAGTAGTACTTACTGAATCTGAAACAGCCACATGAATAAAACTTTCAAGAATAGAAGAACTCAACTGATCCATGACATCAATCATAGGTCTGTCATCATCCTGCAAGACACAGAGAACACAAGTTAACTGCTCTCCTGACCAAATTATTATCCTTCTTATTTTTCTGTTACATGAAACAGAACCACCTAAAAATTATGACATGACTCTAAAGTAGCTAAAAATATTTGTTGGCAATGATAGGTACATTTTGCCTTTTTCACATTAATCTCAGAACCAAGTCCAGGCTGTGGTTTGAAATGAACTTAATTTGCAGCTATAGTTCACTGCTTAGCGAACAAAAGCACATATCAGAAAATCCCAAATGACTTTGGATAGCTGGTATCAAAAGACTGAAAAATTAGCTTACTGTTTATTGAAGCATTCCTTTGCCATGAACACACATATTTGTGTTCTTAGGCATTTAGATGGCTCACTGAGCTGGACTGACCGTACACAACATGACTCTCCATACTTCTATACCCATAAAAAAGATGTAGAGGTCTTTACTATAGAAGGAAAATGTACGTGAATGAACTTAAATGTGTCCTGTGCTCTGTTTTTTACAAAATGTTATGCTACAGGAATGAGTTTAATTTCCAATACAAATTTATAATCCTGACAATGCAAAAATGATTCATGCAGTAAAAACAGGTTTTACAGTGTATTTTACATTCACATCATGCCAAGAGAAAACACTAAGTGGCTGTACATGTTTCTGTTCAAATTCTTGTACAGAGCATATGTCATTAATGCTACATTGGTGAGTACACAGAATGATTTGCAGTGTTAAGGCAAACAGAGATAGTAAGCTGAGATAAAATGCTTTTTTATAAACTAAATGCGTATCTGCTACACTGCAGCAATTATGTTAAAACCAACTGTAATAGCAGTTTTGAATTTATCTTTGAACAATTTAATTCAAAGTTCCAGAAGAAAAAACTCATACCTCTGCCTGGCCAAGGG
This sequence comes from Myrmophylax atrothorax, assembly GCA_026770055.1. NCBI lineage: Eukaryota > Metazoa > Chordata > Aves > Passeriformes > Thamnophilidae > Myrmophylax > Myrmophylax atrothorax. The sequence continues at coordinate 70,621,515 of JAOXXN010000001.1, forward strand.
CCAGGAATAAAGAACGGATTTCCCTGAGGATGAGAACAGCCAGTTTACGGGTAGCAACCTGGAAACTACACAGTAGAACCAGTGCAAATCCCTCGACTGCATGCAGTACGTTAGAATAGGGGCTTCTTTCAGACTGCATCCTGTGGCTGGATCCATTTGGTATCAACTGTAGAACAGTGCAAGGGAAAAAAATGGAGTGGTGGTGGTGTTTGAAAACCAGGTCTCCAATAAATACTTCATTTAATTAGGACATATAAAGAAACAAAATACACAGGCCATGTAAATGCTGGACTAGGAAATCAACAGTATTTCCTCAATCAGCTAAGTTTTGTTGCTTTATGTTACCTTGTTCCACAAAAACAATGTATGTATTCCCTCTAATTTTCAATAAATCTATATACTTTTTTCCCATTCTCCACTAAAAAGTGAATTAATAAGTCAGACTGTGTGCACTTCGTACTTCTATTCCAGATAGCAGGTCCTCAGGTCCTTCTTTGATCCTGTAGCAGCCAATACCCTAGGTGAATGGCCTCTAGAACCTGACTCCACCAGTAAATTGTAATTATATTTAATGGAAAGTATGTGAGGATTTATCTTTTCTACATTTTTTTGTACTCCTGTTATTACCTATTAGTTAATGGTCCTCTGTGATATAAAGCAGACATCATGCTTGCCCAAAGGAACGTGTTTACAATATGATTAGTTTAGGAGATAAGAAGCCTAGAAATCATTTCTCATTATGAAAATATCTGTGGGACAGTGTAGATGGGAGGAGCAGGAGAAAAGCTGTTCAGTTCCCAGAAATGTTTGTAACACATGGAGAGAGCAGGCTATTGTAACAATCAGGTTCTTTGATGTTTCTGAAACAACCAAATGAAATAGCTAAGGGAAAAGAAGATCTATTTCACTCTTCACAGCATTCCCACTAGCATTATCAATCTGTTTCAGTCCTGGGAAAAAGCCCTTCTGCCATTATCTGAATACACATATTTCACTTCATGTGCTTTTGCTGATGTGCATATTTAGTTTGACATGCATTCTCTTTCATTGCTCAACAACAACATCTGCTGTATTACACAAGGATGTAGCTGTCCTCAAAAGACACGTGAACTAATTACCTAAAAAAATTTTACATAGTGAATTCTTCTCAGGTGAGTAAATACAAAACATACAAACCACAGCAATAGCAGGGAGTATAATTTCTGCCTTCAATTAGTATAAATGTTTGGACATAGATCTCTTGATTTCATACCTCTCCAGATCTGGGTTTTGCCTGTTCAGAAGCTTTTCCTGGAGTGTGTATTACAAGCTTCCACTGTGTAAGCAACTGTAGCAGCAACTTCAGTGAAGTATCAAGAAGGGTATGATGCATATCATTCACTTCGCGTAGCAGAAAATTAGTGAAACCGAAGAGTACATCCTCCCGCCAGTCAACAAAGTCAACAAGGAGACCCTGAAGAGAATTCTGTGCAATGTGTCGAAGTTCATCATCCATATGGATTGACAGCCTGCAAGTCAAAGTAAACATCAGGTAACAAAAAAATCTAAGGAGTATTTACTGTTGCAGGAAGCATATGTTTCTCAGCAACATAACACTGATGGAAGACTCGCACTGACAATGATGCTATCATAGTTTCATTATTACTGACCACAATTAACATCTGAACCTCTTTTTATATTGTAATTCTTGCTATAACAGCACTTGCAGATATTGAAGGATCCAAAAGAAGGGTGTTCCACTCCTAAAATATAGTATCTGTAAAGTACCGAATTTGGCAATTTTGCTGTCTCCTCAAACCAAGCATATCTTTTATTTACACACTTATAAAATATCTTCTGTTTAGTTTTGATAACAAAAGGGTTACAAATTAATACATAATTTCACAACGTATAAATTTATTTGTTAAATTTAAATATAAAAATAAAAGAATCACAACACCTCAGCTGCCTAACAGTTAAACCAAATCTTCAGCACAGGGGAAAATCAAAATTACTGAAAGCAAATCTTAAAAAAAAAAAAAAAAAATTAAAAAGCATTTGAATTAAAACCCCTCTGCTTTATGTTTTAAATAACTTAGGATAAGGAAATGGGAAAAGCAGCCTCAGGACTTTCCATACTTTTAGAAACACCCCCAGAAAAACCATTGGACACCCCCAAAATCCTTCTGAAAGATGGTGACATTTCTGATCCCATTTTCAAATCTAAATTCGTTCTGTATTTACATCATGTTGAAGTTCTTTTCAACATAAAAATTCTTTATACCTTCTTCTGACACAGAAATTATAAAATCGCTTCTGTGTTGGTAGTTGGCAGAATAAAGCAAATTCAGATTAGTGTGTTCTGCATTTTTTGGATCATTGCCTTTATGATGTATTTTGTTTTAATTATCCATGAGACTGTAATTTTCTGTAGTGTGTTACAACTCATTTTAGAAGCATTTTATCTATATTTAATCTACATAGTTGAAAAGGAGGACTCATTATAATGAAAGGGACAGAAAGCTAGGAGAAAAAAACAAAATAGCAAATGGAATGGAACCAAATTCCATTCAGTTGGAAGTGTATGATGAGATGTGGTTCACAAAAAATTTGGTTCATTATAGTTGCCTAATTTGAAGGCAGGTGACATTTCATTTAAGTGAAAGGAAAACAACTGCCACGAAACTTCACCCCCAGCAAATATGACTACAAAAATAACTGTTCTGCTTTAATAACCATGAGACTTTCTATATAAATTTAGAAACACAGTATTTTGTTGTGCTAAGAAAGGATCATTTTTGTGTCCTCTTTACAATGCCAAACCCAGAAAAACAAGCAAACCTTTTGAGACTACGATTAAGTCATCCATGAAATGACTTCCACAATAATACACAAAGTAATAACAGAAAAGGGGATACAAAAGACATACATCTCCTAAGCCCAAGTTACTGCCCAATGGCATTATCTAATGTGATGAAATTAAAATTGAGCATAAGAATGCCTCTCTGCATTACCACTATATGACAGGCAGACGAGGAATCAAGTACAAATTTGTTTGTTTGCACTTGAGTCTTAAATTTAAGACCTATTTGGGAGTTTGTAATGAATGGTTGCAGTGGGCAGTGAAAGGGCAAAAGGTACAGTATATACTTGACATCTGCTCCACGATTTGCAATTTGAGTACAGCTGTCCTGGAAGAAAGTCTAGCTGCTGACTTACAGACTCCTTCTGGAAACTGCCAAAAGACACATCTGTGGTAAGGATGAAACACTCAAACCAAATTATGAATAGAAGAGTCACAACCCAAAGATGTTACTTTATCTTTAGTGAAAAGAAAATATAAACAGCTTTCCATCCCAACAACACAGTCCCATTGGCAGAACAGCTACCAAGGTTCTCATGAAAAATAGGTAGGTATTGAAACCTTACCCCTTCTAAGTTTTTTATGCCTGTATTAAGTTCAGTCTCTGACCCAGAGAAGACACAATACTGTAATGCAGTGTTCTCTAGAACAGCAAAGACTTACCTCCTGGCCCTACTTTTTCACAACTAGGAGAAGCAGTCAGTATGGGCTCAAATAAACACACAACAGTATGCAGAATGCAAAGGCAGCTCTGGTGCTGGGGCATTCTGGTGACTTACATTAAGATTAGGCCAGGTATTAATTTCTTAAACAGTTTATTACTTTCTTCTCTGAAGGCATGTTTATCTAGACAGTTTTCAGTTCACGCTGCCCCAGGCTAAACAGACCTTATTTTTCCAACTCATATTTTTTTCCCCTGTGTTCTGTGCTCAGCCTCTTCAACTACAATGCCCCAGCTTGGACATTGTTCTCCAAATCAGGCATCCTTCATACTGGTTAGACCAGAAGAACTTTTTCAAAAATCTTTTAGACTTCTTCCTATTAATACAGATGAATGAGATTTGTCTTTTCATAGCAACATCACTTCTTTGTATCTGTTCGGTTTTTATCCTGCTTGGCAATACTGAGACCCTACCCAGTTATTTGAGCACCACTCTATGTGTCTCCTGAATCAATAACTGTTTTTTAATTGCTTTCCAACCTATTATGTACCTACTTATTTTACCTAAATTGTGTTTCCCTTGCTTATACTTAAGAATCTGCTTTAAAACAGTACCAATGCCTCAAAGATGGTGTAGCATGAGTACATGTAAGAGAGCAGAGCAGATTCCCAAAGGTCCCCTTGTTGGGGAAAGGCTGAGTGTGAAATTGCTTCCAAAGCTGCTCCAGAGATGCTTTCCTCAGCTCCTCTTGGTGTCTCACCCCATCTCACAGTCAGGGTTAGGTAACTCAGACAACTTACTGCTTGCATTGTCCCAGCATGACAATTATCGAAGAAATGCTTAGAATCATGGCTGACATTTTCTGCATGAAGTTTGATGACAGAATAAAGATAGACCATTGGTTATATTGACAGCTGTTAGACTTCAGTGGGGGAACACTATTTAATAACAAAATCCACATTGGACTCCAAACTTTCTTAAGAGTAGTGACAGGTCAGACATGGACAATTCTCTAAGATTGAAGAGCTGTGACCTGAAAAGGTATGTGTTTTCTACAAGCTCAGTTACAGCTATTAGTAAGGATAGAACACTAGTTAGAATATTGGATTAAAGGAAAACATGTCCTTCTAAATTCCCTTAAGTAGACTTGATACAACTATGTAATATGGTATCTACATAATTTGATAATGTAAAGATTTAAAACAACCTCCAAGGGATTTACAGCAGACAATGTGAACACAAGGAAATCAAGCTGGACCGCAGCACACCTACTGTTACAGGCTGACGATTTGGCTTGTTTGGCTCTCTGCACTCTCTACTACTAGCAGAATTGTTTCACTGTTTCTGCACATTACTGGAAGTTAGTTGTTCATAGAGCAGAAAAAACTGCTTTTGCATGTAATCCTCTGGCTCCCACATCTGCCATTCCTCACAGATGTTTGAAAAGCAAGAACTGGGTGGCAAAGGCTGCTTTGCCAGTTACCTGAGAGCAATATGCTGCAAAGGCCTAATTGTTCAATTTAATACCACAATCCACTTACATAAGTAACACAAGCTGGGACCTTAGATACTTTAACTGAAGCATTGGAGTCTTGGATACTTGAACATCCAAGTCTTGGACACTTGAAGTTTAACAGACCATTCTGTACTGACCAGTACCTGTTATCATAATTATTTGCCATAAGTCACTGATTTGATGCCCTGAAACCTAACTGGTTTAGCTGTCGTGTTGTGGACAACCTTGTTCCATGAAGTCTATCTAGACAAATTAAATGGAAGGATATCATATTTAAACTTATCTTTTTCTTTATTTTAAGTCATAATAGTTTAAGAAGTTTTTTTCTAAAATACCACATCTAGTACATTCTGTTTTAGCAAAGAGACGTGGTGGGACCATAAGTCAAAACTAAACAGGTATCTCCACCTTTTTCCACTGCGTAGAAAAGACGTTCTCTTCTGTTAATGAGAATGTTGTAATGGTTAGAAGAAGCTAATAAACTGTGACATAAAGAAGAATGGTGAGTATCATGTAACCTACATACTGATGGAAAAGAGTTCTAGATGACATACTGACTCTTTTATGAGATTAGGAGTCCATAATATAAACATAAAAGCTGTAAAAAGATGCTAGGACTTCTATGTCTTATTCATTAAGTGCTATTTATGCTTTATAAGCATATGGTTTTGTCTAAGAAACAGTTCACACATTCTGTGACTCAGTTTGTCATACTGTTCCCCTTGGACAGTCACTTAATGCTTGAACACCTCACCTTGCCAGCAAGTCAATCAGCTCAAGTTTTGACATTCCATCAGGAAGCAATCGAGGAATAGCAGCAACGCAGGTTCTGAACAGATCGATTTTTGGTTTTCTTTCACCACTGAAAAATTAAAACAGAATTTTGATTAAGCTTGAGAAGGAACTGTGTTAAATGATCATTCTCCAGTTTTCTTTCTGACAGAAACTGGCAGATATATAAAAAATGGAGTATAATGTAGGAGGTATAATTCCTCCATCAACATCACCATTTATATGATGCAAGCATTGGATCAGGCAATGAGGACAGTTGGGGTGTTCTCCATCACACTGTAGCTACATTGCACCAGTTGTATAAATCAAACACCAGATATGTAACAAGTTCAATAACATGGCTGAAGATGCAGACAGTTGCCCCCAGTAGGGCACACAACAATGGAAAACCTTCACAGTACATTATTACACTGAAAAAAGTACATAATTTAGAGGTCAGTATGGTCAGAGAGTTTCTCTTGATCACTGCCAGAGATAGCAGCCCTTTGGCAACCCTTATCAGCTAAAACATGCTTTAGCTGCCCCAAGGCTGTTCCAGTCTGTGGAATGGCTCAACTGCTCCCCATGAGCCTGGGAAAGTAATTGAGTCTGAAGTTCAGCATGAACGAAACACTAGGCTGGAAGTCTGCAAGTCTGCTAAAAGTAGCTCAAGTTTCAGCTTATTATTTTCAAAACAGGTGAAGTTGTTTTCTGACTTGTTTCCAACATTTTTTGGTAAATGTGCAGATCAAGTAAGCCCTTCAGATAGATCCCAAAAGGTGGATTTTTTATTTGCTCATTTTTATCTCAATGATCTATTGTTTGATGACTGAGTGTAGAGGAAATTACCAAAGCATTACAGCATTTCAAACTGTGCAGTCTTTCCCACAACAATATTAATTATTAGCCTGCAATATTCTTTGGAGGGATCAAAAACCAGCAAGGAGTTATTTAGGGACTGTACTATAAACATGCAGAGAAAGACTGTTCATCTTTTAATATGCTTCTGATAGAAGCAGAAAAGAATGAGGGGGAAAATAAGTCTAAATTAAGATTTATGGAGTAACACTGACCATTCACTGAAATATTTGGCACAGAAAAGGCACTAACTGATGTTAGACTTACTTAACTCAAAGATTAAAGATGGTTTTGTAGTGAATATGATTCTGTCTCTTAACACCTTATATACTTATCAGCTTGGATATATATTATACTAATAAAATGTTGATATTGTTGTAATCAACTGTCTTAAATTGTACAGTTAGGGAAATTATTTTCACAATGTACTATCTCTGTCTCATTGTATCTACATTCCAACAGACAGAACTTGAAAGGTGTCAGCATCTGACTGGAAAAAGAGTAAAATACAACATTTCACTGAGAATTTGGTTACAAACAAAACCCTTTCAACTACCATTGCTAATGCAAATACTAGCTGGATTAATAACTAGTGCAAAATACTACATTTTTGTAGTTGTAAATATTAAAGTGCCATTGGTAATTTTATCTGCAGGCAAGCCAAGTCTTCCTTGCTGACTTGAAATGGGAAGTGAACTTTGCAGGGTTTCCTTACTATCAGCCCCCAGCAAGGGTAAACTGTTTGTGCACTTCAAATGGAGACTTGTAAAGTAATAGTTTGAGAGGAAACACTTCTGAAGGCAAATGAGTAATTATTTATAAATATAAAATCTGTGGGTGTTCTGTAGCTTATCAGCTGCTCAGAAGAGTGGCAGGGGAAGATCCAAATCTGAGGCTCAAGTTCCCAACTTATCATCTGAGCTACCAGGCATAGCATGTGAAGTGTCTGGCAAGGGGGGCTTCACAGAGCTCTGCAGTCACCTCTGGCTGACTGAGGATACAACAGGACCAGCTGTCCTCACCCAGACACTGGTGTTTCCATACCAGCAGTGTCAGATTTTAATCAGGTATTGTCATCAAAAACCTTTGAAGTACTTGCAAGGACAGGATTGTATGTTGGAAAAATCAAGCTCTATTCTGACTAGATGTTGCAAAGTAATTATAACCACTACTGAAATTCATATTCCAGAGCAGGATGCAAAGGATGTTCCTTACTTAGGGTTTTAGTGAGACTCTCCATTTATCATCTCAACAATAAATGCTTAAAGGATCAGTCACTAAATACAGTAGCAAGTCTAATACTACTAAAGAAATTTCCAGTATCTGTATACTTTAAAATGTTATGTGTATTAACTGCCTAGGTACTTCCCTCTGGTTCTTATTTTATTATTCAAAATAGTGCTATATACAGTTTGTACATGAACTACATGTAACTATGAAAAAGCAGTAACTTTATAATGTAAATAAATGTAGTGTACTATCTATGAACTAAAGCCTGTAAGAATTCAAAATAATACTCAACTCCAGTGAAGCATGGAATTCTGTGGATAAAATGGTAAGCAATTACATAAGAAGAGTATGTTGGCTTTCCACATACCCATGATATAGTATTTGAAAGAATAATTTTAAATGCTGATGAGTTCACATGATTTTTAGATCAACTGATAATGAAGCATGTCAGATGATGTTTTTCCTTGGAAGAACAACGGAAAATGTGTTATAATGTGGTTTGCCTTTCAAGTGTATATATCATAGTGGAGCTTATCTGGATATAAAGTACAACACGAAATACAGTAACTTACACATCTAGATCTTCCGACCTTCATGTTTCTGACAATAGTTCCTACCAAAACATAAGACTTCCTGAAATTTAAAACTTTTAGGTCTATTTGTTCAATGACACTACAAACAAACAATATTTTGGTGATGCTGAGAAACCATGAAAAGAACATTTATAGCTAAAGTTAAGTAGACTTCTTATCTAAGTGCTCAAGGTTTTACTACGCAATTATCTTCTGGGAATAAAATGTGAGCTTCAAAACTCACTTTTCCTATCACAAAAGCCTGGATACCCAAAAAGGTTATGAAAACTGTCTGTGAGCACTGAAGAGGACACAGAGTAGGACTATAAGAAAAAGATGAAATACTATTGGATAGTAATATTAGCATTGACTATAAATAAGACAACACTGGCAACAGAGCTTACAGTCTCATCATTGAGGCACTGCAACAAACAAGTGCAGAGGAATGATATTAAAACACAAAGATCATGTCAGTTGTAAAAGGTACCTGGATTTGGCCTGTCATTCAGTCTGTCTACCACTCACAGTAATTCTTAACAAGTTGACTTTTTTTTGGCAATAAATAAAAAAACAAGCTCAAAGAGACCAGTGGCCTTTGCATTACAACTCAAATTTTTTTCCAGTGCTTGTTTTATTTTCTAGAATAACTGCCATGTCCACTGCTCTAACAGGAAAGATATGCAAGGTCTCCTTACAGTTGAGATCTCTGCAATCTGTGCTCTGCATGTGTAAAATGAGGTCTCTGTGTCTCCAACCAATACTAGATGTCCACCTCACTAGATCTCTCTCAAGGAAACATCCCTCATTAATAATTTAGGTAAGAGTGTTAAATGCTGCTGTTCAACACAGCTTGAAATGTACTGGGTGGATTCCAATGGGGTACTGCTTAAATCCAAGACTTCTCACAGAATTACTTGGGTTTTTAATTAAGATTTGATTTTGATTACCAGCATGAATAGTAGTGGGAATTTTGAAAGATGATTATTAATGGGGATTTACAGAATTTTTTGCATTCATTTTGAAGTTCAATGATGCAAATATACCCTGAGACAGTGTTCTGAAGCATAGGTTGCCAGGTTTTCCACTTGAGCTTTCAGCTTCTACCATCTAAACATCCACAGGATTCACAAAATATTTTGCCTACATCAAAAACATCTGTTCAATTCCAAACACTGCAATAGGAAAAGAATCACAATCAACTTGTCATAAACAGTTTTTCGAAGTATATACTAACTAAGCTAAATGTTCCAGTTTTTTGCTGTTCCTCTGATGACTCATACTAGACAGAAATAAAGTTCCAAAATTACATCTCAGTATGCTACAGGATTTACTGTTCCTTAGCACTCACGTAATCATGTCTTCAGGTTCTTTGTTAAGCATCTGTATGTTGGTTAGCATCATGCACCGACCCACTTCCTTGTCAAGGTGTCTCAGTATGTTATCCACAGCTTTCCTTACTTGAGAATAATACAATGACATACCTGCAATAATACACAATTTTGTATAATTTGGGATATTTATAGATACAAGTATTTTGAAAAACAAAGCTGCTTACTCATGCAGTGCTGCATAAAGTAAGATAAATGTTTTCCTCATGAGATAGCATATTCCACTAGGAATGATATCCTGATTCAGACAGAATATGCAGCCTGCTCCAAAAGGAATGCTTATATATTATACATGGAAACTAGAATATTGTATCACAAACTAACAAAGAAATGGCTAATACAATATAAAAATTTTCTAGTGCAGACATTTGTTATCAAATACTATGTTGTACCTTTCAACAGCAGTGGGTCTCACATTGCTTATTTTCTTGGTATTACCGCAGTGATCTAGCACAGTACAACACAGATTTTTGCCACTGGTGTAGACTTTGTTTCATTCATGGAACTTTGGGGACTTAAGGAAGAGTGAAGCTGAGCAGCCAAATTTTGGTTTTTGCCAATAAAACCAGGGCATGATACAGAGGCTCTTCTGCAGCACAGGGTTCCCTCTCTCCATTGCTTACGAGGGAAGCCCAAGGTAACAGTGATATTAACTTAGGCACTTTGGTACAATTGTATTTTACATTTAAAAGTTTAGGCATTTTGAAAGTTTCACTTGGTGTGAGATACTGCAACTAAAACGAGGATATCAAGGGAATCTTTGATGGTTTTCAAAGCTGGTTCATTTTCTGACCATAAACACTGTTTCTAACAGGATGAATATCCATAAATAAACACAGCTATTCAGCACTGAAAGAAGCTAATTCTTAACTGTGTACTTAAACCAGAACACAGGGTTGTCCCCACTTGTGGAGCACAACTGAGGACTTTTCAGGAAAACCTAAGAAAAGCAGTATTTGTCAAACTAAACCATACATTTCATTAGAATGCACAATAAAATAAACATTTAAAATAAAGAAATCAATTGAATACTTCACAATAATAAACTATTCTATTCTGCTCAAGTGTGGAAGACTTTTTCACACCCATTCTCATCCAAGTTTCTGTCCATTCCGTTACTAACCTATCATTTTAGCTTCCTCCTCTGTGAGAGTTTTGCTCAAATACGTTTTCTTCACTCTGAGAGTGTTTCCAGAGGGAAGGACAGCTCCAGTCACTGGCATTGGAGGTTCACCATCTTTTTGCTGCAAGCTGTCAGCAATTACCAAGAAAGCTCTCAGACCAATATTCATTCTCTGTAAAGTTCAGAAGATAGGTGAGAATCATAATCAAATACTTATATTCTCCTCATATTCTTCATTCACTTTGAAATATTGAGTATGCACATGCCAGTATTTTTTTTCTTTATCTTTACGACAACAGCTACTCTGATACATTTAACAAAAAATGCCCATCAAATAAATAGTATATTCACATCTTCACTCTGAGCAGTGCTCTCCTCTCTCAGTATTTTTTTTAGTACATTATCATTTTATCTTCAGGATGTAGCATACAAATATGACCTAGCGTTTTGTAATGCATTGTAAGCAGACCTCCAGTTAAAACACAAACATCCTACATGGTCCACTATGAAAAAAAGATCAATAATTCTTGTGAAAGGCCCCTGGGTTGATCATACTGAGAGAAAAGTCTGAAATGAGGCTCAGTGCCAAACTACAATGTGAGAACATCAGGCAGATGAGTCTAAGTGACCTGAATGCCTTCTGGGAATTCACCAGCGGAAAACTTTCAGGCTTTGCATTGCAATGACTGAAATACTAGAATGTTTTTCACTTTCTCAGGAATGTGTTCCAAAAACTCAGAGGCTGTCCTAGTGACAGCGTCCCAGAGATGCATTTACATAGATCATGGGCTTCTTTTCTGAAGAATGCTAAAATCTACATACATAAAAAAGTGACTGTATAATTTCACTGTTTTCAGATTTATAGTGTTGTTGAGAAACAGTAAAATTTCAGATGTTTCTTCATTAAGAAGCTCAGGACCACCCCCTATCAGCTCCACTACATGCAATGCTAATGCAAAACATCCTCTGCAGAACCTTCCTTAGTCAGCACTGCAGGTGACTGACCCGGAGTGTGGCAGGCACTACCAGCTCAAACATTCAGTGTCATTATTCTTTCTGCAGAAAGATGAAAGCTGTGCTCACAGTAAAGCTTGCCTTTCACTTTTGCTGCTTTGGACAGTAAAAACTTTAATCTACTTTTCCACATTTTTTGCATCAAATATAATTTTGGTAAGGTAACTCTATTTTAACATCTTAGTGAATAGATATGACTGTTTAATACTTCAAAAGTACTGTGGACATGGTTTTTGTGATGATCACAAATTATTTTTTTGTGTGTTTATTCTTAATATTCCATTAAAATTTTTTTCAAAATTGTAAGTAAATGCATTATTTTTAAAAAGAGTTTTTCATTCTTTTCCTGTTTATTTATATCTTGATTTTCTGAAAGTTAGGAAGCCGACTCATGACACCAACACCAGCAAAGCTTTACTGGTCAGTGGTAAAACTTTATTAGAATATTTTCTTTTTTGTCATCTTTCATTTTTATTGCATCATGTACTCTTTTACAGTCAAGTTGTTTTGAAAAACATTGAAATTGTTACAGAAAAATTACTGTTATATATTAAAATAGTTTAAGGCATTTCAGGTAACAACAACAGAGTGATAAGGACATCTATATATATATATTGATTGATTGATTGATTGTGTTTTATACATTTGCACTACTTCACGTTTGATATTCTTCACTGAGAAAACATGAGATGTGACATTTTACAGGTAAAAGTCCACAGATGTATTTTACCAATAAATAAAATTCAAGGCTTGGCCTGAAAACTGGAAAAAGGTGAAAGCATGCTTGGAATGAAACCAGGAAGTACATGCAGCACAATACAATACACACTAACTCAAAAAAGAAAAAAAAAACAGATGTACATCATACCTCAGGGTTGAGACTGAAAGCTTTTGCTGGTTTTCCAACACAAAGGAAGTCAAAGATAATTTCTTTCATTGCAAAATCTAAACGCTCCTAAAACAGTAAAAATACCGTAAATCGTTAAGGTGCCCACTTCTGCTACTTATTTTCTTTAAGACAAAAGTATGCTGAAATCCAGTTTAATCAGGATTCATTTAAATATATGGAAACACAGATTATCAGAGGTATGTATCAGATCTAAGTTTTTAACACAGCTTTATGTTGACAAAATCAAAAATTTATAGCATTTAAATAGAAAATGATCCATTTGAAAATAAAGCTTTCAATTATTTCATTTAAATGGCTGTAATTATGGTACTAACACAGTATTTTACACAAAACGAGCTTGTTCACAGATGGCACACTTCAGGGAAGACTTTAAGAATATATTTGATCCATTCCTATTCAGAGAGTTTAAGTATGTGCTTACGTGCTTTGCTCAACAGGAATGTTTTCTGAATTTAAGTCATAAAAGAGGCAAAACTTCCAGCACTGCAGGTTAGTTTATTTTAGCAATTCCCATTTGAACCAATGAAAACTAAAGTATCAGCTACATGCCGAACTTTGTCAGACTTACTGCTTGGAAAGCAGTGCAATTTCCTGTCCTACACAGTAGGGATAATTCGGTACCAAGACAAAACGTGGCTTAGTATTTTGAACTTTATTGACAGACACAGCCTGTCAACAAATGCATTTTCTGACTTGCTGCAAATTAAAAAAACTGACAAAAATTACATTTGAGTTGAAGAGAACACATTTTTATCTGTTTTAAGTGGAACCTGTTGTTCAAAAGAAGTTTGCCCCAGCTCAGTCTATAATTTCATCATTGCCTAGATG
>JAOXXN010000001.1:70635328-70658721 GCA_026770055.1 Myrmophylax atrothorax
TTTCATCATTGCCTAGATGGAAGGTACTGAAAATGGGGTTGCAAAAAATCCAGTCATTAGAAGTTTACTTATTTGTTAATTTGTTATTGGGAAAACAAGCTGTTCATTATATGGAAAGATATATACATGTTTGTCCCATACCTGTGCAATAAACTGTATTATCTTCACAAAGATGTTTAGAGGCATATCTCTTGGCACAACACCACGGGACCCTTTTGGGAAAAGTGTTGTGACAATAGTAATAAGTCGACTGCAAAAGAAAAAAAAAATTAGACATTTCTGGACCTTAAGGACTTTCACTTACCTTGACACTCCATTTAGAAAGACCAGAAAGTATTTCCTTTGAAATGAAAATATAATGGGGTATCTAGTTCTGATCCTTTGCTACAAATTCCATGTCATTATTTTATTTCATTACTGTATTACAAGTAACAAGAAACAAGTCAATGGGCACTACAAATATATTTTTAACTTTCCCCAGGCAAAGAGTGATTTTTAGTTTTTCTAAAAGCAGAAACACTTTATACAGTAATTTTAATAGGTGCCAGAATAACTGACAGTGACAATATTTTGTTGTGTTGAATTTCTTCTTTCACAACAGGAATAGGTTCAATTCAAAGGAATTCAGGAGAACTAAAAAATCTCTTCACTGGCAACATCCACTCTGGAAGGGACTTTCATTACAAATAAAGCATTTTACCTTTGGGTAGCTGTGTTGCTTTCACATTTAATTCTGATCATGTAAACCCACAGTAGTCTGTACAGAGATTCCAGTGCAACTCGAGCCATTTTTGGGTCCTTATTCTAGGGAAATATATAATGTAAGAATAAACTTCAGGAACAAATTAGAAATGAAGTCCTGCAGTTAACAGATGTCAAAGTTCAGAGTTTTGATAATGAAACCACAAAAAAGGATACTGCCTCACAGCTGCTCAGTGTTCCATTCCTGTAGCTGCAGGACACTTAGGCATCTGACCTACTTCTCCCCTTATTACTTAAGTTGTTTAAAAACTCAAGTATCAAGTTAGTTACATTCGATCCATGCTGCAATTTAAAATCTCAGTTAGAAAACCACCTCAATTCAACTCTGAAACACTCAATAGATTCCATTAATTTAAAAGCTGTTGCCCTGTGGGGGAGACTTGGTATGAAAAACACAGCAGATAAAGAAATGTGCCATACATATTCAAAAGTGAAAAAAGGACAAAAATCTGTGGATGCTTAGGCTGGCCTAATTAACATGGCATCTGGGATCAGCTGGACTGAACTAGATTATCTGTCTGGATTGCTGTTTATTTTTGGAAACTTTTGAACTAGTACAACACTTGTCTTTGGTTCTCCTCAGTCATACGCAGTTTTCTGTTTCTGCGGCAGTTTTAAGGGCTTTCTGAGTAGGGACAAGTTTGTGCAGTCCAATCAGATGGTCCCTCGCATGTTGGGCCATCTGCTGGGTTAAACTTTGAAGGAGTCCAGTACACTTTGACCTGAGATAAGATTTGCCTGGCCCAATGCAAATCTCAGTGGCAAAGGTCTGAGACATTGTCTGCAGATGAATGTTCAGTCACAGATCAAAGAACCCTGCAACCAATGCCATCAGTATTTGTGAATGAGTGCTGGTCTGGGTTCTCAAAAATTGACAGAAGGCAATTCTAGGTCCTCCAAAATTGAGAGAAGGCAATTTGCCAGCGATATGGGAGATAACTTCAACTTTCAACGTGGCATCTGCCACAAACTTGTAAATAAAAACACTGTCCTTGGGTTGCATTTTCCATTTAACTCCTTGACAGTGCATTTTTTGCAATAAAGCTTTAATGGACAGAAAACAGAATATTATTTTTGTTTATGACAGCTGAAAACAATGGTTGTCACACATGATCAGAGCAAGCAGTAAAAAGAATGCCAAAGTTTACTCGATCTTTGCAGAATTTTAAAATCATAACATTTGTTACAATCAATTTGCTTATTAACCTATTTACTTTCAATCCATTTTTCATCAGGTATAATCATCAGTCCTTGTAAGCTTCAGACCTAAGGATCTGATTTCCTCAACAGGTGATGAAGCATGTTGATCAAGGTTTATTATTACCCCAATGCTTTCAAGAAAACAGCAGACTGTGGCTGAGAAAAGGTAACAAGAGGCTGTGTAGCAGAGGAGGAAGTTATCTGTTAGTAAACATCCATATATTCCAGCGATGAGATAGTTCAGCTGTGAAGGCAATTGAGAAGAGATGGAAGAGAAAAGGGCTGAGACCAATACTCTTGGGAGTTTTCCAAAAACAGTAGACTAGTTTTCTATCAGAAACAGCAAGTGGTGTAACAGAAGCAGGATTAAGAGGAATAATAAAAAGTCTGAGAAACATCCAGGGAAATCATGGGCATGTCTGTGAGCAAAATCTGCCCCAGTTCATGGTGGTACTTTGGAAATTCCCAGTGCTTTGGAAAGCACACAGTGTCACCCTTTGGAAAACTAAATAAAGTCCACCATCAATTCAGCCTCTTTAATGTTTCAAGGATTTTGTCAACGAGAAAAACCTAGCCAGTAATCCTATTAGAACAAGGAGTATTTGACCTAATATATCTGACATCTTCTTCACTTTCAAACAGGACCTACTAGCACTGGATGTGGTTCCTTTACCACTGCTGGCAGTGCCAAACTCACTGCTGGTGCCAAAGAATTTGTCAAACTTGATGTAGGCATTTGAACACAGGAGCAGTTGGTGACTGAGCTCTGCCAGGATCTGCTCTGTTTCTTGACTGGTAAGTGTTGCTGGCTTTTTTCTGTTGCTCTTGCTCTTCTAGAAACTTCTTTTTCAATGCCTCTGCCTCTTCTTCTGTGGTTGGTGGAAGAGCAATGGTCTTCCAGGAGTGAAGTCCATTTTCTTCAATTCCTTCACTTCTGTTTTCCAATAATAGGATGTTAAATCTGGTCCATTCAGACTGAAGGGATACTCTTTTGGTATCCATGGATTAATTCCTGAGATAGGCATTGTTTGACCCATTTTTTATAAAGTAAGTTCTGCACTCTTGGCTCAAATTGTACTGAAGTTTTCTCCTTGTCCCAGGTGGTTTGGAGACAAGGAACTGTTGCCTTCTAAAGGAAATACAGAGCTTTGACTCTCTCTTGTATAGAATTCTTGCCTTGCATAGTTTTTTGCAAATAAAGTTTAGTTAACAATAAGCATTCAATTTCAAAACCAGGCCACTTATTAACTTTTACACCACTTTCAACAGGATAGCAGAAAATGTCCTTTGGCAGAATGTGGCCATGGTCAAATATTTCCAAGCTCTGGCAGAAATCCTCTTTATTAAATCAAGAGAAAAGTTTGTTTCTGTAAAATCAGAGATTTGCTAGTTTATATTAAAATCAGAAATATAGTTAGAATATAAACCTTTTATCTTTCCCAGTGAATGCTTGACCTTACGCTGGGAAAGACACTGTGCTCTATGGAGTGTGGAGGCTCTTGCGAAAGCTGAAGCATTATGTGGTTTGAGGCAACCACATCATGAAGTTCCATTTACTGTGTTGGTGTGCACAACTGTCCTTCAACAGATGGATTTCTAGCTATTCCTCCAGCTGTGTGAGTTCAGCTTGGGTTTTGAGGTGCCACTCCGTCTGGTGAAGCAATTGCCTCAATGAGGTATCTTTCTCTGTATGGAGAAAAGTGGCCAACCATTTTCCTAATTTAACCACATACTCAGATACCTTACCTTCTCCCCAAACTAAAGATTTTATCTGCCCCCACATTAATCTATGAGCCCTATACATAAAAGTATATGAATTAATTATATGTTGCAAGGCAAATTCCAATTTCATTTTCAATCAGTAAGATGGAAGCAACCTTACCTACATTTTCTGTAATTGTTTCAATAATTTGTCAGGATCTCCCTAATTTTCAGAAAAATCTTCCCAGAAATAAAATAGCTGTAGTTGCCTTTTCTAAAGCTTGCACAACTGCATAAAATGCTGCAAAATTAATTTCAATAACAACACATTTATTTTTTCAATTTCTTTGCAAATAAGATTCTAATACATCTTCACCAAAAGTAAGGAATTCAGATACGGGTGGAAAGAAATCTTCAGGCAGACTGAACATTTTGAAGAGCTATTTTAACAGTAGGATCCCTATGAAGCGAGTCAATACAAATTGTTTTATTAAGCCAGAGAGGAAGTACAGCAAGAAAGCAACAGCAATAAAGGATGTAATAGAGATCTTTTCAACCAGCTTGGGAAATCAACTTTTGGAAAGCAGGTATTTGCCTATGAGCTGAGAAAGTGGCTACATGTTCTACCTATACCGTTCGTAGAAGCCTCCTAGCCACTAGTTCATCAAGTCGCACAGTTCAGCGGCTCTTGATTTGAGCTAACCACTTCACTGTGCTTCTTATATTGCCATTTTCAGGGAGGCACAGGACCATCCTTTCACATGGATGCACTTTCAGTATGATACGGGACATGATCTGTTGCACAAGTAAAAGACTTGTAAAAGGAGTAGTAGTAATGATAACTAGCATATGTGTATTGAACAATATATGTTGTACAGGTACCACAGCAGATTGCAGCGGGCAGTTAAACTTCAAAGATCTAAAAGATGGCAAAGGAAGAAGAATGGATATGGGGAGGAAACAAAAGTTTTAGAGTTTTTGTGATGTAACTTAACAGAGTGAAACAGGCAATGGGACCAGTGTAATACAAGTACTTCCATTTTGAAAAAGTAGTAACAAGTTCTTCAAATATTTTTGTGAAAAAAGCGAGTTACTATTGGGTCAGTTTTGGTATGTCACTCAGGCTAATAACTTTCATCAGAAATCTTGTTTGCTTCACTGCTGTTTGATTTAGGTCTGGTTTGAGTTATAGAAATAGTAGAACTAGGCCCAAGAACACTTTTTTGCTATTGACAAAATCTGAACAGCTAAGGAACTTGTACTGTCAGGAATAAAACTACGTATAGAATCAGATAACAGCAACAATTCAGCACATTTACCCAAAAAGGATTTGCAACAGATCAACCGTGCATACTGAAGTTTTAATACAATATTAAAAGTGAAAGATACTAACCTTGAGATTGGACAGGCAGTTGTTGAGGAAAATATGCCACCTGTTTAAAAAGAACTGCTTCTGACTGACACAAAGCAGGCATGTTACCAAAGGATACAAAGCCTAAACAGGAAATGGATATGATAGTGTTATTTGCATGTCTACACAACAAAAAAGTAACTTAATAGAGCTACTGTAAACCTGAAGTTTTAACTCCTCCATTTTGTGCAATACAAGTTACCCACAATTAACACATTGGTAACTAGTACAAGCTAAAAGGAACCTTCTCTAAAGATATTACAGATGTTTCATGGATGAACTAAAACCAACGAAATGTGTACTTATGGCAGTATAATAAATCCAAAGATCGGGCACAATTTTACAGACTTTCAGGGTTAAGTTCTGCCACTTTACTGAGAAATGATTGCATGGGAATAACTACATTTTATTATAACAACAGGCCCAGAGAGGTTGTCAGATGCCTATTACTCCTCAAAATCTGCAGTCACAATATTTACCGAGAGATGTGTCAAACACTCTAATAACTGTGCTAAAATACAAGAATCTACTGGGAGTTACATCTTGTGAGGTGAAAAACAGAAAGAAGCAAAGCAGAACACAGAACTTCAAATACTGGAACCCAGTCTCTTTGTCAACATTTACTTTGACACTCATCTTGTAAATGTTATACTAAAAAAATAAGTTAAAATGCACCTATTTATTTTGAAATGGATTTTGCTATTTCAACAAGATTTTAAGGTTTTTGGTTGTAATGCTAATATATGCAGTCAGAACGTAAAAGTTATTAATCAAAAATGAGGTAACTTTATCTTTGAGACCAATGATTCTGAAAATTAACTCTAAAATTCTAACTTCAGTCACAGCTGACTGTGTTTGACTGGCACTTTCAGTCAAAGTATAAACTCATCATAAACCCCAGCTTCTGTTTCTATAATATGTAACATAAATTGTTTATAGGTAGGTGGGACCTAATTTCTTGAGCAAATGGCAAATGTACATTAATTTTTATTCTTATAATCTTCACGTACAAAATGTATTTGTGAGAGGATAACTGAAATCTTCTCAGAAGACTCTCTTACCATACACTTGAGTACTCAGTGGGATCACAGAGTTTAGCAACATCCCAAGAGTGTTACAACCCATCCTAAGGAAGACCCCTAGGAGGGAAGACACAAACCATCTTCTGGAATTTCCTTATTCTCTCCATTCACTCTCAAGAGAACCTCAGTAACCAGCTCATGCAAGTTACTTTTAGACAGAAAATAAAGCAAGATGAATGCCCCCATTCTGCCTGTACAGTGAGTGCATCGATTCACAAAACACTGATCTTGGTCCAGGTTCAGACTTTAAAGAGCCTGCTTTCTTCCTGGAAGCCTGGAAATATGCACTGCAGCTATTTCTGTCAACTGTTTGCCTTTCTCCTCCTCCTTCTCCTTGCAATGTTTGTATTTCTAATCACACCCTCACAAGAATCTATTCTGTTTTGTCACTTTTAACTATGTAGCCTCCAGTGTGGTATGTGTAGTCAAGCAATCAAATGCAAAGCCCCAGCTGTGCAATCCTTTCTCCAGCATGCAATATTGACTTTGGCAAGTATGGGCATCAGTATGGCAAGTTCTATTTAGTAAAAAAACTGTACAGCAAAGCTCTACCCTGCTGCAGTTTCAACAATGCTTTACTAACTTGTCACAGTGGAACTGAGCCACAAAAACACAAGCAGGATGAAAATGGAAATCCATCTCAAGTCTACCAGTAATTCAAACTGGATCAGGACTGCGCCGCAGGGGCTGCTTTGACTCTCCTCTGGGAATGTTGTGACAGGCAGAGAGCTCAAGCACACTCCTACAGTCCTCCCAGCAGATTCAGCAGTGCTAGCGGCCAGCACTGGCTGAGAGAACTGGGAACAGGGAAGTCTTTCTGACTTTCCCAAAGAATGAGGGAGGACAAACGACAACTTTCTTCACTTGAAAGGTCCAAACCTTCAAAATGAATTAGCTAACACCACACTGCTGACGTGCGCCTGACCCAATTGGAGAGACAGACTGCTTAAGGCAGCCAGCATCAAACTGACTCAGATCCTCAATTAATTCAGATCACCTCATGAGTCCAAAAATACACTGCAGTGCCACTGTTCATCTTACACGAAAAAAATGAAATAGGGAGCTGCACAGTAGCCAAGTTAGGGATTTAAAAGGGCATGTGTTATACATTTTTTCCTTCCTACAATGTATTATTTAAGCCCCGTGAAAGAGTTGTTCCCACATGCCTCATTTGTTCTCGCTTGACAAGAAGTGAACTCTATTCTTCTTCCTCTTCTCCTAATGTTTACACATAATAAGTATAAGAAAACCTGCCCATTTAATAATCACAGAAGCAGAAGCTGAAAACACCTCTTTGATTCAGACTAATTTAGATCAAATTCTGAATGAAATAAATAGTCATTTTCTGTGAGCACACTAACAATAACCTTCCCTGCAAATAGAAGTGTATTGGTTATAGCCAAATGCAGAAAGTTTTGCAATTTCCCAAGAGCCTTGCTCAGAAATATTTATGACGAAGAATTTTAACCTCTGCTACTTAGAGTTACTAACCAGTGAATGCTTCTTTCGTGATGAAAGTTCAAGCGTTGTATCATACAGGCTTTCAACAAAGTTCCTCAGGCAGGGGACATTCACTTCATTTTTAACAGCCTGAAAGAAAATTTAATGTTAATAAAATACTGTGCCACAAGGTGTTTAATCTAATTTAAAGAAATTATGCAAACAACATGAAAAATAAACTCACAGCAGCTACAGGGACAAGAATTTCAACAAACAGTCCAGCCAGTGCATGCTTGATATCTTTGTCTTTAACTTCAAGGAAATAATGTGCACATTCCTAAAACAAAATAAAACAAAACAAGAAACAAAAATTGCATATTGACCGGAATAAAGACCTCTAAACATTTGCCGAATGCACATCAAGTGACACTGACTATTTTTATCCTGCAAATCCCATTGAAAACATTTGCCTATTAACTTCTAAATCTGAATTTTGCAGCAAGCACAAAGCAGGACAGAAGTCAAGACTAAGGATTTGTTACTCTAATAGAGAAATGTTCCGCTAACTCCAGATGTGTCTGTTGGTGTTTTGGGGCTGGAAATGGAGTTGGACTCAGGGGCTGACCTTCTGCCTTTCCTGTGCGTATCTTCAAGGAGCAGGACTACCAGCCAACATGGACTGCTTACACAAAGCTTTCAGAGGCCAGAAAAGGAATGTAATTCTCTGATACAGTACTCAAGGCAAGTAACAATCTTACTACAAATTATTTGTTGATAAATTTCATTGCTAGGATTCGTTGCATATTAAGGGTCAATATAGAACTGTGTTATATGAGGGAAGAACCATCACGATTTCCAGCCTGCCACTGGGGATTAAGAGAGAAAGTAAAAATGTACTTTGTCCTAAACAAGCAGCAAACTGCTATCCACACAGCTGTGTTGCTCAGGAAGTGAAGGAGGGGAGATAAGCAACCACCTACTTACGTTTTTCTGTACAACTTCTCTGAGGATGACAAATCTTATTGTCCCAGTTACTTCTCTGGGTACCAGGTCCAAACAGCCACTGACTTTACAAGGAAGGTCCCCACTGACCTTTTTCCCCGCCCATTCGTGCAGAGCAGTTTACACTTGAGATAATGCTTTTTTTTTTCTGTGTGCAATCAGGATTATACACCACATGCATGGATTATACACTATCCAGCCTTCCTCAGCTTCTTCTACAATCTTTGGGGGAAGACAGGCTTTTCTGGAGCTCACTCTCGAAATTAGCTCACCCTTTCAAAGTCTCTCTCTCTCTCTACTGTAGCAGTGCTGGTGTAGCAGAGCTTTTAGATGAAACACTGCATGTAAATACTCAAAATAACAGACAAACTGCCCAAAGAATCAAAGTGCATTTCACCAAAATGAGCAAAACTGGTTTTCCTACATACACAGTGCATCTTGTGATACACAGTAGTATATATAAGAATTAATTTAGAGCTGAGATACTGTAGTAGGGCAAGACAGAGATCATTTGCATCCAAATTTTCAGTTCAGCTATATGGGAGTTTTACCACAGATTTCAGTAGCAGTGATCACTGGAACCCAGTAGTGCTGTGCCACAAACTTATTCACTCCTATTAGTCAAGTGCACTGAACACACACTACTGTGATATTTTGCCAGCTCTGGATAACTTACTTTAAGTTGACGCATACTAATATGCCTCTATATAATTAAGAGTAATGTAAGAACAAAAATTCCCTGTTTCTGGGGTGTTAAATATGTTACTAAATACAGTTTAAAATACATTGCAAAGCTGAAAGATAATGTGCTTCCCGTTCAGAACTTAGATAAATGGCTCAGTGTGTCTGTATGCCTGCGTATCAGCATTCCAATGTCAAATACTTACTTGTGGGCATCTAACATTGATTTTTTTTCTCCATTTACACCATCAATAAGCTGATCTTTACATGGAGGTTTATGTAAAACATGTATTTTGCTGGATGAGTGGCTACAAACTATGTAACCATGAGGGAGATCTCGAATTAAAACAGGGAAATAGAAAGGTTAAGCTAAATAAACCTGCTGGTGGGAACAGAACCAATTGTACATTACCAGCAAGAATGTTGAAACATGAAATAGTTCCTTGCCTTTTATAAAATGATGTAATCTATTAATTTAAAGCATTCATTATAACCAAACTACGCTCTGTACTAGTGACTCTCAATCCAGGAGGGTACAGAATGTACCCTTACAAGAAGCAGGGTGAAGGTGTGCTGGAAGGAGACAACACATCCAAGGGAAATTCCATCCACCTTTTGCCTCAATTCTTTGTCTCTTGCTCAGTCATTTTCTCCATCAGAAGTTTTTATCCTCTCTGGCAACTATGTCAGTGTTGGAAGAATCTCTCTGGAGGCAGTGAGCAGCTAGACAGATATAGCTAGGCAGGGACACAGGGAAAGGGACAGCTGTGGGATGGCAGGGTGGAAGGTCTGGGATCTACAGAACAAAACCTCTTCAAGCTGAAGGGTGAGGGGTAGGGACTAGAGGTATATGACTGATGAGAAACTGGAATGGAATGACACACTCCAGAGACTGGAGCACTGAGGTTCAGAACAAGCAGAAAGGATCTGCACATACACGTATGTGGCAATGACAAACAGAAAATCTGGAGCATTACAGGAAAGGTAAAGGTTAGCCTATTCAAAAAGGTCTGGAAGCCACAGTTATATCCTTAAGAATTTTACCTGCATAAACTGAAGAGAAGCTTCAAAGTCCTCCACAGGATACATCTTAATGCGAAAGAATTTCATTCCCATTATAAGACTGATAATGCTTTGAACTACATATGGACTTTGTTCTTTATGCCGCAACTCTTTTAACTCTGCCATAAATTTCTTCTTTACAGCAGGAAATCTACGAATTCAGATGGGTTAGTTCCAAAAAGTTCAAAATTAATACTTGAAATGCATTGTAAGGTGTATAAACTGGGAAAAACCTATAGAAGATTAAACTTCGGTTGTAAAACACCATTTCACTCAGTATGGGAACAGATTTCTTTTTGTTTAATTTTCTTTCACTTCTAATAAATGGATAAAATCAAGCATACAGCCCGATCTTAGTCCCTTTAGATAACAACACCTTTCAAATTATTTTATTACCATGCACCTCTTTAACATAAGAGCTAATAATAGCATTAAAATAATGCCCTCACATATTTTTCAAAAATCCATGATAGAAGACAATTTTCTTGCAAGTACATGCAATGCTTTCAAAGGAAAACATTTAAATTATAACCATGAAAATATTAGACAGGCAGTTTCTCAGTTCAGGATTTTTATCTAACAGCCATTACAGTAACCTTTAGTATTAATAACTACAACAAATTGGGATGGAGGACACTTGGGATAATTTTTGATTTCCCCCACGAATCCATTGGAAGTGTCTTTTGAGACACATTGTCAATAAAAATGACATACAGAAAGATCACCCAGCAGGAACTCCTGTCCTTTTTGAGACAAAATGAAAAGAATGTCATTTTTATGGGCAGGTGTAGCATGTAGAAACATTTTGTTATCACAGACAACAGAAGTGAATTGAAAGAAACAAGTTGGCAGGAAGAAGCCCTTTAGTGGCAGAAACACCTTACCAAGACCCTTCAGAACCGGAGAAGAAATACCACATTTATGGAGAACATGCATATTTTATCTTTGACAGTCAGGCTGCAGTTTTGGATCCAGATGCCACTTCTCCTTTTGCATTTCACCCAGCCAGTTTAGAAGCCCAGGTGATGCCTTAGCTGAAGTTACATGATTTCCAGAAACTCAGACTGTTTTGGCTACATCAAGCTAAATTGACTGGTTTTGTAGAGCAGACTCACTCCCAGCAACACCAAAAAGTCAGGAGACAGGTGTCAATACATCGGGGCACTAAATTTCATCCTTTGTTTGGTTTGTGGTGTAAGTGAGTGATGTTTTATTGGGTACATGAGCTTCTGAATTGGTCTGTTTCCAGACCAAAAATTTAAGATCTGACCCACAAAGTGTTTTTTGTCACCTGCTCTGAGAAGGATGAAGGGTACAGAAGCATTTACATTAAGTTCTGAGCCGAAATAATAGCAGAGCAACTTAGAGTTGTTGCTATGTGAGAGGATAGCCATTTATAGGTTTGCCCAGCTAAAGAAAAAATAGTATATAGAAAAAAAATTATTAAAATAGCCTCTTGAGACCTTTGGGCTTTCCACAGACGTCATTGCTGAGACAAGAAAAATAATCCTGCTTCAGTCAAATTGAATTTATTCAGTATCACTGAAAGCCTGGGATTCCCTAGAGATCTATGCTCTAGAACACCTGGATGAACAGAGGGCCAATGAACTGAAATGACTTATTCATAGAGTACTTTTAAAGAAAGTGAGAAAATCAGAATATTCACATGCTAAGCAAGGAGAACTTGTCAGATTAATGGGGGAAATAAGATATTTCATTTTGCTTACTTTGCTTGAGCTAGGACACCTATTACTTCTGCATACAAATCTGCAACAATGTGCATATTTCCAGTGTTAGGACCAAGGTACCTAGCAAGAGACAAGAAAGAATTCTCAGCTGAGAAAGCACACTGTTTAAACCACAACCATTTTAAAAACAAGAAAGCATTTTTCTCATAGAATTTTTGTATGAAAAAGAGCCTTACCCTTCTTTGTACTTAAAGTGCTTGAAAGCCAAATTAATGACATCATTTACCAAACTGTCTATTACAGGATGAAGTGGAATCTGAAAACAAAAAAATAAAACACAACAAGTACATATATGTTACACTTCAAGTTGAATACTTTAGTGCTAGTATTACTCATGAGAATCATCCATACAGAAATATGGTATCAGTTGAAACAGTATGTAGCTAACAAAACAGCTGGAATGAGTCAGCCATTTAATGTTTATTTAGTAAGGAAGAAAAATACTTGGCAACGTAAAGTCAGTATGAGCACAGAGTACTATGTATCCTACAGGTGCAAGAAAGACAGCAATGAACAAGCATACAGAATGTACTTAATATTTTTAATATACTTTTAAAGAAGCAAATAGAAAGAAGAATCCCAAAATTCACTTGCATTGGTAATTTTCATCATTAATTAGTTAGTGCATAATTTAGGAACTCATACCTGTTTCAAAACTTCTATTAATACTAAAGAAAAAATAAAATCAATAGCCAGATCTCTTCTCTCCATTAAATAGTCCCTCTGCTGTTCATCGCTGCAAAATCAAACCAAGAAACACAGTATTTCAAAGATGTGTCATAACTCGTATTATTTGCCTTCTTCAATTACACAAATACAGATAACAGGGGATCATGTTCTACTTTTTAAACTGCAGTCCAGCATTTCAGAAAGTAATGTACTGTTGTGTTCTTAAAGTCTGAGATAAACAGGCCAAACCGGGACCTTTCAAATGCTTAACCATTATCCATCTCCTCCCTCTTTTTTCTAGTCTAAAATCAACACAAAAAAACCCAAACCAAAACCAAGGAAACCTATGGATTCTGTATTATAACAAAAGGTTTTAATCTCAAATCCCTTGCCAGTGGCACTGTTTAGACCATTCTTAATGACACTTTGGTGAAAAATGGAATAAATTACTTTGTGCTATCAAATTCATATTTAGACTTGTGATGAATTTCGAAAAATGCCTTGAAAGCACTGATGGAGAATTCATAACCAACTACATTCTCTTTCAAAAACTGTTCTGGTATTAATTTTTTAACTTTGGCAACACTTGTCAAATCTTAAAACACATTCCTTGTGCAGAATAACACAGAGGAACAAAAGCCTTGCAATATAAATACAAAAAAAATACCCATTTGGATCACCTGATTAGAGTTTCAAAGAGTACTGCAAAGATAACATGAAATATACAGTACCTTTTAAAAGTAAAATGAAATAAAATTAATAAAATAAATTCAAAATAAAATTAAAATGTTAGAGGAACAGTTCTGCATTCCATTTGAGGCATTTAACACTGATTTCAATGATTTTTGTGTAAATTCAGCATAGCTCTTACAAACATTAACAGTTTTAGTGATTTCAATTGTACTCATGTTATTATAATAAAACATGCATTTAAGAGTACTACTTGATCAGTGATGAAATAAATTATTTGCATTTTGGTTTTCTTGGTTTTGCATTAACTGGAGAAAGGACTGGTTATCCATTCCTTCTGTAACACTACCAATTGACAGGGTGGCCCTGTTTCACTGCTAAATTGATTTGAAACTAAATTCTGGGTGAAGAACCTGAAGACATCTATTTACGAGCTAGTGGTCCTGCAACAAGTCAAGAGAAAGCAGCAACTCAAAGCAAGGATTCATCTCATCCAAAAGCAGACATCTAATTGATGAATCATGTCTTCATAGTGCCTACTTCTATTGACATAAAGAGTCTCAGAGATTCTGGTTCAGGTTAATTTCTACCTTGATATCTAAAACCAGCTCCTATTGCCCTCTGTAGTTAGTAGATTATAATCTAATGCTAACGTGAAGAATTGCCTATGCATTTCCAAACACCAGGTCTGACTGTGTTGATTTTCCTGCTGCTTCAATAAAGTGTGTAAATGTACTACTAAAATATTCAGAAAAATTGTAATTTTTAAGAAGGTATTTATAACAAACTACCAGATCTCAATATAATCAAGACCAACTTAGTGCCCTATCACTGAGGAACAACTGATATCTTTATTTTTGTGTGCTTGTTTCTTTTAAGAGGTAAGTCAGTGTTGCTCAAAACCCTTTGACTGATTCTCAAGTTTTTGGATTGAGGGTAAGAGTATGTGAAATTTCTATGTCTAAGCAAGTGTCACAGAATTATTGCCCAATCACGTAACTATAGAAGACATAGTTTATACAAATCAATATTTAAATGAAATTATAGCATCCAAACCAGCAGTAAGACAAACATAACAGCACTGTTGTGTTTGAACTATCAGGAGCATAACTTTGAAGACACAATTATTACATCCATCAAGAAGCTGAGAGAAGAGTTCCAGGAACAAGCAGAAAAAAGATACAACAACTTTCAAGCAACTGTACCTCAAAAAAATTTTTTTTAACTTAAAATGTATCAATTATGTATATATGCAGATTCAAAATCATACCTTTTGGATTTAGTGCTTGTCCTTGGTCTGTACTCATGAGATTCATCTTCTATGCCATTCTGCCTTTTATACCAATCAAACAAAGTGCGCAGGATAGAGGGTAGACAATATTCTGAAAGTGAGCTCATTGAGCTTATAACCTGTGGGGAAAATAAAACAAATCAAATGCTGTTCCATTTTCCCCTCATCCTTAAAAAAAAGTACTAACTCAATTGTTAGGTATGTTCTTTCTTGTTTTCATCGAATTTTTGAGAACTATGGTACAAGCAGTGACTTCATATTCTACATTTCCTGTCTTTAAAAGACATGCAGATGTGGCACTTAGGAACATGGTTAAGTGGTGGACTTGGCAGTTTTGGATTTGTGGTTTAACTTCATGACGTCAAGGGTCTTTTTCAAGCTTAGTGATTCTATGATTGTATAAAACCTAAGCAGAAACCCAATAGTGGAGTGTATGTCAATAGTGTCTTTATATTGATGAAATTAAAATGCATTAAAATTGTGTAACACATCTTACTACACACCAGAAAACTATCTAGTTCTGCAAGAGGGCTATTTTGATTTGTTATACAATGCTGTTTTGAGTTTGAGCATATTTTAAGGAAACAAAAAGCAATGAATCAGAGGCACTGTCTTCAGGGGTTGTATCTCACTGCTGGATGCCCCTTCTGAAACTCAGAATATTCGAAGAAACCCCACAAACTCTACAACAATTTTAATCAACTGATCACACAGATGCATCCATCTTACTATCAGGCTCAAAGACCTGATAACTTAGACTTCTCTTTTATATATAGGAAAATATTTACAGTTTCCTGTGTCTTTGTGTGCACAAATAAACAAAACATAGTTTAAAACTATGCCCTCAAAGTACCTGAACAAACGGCTCCAGTGGCATACTGGAAACGATCCCTGCTCACTCTGTACTAATTGTGTCACCAATTACAGAAATGTTACTGAACATATTATGACTGAACTATGACTTAAACTTCCTATTATTGAAAACCATAAAGCTACAGAACATGAGATCAAACCCCCACACCATTATTATACCAGAGGATATTATATGTATTGCAACAAAATGTTCACATGTGCAGCATTTGTGGACATTCTAAGAAAACAGAAAGCAAGTGCTGAGTATCAGGAGTGAAGAGCTCATGTGTGAACTTCATGTCAAGTACACTGATTATGTCAACTACGTCAGGTTTATCCACCTGCTTAAACTTAAACTAGCACATTTCAATGCTTGTGGAAATATAATAGTTTAATGTCCCATATAGGACCAAGCTTGTGTGAGCATTGTGACTAAGACAAGAGCAAAACTGGCAGACTGAGTAACTTACACATAATTTCCATGTATTACTATAACCTTAAATGAGAATTTTTGTGGATGACAGTTAATCTAGACGAATAACTCTGATCTCTTTTGCAGTTTTCCAGCCTCAGGATTTAACTAATTCACAGTGACGCTGAGGTCTAAAGTTAATGAGACACTGTGAGGATGAAGTATTATTGTTCAGGTATCATGGCCTAAAATTAAACATGGTGCATTAGAAAGCTGTCACAACTGCCCCTGTAAAATTAGAAGTTTCTGTTAAAATATTTTGTTAGGAAAGCTTTCAATCCAGTGTTCCATATTTTATTACCTGAAATACGAAACAAGTTGATGTGGAAGTTGTCATTAAGGCACTGCTTGTAGCAGTGACAGACGGCCTTTCATGAAGAACTACTACAGCACTTCAGGCTCAATTATACCAAAGCCTTCTGGTCTAGGACTTCAGATAAATACTCAGACAACATGAAGCACCTGGTGTCAGGGCAAAGTATTCACTATCAACTCAGTTCTCTATTGTTTTCCAAAACTTTTTCTGAAGCTGATAGGACAGTGGCTGCTAATTACAAGATGCAATCAAAAGTGGTTTTGCTGGGGAAGACAAGAACAGAATCATAGAATGGTTTGGGTTTGAAGGGACCTTAAAGATCACCTAGTTCCAACCCCCTGCTATGGGCAGGGACACCTTCCACTAAGCCAGTTAAATCAAAGCCTTGTCCAGCCTGGCCTTGAACAGTTCCAGAGATGGGGCATCCATAACTTCTCGGGGCAACCTGTTCCAGTGTCTCACCAGTCTCATTGTAAAAAATATCTTCCTTGTATTTTCCAAATTGAGTCTGTTTTAGTTTAAAATCCTTACCCTTTGTTCTGTTGCAACATGTCCTCCTAAAAAGTCTGTCCCCAAATAGACCTAAATATCTTTTCAGAAATCACAACATGTAACTGCAAAAGAAAAGTTTTTCAGTCATGTTCACTGACATATTTACCACTGCTGTTGTCTAAATCCCAGCTATACAATTTCCCCAGAAGAAGTCAAAGTGACTCCTGTTAAATCTTCTCTGCTGAATTTACAGTGTGAGCCTTTAGTAGGGATAAAAGGTCAATATAGGTTTGTTGCTTTGTGTTTTGGGGTTTTTTTTGTAATCTTTCTGTCATTGCACTTTTAAGACAGGAAGGAAGGGTGGACTGGGCAAAGACCTGGCTTTCAGGGAACAGGAAGGGAGGGAAGTCTAGCCAGCCTGCCAGTTACTCAACCCTTTCATTTACTGGAAGTCCAGGAGTGAGATGAATTCTAGCTCTGTGCTGCTCCTTAAAGGGAGTGCACAGATGTACAAATATGTCCTTGTTGGACAAATGATCATGTTCTTCCATCATAAATGAACTACCTACTGTACAGCTTAAGGATAAGAAAGCTGCACAAGTAGGGAGCTGTTTAAAACCTGTGTTCACAGAGCATTAAATATACTTTATGCAAATGCTTAATATTTATTTTGGACTAAAATGCAAGAGGAAATTTAATGAAATTCTGCCCAGATAGTTTGCTACAATTTATATACTTTCATAAAAGTCTAGTTATACTGTCAAAATACAAATATAAGAAATGTTTCCACTAATAGCAGATAGACGCTGAATACGTTTTACATTTCACTTATGAATTTAAATGTGCTTTAACAGCAAATATATTCAAAACTGCATCCAATTCCAGACAGTATCATGAATTTCTTGGCTCTGCATTTTTTTCATATACCATATATGTCAGTTTGTGTGTTGAATAGGTATTTTATTGCCATTTTAATAATGCAGAATTGCAGTACTTCATTTTTGCATAGGGTTGGTTTATTTTTTTGCAAATTTATTATTCCCACAGTTTCTGTGTATTTTCTCTTCAAATTGCTGTTGTGTAGATCCCAAATAATGGACATTAGGAGTGAGATTTTACACTTTTTATCAATGCTACTGAAAGAAGAATTTGGTAAACACTTTTTAGCCGTATTTAGGATACCCACAGACATGCACTGATGTCTTTCCTTCTGTCACCATTTGTAAAGCTGTGTGCATGTCTGTAACAAAGCCCCGTAAGTACCAACAATATGGATTCAAGGAAAATAACAGCTGTAATTAAATCCTTGTTCCTTCAAATCAACAGCAAAACTCTCATGGACTACAGCAAGACCAGGATTTCATCCATGTGAGACATGAAGTTGCAGACACAAAGTTAACAATTTGTACTGGGGGAGGGGGAAGGTGGAGAGATGAGTTGCCTTAAGCTCTAATCAAAACAGCTACATGCACTAATTCTGTTGGGCTGTTTGAGACAAACCATTTTTTTTTCTGCTAATGACAGGTTTCCAGACAAGTCAACTCTAATTCATAAATCTGTAAAACAACACATTAGGACCAAGTAGTGCAGTTGTGTTTGTGGAGATCTTTCATTCACATCTGTATTATAATCATATTTTGGGGACAGTGCTATGAAACTGTATCTCCCTAGAAATGGTTAAAACTGTTATTCAACTTGGACTCACTAGTTTTCATTTATGGCCTTGGCTTTGTGAGTAAAAAAGCAGGATTTTTAGTATCATAATTTTACAGATGGGTAATTTCACCTAACTTGCTTATACACTACCAACATTTATAGCTATTTTACTGCCAGCATAACATTTTATGTGAAAACCCATTTCTTTTTAGTGGGCAGCAAGTTCATTCTGAAGGTGTTACCTTTAATTTTGCCTTCAGATGTACTTCTTTACACAGTCCCTGAACCCAAACCTCTGATCAGGAGACAAAGGTTGTTTTATGACCCCATGACCACCATTTCTTATACTTCCTCTACCCTGTCCCCTTTGCTGGTGAAGAATGACAATGTGTAAAACTCAGGGAGAGGGAAAATACAAAAGGGACCAACTACAGGGATATGGCAATATTCACCTTCTACAGCTAATAAATATAATATTGGATAATTATCAGCATATCCTTAATCATGTTTAGGCTGTTCTAAAAAAAGGGACAGTTAATCATTAGTATGCCGTTTAGTATCTATTTACATTTTCCACTTTTTTATTATAATTTAAGGTTCCTTTTTTTTACCTTGATCTGTTTTTGTCGCTTTCATCTCCTAAGAGTATATAAAACATTAGATGTTTTAGCTTTCCAACTTGCATTCTCCAACCTAGTGCTCTTCTAAGAAGAGAGCAGTATGACTGAAACAAGGACAAGTTTCTGTGCAGATTATGCTGAAAGTGCTGCAACATGCACATCACAGAGACAGCTTCAGAGGAAAAGTTAGCCTTGCTGCTAAGTTTTCACTTCCATGGCCAAAATGTTACATTCATTCTATATTTTTATATAGAAAACTGTCTGTAGCTCAGTCTAAGATTACACAGTGCACTTTTTCTCCCTCCAGTGTTGTCATTTCACTAATCATTTATATACCGTGGTAAGAACAGAAGATATGTTAGTAGAGGCTGAGAACAAGAGTAATAAAAGTGTTTCCTTAGGTGAGGATAAGCTTCTTGGAGAATTACGAGTTTTTGCAACCTAGCTTTTGATCTTTTCATGTACTACAACTTTATGGTTTCCTGTAATAGGAAGTTTAAGTCATAGTTCACTAGTACAATGTTTAATGACATTTTTGTAATCAGGAACACAGAGCATGCTAATGCTGGAGCAGTAATGGTCTTTGCCAACAGGCAACTAGTTGTCTTACCAAAAACTTTTAAAACATGATTTTAAATATACTGTAAGATTATTTAAAAACATATGAAAAAACCTACATAATTTCCTGTATATATTTTTTTTATATACATGCACACCTAAAAAGGGACACAGTCAGTGGACTAATGGTGAGACACTCTGCCAGTCAGGATAAGTACAATCACTTCAGACATTGCTCAAGATACTATTTTGAGTATGAGGAGGGTGATGCAATTGGCAGCCAGACATACTGTCTGCCTAACAGGAGACACACCTATGTGGACAGAAACAGCTCTGCCTCTGCTCACATCCTAAACGTTGGATGCCTCACCACCATCACAACTAGCACTCTTAAAATGGTGTGTGAGAATGGGCAGGAAAAACTTGCTGGTTCTCAGAGAGCCAGAGAGAGAGCTTTTTAGGGGTAGTAAGTCATGGTTTCATTATCACGTGAAATGGTTTTGAGGTTTCAGCGTAAAACTTGATGCTGATTACTTCGGGTAGCTGGAGTTCTGTTGGAATACATGCATTTTCAAGCTAGTGAACCAAAGACAAATTTGCAGGCGCAAGCTGCCCAGATAAGAATGGAATTTGTCTAGAGACCTTGAGCTGGTGCAAAAGTGAGAGAAGAATCCTGCAGAAGCTCCACAGAACACATCTTAAGAGCTCTTTTTATAAAGTTAAAAATATGATAAATAAGACTGCTTAGATCCAGCAATTTTGTGAAATACATATTACTATTTGGCTATAGCCGTGTGATGTTAGATAGTTTGCATGGTGTGAGTAGGTTTTAGCATTGTGTGTAACTGTGTGAAAATATAGTCCTGTGTAAGGCACTTCCTGTATTTAGTATATCCCTATGCAGAAGTAGATAAAAAGTGTTAATATAAACATAGTCAGGCCTTTGAGCCTTCTGCCCTTTTTTCACCATTCTTCAAGTAGCTGTAACTCATGATGAAGGGGACTACAAAACAAACCACCAGAAAACCTCTAACATTAGATGCAGTCAAGTGTTTTATTTAACAATAGAGGTAGAAGCCTCTTAAAGCTTCTAAAAGGCACACTGTGACTGTGGCTGTGGAGAGTCAGGCGTTATCACAGAGTGACATTCTGCTCATTGCAAGTTAGTGTAAAGGGTTTTTTTCAGGCTGGTTTTTTCCACGTCTGAAGCTGACCTGCAAAAAGCAAATTTTAAATCAGGTCTTGCCTTACTTTTGATGCTTTTTGATTTACAGTTAAAAGATGCAGCTCAGATATTTTGAAGTGACAACTGACTAGTGACCTACCTATCAATTTCACTCAAATTGAATAATTTTGACAATGTCAAAATTAGAAAATTGGGTTCCTCTGAGAGTGCATCACTTTTTATGATGTAAAATTGAAAGTAAAAATTATTAGATGTTCCTTGAGAATGTCTGTTCATGGTGTTTCTCTCTCTTTTCCTCCATCATTTCTGCAGTAAAAATGTCAGGAATGCCATGTGGCCTTTTTTGGTTTTGCTAGATGACTTAATGTGTTTCAGGAATGAACACCAAAGCTTTCCACACCTCACAGGAAAGAGAAGTAAGGGATATTCAACCTGATCTTCCTGGATCTCATAGACTCTTTAAATATTTGTGTTAACTTGAAAAATAAAACTTAAATGACGTCACTTCAAAGGACATGACCTTATTTTGGTTTTAGTATCATTTCACATCCTGATCTTCGGAGTTTTCCAAGTAGGACACAGCTTAATTGTTAATATCAGCATAATTATCCATACTTACATGACAACTTTTTCATACTGATGTATTACAATTCAGAAGAGAGCTTTATAATGAGATGGACTTACAAATACAGCGAGTGAAATACACCAACTAAAGAAAGACTTTTTGCTCTATTTTCTTGTTTCTACTGGATCTCAGTTGTATCAAATATCTATTGTGTATTACAAAATTTTGTATGATTGTATGAATTCAGCCAAATTAAAATTATTTTGGTAAGGATGAACCATGTTCTTGAAAACGGGCTCGTAAGCCAGGTTCAGGTCCCATCTGCCAATCACAGATGTATATCAATCCCAGGAGCACAAGAACATATCAAAATGATAATACTTTTTAAGCTGAAAACAATGTGAAACATGAAAATGGAAACATTGCCAACAACCTGGGCTGAGGCTGACAAATAATTTTGAAAATTTCAGTTTAGTTTATTTTGAAAATTTCAAGAAACTCAAAGCAAGGCTTTCTGACATGACATCTAAGGCAATCTCAGCTGTGTACTTCTCTATCAACTCTGCACATAGGTAGGACTGTACATATGTGGATAGGAAGATATACGAATGTCCTGCGTAATAAAATTTACCTTTGTTTTCTGACTGCATCTGGTTTTTTCCCCCCAGCATTCAGAATAAATTGCTACAGTAGTAAATACACAGCTGTTTCACTCTAGGAAGCATTTCTTCTCGTTAAATGATTTTGACTTAATTGTACAATTTTCTGTCTATTTACCAATAACTAGGAGAAACATCAGCCTTCTAATTTCTTC
Source organism: Myrmophylax atrothorax (assembly GCA_026770055.1). Classification (NCBI taxonomy): domain Eukaryota; kingdom Metazoa; phylum Chordata; class Aves; order Passeriformes; family Thamnophilidae; genus Myrmophylax; species Myrmophylax atrothorax. Next base: position 70,657,599 of record JAOXXN010000001.1, read on the forward strand.
TTTGTTAAGGGACAAAATTTGCTTAACCATAAATATTTATTCAAATCATGGCCACCCATTATGTGTTTGTTTAATACACTGCAGGAACAGTATCAAATGTTTTGCATCTGGGTGGCTTAATTTGTTTTACTTTCCCATTTGCATGCAACACTCTTCCCACGGGAAGGTAAAATACCACAAGGTATTTCATTAGGCAGGTAAGGAGCACTCCCAGAGCAAACTCCTTTAGCCTACAGTGGCTGGTTTCCCTGTGGGGTCTCAGTGCAGAAGTCTCACCTCGTCTGTTCACTTCCTGCTCTGAACACCCCTCCAAGTAAGCTACCTCTCCCCATAAAGCAGCTACAGAACAATCCAGAATGTGTCACTTTGTCAAGCTAGAATGATGAAGTGAATCTTAGTGAATGTCAGTGGAGTCTCACAAGGCATCTTTGTTTCTGGTGCAATGTCCCAGAACACTCAATAATGTTCACCTGAGGTTCTGAAGTTCCACTGATACCTATCTCCTCTCCCAGAGTTAAGTTAATCAAAATAGTACCTGAAGCTTATGGCATTAGAGCCAGCTGCTTTCAGAGTCATTGCTGTTGCTGCTGCTTCTGCTCTGTCCTTCTGTCCTGTGTTTCTGGCCCTGCTGGCAGCACAGGGGTGTGGGCAGACGTGCACTCAGCAGCAGTGGCAACAGCAATGACAGCTGAGGCCAGAATGGAGGAGCAGCAAATCACTTTTCTTGCTTATGATACACCTGGAGTTTATTGTTCCTCTTCATTGGGAGTGAGTTTCATGAGTTCTGGCATCCTTTATGCAACTTAAACTCTTTAGCACTTTTCTTTATTTCAAAATAGGTTACTTATGTTGGAATTATTTCTATGTGCTTTCTTTTTGAAAAGAGACTAGTGACAAAAATTAATTGCTTTATAGCATTATTAAAAACTGTGTGTATTGCTGTTGGTTTTACTGGTATACTTTTCCCATTTCCCTTACATAATAAATTTATTAATCAGATAGAAATTTCATTTTATTAATTACAATTTTGTTGTTCTACTAAATGAAATCTAATTAATTACCTAAGTTCTATTTTATTTTTAATACTTTTTCCCTGCCAACCATTTTTCTAATTATTCTCTAC
>JAOXXN010000001.1:70658928-70675698 GCA_026770055.1 Myrmophylax atrothorax
CAACAGGTTGGCTCAGCCTATTTGAAGTGCAGCAAACGTGTAAGTCATGCTGAGTCCCAGCTACAGAGACAAACTAGAGTGATGAAATTGACAGCAATGACAGTGATTCTGCAGGCCCTCATAAAAGATAGCCCATAAAAGAAAGACTGGGGCCATGCACCTCTTTCAAAAACCAGATATTCTGAAAAGATACAAAGTTTGCTTCAAAATCTCCATCGGGGAAACAGCCAGGAAATAATATTGTTCCTAATACATGGTTAAAAACAAGAAGTTCTACGGCAGAAAAATACTGAGCTTGAAAACAGTGAAAAAGCCCTTCCAATTTAAACTCAAGAATCGTTAGGCAAAGCACTAATCATTCTACTAAAATACATTGAGAGACACTGTTTTTGCTGTATGCAACAACAGCATAAAGACACTAGAATGCTTTCCAAGTATTTGTCTTTTAGCCTGAGGAATTGAAATTATATAATTTCAAGTGTCTTACTTGATCAAACTGGGGATCTTCTCCTCGTTGCAGGGATTTGGTCAGTGGCTTCTCCTAAAAGAAAATATATTAAATACATATTACTTAATATCAGTACTATTGTATATTCTATCAACTCTACTATTATTTTTCTATTGTATTTTTTTACTCACATAATGTGCTTCCTGATCTCATTCTGGAGATACCATTTGTTTCATATGCAAAGGAGATCTCTGCAAATGTATCAACCAATACTGACATTGTGTCTTTAATGACTTTGGTATCTTTCCACAAAAGAGAAGCATTGACCATTTATTACATCTGAGTTGGTGCTCACACTGACAATAATTTTTGCAAACTCATAAACAGCACTTAGTACTTGCTCTAATACATAAATAACCAAGGGGCTCTATCTAGTTACATGATGTACCTTCTTGGTATAATACTACTGGGCAACACAAACATGTCCACAGATATAGTGCATCATGCAGGGCATACTAAAAGAAAGGTGATCTTAGAAGAATCAAAGGCCATAGAGTTCAGTTTAAAGGCAGAAAATTATGGAAAAAATTAGTAGTCCATTTTTGGAATAGAAGCAAGTTTTCAAGACATGTTCTCAGAGTAACTGGAAAAGCCAAAGAGAACTGCCCAACTCAGAAAGAGTCATGATGTGTGAACATCCATTCACCTTTATGGCTTTTTTGTCAAGCAGGCTGAACTCCTGAGACATGCAGAAGTACACATGTAGGCCAGTATTCTAGATACACCCAACAGTATACAAAACATGAATCTCCTAAACCACAATGAAAATAAACAATACATGAGGGCAGATGACAGCCTGAAAAACACATCACGTGTCACCATCACAATTCTGCAGTGAATTACACTACTGTTGCTGGTGTCTGAAATGTGCCAGTGCTTTATTCTTCTGTAAATCGTGAATCTTTCTTCTCCTACAGCTGCAGGACTGGGGCTGTCCCACCAGCTCAGAATGAGATTTTCTGTTCAGCTTTCAGCAAACTATTACACTCATCAGCATCTTTTAATGTATTAGGCAAAATACTATCAATGCCAGGGGATGTGAGATGCAAAACAAAGAAATCTGTGAAGCTGCTGAGATAAGGGAATAAAGAGACCTTAGGCAGACCAAAGATTTCTACTATTTAAAGTTTTACTCTGGAGAAAATGTTGCCCAGTTTAATCTGCTGACTGATTTTGAAATTAATTATGCTGATCCACTTGTAATGCCAGCTGGCAAGGAGGCTGAGTGTGGGGTGACTGCAGTATCCCCTGACTACCTACCAAATACAAAAATCAACAAAATGTTTTCTACTGAGTCACTGATTTATCCAGAACAGCCATCAATATTTTTCATTGTTTTCTCAAATATCTAAAGTGACTCCTCCTGGGTACATTATGGGCACAACAGCTATTAATTACCACTTTGTGACAGCTTATTGGTCCTGAACAGATGCAGTAAAACCTTGTAGCCCAGAGAAAAACACAGGACGCTACCCCACCCACAGTCCTCCTCCTCAATCAGTAACTCGGTGCTAACCCTGCCTAGTGGTATCTGATGGGAGGACAGTACTTCTTTTGTCTATTGCTGCACACTGAAAAGGACAGCAGATAATCTTTCAAAATCAGTATTCAACTTATTTAAAAAGAAAAGGATTCTTACACTTCCACGAGTCCTGGACAAATCAGCATATTAAGAATTAGTGCAGTTTAGGAAAAAACCCCAACACACCCTTGTAATTATGAAATTTCTGGTTCTGTTACAGAAGACTTGTGTTACCATAGCAAAGCTTCTTAAGTTCTGTTTCAACAAAAAGGGCTTGCAGAAGCTTTGTGCATCCATGCCCAACACTGCAATGCTTGGCTTTCAGAGTGGTGTTTCAGGGGAGAAATGCGGTGTGGATTTCTCGTTACATGCTCTCTCTAAGGAGGACACACGTAAATGAGACACAAAATGCTCTGGGAACCCAGGTCTGGAACTGCAATCCTGAACATGTCCTTATCACCTGCATCCTATCTCTGGAAGAACACACACCTCCCAGATACTTCCATTTCGAATGAGGATGATCCCCAGGGGCTGAGTTTCTGAGTTAGTGAACATCCCTCCACTCTGACAAGGCATCTCTTGCCCTCTTAGAGGTGACTACACTGGGACTTCACAAGCCATGCTAAATTGACCTAAAGAAGCCATTCACAGGCCATGCAGCAGCTTTGGTCACAGCAGAAGGCAGTCCTGGGATGGAGAACTTCCAAGGATATCTACCAAAAACCAGGAGGGCTTTTGCTGCCATACCTTCTCAGTGTCTCCAGTCTAGTGCTTCAGTTTTCTCCTCTCCATCCCATCCTGCACCTACTACTGCTCCTGCCACTTCCTCTCCCCTCACACTCTAGCCAGGCAGCAGCTGCCACTGCAGCTGTCTCTGCCTCTTCTTCAGCCCCTTGCTCTGGTCTGCTGCTGTTTTTTCCTGACTCCATCCCAGTACGGTGTTGCTGCTGACGCTGCTGCAGTCACCATGGCAATGGCTCAGCCTAGATGGACCCAAGCTGACCCCATGGAGACAAGTGTCTTGCTACAATACCCCCAAGTTTTGGGATTGGGGTGCCCATGCCAGAGCCACTCATTGTACCCTGCAGGGAATGGCAACAATCACAGAAAATTTTGTTTAGGGCTTGGAGGTTTGAGAAAACTCGAAGTAGAAGTTATTACTCTTTACTTTATTACTAGAGATGAGTTCTGAATAGGTAATGAACTGAATGAAAATGAAGGGCCAGAGACAAATGTATTTTTTGTTGTCTAAGCACTCCTAAAATATAAAAGGATGACTGCTTGCCTGATGAGAGTAACAACTGACCATGTCAGGAAGACACAGCTGAGTAAATTCAAAGACAGATCAATTACATGCAGGTGCTTCAAGTGTCCTTTAAAAACAGCAATTTTTCTTTATGCAATAGATAATTTCTTTTCAACTACCATAAACAACTTGCCTATTCTGTATCACTTGGTTCTAATATCCTTACAAGTCTTACCATTTCATTTTATGCAGTATTTTCAACATTGCTGCTATGGCAGCTACTATATAAAACTTCTCATGGTCGACTTCTTCACTATATGCCAAAGGTTCAGGACTTATAAAGACAAGGTCAAAATATATAATAGACTGAAACTGTCTCTGAGTAATAGATTCCATAGCAGTCTATTTACCTTGGAGATACACTTATTGTAAAGTTTTTTAAAAAATCTTAAAACTGTTTTTGTAGCCTTAAGGTAGTATTTTATTTTAATTTATTTTACTGCCCACCCAATTCAGAAACAGCAAAGAGGCCCTTTTGTATTACCAGTTGACTTATTTGAGTCTTTGTAGCTATGCTACCTTCTACAGAAATATCTTCCAAATCTTAGATGAATAGGTAGGCTGCATTTGGAGCCAAAGCCTACAACTACAAAATAAGAAAAGAGAAAATTTTGATTAATATGAAAGAGCTCATAGCTTTCTGGACTACAAAAAAACATCAGAAAAATTCAGAAGAATGGACTCTCAATAATAACATTTCCACTTTTAATCACCAAGTTAAACAGCCTTATTTCTTGTTTGAAGTGCTGCCTACAATTGTATACTCTGTATTTGTTCTAGCTGTAAAATCCCACGTTAAAAATATGTTAGAGATAAGTGGTAAAGATCAGCAAAGTCAGTGTTGCATGTAATATGTGAAACTATTGTTTTTCAATAAAAACCTCTAAAAGTTTTGGGTCGCCAATGCTTACAAAACAAAATGCTCACCTAAAAATTAATTTCATTCCTCTGTCTCATTGCTGTTGGGAAAAGATGGATAGTATATAATAAAATAGAATATGTTAAATATGCAATGGCAAATGCATATTTTATCATATTTGCATGCATCAACTAAATAAAATATTTATAATCTATCCAAAAAACAGCATATCATTTAAACCATCCATTCACACAGGCACACTAAAACATTTTTCCAAAGATTGTCAGCTGCTTTTAATGGTTAATATATTAAAACTTTTCCAGAGCTGCTACACAAACATAATTGGGTAAATTTACACAGGAATAGCCACCTGTCACAGAACTGAGCGTTCAGGGAAACATAAAAACAAAAGGATGTTGTAGTGCCTATTAAGCCTCACTATGTCACCATATTATACCGATATATAATGCCCCTTAAAGCTATTTCTAATCTCAGCAACCATTAGGCATGTTATTCCTACTGAACTGTGACAGGCTACTGTATTACTGATGGAGATAAAACCCATCTATTTGGGCTTTTTTTAAAAGAATGGAGGACGAAATGATATTTTGACACCAATTTCAATTTTTGCACTGCACACTAAAAAGCAGCCACACATACTCTACTGAGTAGTCTGCTGGGATGGAAGACTCACTGAAAAGAAAGAGCAGAAGAATGGACCTTTTCCCATAAAAGGGAACAGACACAGACCACATTCAAGTACTACAGCTACAATATACATAAAATGAATGTAAGCACAATCTTAAGAACCAAAAAACCTGCAAATGTCCTTCTTTCCTACTTACATCACATTAAGCCCCCTCGACCTGAATGAACATTTTTTCCTTATATATTTTTTAGCAGGAAAGAAAACTCGTGTTTGTAGGAAAATGTCTGCTTCAAAAATTCTAATTATTTTAACCATTGATTATTTAGTACATACAAAAATTGCAAAATATATTGCTGGCAATCTTGCACTCACATGATGTGCAAACCACGTTCTGTACCACCACGGAGAAGACATCATGATGCCAACTCGCTTCTGGAGGCTCAGCACACAAAACTTCACTCCATAGAGGCGCACCTACCCTTCAGGTGCATCTGCCCTACCAGCCAGTCGCCTCTGAGATGGCCAGTTGGTCTGTCTGGTCCTGGCCTCCACTCCACGTGTGTGCTTCTGCCTCCTCCCTCCCAGATCTGTGCTGACCCTGCATTGAGCAGCTTCATGAAGCTGAACTTGCAAGTCTTTACATTGGTTTTGCTTTTCAAAAATGGGTTTAGACCGTCTATGGTCCCATAAAAAGAGCTCAAGTACTGAAAATAGGTCTCAGTTTCTCAGGAAATAATTTTCATCTCTCATATACCTCTTTACTATTTGGGAACTCCCACCACCACCCCAGGAAGCCTAGCTAATTTATACCTAAGCAATTAAGAGAGCCAAGCTTTTTCACTGAAAAGGATAATCTGTTTACTCTGACAATCTTGCAAATGGCTCCCACCTGGAACTTCTATGAAACAGGCAATTAGGGCCCTGTTTTCATTAATGGTTCTTTGCAAGTCAGCAGGCCCTCACGCATAAACACATAAACTGCCTGTTCAGTGGATGACAACAAAATCTTTGATTTCTCTTGTTGCTCTGCTCAGCATCCATTAACTGCTAGACACTTCTTTTAAGGAACTGTGCCAGTGGCCACGGTACACAGACAGTAAAATAAACAGAAAAGGAGATTTCCCTTATTAACCTTTGAAATTCCAAGCATACAGCCACAGGAAATTCTAAAGGCAGAAATAATAAAAAGGTATGATAATATGGCTTCAAGTAAACACCACAACTTTGCATAAGACAAAATTATAGATTCATAAAATGTTAACAAAAACTGTGATAGACTTCAGTGAACTGTTGAAAATTAAGTAAAAAGCAATGCTAATTGTACATGGTACTGCATTTGGAAGAAATAAGCATATTTCAAGTGGCTATGAAAAATACGTAAAAATGTGCTATATGTAAAAAAATAAATTTGTTTTAGCAAGTGCAGGTCAAAAACCTACTTGTCGTGACAGTTAATGCACAAAAATAATGAAAGGTGTGCACATTTAGAAGACAGGCTCAGTCTATGCTTTCTTTATGTAACTGCTCTGGTTTTTTTGTAATGGCTCTTCTGTTTCAGTTACGTGGAAAAGGATGTGCCCAGTACTGCTGAACTGCTGAATACAAAACCGTAAGAAAACATGAGTTCAGCTTCAAATACAGGTTTTCACTCACTGGCTCTGTCTCTTGCCTCTTTGGCATCCTTGTCATGTACTGTTCTCATTCAGTGACAGCTTATGTCATCGCATCAGGTATTACAGGCTAATTTTTGTCTGTTTATCACATTCTCTGCAAAAGGCATCTTTTACCTATGCTGTCTACCAAGAAAATTAAAATGTGGACACTCAGAAATTTTGGTCATGAGAGTGTTTAATCTGAAGCAACTGATATATAAGAAAAAATGGCCATACAGGCCAAAAAATAGCCAATTGGTTTTCAGAAATAATACTTTACAGAAGTAAATTCAAAGCAGCCTGAAGAGAAAACCAAACCCATTGAATCAGAGACTGCTATTAGATGCACAGTGCAAGAATTAGCATGGAATTTTAGGTACAGGGTTGAGATTTTTAGTAGTCCCAAGTACAACTAACAATTTACATGGGCAAGTTCAACACTGTCAATATTCCCAAATTCTACCCTTATAATTACTAGGATTCAGTGATTTACATGCCTAAAAGAGATATTGGCTAACTTGGTATTTGATTGTAAATTTCAATATCCACAAAAACCCCTAAACCATTTTTTGTTGCTCATTGCTAGACTAAACTGGCATTAATGAAATGAAAAAGCCTGTTATAGGAATCAGCAGCAATAGTGGAGCTGGAAAACAACATGGCTATTATACTGTGCCTGACTGCAGCAAGACACACATTAAAAAAACACTAGTCTTTTTTTTTTTTTGGCTCATATGATGCATTTTCTTCAAGGTCAGCAAGATATATGGGAACTACTTCTCCAAACCTTTTGGAAGTAAATACAGATTTCTTCTTCTGTTCTTTGTTCTGAAAGCCAATACAAAGCATTTTCATAAAAATGTGTCTCCCTAACAGGAACAAGAGCATGCTCAAAATACAGGCACCCAAATCAAGCTATACTCCATAAAACCACTATCTTGCTCTCAACATGAAGTCTGGAAGAAGGCTTTCTGGAATCACATTCTAATAATTAATGAAACTTTGTATAATGTCTCAGTCAAGAATAGTGTCATAGGATGCAGTATGAGAGTCCAAGATCTTTCATTTCTGAGCCTATTACAGTGGAATAAACATGATGTTCTGAAAAAGCATTTGGTATAGTGATTTCCATGTAACAATAAGAACAATAGACAGTAGAGATCTAGACTTCAAGTCCATGTTAAGACCTTTGTATGAAATTGATATTCAAAGTCCTGTTTTGACTGTTAACAAGGTGGTTCAGGTATGTGACATTCATCAGTCAATACATATATTTAAAAATAAATAGCGCAAGAATATGGATATAATAATTACTTCTGCAAAGGGAAGGGTTTCGTGACAGCAGGCTGCTGTGAAATAAAAACACTGAAAGATACAGTGTCGAATTAAATAAATTTAGGACACAGACTCACTGCAGTCAAGAGCGTTGTCACTTGAATAGTGCTGTTTCCTTTCTTGTATCTCTGATATAACTTTTGAGAGCTGTCAAAGAGGGTAAGAGGATGCTCCTCCCTGTCCTTCATATACCCTGGTCATTCGGCACAACTTTGTTTCCCAACCAGAAAAGTTAACTGACACCTCAGTCCTTTATCCAAGGAGTTTTACACCAATTGGTTTATGATGAGAAAAGCCATTTCTTCTATGCAAGAGGTCATAAATGGTAGAAAAACTCAGGAAGCTCTTCTTTCCTGCAGAGTATGGGGAAAGCACAGCTTCTCTCTTGAGCTCAACTGGTGCCCCAAGTTATTATGAGAGTGCTGTCCTCAGCTTCAAGCTTTCTGTCCATGGTGACAGCAATGCTATGAGGATGTAGAGAATCTTCATGTTCCAACCAGTGATATATTTTATATGGGTGGACCCAGCTTGTCAAGGCCCATGGCAGTGCAGGGCTGTGGGAGCAGGAGACCAGACCTGCTGTGGCAGGGACTGATGGCCCCAAAACCTGGGAACGGGTCCTGAGCTGCGGGCAGAGGTGGGTGAGACTCAGAGGAGGCCATTCAGGCTAACTAATGCCCTCGGGGCACTGACCACTGATTACCCACTCAGAATAACCTGACCTGATTTAATCAAGGCTATGGCAAGCCCTTATTAGTTGATTTGCAAATTGACCCAAATTTAGAGCTGGAATGGCAGGGCTGCTCCCAGGCACAGTGGAGAGTTCTGTAAACAGGAACCACACTTCTTTCAAGCCCCAGACAGTCAGGGGTAATAAACAACAGCAAATGACTCTGGCCATGGTTTGCTATCTGGCAGCCACTGCTGCTTCAATGTCAGGTAGCTACCTATTACCACCAACTATGCATCTGTTTGCATAGAACAGGCCAAGACATGAGGAAAGTGTATTTTCAAAGTAAACTTGAGAACTCCTGCCAGGAGTTTTCTTTAGACTTCCTTTACTTGCTGCTTTCTTGGCTATCTGTTTATCTCCAAGGCTGTATCTGTACCGTAACAGACATGACTCCAGGCCACTTCATCTGAAGTCTTTTCCTCCTGGTTACTGGTACTTATTTGACAGACTTGAGAGGAGGATGCCAGGTACCCTTGAAGAGTTAACATGAGCCTTCACTGTTCTTCTGCTACAAGTACTTTGGCCATAAAAGGCACAGCTTCCAGCTGTACTGCATGCCCAGCTAGTGAAACAAGAGCTTATTAGGTGGATTTCCAAACTGGGAAGGTAGTTCTGTGAAGTGTTTCAGTTTTTCTCATATTTGCCATGCCACTAGATATGCAGGGTCATGTATGGAATAATTCAAGCTGTCTGATGTGTAAACTGTACCATGTCAGACTCAGGTCCAGAAAGGAGCACCTAAACTTAAATGTGAAAACATACAGCAATCCTGATGAAGCAGTACCTCACTGACTTCAAATGTGACTCTGAAAGCATGCAAAGGATGAAGCTGTTGTGAAGCTATGGAAAGATACCTCATTAATTGATTGCTACTTACCTGGAAAGAATGCTACCAAAGTGTATACTAGATTTTCTTATGTCCTTCATGATGACAGACCAGTGATAAGATTGTCCAGAAAGGACTGTAGTTTGACTTTCACTTTCTGGATGGTAGAAATAGCCAATATCCCTAAATGACACAAAAATGGGATTATGGGCATGTGGTAGGTTCTCTGCTGTATTTGCAAGCACTGGCCAACGTGTGATGTAGTGTGACAGCCCCAGTGACCTTGGAATGAATCTGTCTTCCAATGTTAAATCCTCTTAGCAATATGTGTCATTAACTATCCTCCAACTATACCCATGCAGTAATGAGGCCCAGGGACAGTGAGCATCCTGGAGCATCTTGCCATTGGAATGAGCTCTTCAGCCTCCAACAGTATTCTGCCCACATGCTTAGCTATGGAAACCCTGAGAGCACTGAGAAAGCACCTGCTGGCATTGCCTGACTTTAAAATATGTGAGGGTTTTTATGGACCTGTATCTAGCTGCAAATGCCTATGCCAATGTCTTCGCAAAATTGTGTCCTTTTCCTTTTTGCCTTGCTAAAATGGCATGAAGTTTTCCCCTTAATCTCATATGGATGCTGGACTCAGACTACACTGCAATCCTGCCTCCATTCTGCTGCATTCCTATGACTGCTTCTGACACCCTACATTTTTCTCTAACTCTTTTTCCCAACTGCATCTTTCATACTCTTTCCCTCAATTTCTGTGTTTCAATTCTATGCTATGCCCCCCTGAACGACCCAGAAGATCTATGGCCACCGCTTCAATCTCATAAACCTTTCTAGGTCTTTTTGGGAGATCCTTGTCCTGAGGTTCAAAATAAAAGCCATCCTTGCCCTATACTGTTGAGTGCCTGGCTCCTGCTACAGGTCTCAGCCTAAGATACACACTGATATAACTGAAGGAGGATACTGTTTCTGAGGTGATGAGTTGAAGGGGAGGCAAGGGATTGTTATCATTGGACTGGTCTTTGTTATATTTGATTGCTCTCCACCTTTAGTATGGAGGGTTGACTTTTTTCTATGTTTTTCTGCTTTCACATACTTTGAGTCCATGAGTAGAACTTGCATATTTCATGGATGGTATCTCCCAGGCTTAGCTGCCTTTCTGTCTGCTGGGGAAAAGAACACATTAACCTGACCCAGCTTGGGCTTCATTTTCACTGGTGAACTGGACTACCCTTGGAAACTCAGTGAACTTCTAAGGAAAGTTGATTAGTGGAGGAAAGAGTGATGACTGTTGTTCTGCTTAATGCGATTTCTTGAAACAGGGAAGTTGCCAGAAAATCTGAGTAAAAGCAAACAGAATGAAGGGGACAATCCACAAAGAAATTAAACTTAGAATCACAGAATCTCTGAATGGTTTGGGTTAGAAGGCACCTTAAAGATCATCTAGTTCCAACCACCCTGCCATGGGCAGAGACACCTTCCACTAGATTGAGTGGCCTTGAATACTTAGAGGACTGAGTGTTCACAACTTCTGTGGGCAACAAGAAGTCCTTAGATATGGCTAGGAGATGGATAAAACACTGAGACCAACTATTAGTCTCAAAAGTTGACCCAGGATGCTGTCAATGACCTGTAGGAAAGAAACTCTGCTGAGGTGACACTTGCTGGGAGCACTAGGAGATAGACCATCTCCTGAGATGAATGACTGTTCTTGGTCCCCTAGTCTACCCTATGACAGACTGACATAGATCTGCCCATTCAACAAGCTACTTAACCCATCCACTGTAACACATCTGTAGGGCTCCATACAACAGAAGGATCATGTATGTTCAGGTTACACACTGAGTAGTTAAATTAAGACGTTGTGGAAATGCTTTCACTGTGTTATGAACAGGGGAGAGAAATCCTCAGCACAGTATAAGAAAGTGACACAGAATTTCATTACTGAAATTTCAGTATTGAAACAATACTTAAGAATAATTATTCTTAATGACCTACACATTATTTGTTACAACTGTATTATAATGATATTTATTTCTAGAATTTAAATGCTAAATAAATAAAACAGTGGAAATAAAGAATTATGAGACACTAGATACATAGCTACGGTGTTAGGAACTATGAGCTCCTTAAAGCTGGGATGGACTGCCATATGCTTTACAGCATTTTGACTACCACAAACACTAGTGGAATAAAATAATTAGATTAATGATAGTGGCATAATCCTTGAGTAACAGAGGTGGACAGGGACAGATGACAACAGAAAGCTGGCATGCTTGTAGCATTTATAGAGGAAGGTCCTAAGGAGGATAGTTTTTGTATGGGAAAAGAGAACAACATTTTCAATATATACTTGCAGAAAGCTCTTTTCAATTTGTCTAGGCATACACAACCCGAGTGAAGAGGTTAGAATAGAGTTAGACAGTTTGCCTTTCCTCTTTTCCATGGAAGTACTTGTTCCTTATAATAACTACTGGATGTGCACTGTAAGCAAATGGGGGTCCAAAATACCTGCATATGCCAAACTATTCATTAGGACTTCAACGCAAAAAATGTGTAATGATAATGTGCCTCATTACAGGTGACACCTTGTGTGATGCAGCTGGAATTTTAGTCCATGTAAACCAAAAAATTCTGCATTACAGCTGTGGGATAAAACTGCTTGGTATTACCATAGACTACATAAATCTTACTAGTTATCACAGCCCAGTCCTCAGAAAACAAAAAACCTACTTCCTTTTCTTCCAAGTCTGTCCTTAGTATATTTCTTCTCTTGTCCAGAGAAATTAAAGCCTAGACCAAAGCTAATCAGACATCAGTGCCATTACATGTGTTGGTTGGTCAGTCTCTGCAATTTGTGTATTCTTTCCCTTTCAGAGTTGTCCTAACCACCTGCTTGGCTGTTACCAACAGCCCTGTTTTGAAATAGATCTATATTTTAATGTTTTCAAGCTTCTATGAAATGGAAGTAATAAATACACTAGTATCAACCACATCACCACTTTCAGGGTTTTTTTTCCAATGGTGAGATTAAACCTACCTAAAAAAAGGGGATGTTATAGACAGAATACATGAACATGCTTACAGTCCTAATCCTATAATTCTGCTCTTGAGTTCAGTATTTAGAGAGATCCTGAATTGAGACAAGCTCAGTAAAAGAAGATACTTGCAGGAGAAAAGCATAATGAAAGTTTACCAACAGCTAAATTAACCATTAACCACTGTCAATGCCTGTAGCTCACTATGTTTTATCAATGTCTACAGCTGTGTGTAAGTACTGCTGAAAGCCGTATTTAAAGATTAGCCTGCTCAGTATGCACAGGATGAATTATTACCCAAAGTGATAATCAACAGTACTAAAAAAGGAAACTGTTTCTGGGTTTTCTCCTCACAGAGATATGAAACATATTCTTTCATTTGAACTGGCAAGAATACTTCCTCAGCTTCCCCTTTCTAGCTTCATTTTAAGGTTACCACTGCTTGAGAAAAATCAGCAATAATAAAATACCAAATTGTGTTTGTAAGTGAAGCAATGTAGAGAAGATTTAGAATATAAATTGATAAAAATTAGATATGAATTAAATAAGTTGTGAGAAAAGGTCTGTAGAAAAAATCTTAATATTTGTAAAGAAGAACAATTATCTGTAGAAAAGAAACAGAAAATTATTAAAGGTTATCAGGAAGAAATTATTTACATTTCATTTATGTGAATTTAATTTTATAAACTGGACAATCCATTTCAATTAAGTCTGCTGTCACATGCTTTTAATTTGGATTAATATAATTTGACAATTTGGGTACAGTAGTTAATCATAAAAAGTATCCCTGTTATTATGAACTTAATATAATTATTGAATTGTTTGTTTTATATCAGAGATCCTAAAGGGGGAAAAAATTCATCTGAAATTCTGAAAAAATATTCTCCAGACAAAGTAAAAACAAAATCAAATCTGGAAACAAAAGTTGTCCATTTTAACTTGTTAAAGATTTAGCATCACATAGTTGCCATTAGATTCATGCCTAGAAAAATATATTAACTGGGGAGTGTGTTTTTTATGATGCTCACTGCCTGATCCAGTAACCAAAATGTCAAGTGATGCTTGACAGCCAAGGCAGCAGGAGGAGTAGGTGACACTGCCCTCTGCTCTCTCTGCCACAGGAATCTTGCTATTCCAACTGAGATCTCATGGAGCTGCAGGAGTGGGTAGGTGCTGTGCCCTTCACTGATGCCCAGGAAAACAGCAAAAATTTCTAGTGCCCTGCTAGCATCTGCAACTCATGGTGGGACACAAACATGGTTTTCCAACATAGTTGTCAGAACACAGTAATTTATAGTCAGGCTCTGTGTACATCACAAAAGAAGGAGATGGATATAACACACAGGCATATGGAAGCCAAAGAAACTGAGAGAAAAATTCATAAAAACAACAGTAATGATAATGAGAAAGGATAAGAACGCAAAATGTGTGTACGAAAAGAATTATGTAGGTAAAAAAAATATCACCAAGTCTTTAATTTAATCATAGTAACTTCAGAGCTTCAATGTGAGCCAGACTTTGTGATAAAAGAAATGAAAAGGTAACAATAGTATAAGCAGATCGTTTGAGGTTCTCCAAAAGGTATCATAAGTATTCATCACTCATTATAAAATTAAACTGTCATATCTTGTAATGACTTAGGAGAATTCAAACTAGAAATATCAGTGCTGAGCACTTTGCAACTTTGACGTTCTTTGAAGTACATTGGAGTTTAATTAAAACAGAATCTTCAAAGAGCTCAATGTTTGACTACCTATAGTGAAAAAAGGCCAAAAGGTAGCTCTTGGTACCATCAATTTATAAACTTTGTCTCCCAAATCTCTGGAATTTCCTGCTCACAATTCTAATCAGTAGAGTAGAAATGTGGGAACAAAGCTGCTAAACATCCAACAGCTACCTCACAAAAAAGGTGGACTTAAGTTCTTAGACAGTATTCCAGACTAATTTTTGCCATTTTCCCTTGTCACTTCTTTCATTACAACCTAATTTTTTCATGATCATTTTGATTGAAACCTGATTACTCATTTGTCACAGTCACTCTCAAAGAGCAGCATGCCATGACACGTAAGTCTGATTAGTATTAATGAGATGTGAGTATGCAATTGAATTATTGTTAGTCTCATGGTCAGACCCTCGTAAAAACACGTTCTAAAAATGATGACCAGAAGAAGGTGACGTTCCAGTCTCTTGTTATATTTTTACATTCTATGTTGAATTTCACAAATAAAATTTCACTGAACAACCTTTAGAATAAGATCACATTCAGATATTCATAGTTTCTCAAAGTGACAAAAATAACATATTACCACACAGCAACTCAAAATCATCTTAACACAAGGTGAAATGGGAATAAATCAGGGTCACTGGTTCATATCCTGAAATCTTACATGAAAATGTAGAGGTTAGTGTTTAAGAGTAACAGAGGTGCTGCAGTGAAATTATGTCCTCAATCCTGCTCTTTTTGATGTTTTCCTGATCTTGTCAAGTAATTCTACACACATTTTGTTTTAAAATTTTGAAGATGTTCACTGTGTGTCACATGAAAACTGGATGGTAATAAACAGCTCCTGGTATTTTATCTTTTTAAAGGACCTACACTATGACTGTCAGTTTATTCTACTTTTTGTGATTGGGAGGGGACTCATCAAAGAAGAAAAAACTGGATTTTTTGCCAAAATATCCTTCACCGTTAGCTTCTTTTGGTGTTATATCCTATTATGTAAGATAGCTCTGTTATCTTGTATCTACCTAATGTTTCAGAAGAAAGCCTGGTAAAGCTTTGCAAGGATCAAATGCTTCTGAATCTAAATCAAAGTTAAACAGATGCCATCAGAACAAACAAAATCTTAATTTTGCTCTTCAAAATATCCAGACCAGAAAATGGGGAACTGCATGAAGTCTTCCACACTGAACTTTGTGACAAAAACATTATAAGATTTCATAAAAATTCCCTTAGAGCACAGAAATAGAGGTTTCTGGTTACTTTTAGTTTTTTTTTTGTTTGGTTTTTTTTTACCTTGTCAGAACTAAAATATAAGTTATATAAGTATTCTTCCTTAATCAAAATAACAAGAATGTAGTCTCAAGTTAGAACAACAGACTCACAGAAGTTCAGTTACATAAGACAAATTGCAACAGACATACTTGTGTGTTAAATTTGCCTAAAATGCAAATAACAATGGCTCTCTCACTGTGCAAGACCTTATAATGTATCTCCCTTTTCAAATGCTGCAAGCCTTTTCATACCTGGAGGCAGGTGCTATAGCACTTTGTTAGATTATAAAATGTACTACTATCAGAACTGAAATAGGAGCTAGCAGTTCTATTCATTTTCGTGCTTTACCTGAAAACTCTTGACATTCAGAAATACTGCTTTTATCACATTTCAGCCTTTTCTAATCTATTTTGACTCAAGTGACCGCTCTCCCAGCTGTGAAATCTATGCTGGCTGACACCCCTTCTGTTTCTCAACCCCATGAACAGGTGCCCATGTTGCAAACAGAAATTAAATATTAATTCCTTTTCACATCACTCCTTTGGCATATCTTGCATACCTCTGCCCTCTCCCACAATGTTCTAATCGCCATAGTAGCATGTCTTACAGTCTGGGAAACACTATCAAAATCCAATGCAAGTTAGAAGCAAAATACGCCTTGTTGCGCAGCAAGTCTATTTTCAAAAATAAATTCAAAGCACAGTACATAATATACTCTTTCTTTCTACTCACAAGAGGTTCTGCCATGATGATGCGAATCTTGCGTTCAGCCAGGGTAGTAAAGTTAACAAACAAGCTCTTCAGGACGTATTCGCCCGGTTTGCTGTCTGGGTCAACATTGATAGGCAACATGGCTGGAGGTCCTTTTTCTCTCTGTGTACCAGAAACAGGTGGGACAGGTGGCTTGATATATCCGTTACCAACTGGAGAAGCTGAAATGTGGAAAAGACACATTCACTTTTGGGTAATTCAACATGTTTTCACTTTTCCAGAGCACCTCAATAGCCATTATACTGTCAAAGCAAAAGTGGAGACTTGTTAATCAAAGAAATATACAACACATAAATACAACTTCCATGGTACCATAGGTCAAATACACATAATCTGACGGGAAGAGGAAATAAAAAATGCAATCTCATGTATTAAGACTGAGTGGTGTTTACTGTCCAGTGTATACAAGGCGAAACTTGCCAATACCTTACTGTTTGAATAACATAGAATCATAGAATCATAGAATTGATTGGGTTGGAAAAGACCTCCGAGATCATCAAGTCCAACCCTTGGTCCATCTCTAGTCCATTTACTAGATCATGGCACTCAGTGCCATGTCTAATCTGC
>JAOXXN010000001.1:70675798-70692230 GCA_026770055.1 Myrmophylax atrothorax
ACAGACCCCTGGGGAACACCACTAGTGACCGGCCGCCAGCTGGATGCAGCTCCATTCACCAGCACTCTCTGGGCCCGGCCCTCCAGCCAGCTCCTAATCCAGGAGAGGGTACACTTGCCCAAGCCATGATACACTTGTCCAAGCCATCCTCATTTCATATCCTTTGCTTGCAGGCCAGATCTGTAACTCAGTTGGTAAGTAACAAGAATTTATTCTTTATTGCTATTCAAGCCAGCCTAGCCTTGAAAAGTCATGAGTCTGTTTTTTTGACCATGGTGAGTTGTAAAGGGCCTTATTCTCCTGTCATTTATACTGAGGTCAGTCAAGAATGACTCCTTAAAAAACACTATACATGTCATCAGTATAAATCTTAAATGAAGAGTCAGACATAGAATGTTTTCCATGGCCAAAAAACATTCATTATGTGTTAGTTTTCCTGAAAGTTCTGAACCCTACAGTTCCATCTGGGACTTTAGAGATCACACCTGGTGTATTGAGTCCATTTTTGTGCTCTCCCATACAAGAATGACATTCTTGCTATTTTGAAGCAAGGCCAAGGAAGGACCATGAAGATGGCCAGGGGCTTATGTGCTTGCTAGATCAGCAGAGGCTGGAAGTGCTGGACTGGTTCAGCCTTAAGAACAGAAGGCTAAGGGGTGATCTTATTGCAGCCTTCAGCTACCTGATGGAGCGTAGCAAATACGCCAGTGGAGTATAGCAAAGATACCAAGGAACGAGACTCTTCTTTGAGCACAGTGACAGGACAAGAGGCATCAGACACTAGTTTGAATGTGTGGGAAATTTCAATTAGATACATGGAAAAAACTTGCACCGTGTGGGTTTGATCAAACACTGATACATGTTGCCCACAGATAGAGCAGAAACTCCACTCTTGGACACACCTGAAACTTGAAACTCGACTGGACAAGGGTTTGAGAAACCTCCCCTAGTTAGTGAGCAAGCAAAGCTTGGACTAATCATCTCCCAGGGATACCTTCCAATCTAAAGTATCCTATGATTCTGGGAACTCCCCATAATGAGTACCAAGATACTGTGCACTAGACTGAGTTCTACTTATTGCTTTTCTGGGAACTAAAGGAAAAATAAACTGAAGCACTACAATCCAAAATCTCGTTAATTTAAATATTGGCATTTGACATATAAAATTTCCAAACCAAAATCCTCAGGCTCAGCTCTCTTTGGCAATAAAAGTAATTTTTGGTCTTCAGGCAGGTATTGGTAGCATCCACTCTCTGTTAGCTTTGTCAGAGACTTTAAAAGTAGTACCGGCAAGACCAACCACTATCCACTCTGAATGCAATACAAGGGTTGCAATGCCCATGAGTACTGCTGGTGATTGGGACAGAGGTGTTTTAATGCAACACAAACCATGGAAATACTGTGAACTAATACCATTACAGCATTTCCTCACAGCATTGCATTCCAGAGTGTTACATTGTATGTCGCATCCAAGTTGCAAAGAAAGAAAGAGAGAAGGAAGAATGATCTACAATGATTGTTCCTCACATCTAATGCCTTTAGACTTTCTTTTTGAGGCACAGAATTGCAACTACTTTTAGTTAATTGCAACTACTTTTACATCACTACTGAATGTAATTGTCAATTATTAATGACGTGTGATAGTAATAAATGAGATTACTGACCTTTCCTAGATACATTAACACTTCATGAATGAAAAAAAACCAAACAACCAAACATCCCAAAGATTATTATTTGAGAGTATTCAAGATGTGGCAGAATCAGACCCCAAAATCACACATTGAAAATTTAAAAAAGATGCACTGGAGAAAAGAAAACATGTTTTCCTTTAGAAAAATCAGTTTAGAAGTTTGCTATATGACTATAACAGAAGATAGAAATGCTTTTCTTCATGTAGCTATTATTCTGTACTTGTAACACATCCACACTTTTCTTTGAAAATAACCCCCTATTGACAAGGTATGGCATCACTCTTTGGCACAGCAGCACCACTTCTCCCACTGCGACAGATGTTTCCTGCTAGATTTGCTTCCTGCAAAGTTTCATTTGATTTTTGAGGGCAAAAGCATTATCATGAAATCCTCTTCACTTTATGACTCTTGGCAAAAAATAAAGTGTATAAAAAAAGTCCTACATTTATATTACACAAAAGTGGTTCCTAAAATACCCTGTTGTTCTGAGTAATAATCTACTTCAAAGTACTGAAAAAAGAGCAACCAGAGTTGCTACTGTCCTTCTGTCACCACCTAGGCTCTCCTGAAATTTAAGCATGAAGATGGTGGGATGCAAAGGATCAAGTGCAAATTTTTATGGACTATCAAATTCACCGGGCAATGGAACTATCTCCACAAATTGCTTTAGGAAGGAGTCAGACAATATTCTTACAATTAGGAATATATGTGCCAAATGCGTGGCTTTGACTGGCTCACATCTATCCATGAAATCAGGCTGATCGCCAAGTGCTCAGTCAGGAAAATATTTTTGTGAGCAGTGAAACCGATTTTCTTAAGGTATTGTGTCCTTTGTGCAGTAAAAGCCCTGTCCTCCCCCTGTCCTCATCCCAGTGTTTCCCAAGCTCCCTCCCGAGCACCGTGCCCGGGCTGGGCAGGCAGGCTGCTCCCCAGCCAGCCTCTGCCAAGCACAACACTCCCGGGCTGGGCCGCCTGCTGCTCGCTGGCCAGGCACCCAGCCAACACTCCCTCTTGAAGGAATCTGCAGGAATCTAAGCAAACACAAACTTGCCTTCTGTTCCCTGAGCAATTTTGGTTTAAACTGGCTCCTAAGTTCAAACTTTGCTATGAAAGGACACATGGGAGTGATGGAAGGAAGGCAGGCAGGCAGGCGGTGTGTGAAATCATGTACAATTCACATCCTTACAAAATTAAGTTTAAGAAACCTTAGCCACGCTACCTGGGAGCTGCCACCCTTATCTTCAATCACTGCGGCATTCAGCCAGGATTTTGAGACTGGAATTTAAATCCACATAGTCATTCCTAGTAGGAAGCCTTTTAAAAACGATTCTGCTAGATTTGTGACACAGGCTGATCTAATTTTTTTTCCCAGACATCTAACTGAGAAATCACTCATTGGCACACTGTAATAAAGAAATGCAATTGTCTGTGAGATTTGCCAGTGCATCAAAAATTTTTATTCTAGCTCTTCTCTGAAATATAGGATTGTACAGCTGCAAGGGTTGAGTGGGTCTCTAGGTCCAGGGCTTAGCCCATTACCACGAGGGGTGTGCTCCCCCCGCTGCCCTTGACCACGTAGCCCCTGCAAGGACCACACAGGGACCACGGATGAGGGACGAGAGAGAAGGAGCTTTATTGGTAACAGAAGGGGGTATTTATGTGTTCAAGGAGGATCAGGATATGACCAATAGGAGTCCCGAGAGATTTTGGACTTTTCACCAATAGAATTCAAGGGTTAAGAGCCAATAGAAAGGGTTAGATATAGATGAATAAGAAAACTTTCTGAGCCTTCATCAAGGACACTGCAGACATTCCAAAGTGGGAAATAAGGGTAACTCAGGGGGATTTGGGGAAGAAGGGTGATTTAGCAAAAAAGAACAATAGACTCCATTTTGTACATTTAAACAACATTAAACCCCTCAGTTTTTAAGGCATTAGACTTAGCTTCTTCATTTTCTTCATCAGTCCACTTCTGACAGGACTTTTTCCATTCCAGATACTGTAAGTCGAATGCCACATACAGCCTTTCACCCAAACATAGAAAAAGCATATCCTGGGGGTTAACATCTGTCATTGCTACAGCAATTACAGCAGCTAGAGAAATTACCAACATAGGACGTTAATTTAGTTCAAATTTTTTAAAGACCATTTCGGAGCTGTTTATTTAAGCATCTTCAGTGTGAAAACTAACGTTGCCAACAGTGTGAGGGTTTGGAGTTGATCATGAGTTGGTCATAAACTATTATAGACAGGTTTGGCTTTCTACTGCATCTTTTCAGCTCCATTATCTCAACCATTTGCATATGCTTGGTATTTGCATTGCAAATACTGACAAGACTATCACTGACATCTATACTGATAACATATGAGCTGTAACAGAATACAGTTATTATTCCTAGACTGAGAGCCCTACAAAACTCACTCACTCAAAAAAAAAGTTGCCTCTGAGACATAAGACTGGAAATCAAGGACTCAAAATTTAAGAAATATCCACATTTAACTTATGCCTGATCGGTCCCTTTATGTTGACACATTATAAAATGTGGGCATTAAAAATAGAAATAAAAAGGATGTGCCCAGTTTTGGCATCTATGCCAGTGAAACACTGCTCCATTAAATAAAAGGTGTAACATTTAACATGAGAAATCAACACATACAGTTTACATGGGTTTATGCAGAAGATATTTGAGGCAGGGTGGGTGGGAAGAAGGGGTTATACTTGATTAGAGATACTGATTTCCTTGACAAATTTAGTTTTTACTACTGGATTTCAAAATAATAAATGTTATACAAAGAGGTGCCAGAACAGACCAGAGAAGCATTTAGTTCGAATATCTACATATTGGAGGGTACAGGTCACCACATAAGTACTACATTAAGATAAACCCTTCACCTAGAGAAAAGTGGCTCATTCCCCAGGAGAATGAATGGTGATGCCCATGCAGGAGACCACAGTAGACCTGGTGCCTGAGGACCCTGCAATAGCAGGGAATCTACAGATCAATTTTAGAAAGTTGTACACAGATTTAAAGCCCCTATCCCAGGAAAATCTGTTACAGAGATTAACTATGCTTGATCAACTATAAGATGTCTGTACCACTTGGGGATGAAATTCTGTCTGAAATGCATTGTCTTCTTTCTAGCGTTCCCTATTTTTCTACTATATGTGCAATAAGCTGTATTTCAAATTATACTATTTTCTTAAAGAGTATTTTCATTTAGTTAAGGCTATAACCATATTATTTTCTCAATGTTATGTATTTTTAAAAAACAAAAAACAAGGAATAAATATGGAAGTAGCAATGCAATATCACACATGGTTGTTGTCACAGCCATATACTACTGCCACAGAAAGGCTTACTGACATAAAATCAGAGCTAAATTTTTCTATGTATTGATCATTTCATGATCAAAGAAGCAGTTGTAAAAAAGCACAGTCGTTTTAGTGCATACACACGGTCACAAAGCTGATAAGGGGGATGAGTATAAAATTAAATTATCATGCAAGAATCTCTGCTATGATCTGCACTACAGATATTTTTCTTAAAGCTGTAAGAGGAATCAAAACAACCAAACAATCATAATATACACACCAAGAGTCTATGCTACACTGGATATAACTTCAGCCATACAGTTAGTGAATTTTCAGTATCTTTAAAAGGAGGAGAAACAAAGATGGCATTTTTTGAGAGATCTAACTCAAATTTACACTTTAGCAACAAGAACAAACTAATAATACGGATGCAAACATCTATTTGCAGTATTTTCATACCTACCGAGCCCCTTTATAAAGCCGATCAAGCTGGTTTTTCTCCAACATGTTACTGTAATATCCATGAGCCTGTGAATACCTGAAATGTTCCACTCCCTTAGTTAGAAAAGTCAGAATCCTTTTCTAACTAAAATCCAAACATAAATTAATTGTTTCATAATCTTGTTTTATACTTCCTCACAACTTGTGAGGAAGACATTTCTTTCCATTTCTTCGTTTTGTTTTCCAACAGACAAATGCTGAAGACCTACAGAGTGTGAGCTTGAGCAGGCCTCCGGATCAGATCAGCCTTTCCATAACCAAAGGGGTAATTTTTAGCTTCAGCATATGATGGTGACCACTCACAGAGTGGCTGCACGTCTATATTTATCCACAAGTACATACTATGCTGACAGATTAGTGAAACTACTTCAGGCACTCCAAGAACATGAGACAGGATATGGAGTTCGACATAAACAAACCACGCATATCAAACACACGTATTATCATACAATCCAAGCTGAAACCAATTAGTATAAAAATGCAAAGCAAAGAGACAACACAAGATAGGTTTTGTTTTGTAATTAAAGTCTTTTGGCCAAAAGTACATACAGTTTAAATTCCCTGTCGTGATACCAACCCAGTATCTCTCCTTTTCCCTTGTCAAGAATCAGTGAGAAACCATCTAACCTTAAGGACAATTGTACATCTGCTGCAACGACTCTTGAGAAAATATGCTTTGTTTTAAAACTGCAGTTATAATATTAGAAGGAAAACACATTATTACACAAAGCACAAAGAATTTAATTTACCAGATATGGTTAATGTGAAACAAAAAGTGTTTTTTTCAGTCTTGGAAGAAGATTCCCAGTTAATTTGAGCTTGATAGAGAATTAAAAGGATTTTTTTCCTGAAAGTAAAGGTCTAGCAGATTCATTTTTATCTTGGTAGAAGAAACTGTAAAATTCCTAAGGAAAATGTTATTCCAGCATATTACCAAGGTGCAGTAATTGCACTATTTTAATGTAAGCATTATTTTCTTAATTAATTTGCATGTTTAAACAAAAAATAATGATAAAGGTAGAGAGTTAACTAACAAAGCATAATAATATTGGCTTGCAATATTTGGGATAGAAAATAAATTTATTTCAAGTACAGGACTTTACAACGAGCAACCGATGCTACCAATGTCTGCTACTTTTTGTGTTTCTGACTCTTTCTTAGGAGGACTTACAGTAAAAGATGAAAAACCAGGAAGAACTCAGTGCACATCTGAGTTCCACATTCAGACTATCGGGAAAGTAACAGTGTAAGTTATACTGATATTACTCATCACAGGGAATGGATTTCATGCAATATAAATATTTACCCATGTTTTGTTTATTGCTTATTTTCCATTGTTTATTAAAAGACTTGATACACCAGGAAGTGAATATACCTCTTTTTAGATACTTTTCCCTGTTCTACAACTACCTTAAAGAGGGTTGTAGCAAAGAGAGGGTTGGCCTCTTCTTCCAGGCAACTAGCAACAGGACAAGTGGCCATAGCCTCAAGCTGCACAAAGAGAGGTTCAGGTGGGACATCAGGGGGAATTTCTTCACAGAAACGGTTGTTAAACACTAGAATGGGCTGCCCAGAGATGTGGTGGAGTCATTGTCCCTGGCAAGAAATGACTGGATGTGGCACTTGGTGCCATGATCTAGTTGACATGATGGTGTTTGCTCATAGGTTGAACTCAACAATCTTGGAGGTCCAACCTAAATGGTTCTGTGATTCTGCTCTCAACTGCATGCTTAGCTAAATACAGTCTGAACTAATTATTAAAATGAATGTAAGAAAACCCAATTGTATGGCCTATAGCGATTTCTAACGTCCATATAAAAGCTGCTGTATGAATCTACCATAAGTAGCAGCACTGCAAACATAGTTTTCCTCTTGTAGTGCTGGGAATCATTTAGACTTCCAACTGTGGTGAGGCTGGCATGCATTCGTCCAGGGATGGAGAGATCCCTAATAACCTTCTGCATATGCATGTCCCAGGCAGAGAGATTTGGGGACCTCTGAGACTACACTGAACTGAACGTATTCCTGCAAAGTTTCCTCTATTTTAATAAAAAATGTGAAATAAGCAGTAAACAAAACACATAGGCAAACACTCATATTGCATGAAACTGATTCCTTGTGAAGGCTCATTTCCCTCAAGGTGAGGGAATTCTTTGCAGTGAAAAATTCCCTCACTGACAGTACTGTGTAGACATGACCATTAGATACAGGCACATGCAGACAGCATGAATATATAAGAGCATTTATATGAAAAAAACCCTTGAACATATTTTCCCTCTTAGTAGAACAAGGCTGTCTCCAAAAATTGGAGATTTCAGTGAACATTTATTTTAAAGCCCCAGACACTGAAGACTGTCTAAAATTGTTCAAGCAACTATTGGGAGAAGACACTTGGTCATTCTGTGCAGCTGTCTTGACACAACAATATGACATGAAACTATTCCAACTCATCCTGACTATCAAAAACCTATTTAGTGCAAATATAGGATTCTTCAGTAACAGTTACCTTGGTTGACCAATTATAGATGGTCTGCATTGCAACAAAGATGAAACCCAAACAATTACCTGCAAAATAAACATCTGGAAATCCCTATGCCAGAGGAAATACTATCTAGTCTAGAAGTTAAAATGGAAGAGGCAATGTGGGAAAAGACAAAAGAAACTCAAGATTCTGGAGCAAACCAGCTCATTTTCTAAAAACAAGTCTAAAAGGAATAACAGATTTGGGAGGATGTCCAATAAAGTATTGAGAGGACCTCAGCTCTCCCAAATGGATACCCCCAAATACTTGATTATGCTGAAACTATAAAGGAGAAAAGACTGATTTATAAATTTCAAATTTGTTCATTTCTTTAGAGACGTGCCTCAGGAGAGTCATTTATGTAAAAGGACATGGGGAAGAGAAAGGAAGGAGATACCTTCAGTGATCAGGAGCACTCCAGGACTTGGTCACTGATTTAACTGAGATACGATCAACCTTTTAAATTATTTCTGTATAAGGACTTGGTGAAAAAATGCTGTTGCCATGTTTAGATATATTTATTCCAGTATTTTTAGAATACTTGTGGAACTACAGAAGACAGTACCAAGTCCTGTAGACTTGCTTGGGCAATCCTTGCCCAAACTTTCTATTCCTTTTACAATAACAAGAGAGCACAGATTTTATATGAACTCAAGGAACAGAAGAGTCAGAAAACAGGAAACAAATTAATCAGTGCATCCACTGAGAAGCGGCGGAGTTGCCAATAAAGTATAAACTTTTGGAAATCTGCTACTCTATCCAAGAAAAAAAGAGGCTTGAACTTTGTATGTGTGTGTACCTTATATGGACCTTAGTGTGTGCAAGTGCACATACTTTCCAGTATCTTCAGGGATGTTATAGAAAAGCAAGATTAAAATAGACAGTGTGGTATCCTCAGCGAGACTGAACATTTTGGGACATAATGCTAACCAACATCTGGTACTAAACCCATTCAACCCTCCCTGAACCCAGGGGTGAACAGCGATTTGCAGAACGGAGCCCAAGAACGAGTCCCAGATGTGGCAATTTCTTAACAATCAGATCCAAACCTCTGCAAGACAGAAACAAAATGCAACATCCATAAAAATCAGTATATGGCCACTCAGTAGGCCTTATGGATGCTAAAATACCACTTCTGGAGAATGGTCTCCTCTGCATGTCTAAAAGGAGTTCAGATGTTCATTCCACTCAGAGATGCTTATGAAGCAGCCATCTTCTGACATGAATCCCACTAGGAAATAACCAGTTTAATATATATATCTTTGCCCAAGCTTAGAGAAACATTAGAACAGTCCTTACACGCACTGACACGTCTTATTTGAGATGGATGTGGTGACGTTCCTGTTAGCTTTGAAGCAAAGGATCAGTCTGGTACCTTGGCAAGGCTAAAACTGCTTGTTTGGCTTTATCAGCCACTATCAGCCTTCTAGCCCTCATAACCCAGCTGCTTGCAGGTAGGTTTGTCATCCTCAGAGGTGCACTGCAATTCTGTGCAGAAGTGGGGAAATTGATGTGAGAGTCTGTAGAGGAAAGCACTGAATGGAACACATTTTGTCCTCTTGCATGTACAGGGCACTCGAGAATGATGACTGCCAAAACAAACAAACAAACAGGAAATCCTGTCATATGTGTCCATCCACGGTCTAAAGTCCTTTTCACTGACTTGGCAAAGCTCCTAGTAACTATGATCCTGTTAAGATGTAGACTTTCCCTCTCTCTTTGTCCTAAGTGGCAGGTCAGAGGTTGAGCAGCTTAACAATGTTCCTTAGATTCTAATCTCAGACCCTTGCAAGACATCTGAGAGAGGCAGGAAAGCAATTCTCCTTCCTGCCCATTCTCTTCGCTCACCATTTGTTTTTCTGCTCCTTTTTCTCTAAATCATTATTTTTTTGTTTACATATACCACTGTGCTGAAGATATGTGGGAATCTAGGCATATAACGAAGATTTTTAGCTGCACCAATTTAGAATTTGCTTGGTTTATTGTGAGATCAAAAACTGAAAAAATAAAATGAAATCGAAAATCTTGTGGAAAATCTAGAATGATTTTCACATTTGAGTGCTTCATTTAGGGTGAGTTCTCACTAAAGGAAATACCTGTGTTGCTTCTGATGGGATGCAAATCAAAAATACTTCTCAGTTTCTGTGCTTTATATGGTAATGACGTGCTGCCTCTTTGAAAGATGACTTAAGATTAACAAAATACTTTCAAAAGATTTCAAAATACTGGTATATTTTCTACATAACTTCAAAAGGGTTTTTTTTTGTCTTTTTCACTTATTCCAAAAGTAAAAACTCCAAATAAGGATGAAAAGATAATTTCAGATGAGGAGGTTGGGGTTCTTTTTAAAATTAAAAGAGCAAAAAGGTGGATTTCTGAAACTACACCAGAATTTCTCTGGGCTCAAATGGAGCTTAAAAACCATTTTATTTTAAATAAAGATACTCATACTCTTTTTTTACACTTTCTCAGGTACTACAGGCTGAGGTTAACCTCCCCTTTGGTTTTGTTGGATCAGAAAATAGCTTCCTATAAGATTTTTAGACAGAAGTTTTGTTACATTTGCTTTTTTTCCCCAGAGACAGAGAGACAGAGGTATTCTGGTCATTTTGTGGTTGATGGGTGTCAGCAGAGGACTTATTTTTAGGGAACTTGGAAAAGTGCCGAGGAAGCACAAGACCAAGAGAGCTCAAAGGAGGAGGAACAGTTACTCTCAGAAGAGGGACTGACTAGCAGGCGAGGATGTGACCTGTATCCTCCTTCCCTACTATGCTGGTTTTGGTTGGGATAGAGTTAATTTCCTCCACAGTAGCTGATATGGGGCTGTGTTTTGGATTGTTGCTGGAAACAGTGTTGATAACACAGGGATGTTTCAGATGTTGCTGAGCAGCACTTGCACAGAGCCAAGGTCTTTTCTGCTTCTCACCCCGCAATCAAGTGGGTTGGGGGTGCAGAAATTGTGAGGGGACACAACCAGGACAGCTGACTCCAAGTGACCCAAGAGATATCCCATAGCATGTGGTGTCATGCTCAGCATATAAAGCTGGGAGAAGGAGGAAGGGGGGCGACATTCAGCATCATGGTGTCTGTCTTCCCAAGTCTCTATTCAGTGGAATGATGACCCAGTTTGTCTGGGAATGGCTGAACACATACCTGCCCACAAGTGAGTGAGTGGCTGTGTGGTGCTTAGCTGTCAGCTGTGTTTAAACCATGACATCTATACATTTTCTTTTCGAGATAATATGCTTTTCCTTCTCTCCTTAAATGTTTTCCAATAAAACTGTTGCAGTCTGGGTAAGATGGAATTTTAAAAAGATACTTAAACTGTTTCCTTTTTACTATAAAAAGACATTAAATGCTTGCATCTGAGTCCTATTCCAATCTCAATAGCTATCTCAGATGTTAGAACTGGAACCATCCCTAAATTTTTGTTGCCTGTTTGTTCACACTTGCTCTTGCAAACCACTGACATGTCAGTTCATGCTGTTAAAAACTTCTTTCACTGGAATGAAAACAGCATATCCAATTGTGGATGACGTGTCTTCTGTGCAATGTACACGTGTATGAAAACCTGAGCAAGTTGTAATGCACTTGTGCAAACAAGCATATTTTACTACTGATGCACAAAAAGGAAACAGACT
This sequence comes from Myrmophylax atrothorax, assembly GCA_026770055.1. NCBI lineage: Eukaryota > Metazoa > Chordata > Aves > Passeriformes > Thamnophilidae > Myrmophylax > Myrmophylax atrothorax. The sequence continues at coordinate 70,687,466 of JAOXXN010000001.1, forward strand.
TCAGCTCATTTGCCTCTGAAATTGTATGGTCTGAACAGTTCTAGTGACATAACACTGTTCAATGTCTAAGAGTTGATTTCCTAGAGTTTTGCTTATTTCATGGCATAATAAAGGTGTCATGTCTAACTATGTTCCAGTGTGTAGTACTAAGAAAAATCTTTAAAACTGTAGTTGGTTTTTTTGATTTCATCTTCTGATGAACTCTTCTGATCAACTCTATGGCTGTCTTTTAGGGAAAGTTACAAATTTAGCCACGTACAGACCAAATATCAAATTTAATCTAGCCATCTGGGCTCCAGGTAGAGTAAATGAAGAGAGACTGACATTTCTGGGTGATCCATCATACCCTTCTTGGACTCTCAGTTTAAGACAGAAAAAATTACTTTCTAGAGGTGCCTATTACTCATCAGTGATTCCTGAAGGAGAACTGACAACAAAGATATACATCCAAGGTTATAAGTGATGACTTTCACTCTAAAATCTGTAGAACCTTCAAGAGTACCTCATAGGCACTAAACTCATTGTGGTGCATTTCAGTGTCTGCTGGCTAGAATTCTTACCCTTGCTTGTGTGGGTGGAAAACGGCTAAACATCAGGAATAAGCAAAGCCACAAGCTGGATCTGTGAACTGGCAAGCTAAAGCTTCACAAACCAACAAGACTTCAACCAAATTTTGTGAAGCTTTCTGTGATGAAACCACAGGAAAGATTTCTGTGAATAAAGATTAACATGAGACAGACACCCATTCATGTTTCCCTCTAGAGTGGAGCATACAAAATAACATCTATACAAAACAAAACGAGGGAAAAAATGTGGCAGCCAAAACCTGGATTCATAATTATCATTATCAATCCCCTACTCCATGTCTGATTGAATCATTATTGTCATTACTTAATACTGGCTGCAACAGCGCACTCACAATATTGTCTACCTTCTATATTAAATGCTATTTGGCCTCTTTGTTTAGCCATCTTTTATTAGCCACAGACCATTATGATACAGTAGAATTTAATAACCCTTTATTACATTACAGTAACAATTTTTCTTTGAAAGTGGGCTCATTTGTATCTTGGCCACAAACCTAAGTGTAAATGTAAATGCTGCTTTACTAGACAGAGACTCCAGGATATAAATACTTCTTGTAGTGACTCTGAAATACAAGACAGTGACTTCTACTATTCACACAAACTCAGTGAAGGTTTGAGAAAGATTGTCTTGAAAACAGCTGTCTACTGAAAAACTTTCACTTGAGCAGATAAGCGGAGTTCATGGAATTCAGTTGCTGTCCAAGTGACCTTCTGCAGGACCAGACAGTTGCAAACACCAAACACAACAGGGACAGGACATGGCTCTCATGCCGGTCAGTGGGCTATGACAGAGAACTCCTTCTATATATTGAAATGTCTAAATGTTTTGGAATAAGTGACTGCCAGAAATATGTTATTCAATTTGGAGAGGAACAGGTGCCTATAGAGGTGAACTTGGCATAATTTAAATATGAAATCAAAGAAAGAAACCTAGGGTTAACATTGGATTTTTCAAATAAACAGCTTAAACACTGCAAAAACAGAGTAATTAATAAAAAAAAACAAACTGAAGAACCTTATTACATCTGCAAATAATGAAAAAATTTCTTTTTCAGGATATTCAAGAAAAATTCAGTATTCCTAAGGGCTGGGACAAAACTAATTCTCAAGTGTCAGCAAGGGCAATCCAGGCAATCATGGCACAGTTGGCCTGATATTAATTCAGGAATTTGATTAATAAAGAACCAAAGTATAATAATACAATGCCATAAGCATAGGTTTATGAAAAGTAGATTTTATTAAAGTAACTCTATCTTTTTATGAGATTATAAATTTGGCTAACAAGTTTGAAAGTGTAGTTTTATATTTCTGCTTGGCATTTGGATTAGTATCTTACCAAACTGTAAAACGACAACCAAAAAATCAACATTCACAACAGAAAAAGGTAAAAAGACAGGTAACCGGTACTTCTGAATATGGATTAAGGAAGAATCATAGCCGAACTAATGTACTTGTAGTGGAGGTACAGAAACCAGTTTTTGGTCCTGTACTACTTATCCTTACTGCTAATGAGATAAAAGAAAAACAAAAATTTTATCCTATAAAGTTTACAGGCAAAACACAAATTAAGAGTGATAGAAAAGACAGCAAAAAGGTCCTTCTATCTGTCTGAACAGCATTTGGAAAATTAACTGCAAGTAAATAATATACAAGATATTAATTCTAACCTATGGAGAATTGCACAGCCATAGATAGACAAGGCCACACAGACAGAATAAGGCTTTCTGTTCCTGGGAAACACTGATTATGAAAAAAGGCCTGAGACCAGGATGACTAATGTGTTGAAAACAGGCTGCTATTCTTGTGACCTGAAGAGCTATGGAAAGCCTTTTCAAGCAGCATAAACAAAAGCAAAAGCAGGAAAGCTCTACTGCTTCACTGGCAGTGTCTCTGCAACCACTGGTGCATATTCAGTCTTGTTCCGATTGCAACTTGAGAAAAGATGCTGACGAACTAGAGGACATTCAGGAAAGGGAACAATAACTAATGACTGCAAAAGCTGCCTTAAAGTTTAGTTTAGTTTGATAATGAGAAAATTACACAGTCATATCCTCTAATGGCAGGATTTTGCACTTATTGCACCTTCAATGGCACCTACTTGTAAAACATACTTACATGGAGCCACTCAACTCAAAACACCTTTTTTAAACAACACAAACGCTCAGGCATTTCCAAGGTGTGATTCATTACAATAAACACATTGAAAGCGGTCCATCTGAACTGTATCCTGAAAATACATATTTCTCTTCACTGGCTATCAGGAAAGGAAGGCTTGACTATGTCAGATGTAATATAAACACTAGGAAGACCTGAAAGTTAGGGGAGATCACTTCCATGCCCATTAAGCATAAATATCGTGAACAGAAATTTGCTAAGAGACAGCTTTTCATTCAGTAACATCCAATGTCTGGAATTTTAAACTAGACAGATGCATTAAAGAAGATAAACACAAAGGGAGGGAAATTAACCGCCAGAATGCTATTAAGTCTGGTGCTGATTTTTCCATTATTGGAAATTTTAAATTAAGATTTTTTTTTAAGACATGCTTTGTCTCAAACAGAAAGTAATTCAGAGAAGCCATAAAGCCTGTTCTATGAAAAGCACAGATTGGATGACACAATGCTTTTTCTGATTGTATGATTTATGACTTGTTGAATACATAAGTAGAAAACACAGCACTGAGAACAGTCTTTCACTGATAAAATTACAATAAGATGTTTTAAGAAGGATTCTTCTTTCTCTAATCTTGATAGTATCAAGAAGCAGAAGTCTGAATGTCTATCAGTACTTGGTTTCTCTTTTTACATCCAGGTAAAAATATACTCTGATCTGTGTGATCAGAATAGCTTTGTGATACATGTAATAATTTCCTGCTCTGATGGTTTCCTTGTCGAACATGGTTTGCCAAAACAGAAGCTGATTGTAAGGGGTGTTTTGTAGAACATACCGCAAGAGAACAAGAAAGGGAAGGCAACTTATTGGGATGATTCAGTTTTCATATTTTAAAGAAAGAGTACCTTGCCAAAATAATTTATGAATATGACTTAAAAGCAATAACCATACAAACCAGTGGTTTGCTTTAAGAGAATGCTTATACAGAAAAGTGAAGCTCTCTGAAGGTGCAGTGATGTGTAACAGGAAAGCCATATTCCAGTGTCAGAGTGAGTGACAGAGGAGCACAGAAGAACCCCGGCTGAAAAGGTATCATTCACAGAATCACAGAATACACTGACTTGCAAGAGAGCCACAAGGATCATCAAGTCCAACTCTTGGCCCTGTACAGAAGCATCCCCAAGAGTAACACCATGTACCTTATAGTATTGTCCAAATGCTTCCTGAACTCTGCCAGGCCTGGTGCTGTGACCACTTCCCTGGGAAGCCTGTTCCAGTGCCCAACCACACTCTGGGTCAAGAACCCTTTTTTCTAATATCAAACCTAAACCTCCCCTGATACAACTTTAGGTCATTCCCTCTGGTCCTGTCACTGGTCACAACAGAGAAGAGATCAGTGCCTGCCCCTCCACTTCCCCTCACAAGGAAGTTGTAACTGCAATGAGATCTTCCCTCAGTCTCCTCTTCTCCAGGCTGAACAGACCAAGTGCCCTCAGCCACTCCTCATGCAGCTTCCCCTCAAGGCCCTTCACCATCTTCGTTGCCCTCCTTTGGACACTCTCTAATAGCTTAGTATCTTTCTTATACTGTGGTACCCAAAACTACACACAATATTCCAGGTGAGCAGAGTAGTACAATCCTCTCCCTCAACCGGCTGGTGATGCTTTGCCTGATGCCCCCAGGACACGGTTGGCCCTCCTCGCTGCCAGGGCACCGCTGACTCATATTCAACTTGTCATTGACCAGGTCCCTTTCCATGGCACTGCTTTCCAGCATCTCATTCCCAGTCTGCACAAACATCCAGGGTTGCCCTATCCCAGGTGCACTTCCTCTTGTTGAACTTTGTATGGTTGGTGATTGCCCAGTGCTCTGATTTGTCGAGGTCTCTCTGCAGGGCCTCCCTGCCTTTGAGGGAGTCAACAGCTCCTCCCAGTTTTGTGTCATCTGCAAGCTTGCTCAGTATCCCTGCCAGTCCTGCATCCAGCTCATTTATGAAGGTGTTGAAGAGCACAGGGCCCAGGATGGAGCCCTGTAGAATCCCACTAGTGACAGGTCAGCAGTCTGAT
>JAOXXN010000001.1:70710533-70728751 GCA_026770055.1 Myrmophylax atrothorax
CCCCCCTCCCCTTAACAAAGATGAGAGACAGCAGGCTGAATTCATAACGGCAAATAAACCAGGGAGCTCACTGCTCGGTATTCACCTCTGAAAGAGCCACAGAAAATTCTCAGTTTGATATCATTTTTATCTGGAATAATGGTTTCTAAAAAGGAACTGAAATCACCGAAGAAAATGAGGCAAAAGCAATCCACTAGTTGTTAATGTCTCTGTATTTTCTACAAAATACTTAATTGCTAGGTACAATTTCCATATTCCTAAGGTTTTATTTCATATAATCACACTACATCACTCTGCATATTTTAATGGTAATGAAGAAAAATAAGGAGAATCAGTTTCCAAAATACTTTTTGTTTCATATATTCTTCATATCATCCTTACAGATATTATTTCCTGGGAATAACAGTACTCTTTTCTCATTTAGTGGAATAAATTTCCTGCAACATTTCATAATTACAGTATCTGAGCCAAAACAGAGCTTGTCTGCTGCTGATTCTTCTAAAAACTTTGTCAGCAATTATATTTGCACATTATTTTTAGTTTCAGTATGTGGAATGTTTGATGTTTGGATTGGAAACTGAGGAACACAAGGGTCATTGAGATCAAGCTCCTGCGGTTCTCGCTGAAAATATGCTAAAATGTCTTCTGTAAACATACCTTATCTAGAGATTAGGGTTTGTGACCTCACTAATGGAAGGCTGTTGTAGAAACTCACTTTATAAACCTTCTTTCAGTTCCTAAATGAACTTGACTCAAAACCTGTTTACGCCCTTTCATGAACATGGACTACCTGAAATGTTCATAGCATCCCAGGTTTGATCTCACCAGCTGTAACAATGAGAGCTGCTCAGCTCTTCCTATACTGTTAATTATCATCCCATTGCTATCAGTCTGGGCCCTCAGTTCATATTCTGAGACCCCACTGTGCCAATCTGTTCTCCCTTACCGCTCCACTGACAATGCCTCCTCATCATACTAAGTTGTTTTAACCAGCACACTCCAGCTTTTTACAATTAAAGTTAAATATAATACCAAACAAGGCAAGTCCCAAGGTCTAGGACTAATGACTTCCTACCATCCCACTAATCAGTTGTTCAGCAGGGACAATGCCAGGTAGGTTTGGAAGTCCTTATTCACCCTCACAAATGTAGCATTAATTCCTATGTTCCAGGATTTAAGTAATAATAATTTCCCCCATGTTGTTACACCAAATGCTTTTATGAAGATGACTAATACATTAATTTTATCATATTTCTCTTGTTGAAAATAAAAATACAAGGTTAATTTTCAAACAGTTGCATTTCCTAAATCTACATTGGATTTTATCCAATTTTTTGATAAATCCACACCTTTACATAAAATCTCCCACCAAATTTTGTTTCAAAGTCTTGAGTGTCAAGCAGCCTCTCAGTTGGTACAAATAATTTTCCCCCTATAAATTCCTACTCCATCTCTCATCCTCAGGGGATACTGGACTCTTTAAAATCAATGTTCTTGTTTCAAATGTGTAAAGGAATAAGGATATTTAATAACCATTTGCTTTTAATTTCTTCACATATTCTTACTCAGCTGAACTTTTGATAGTGCTCACTTTAAATTGATACCCTCTAACCTTCAAGCCACAGTTGCATTAACAATGCAGCAGAGACCCTTCCAATAACTCTTCAGTCTTTTTCCAAAAGAATGCTGAAGCATCCACTGAAATGGCTGGGATATCAGTTTAAAATAAACAAAAGGAACTGTTCCTTTCTTCAGAGAGTTGCGAGCTTCTGGAACTTGCTGCTGCTGGAGATCGTGGAGGTAGACAGCATTAGCAGCTTCAAAATGGCGATAATAAACACAAATTGAGATCTATAAAGGATGGTAAAAGGACTGCCCTCTAGCATCCCTCATATTGCAATGCAGGTGCTGGTGCATATGAGAGGGGTGGGCTGCAGAAAGCAGTGTGTGCTTTTCCGAAACAGTGCCTTCTACTGCTGCTGTCAGGAGAATACCAGGTCAGATGGGTGACCCCCCCATGCGATACTCCTGAGGGTCTCACATCTCCCTCACAAGCAGAATGAAAAGTTCAAGGTTTTGTTGGTTGGTTGTGCTGCTTTCAGACATCCCTCACAGCCAAGTATCTGTTTTCTTAACTGTCATTAACCAGTCCCTTTTATTTCTCAAGTTTGTGTTTTCAAAACTGCAGATCTATCCTTGCTTATCCTGAGTCAGCTTGTATGAACATGATCCTGTTGCTTCTCCTTGGTCTTCACCCGTGTTCAAGTCTAACCAGCACAATCTTTTCTTGTCTTTGTCATCATTTGGTGAAGAAATAAATGGGCTATCACATCCAAGGATATCTGGATTTGACTACCGTAAATTGAGTTTGTGTCTGGGATGTTAAAGTATCACCTAATGCCCACATGCACTTTCTTGAAGAGTACCATTAAAAAGGCTACAGCTGCATTTAGCCATCTGTCTAGGAGTGGCAGATCCCCTAGAACCTTTTTCAGTTACTTTCTCCAAAGGGATTCGGAGGCAAAATTTCATGTATAGTAGGTCTTTTCTAAACACTGCATCACAACACTAATATATATATACAAAATATATACAAAAAGTATATAAACAACAGAATCTCACTGCTTTCACCTCTCAGTATTCTTTCCTATTGTGCGTTTCCACTAACAATATGCTGTTGTACTATAATACTGAAAAGTTGAATGGCTCTATCTAGATAAAGCATATTAAAGAAAAATGCCACTACTTTTATACTGCATATTTTTGGCATCACATGAATGAGTTCATACAGAATAAACTTTTTACACTATGCTTCCTGATCTCATGATTGTACCAAGGGAGAGGTACAGATTAAGGTACTGCTTTCAGTCCACAGAGCAGTCCATTGAGCTACAAGAGGAAAGACTTTATTAAAGTCTTTAATAAAGGTGTTTGCAGCATAGTATCCAATGAAATAGTTAAAATTTACTTCAGGGTTAATACTCCTCCTTTATCAGTTCTGCTTTTGAAATTACCACTCATACCATAAATGCTTCAGAATTTAACTTTTGCTCTAACAGCTTCTTTAAAAGTATAGCCAATTAAAATCCTACTAATTTCTATCATTAATCCTAAACTATTTGTAAAAAAATTAAATTCTAAAAAAATTAAATATTTGCCCATCTAAAGATGCTCAAATGTCTCCAGAAATCATGGTTTTACTCGCATTTTGGAAACACTCCCAAAACAGGAATAACACACTGAAATAGCAGAAACAGCAGCATTTTAATCTAGTGTTCTGAATTTATTTTCGGGAGGCTCACAAGACTGTGAAGGTTTTAAGTTATACTGCTTCCACTTTCATTCTTTTTTACTTTATAATATTTACAATGTAATTACATATTCCAGGCTGTGAAAGACAGACAGGCATAAGCAAACAAAATCTGTCAGTGAAAGTAAGATGCTCAATATTGCAGACTTCCTTACAAATACAGTGGGCTTCTTTTTTATGGTATTACAAGGGAGTTGACCAAAAAAAAAAAGTAACTTTTTTTTTCACTGTAAGAAATCATTGATCCCAAACTTGAAGGCTTTTCATAGGTCTACCATGACGAAGCACCTGCTGATTACCATGATAATATAAGCATTGTTTAAACTGTAAACATTTGTGTGTAACTCACACTCCACATTTGTGACATGTAGTGCACCTTCTTTGTCTCACCTGCCTTCTGAGAACAGAGGTATCCTGGTAGATATGTATCCAGGAGCCTTGGGTACCTGGTTTATACTCTTCTATATCTGAGCAAAGTCTGGAGCTGTGGAGTTGCCATGTCCCAACTTGGGAAAAAAGAAGTTGGGAAATCCTGTTCATCAGCATGATTAGAAGTGGTTTTTTGAGCAGAACGTTTCATGAACAGCTATTTTCACTGCAAAACATCTGAAAAATAGACTTCCAAAACTTTCACTCAGTAAAGGAAAAAGAATAACAAAAACACATTCTGCTGGAGGTATTCACAACATCTTTCTTGAGGCATCCAGCTCAGATGCCTACACTGGGAGGTGAGTGCCTTCAGCATGACACAATAGTTCCAAAGAGTTCCAGTACACAGCACAATTATTTGTCCAAAGCAGCTTGTTTCTCCTTACTCTATACATAGGATACTTAGGGCAACTACTTTTGCAAATTGAGTTTTTAGATTCTTACTATTCAGTAGCATAGGTAGCAATTTTGTTTACAGTTTTTATGACTATGATTTGCAGTAGTCAAACAGGCAGTTTCGTCCTCTGCATTGTGAGCAATGCTTGGAGGAATCCTTAAAAAAGCACACAGATTTCAATATAGCAGAGTCTTGCACAATCTTCCAGGGCTCATTTTAGCTTGGTATGAAAGAACCTATTTGGATTTTGCAATCTTAACTCTTCAGAATCTGAGGCTAAATGCAGAGAATAGCTGAAAGCCTCTAAGGGATGACAACAGTAAAAAAGCAAGTATAAACTTCAGATTCAAATTTTGTCTTCCAAGTCGAGACGTGGACACAGATCCCAAAGCCAAAGTCACTCTGCTGAACTACTGAAAGTTTAACATTGTTTTTTTATTTATTATTTCTGTTTTTTTCTATGCCTTCATCATATAGCTTTTCCTCCTTAACCTGGGTCAAATGGTATGTCCTTTTAGCCAAATAATGCTGTATGTCAAATTATTCCCGTGTGTCTGATTTCCATGGAATCACCTTGGATTCACATTGTATCAAATATTAACAAAGCAGCTTGTACACATGCTTTACTAATGTCCTCTGTTAAAATGAAGATCAAAATTGTTACCTAAATCAATTGAATTCTATGTACTATAATGTTTCATGATTTAACAAGGTAAAATAAACACCTTGCTAGGTTCCAAATTAAAAGTACAGAGTGACAGAAAGCACGGCAGAAAATAAGATTTCATTAAACAAACGTCATTTAATGTGATAAACTCTAAGCAACAGAAATCCTTCTTAGTTTATGTCTCACTAGTTTTGTTGCACCATTTTGTTTTGCCTCCTGTTTGTAAGTGACTGTTCAGCTAATGCCACCTAGTGATGAGAAGCAAAACAGGCAGAAGCAGAACAGTAAATAGTGTATAGGGAATGCGTATTTACGTTGTAAACTGTGTCAAAATGGAAGACAGCAGTACAGAAATGATGGGCATTTCTGTATTTCTGGAGCAAGGATATCAGGCAATTTGGGTACAGTTATATAAAATACTAAACAGAAGCTTATTAATTGGAATTTAATAGAGTAAAAATTAATGTATTTTCATAGATACATGATAGATTCATGCATCACTCTGCTCTCATCATCAGCTTGTTCAGTGAATTCATTACAGTAATTAAATAGGGTGTACAGGGTTTGTGCCTTATCTATAAATTACAAATGGTAACTACACATCTCGCAGAGGATTAATTGGTTAATGTTGGAATTATGCCTTCAAGATTCACAGTACTGTTATCCTTCCCTTGACTTTGCTTTGGAGCTGTCAAACTGACATGTCCCCCTTAGGACTCTGATGTTCACCTCCGAGTTTCTCCCTAGCCGAACAGTGTCTGGAAGCATCAGTCAGCCAGAAACAAATATACCATCCTATAACCCTATGTGAAACCTGCACCACTACCACTGGGACACAGATTTGGGCAGCACTGACGCAAGAAATACTGCTGTGCAAGTCAAAATGCAGCCAGTGTCCCATAAGCACAGCGCACAGGCAGGCGTGAAGAATAACTTGAGCAGCATTTTCTTCCTGCTCTTCACCTTAGTTTTCAGGGACCACCGCTAAACAAGCTGTTTTCCATCACTGGAATCCTAAAAACTTATTTCCTTCTCAGTTTTGCAACAAACCCTTATCTGTATTTTAGAGACAAAGTTACATAGCATACTTTCCAAACATCCAAGCATGATGTGTCAGAACTTCCTTACAGCAGGAAATTTCCAAACAGCCCCTGATAGTGACTCTAATTCTGTGTGCTTTTTCAGACACAAGGTGTAGTAACCGAAACCCACCTGTCAGGCTTCTCTCTGCTGGAAGTTGAATTTTGACCCTGACACCCACCCACCCACTCAAAGTATAATTTGTATTTGCTAATTTATGCCTAAGATTGGTACCAGGTCACACAGAGCTTAGGACAGAGGGAACACAGATTTTGTGGCTGTCCCTCTTTTCCTCAAGATATTACATATATTTTCTCATTATACAATGCACAGATGAATCCCCAAATACTCAAAATTTAGGGCTGTATTTATGTCGTAAACCCCCTCTTCCACTTTCCTTCTGTGATGTAGTTGTATCTCTTCTACCCTCCTGACAGGAAACTCTACAGAAGGACAGCGAAGTGGAAGCCAGAGAGGGGAAGGGCTGGATCATGCCCATGACTAGATATTCATAGAGTCATAGAATGGTTTGGGTTGAAAGAGATTTTTGAAGATCGATTAGTCCGAACCCCTGCCATGGAGCGGGACACCTTTCATTACATTAGGTCATTCAAAGCAACCTGTTTGTTTCTACAGGGTCTCTAGGGGTGGCTAAAAATTACTGCATGTTACTACAGCTGAGATCATAAGAGTTCTCAGCTTTTCTTCTCGTTCTTGTGCTCGCCATTAGCAAGCACACCCTGAGACCCAGGCAGCTTTCCCCATCTTCTACCATGGCATGGAGGTGAAGCAAACTCACCTCTCCCTTCCCTCCCCAGGCATGTGGCAGCCAGCCAGCTGGAAACCTGCCTCGGGAAAGGAAAAGCTCTTGACTCTTCAGAGCTGTGCCTGAGATGTGACAGAAAGCAGAGCAAAAGACAGACAAGGATGGGGATGTACCCACTTGGAGTGGTGAGTTGATGCCAAAACCAAGGCATCCCTGACCCAAAAATAAACCACATCACACACCTTAAGTTTTCCTGATTTTGTCTCCGTTGTAGAATGACATGTTAAAAATACTAATTTTCCACAGGACACCACCCTGTCACATGCTGCAAGTGTACAGCATTTTCACTGATTACCTAATTAGGACACAGAATTTTCAGTATAACAGCTCAAATTTGCTAATACTAGTACATCCCTCAGAGACAGATCTTATCTCAATGTAGGCACTTGCTGCAGTGTGATTTTAAGCACAAATGTTTTCCTGAAAATACATTTACAGATATATATTCTTTCTCTTAACTCTGCCACAGCAGTTCTTAAAGCTTTCCCTGACTTTAAATAAGATGCTCCTGTGACAAGCTATTTGCTTACTTGTTCTTTTTTTAACTTTCCTTTCCATTCTCTAGTTTTGTCTTTAATTATTAACACTTCTTCCTTTCTGGCTGACCTATTTGGATACTCACATCTCAGTTTTTTCATTATTCTGTAGAAAGGCATCCTTCTGCTTATGTCCCTTTGCTTCACTAGAAACATCTACCTTAGAAGGTAAGTTGAGTTTTTACTTCTCATAAAATGAGAACAAACATGTTGGAAGGGTTTCAACCAACTTCTATCTACTATAGATCAAGATGAGATAGATGGACATGGAATTAGACTGCACATTTGCAGCCTTAAACCTTCCTATCAGGTATCATGCTCTGCCAGCTATTAGAGAGATATCAGAGAGGCCATCAGACCAGCCAGGCACATGGGCCAGTGTAACGCCTTCCCAGTTCCCTTGGATGGGTCTTTATGCATACAGCGTTCACTCTGAGTGAGTCCAAAAACTGCTACCTCTTGCAACACCTGTGTAATAATTACCTGGCTGAAACAGGGAAACTAAGCACCACCAGAAGTAGTTGACCATAGGTAACAGCAGTTAGTTATCTACCAGTTTTTCAAATGACAGAAGATCATATTGTATGTATCACTGCATCGATTTTCCACCTTCCCTGACATGTACTGCCACAAACAAGACTGGACATCCTTCAGAGTAGGACTCAGGCATAGCTGGAGCCTGGCTCATTAAAGGGTAAGAGCTTTTACTCAAAAGTGCTAACAGAAGTTCAGGTTCAGGTAGCTCAGACCAGTGCTATCTCCAGGTAGACCAGGGACCTAATGACTCAGCTGGATAACATCTACAATTTTAAAACTTCTTTTTTGTTTCAAAGTGGGAAGAAGCAACGCTCCAAAAGTCGGGATTACCAAAGAAGTCATGCCAGGTGGTAGACCAAAAAATGTATTTTTCTTTCCCTCACTACAGTTTATAAACAGGACATACACATTAACCTACACTTCTTAGCTCATTTGATACTTCTCATAGCTAGGCTGTCAATCACCATGCCCTTCACCCCTTTGAAAATATTTCTAAATAGCCAAAGTAAACATAAATAGCTGACAGCAAAAATCTTCATGAATCAGGCCACTGGCTACTTTGCAGCAACTTTATATAAATGACTGCTGTGAGGCAGTGTCAGGAAAAATCAGGCCATATGATTTTACAAAGAAATTTCTGTTTCTCATGGTTGCTTTTCCCTCACACTCCTCATTACATGCAGATGACCCTCCAGTTACAGCTTCTGCCTTAGTGCTCTGCTGTTACTACTCAAAATTATTTTCTCCATTCTTTGAAGAATTGATGTCAGTAAAGCATCTCAATCCTAATCAGTTGTTGAAGGGAATATGTCTTGTTTTATGTAGTTTTGAATTCACTTTCTATATAACCCTCCTAGGCAAGCACTGGTGAGACACAGCATATGGAGTTTGTGTTTAGATGCTGGCTAGATAGGAGACAACAATTCAGTTAAAAAAACCTCTCACTAATCTTACATAAGAACACTTGATCTGACTTGCAAAATCTTCTCTATAACATTTTTTAAGCATTAGGAAGCAAACCCTTTTTTTAAATTAAAACATTATCATAAGTATGTACTGTTTCACCTTTTGATGTAACCTGGGGCAGGTGGAATCTCAGTTTCAGAGACAGCCTTTCTTTGCTGCTTCCCACCCTCTTCTGCATAGTACTTTTTAACTTATGAGCACTCATTTCGAGGGCTCTCCCTTGCTGTGGGGAAGGTTTTGCAACAGCAGTTCTTCAATCCAGGCACACACAATAGACAGAGCTCCAGCTTGCTGTTTTGCTACAGAAGCAAAAGTGTCCTCACACAGGCCAAGTTAAATATACGTGCAGTCTTTGTAACTGAGTCTTTTATATCCTTCAGAGTCCATCCCTTCCTGCCAAACAAAAAAATGTCTTGCTTCTCTGAGAGCTACAAGGTCCAATATAGCTGCCTGCTTATGGTGGAAAAAGGTAAATGACCTTCTTCCTGTGTAAGAGGGTTATGTTACTCAAGGCTTCTCTCATGCTACATTTGAATGGAAACTGCAATTTAGTGAAAAAATGTACAATCTACAGTCTGTTTTTAATTAACTAAAAGAAAAAATATTTTAGGCTTAGTACACAACGAAGAAAGCACAAAAAGATGTCTCATTTAAAACTGAATGATTTCCCAGTAAAGGCAGTAATTATAGTTCCTTTAACTACACTTAAAATGATTAATGATTTTGAGTCACCACAGCCTAGATTTTCAAAGGCGTTTACCTCCTGAAACATCTAACAGTTGCTTTGTACATTATTAAGTGCCTAATCTGGTTAAGTATCAAACTCCCATGTACTTGTTTGTCCACTGGACCATTAAACACTTTGAAATCTAAACTAATTTTTTTAAACTTATTAAAATTAGCAGATCTCTCCCATGTTTTTAATTTCACCAGATCAGAAAAGTTTTTTCTCTGGATTGGCTTCTCAGCTGTGAAGTGAAATCTAAAATGCAGGGTATATAACTGAAAACAATCCACTGAGACAGATGATGCTTAGAGCTGGAGAAATCCAGTTAACTTTTATAGAAACCTAATTCAAAAGGGATGGATGATCATAAAAAATAACAACTGGGATTCACCTACTTTGAAATCTTTCAGTGGAGCTGTAGGTGGTGTTGAGTGTGGAACTTGAGCTCAGGCTCAGCGGGTACTGGTGCTCAGTGACACTGTATCCTCACGACTCACACAGGGCTCTAACGAACAAACCTTACCTGAACTCTGCCACAGAGTCAGGCAGGTCATTGCTAGCTACTGACTAATTCAGTGAACTAAAAACAGCATCAGCACAGGGAGAATGTTTTATAAAATGGAAACTTCTCCAAGAATATAAGGATGCTCCTACCCCATCTGATAATACAACAGATTCAACCCAGAGTGTGTTTTCTTGTTTGACTTAAACTAATCTAAGATTGTGCTACTGTTGGAAAAGCTGTGAAGTTCTTCAGTCGTCTCCCATTCCTTCACAGTTTCCATCAGGTCTCCTTGCAGAGGCACTAGTTAGGAGCAAAATTTGAATTGGGTAGTGTTCGTCTCTTAGGGCTACAGTGTTACCTTCATTAGCTTCCCTTGTGAATGAGGTTATGAGTATCCCCACAGAGGCACATGGTCCCCATGGCCAGCACAAGGGAGGGAGGCTGATGGGGGTTCAGGTGGAGAAAAGCAAAGGAAAGTACTGTCTAAATTGAAAAAAAAAAACCTGTTTAAAAAAAAAAAAGACATACTTTTCACAGGTATTACACATTTAAATAGCTTTCCCAACTGCTCATATGCATCTACGAACATCCGTAACAGGCACCACATTTTACAGTAAGAACATTCCTCAAAGCCATTTTTCTGGCTGAGCCCTTATTAAACTGTGGCTGTTGCAGGAACAGATACATTTTAGGTCTAATTGCAAGAAGCAGGGCCAGAAAATGAGCTTGAAGATTTAAAAAGCCAGTGCACAAGCCAGGTCAGAGAATGTCCTTTTTTCTGGTCCATGTACATTAATTCAGAGTAGCCAGAAAAAAAACAGAAAAACCTTCTTCCAGAGCTATTACATGTAATGCTAGATCCAGGCTCATCTGAAAATGCTAAAACACATACTTACAGAGTCAGCTCTAGTCTATGAGACACAAATGAAACATTTCACTTAACATACGCAACACTAGATATCCATCTATGTGGACAACAGCCTGCACGCTGTTATTATCAAGCAACTAATGCTACTCACATTTGTTTCTGTGAGGTTACATCAACAGATTACAACATTAAGCTGGTATAGAACCTTAACTTGCGTACTTCATATATGACACAAAGAAAGCCAAATGGAAAATGACTTAAAAAGAACAATAAAGACATTTTATTCACAAAATTCATAGAGAATCAATAATACTTTATTAAAAATAAAATAAGTGTTCATGAATATGGACAAATTTTGTAACTAAAAATTATTTTAAAAAAAGGCAACAGTACTTTATGACTGATAAGCACACAAACCCCATACTTTACTATTTTAAAACCTGAGGTTTCAGAAACAAACATATCATAATTTTGAGAGATTGTTTTTTGAATCACCAATGTGGGAGCAAGCAACATTGTTTGCACAGAAGAAATAGTGATATAAATATATATATGTATATAAAAATATATAATATATATAATATATAGTGATATAAATCTGTGAAAGAATGGAAGCAACGAGGAACTCAATCCTTCACACTCTTTCTGTCTGTCTGTCTGTATGTGGTCTCTTGCTTTGCTAGAAGGGAGAAGCTGAAGGTAGGCTACAGAGGTGGGACTTACTCAGTTTAACGCAGGTGTTCCCATTTCAGCTTCTCAGACTTGATGCCCTATAGTCAATGTAAAAGAGCTGGTTCATACCATTTTAATACTGACATCTACAACAGATCACATGGCATAAACTTTTATAATACTTGTTTTTCTCCAGTGACTCTAAAGGGAACTTGATGTGACTAGTGTATTCAGCAAATGTCTGAGTTTGGAAAGATAACATCCCAGTTATCCAGATAAGAAAACACTCTTAGTGAAAACCCCCAAAATAGCGATGCTGACTTTGTCCACAGGCTGTTTTTCTCCATAATTATCTTTTAAGATTAGCAAGCCCTGTAAGATGCAAAACCACTAGGAGAACCCAAAGCCATTTCTTACCACCTCCATCTTGAAGGACAATCTATTTATTTCTATGTATGAATACAGACAATTTATTTCCCTAAAAATTGTTTTAAATACTAAACTTAGCCACATGTACCTAAAATCAGGATCAAAGTGAAAGTCTGAAAACACCTTATAAATAGGATGACGAATCTGTTAAAGTTACTGTACCTGTTCCTTCTAGTGTGAGAAAGGAGCAATGAAATGCTCATGGAAGTTCCTTTTGCTATTTCTCCTGCAAGTATCAGGGAATGAGGAAAGCAAGGGAGATTAGAAAAGAAAGGTATCTGCAACTCCTGCAACAGTGGACATTGCTTATGGACAACACATAATGAAGTAGGTCTACAGGATTGCTTGACCGTTTTACCATTTCTCTGTTATAAAAAGTAAAGAAAAAGTAGATTCTATTTTCTGGTAATATTTCATGGGGAAGGTCGTCAATAAAAATAATAACCAGGAAATGCCTAAACAATTATAATAATCTTGGAAAGCACAGTAGGAGAATTGCTAAGATTTTCAGTAATACAGAGAGGATTATGAACCAAAGTACTTGTCGAAGTACTTGTAGTAGTAGGGGAAATATTGAACAACACTGTGTTAAAATTGTATTAACTTGACCTTTCCTTTTATTGAGCTTCATGAGATTGCAGTTAAACAGTACTGGCCCCAGAATCAACCCCGGGGCTACACTGTTAGTGACCGACCTCCAGTGAGTGTTCATGCTGCTAATCACAACACACTCAGTCTGGCAGCTCAGTTTTCAACCCACCTCACTGTTCATTAATCTCATTTGTATTTCATCATTTTTTTCCATGATGATATTGCAGGAGATATTGTCAAAAGCCTTTCTAAAGTTTAAATAAATGTCATGCTTTGATCTCCCATCATCCACCTTGACAGTTACCTTGTTTTTGAAGGCTATTGAGTTGATAAAGCATGATTTGCCCTTCAAACAAACCTGCTGACTGCTCCCTGACACCTACTTTTCTTACGTTTGGAAATGGATCATAGGATTATTTGCCCCATCACTTTCCCAGGGATTATGGTGATGATTACTGGCCAGTAGCTCCCAGATCCTCTTTCTTGCCCTGCATGAAGAATGCAGTGACATTTGCTCCCTTCCAGTCCTCAGGAACCTCCGCCAGTTGCCATGAGCTCTCCAAAGACTATCAGGACTGGTCAGACCGCGATGCCAGCCAGCTTCCTCAGCTTGTGATTGCATCCTGCCAAGTCCCATGAACCCATATATGTCCAGTTTGTTTCAAATGTTCCCCAACCTGCTATCTCTGTACCAAGGGTAAGGCCACAGTTCAGGCCTTCCCAGCTGGTCTCTGTGACTCGGGATTCCTGCAGGTAAAGATGGAGGCAAAGGCAGCATTGACTACCTGTGTCTTTTTCCATCTCCATCACCATCATTCCCCCTGCTGCTGAGTGAAGTTTACATATTCATTGAGACCTCTTTCAGAATGGACTTTCAAGCTGGATGTATAAAAATATTATAATAGATCATCCAGAAGCATTTTCAACCCTGAAACCAGATAAAGGACAAACTGTAACACTACTCTAACTTAAGAGTCCCACAACATTTAGTATGACAAATCTAAACTTAAATTACATTATTACCAGCTTCTAAAGAGAGAACTGTTGATTTTCTAGTTCCAGAATGGATTTAGAATTGGACCTGTACTCATATGTTTTGTTTATCCTCAATTTGCTGGGCAGAAAATTACATTTCAGACCCTGAAATTCCATCTTGTATGCTTAATTTAGTTTCTGGTATTCTGCTTTTCTTGACATCCTTCTTTCACTCTGGCATCTTTGTATCATAGTAGCTCTGCTGCAGATTAGACATTTTACTTTGGAACAGAGCCTCAGTAACTAGTAGAAATTTAATGCTCAAATGATTCTCCATAGAGGAGTCAGCAACTGTCCATGATAAACCTAAACAAGTCTTACCAGAAGTACTTTAATGTGATTCATTGAACAAACTAGGACTGAGTTTGAATGACCTTTATGGTAATTAAAGTTACATCTTGCTGGACAGACTGGTGATTCCACTACACTGGACCATGAATGCCAAGCCTACATTAACACCTGGGGCTGTTCCCTGGCCATGAGGCCAGACAGATGCCATGAAACAGGCTACAAATGTACAGTAAAACATTATCTAAAAGTTGGTGCTGACATCCAGTTCTCTCCTAATTCCTCAGCTCTTGCCAACTTCTGAACTATGTCTGACAATTCCTAGGGGAGGGAGGGAGGCGGTATCCAGGCAAAATGAGAATGAAATGGAGCAGCTTTGCTAGAGAGGGATTTCTCTGACTCACATACAAGGAACAGGAGAGAACAGACAGGCCAGCAAGAGGCTGACTGGTTCAAAGATCCTATACAAATTAGGAAATACAGGACAAATGAGATTACATTTAGAAAGATGACACTTGATGACTCTCCCTCTCCTTACCAATACACAGACTAAACATTATGCTTAAACATTATTTTGCCAACACTTTATTGTTTGCAGCACAAATTACCCCAGAAAAGGTTCACTCAGAAGAGCAGATCATTCACAACATACTTAGTGTAGAGATACTCAATCTCCAACATATTCTGCAACTAAAGTATGTTGCCATTACATCCAAAATGAAACAGTAACTCCAAAGACACAAACAAAACCCCATAGAAAGTCACAGCAATTCCCTCAGGCAGTTTTAAAACAAACAAAAACCCCCACTATACAGCAGGTCCTTGTTAAGAGGAGGCAATAGATTGTATCACACACAATACACATTTCTTAACTATAGGTATTTTTTTCTGACAACATTAATGTCTGCCAGTAGTAGATGGGAAGGATTTCCTATTTTAGTAAATTTTAAATTTAAGTGCAACTTCAGCATAGGACTAAAAAGCATGAACAGGCTTTTGTTGGGTCTTCAAATTTGAATATAATACTGCATCTTGTGTAGCAGCTATACATAACTATATCCTGTGCAAAGAAGAATTTAAATTGATTTCACATTGTGAAGTACTGTGTAATTTCAATTTCCCAGAAACCCCAATAAAGAATGCTCTGAGCTACTCCAATCAGGCTCCTAATTTGAGATCCAATCCCTAAAATGCATAAAAACCACATTCCAAATTAACCACTCTCAATTAGTAACAATAAGGAAAATTAATGAGAAGTACAGTTGATTTTTTCTTTATGAAAATCTAAATAAATTAATTCAGTATCTATCTGCTTACAGCTGGTTTACCGCAAGTGCCATAAGGATTTAAATCAAAAGGGTATGTTTTATCATGAGAAGCAGTAAAAAAAAAATCTTCCATGTGACTCTAGTTCTGTTCAAAGAAAGTTCATTAGGTAGTCTTTCTGTAATTAAGATAAATTGTACTATCTACACCCATCTTCAGGCAAACAGTCTCCGAACCTAAACAGATTAATAAAATACTGATTTTTTTAAAATTCTTCTGGAAATTAAGCAAGTATTTTCAGGAACTCCTTAACTTGTTGTTGTTTAACTTCAGGCACAGTAAGACAACAAAGAAATGGAAATTAAGAAAACATTGAGATTTTTTTATTTCAGAGATTCCAAGATTGTCAGGTGATTTGGATACAGTATGCTCCAATTAAATGTGTAAGGCTAAGTAAAGCATAAATAGCTGGAAGTTGGTTACCTACCAAATGCATCCAGCAAGTGTACAAAAGTACCTGAAAGTAAAAAAGCACTACAGAAGAAATATATTTTGAGTGATTTATACGCAGAGCATAGGCCCAGCTGACTGCCAAGAGAACATACTTCAATGTCATTACCTACATTAGCTATTGTGAAGATTGCTCTTCCTAAGAGGAACAAAATATACATCAGCAAGAAGGTTAAATCAAAGCCATTAAGATAAACTTTAATTCTAAATCTTTTAAAACACTTTACTTGGCTGGTAAGCTTTTGATTACAGCAGATACACTACTGTAAGACTTTAAAAGTAATGTCTGTCTTTCATGTAATAAAATGATATGTATTTCACAACTCTGAAAAAAACCAGTGTCAGCAATCTGTCCAATCCATTGGCACAAAAGTATATCTTTATGGGCCAAAGATGGGCATATTTTTACACTGATTCCATCATTCAAGGTGTATCTTAAATCAGATGAAGACAATAAAAGATTCTATTGTGTCTTGATGGCCAAAGAATTATTTTTCTTAGGAATGATGTCAACAAAGCATCAGGGATGTACTGCATACGAAATGTAGTTCAAACTAATACTATTTGTTGTAAACAGTGATTGGCTTGTTCTTAAATATTTTAAAACTTTTTTTATGTTTTCTATTTTGCTAACATTTCTTAGGACTCTGATTTTCTGTTTATAAAATTTGATACAGTTTATATTGATATACTTTTTTGAAGATACAACCAGTGTTGAATATGAATTCAATCCTTCTTGAGGATTATATAAACATACAAAGAAACCCCTGTTACGTTGCCCAGAAGATGAGCACTCAGTACAAGTTTTAAGATTTCACTACACTTTAATCATTATCCTCTAGAAAGGACATAGCAGAGAGCCAAAGGGTCAAACTGGCAAACCACATTACTAACCCTTATACTTTTTTCACATGCTATTTATAAGGCAGCGCACAGGGAAACTTGTGTTGAAATCAGGATGCAAGTTCTGTAATTGCTTCACAAGGTCTTTCAGCACAATGAAGTCTACAAACCCTTAGACATTCTACGATTTGAGGTATATTGCTGTGTGTACAACAGGTTTTGTTCACTTGAACACTGGAGTCTTTGCTTTAAAGAGGAGTCTTAACATCTGTAACAACTGATGGTGGCAATCTAAATCTACGAGACAACCAAACAGTTTTTAAAACAAAGCAACAACAAATCAGAAAACAAAAAGCCAAGCTACACTAGCAGAAGGAGCCTTCCCTATCTTAACTTCCCCTTCCTCCCTATCTTCCCCCTCATTTTCATGTTCAAGCTACTCTCCAAAGAACATAGAGATCTTCCTTTATGTCCCAAATACAACTTAAAGATGAGGCAGCATCTTCATCAATTGCTTACAAGAACATTTGGTAATCATTTTCCCCGGTCCATAAAATACCAGGGAACTCAAGAAGAAAACAAGTCTGACAACATGCATCTATTCCAACCAAAATGTAGAATTCAGAGCTTTTCTATGAATCATCAACCCATCCTTCCTGAAGAAAATGACACTTTCATAGAAACATTCAAGAACTAAAATTCTGAACAATATATTAAGTAATATATGTAGAAATATGTAAGAGTGCATAAAAATACAGAAGGCCAGAACAAAGCAAAATATTATCACTTTTATATTTTCTATTAATAAAGTAGCAGTCACTCATCCACATCATTGGGTGACACACAATCAGCAATGTACCAGTGAAGTATCTTAACAGAAGGCTCAATAAAAACCAGTAACATACAGAACTAACACCAGCTTGCAAAGTGAACAGCAAATAAAAAAAATCCTACACCTCTCTCCCCCTGCATTTTCAATCACCAGAAGGTCTTGGTAACAGAATTAAAAGAAAACTAAGCCAATTTTTTCAAATGGAAGGGAAGAGAAGAACTTTGGGACAAGCCAGTCTTGCCTTCCCTTCTGCTGGATCACACTTGTACAATGCAGCACCAACACAGGCCAATCTCCCAAACATCACTGCACAGGGTGCATAAGTGAACTGCAATTATCAGATATGCAGATTACAAGTATACATTATTACCATGCAGTACAATTTATTCAGAGAGTAGGTAGGATATTCAAATCTTCACCAAATTGAAACACTGAACACGGATCATTATAACTCATTTGAATCAAGACACATATTGTACCCATGATTTTAAGCATCCTTATTAAAAGTAATTAGATTTTGGCAAGTCTTTCTCAATTAACATAGCCAGTCAAAATAAAAAAATAAGGCATATATACTGGCTGTATTACCTCCATGACTCATGAAAAATTAAATAATTTATTCATATCACTGCTGAACAACTTTTCAGTATTTTTCTTATATATATAAACTCCTTTCTTTCTTCTATTATCATCATCATTATAATTTACATGTAAGTAGAGTGACAAATCAACTTACTTATTTTAGAAAGTGACTTTGCTAGACTGTATGCTGGTCTGAACTGCAGAAATGCTTTGAGAGAGTACCTCAGGACTTCTAACTGCGACAATAGTTTCACTGGAAAAAAAAAAAAAAGCAGTGAATTTGTTACAGAATACTAGCTATTCTGCTGTAAAATCAGACTAG
>JAOXXN010000001.1:70738044-70760109 GCA_026770055.1 Myrmophylax atrothorax
TCAATAAGGCCCACTTACTGCATCTAACACTGCAATACAGTATGATACTTCTTTCACAATATAAGCATTTTTCTGTGTACAGACTTACTCCTTCTCTCTGTTGCCTCTCTTCCCCCCCTTTCCCTCTCCCATCTGCAGTAAGGAAAGCATTGCCTGGGCAAAATGAGAATGGTTCAGGGAAAGTTTCTCTACACAAGTTCATGAATGTGGATTTAGAAGCAGACTGGAACTCTTCTCATAGTGTCATGGAAAGAAAGAGAGAGAGCAAGAAAGAAACAGCTCCCTGAATATTACACAAAAATTTCCCCCCCTTCCCCTCCTGCCATACTCAGAGATAAAAGATGACAACCAGTACACATGTGAAAAAAACCGGGAGACAGAAAGGATATGAGGAAACTCAGGGTCTCCAAACCACAGGAAGTGGTGGCCAATGGCAAGCAACAGACACACGGTGCTGTCCTGAGGAACAGCGAGCACTGCTGGGCAAGGACCAGCAGGGGCTGACCCTAAAGCAAGTTTTAAGGTAAGTGAAAAATTCCAAGTGCTTAAAGACTGAAAAAGTGGGAAAACCTCACAAAATATGAAAGGAAGAGTAAGAGACACTGTACAGACTTGCGTGAAATCAGAGATATTTTAAGGTACTCTTTTGTCTCCCTTGTTTCCTGAAGCGGTATGAGAACCTAACTAGCGAAAAAGCATCACCTTTTTAAACAATGACATTAAAAGCACCCAGTTTTACTGATTATTTTCCTCCGACTTCTTAAAACATAAGCAGTATGACAAGAGGGCTTCCAAATCATGCCTGAAACATTGTTCTTGGAAAGCACTGAAAAAACGTTTTATTACACTGTTATAAACATGATACAATTTACGTAGCCTGTATAACAGTGTTTTTAGATTTAAGGGAGTGTGCCTGTGCATTTTATATAGATACATAGATATAGACATCTAATGTGGTTAATAAAACTGCACATATGTATACTGATTATTCAACTTTGCATTAATACTCAGATTGAGACCCTTAGGGGACACAGATACTACTAATACAAGCAGAGCAAGAACGATTAGAGAAACATTTAAAAATTTGGATGAGAATATTTGCGCTTATGCACTGGCCTGATTTGACTACAATTTAGACTAATTTGACAACTAATTTGCAGGAATGACAGTAAATGCATTCAAAACAGTATTAGCAGAAGAGAGTAGTTGTGTCTCCTTTGCCAGCCTCCTAATACAGGCATAATGACAAAAGAGATCATGTGCTTAATAGATGCTCCTTTTAGGGGCTGTGTTTTTGCTGAAAGTGTTCAGTGGCCTAAGACTCTCCAGATAAACATCAAACACATATATATACATATATACACACACACACACATATATGTATATACACATACACACACACATACTATTGTACAAAATGGAAATAAGAAATAAAGATCACTTGCAACAACCAAATAGAAAAGGAGAGTTACTTTGCTGAGTGCCACTGGTGAATTTTAAACTAAGACAATACAACCTTATTCTGAGTAGTAACACATATCAAAACAACAGAGAAACACAGTGTTAGTATAAATAAAGCAGTGCAATAACCTAATTTAAGTCAGACTCTCATTGTAGCAAGTATATATTTTGAGACAACTGTTTTCCCACTGACTGTGAACATTAATCAACACATGTTTCAGCACTCAAAAAAAAGGAAACACCCTTCCATCCCTTATTGTCTCCTATTGTTGTCTCCATACAGGGCTTCAGAACCAGAGAATTTATTCCAAAGTCAATTAAGAGCTTAGAGAGAAAAAAGCTTGCCAAGGGAGATAAATCCTGCAGTGCTCCCAAAACTTAGTGAGTCTCCCACTGAACTCTTGCAGTAATTCATTCCACAGTCAAGGGAAGTACATGAAACACCATCCTCTTCATGCTTCTTCCAAGTTCAGCTCCAGACTTTTTAACTCGAAAATTAAGATAACTGGCAAAATATCAAGGAGCAATACATTTTTCAGCTGGACTGTGGGCCAGTTAGGGCTTTTAAGACTCAGGATGATAATCCTGCAATTAATCCAGATTCAAAGATACTCAAAGACTGTGCAGCCCTGTTGCAGTATCCCCACATAGCCTAGATAAACCATATACTCCTGATATTTCAGATTAGTTTCAAGAGGAATTTAAAGAATTAATGCCTGTGATAGCATAGAATACTGTGATCTCTCTTATCTCTGGGAAGTCAAGTTGTTACCAGCCTATAGAACATTCTTGAACACTTCTGCAATTACGCATATATCCAAGAGAAGGTGGTAATACTATAGAAACTAACTATTTTCAGGAAGACATGTATCAGTAAGGTAAGTGCTTCAATCAGTTTGTGTTAGGAATAATTACCCTTCCATGTTCTGTAGTTAAGCCCTACTATCATGTTAGCACTGTAAATTCAGCTGATAAAGTGACTCTGCATCTGAGAACAAATTACAGCTCTGGAAGTAAAAAAGTATCAGAGCAAGGATCAAACTTACTCATGGTACTTGTTAACGCTGGTCATAAAATTTCTGTCTTTCTTCGGTGGAAAAAATTATTTGGGGACTATCCTTTCAAGTCTTGACTCCAAACAGGAGAGTATTAAGAAAAGAGCTCTTTTGGCATAGCGTGCAAATATAAGAAATAATTTTGGGGAGCGTGAAAACTAATAGGGAATACCAAGGCAACCTAAGTAACCTGAAATTCCCTTGGTTCCTACACAGACTGGAAGCATATGGAGAAACAGGTGAAGTTCAGATCACACTTCAACAGAAATGAGATTTCCAGATATGTTTCTCAAGTCTAACAGGCAGGATACACCTTGCACGTAAAAGAATACAGCACAGGCACATAAAAAAACGAGATTGGTGTAAGAGCAAGTCATCTGACCAACTGTGCACAAAAAGGCTGCAGAGTTTTTCCTGCTAGCGGCTTTTGGAAAGTACTGAGGACTCATAGAAATTAAATAACAAAGCCCAATTTCAGCCTAGCAACCTAGTCTCCCGTACCTCTTTTACAGCCCATGGAGAAAGCCATTGATTCGGGGCTGGGAACTACCTCTTCCTCTCCACTAACTATACTGAACAGTGTCAAGGACAAAGTTAGTTTCTGGGATAGGAATATACCAATGATCAGAATATATCTCCTTCTTTGGTAGAATGTGCTGCAGGTCATCTGTCTCCATGCTAATATTTCCTTCTTGTGAGAAAATTTGGGTTTGGATGGAGGTAGTTCAGCTTCAATGTTCAGTTGCCTTTATTGATAAAGCTGAGAAATTCTCCTTGCTTTGGGATGGCTTTTTGAAATACAAGACTTTGCAGATGATGATCACCTCATCTTGCAAAATTCTGTTTTATAAATTTACACAAAAGAACTCTTGAGGCCTCACAGTATAAAAGTTTTGTTCTTTCTTTTTCCCCTCCAGACCTTGACAAATTCCACAGGCCTCTTTTTTGAACTCTCCCTTATTCATAACTCTTTGTTAAGTGGGAGTATCAAGGCACTGGATACAGTATTTTAGTACCACAGGACTGGAAATTGTCTTTTCCCCTTAACTGCAGACTTTTACTGACACTTATAGATGCTTGCACTTAGAATGCTCATACAGGTTAGATGAGAGGATCTTCTGCACTACAGTAATTGTGAGTGAAGCACAATAAAGTAAAAAAGGATTTTCTTCCACCACCAGAGCTGCTCTGCTGGGCAGAGGTCAGATGTGAGCACAGAGTTGCCAAGACTGATAACTTTTTTCTAAGCAGAGGGCAGGAGCAGGGCTTCATCTTTCATTATTTGTTCGCTCCTAATTTGTTCACAGAATTCCCATGCTCTGTGTATCATTACTTTAATTGGGAATGGCAAACTAATGGGCTGAACTTTCTTTCATGGTCAGAGTGCTGTATAAAGAGATGCACAGAGTTGAAGTGAAAGATTCAAAGGGGTTCTACCTTCCAGTGTCTAAGACAATGCGGAAGAAACTGGAAAAAATATAATGATGAGATTCTTACAGCAATTTTGCATGATTCTACTTAGGTATCAAATTTATGCAAAGCTGAGAACTGAAAACTTTCTACCTTATGATGTAACTCTAAATAATAGTACCACTAGATTGGAATTATCTTACTGTGAAATCCTCTAAGGGAGGGTGTCTAGCAGCAGATTTCTGCTGCTAGTACTGTTGAAACTGTACCAAAATTGGCAATCTTAATTTGCTATTGTACATCAACCTCCACATTAGCCAATGTGTTTGTGTGTGTGTGTGCATATCTATGTGAAAGTATGAACAAAAATACACTGAAAAATAAATCAAAGTCAGCAACCTAAGCTAAAATTTTTCAGCTCGCTTTCTGGAAATACAGAAAGTAGGTCAGCACATATTCCAAAATAGCACATCAGCACTAAAAGAAAAAGTAGTATATCTGTACCTTTGGACTTTTTAGCTCATCTCTCTATAGGGGGAACTGAAGAATAAAAGCCTTTTTCTTATTCTACTATATGGAAGAACACGTACAAGAAAAAATTGCTTATACTTAAAAACTCCTCCAAATCAGCCACCCACATGGGTAAAATGTTGTCTGTTTTAATCAAAGCAAAATAACATTGAGTGGAACCATTTAAGCTTTATCTAAATATAACCAAGGGAAAAGCCAGGACGTTTAAACTGTGTTTAAAATGTTGTACTGGATATGTATCACATCCTGTTCCTTGTACATCTTGTTCCTTCTATCAAAAACCTATTTGGTAAAACACTTACTTTGGAAATAATGGCATACTGTCTGTGATTTTGTTGTTAATCTTGTGATTTACATTTTAAAGTATTTGCTGTTGCAACAAAAATTGCTGCCTGTTTTGTCCCATCTTTCATGCCAGGCACACTCTCAAAAAATATTTTCTTTAATACCCGATGCAGGTGTCCCACTTTTATTTCCCTCCACCCCCCCAGCCCCTCAGTCCTATTTTTATGGAAATAAAAAGATAAAACAAAAACCAAATTATTTAAGCACTTACACATCTTACAGCAATAAAGATTCTTAAGAATTCTTCTGGAATTAATATTGAGAAACTCTTTTCATGGACTATTACAGTATCTTAATATGAAAAGAAAAACAAAATCCACTCTTAGGCAATATTAAATAATGCTTATCAGCCCCAAAAATGTTATTACTTGATTCAAGTAAATATTAATAATGTTGGCTGCAACACAATGAATGATGCTGATCTGTTTCCCAGAACAGATTTCAGGCTAGAGCACTGATATTTTTCATTAGGAAAAAAAATTGTATTACCTCCCCCAAATTCCAAGTGTCATTTGGATCTCTGTGTTAGATTAAACTGAATGAATGCTTGTAAGGTACTGAGCAGTGGTACCATGACCTTTCAAGTTCAGTGGTCTCTATGCAACTAGCAGGAATTCCTAAAAATAACAAGTCTATTTTTAGTCCTTCATTCTCTGGTTTGTGTGGTGTTTTTTTTGTTTTGCTTTGGTTTGTTTTTTAACTACTGGTATCTTTGTGTTTCATCTCAATTCTTGTACACGTAGCTCTCACTTATTTTCCTGTATCCATCAGACCTGTTTAAATACCTCATCCGGCAGTTTGTGAAGTACTATAATCCATGTATATATGTACATCATTTAGGCAGTTATAGAACTGGACTCTTACAAGAGCCATGCTCTCAAAGAAGGGACATCAAAAGGGAAAACTTCCTGAACCCGCAACCACTGGGATCTGCACTTTGCTCTGACACTCAATAAACCAGTACTTGCTATCAGAACTTAAGTAAAAACCAGGGCCTTCCCAGGTAACACAGGCTATACAATTGACTGAATGAAGAAATGATGAAGTTTCTCAAACTCTAAAGAAGGAAGTCAAAGGACTAAAATAATACAAAATGGTTGAATTTTTATGGTCTGTGAGGTCTCCCCCTTGCAAAATTTTAAAACTATAGCCTAGCAAATAAAATATATAATAAAACATGTTTAATTGCATTCCCAGATTACTGTCAGTAACTTGTCACACGCCTTGCTGGGTCTAAATAGAGAGTTTCCATTTGTTACTTCTAAAAGCCAAAGCCATACAACTAACTGACTTCAATGCACAGCTGGACAAATATACTATTAAAATATCATCAGATCAAATAAAACAAATAGCATGCATTTACGGTGAAGTACTCAAATAAATAAGGGAAAGTAAGACAGTTGTGTTTATGAGTAGCAACAGATATAATCTCGCCTCTCTCTAGCATTCTCTCATGGATGTCAGCAATGTCATCCTCCAAAACCTGAGAGACCTATGGAAAGATAATAGGTCACACATTCATCACACTTCAGTACTGCTAACTCTTCTGACAACACTGGTCTGGTTAAATGGAACTAAATCATTCCCTCTTTTCCCTGGGACTTTTTCTAAACTTTAAAAGACAAGAGATTTCACAAGAGCTCATCATGTCATTCAGTCTGGTATTAGAAACCAAATGCCTACAAATATGTTTGCATATTCACATAGTTCCACCTCCGAGTTCAAGGACATTTCCAGGGCACCTGCTAACATGCCAAATTTGTATTCAGTGGAGTGGGAAGCCTGCTGTCATGAGATACTACTCTCACTCAGAAGCCACTGGCTTAACTGCAGAGAGATTGTATCTTCTTAAACTGCTTCTGAAGGACAAACAACAGTATAATCAGTTGTTTGAAGGCAGAGTTAAACATGTAAACTAACCCAGAAGTGGTCAGATCTAGTATTTTCTGAGCTTGCCTAATCAGGATGTAAAAGGTCCTAGAATTATAGTTGCAAGGTAGTCTAGGAAACAGCTCTTGCACTTCCCAGCGTACAGGCTGTTACTACATATAGTTGTACTTTTCCAGACCAGAGCCATCAGGCATTCCCTGCTGGCTCACATGGCACAACAATACGTGCTCAGTCTTGTGTCTCGAGCACTAGGGATCATGCCCTAGACTCCTGTGGCTGCAGTGTTCTGTAAAAGGTGGACACCTCCCTCATACCCTTCAGTGACTGACATGGGAATTTCAGCATGTTCCAACCACACACTGGGTTGAAACTGCACATGCTGCCATGGAGATGTGTCCTAGAGCCTACCCCATGCCAAACTGAGCTTACAGACTCAGCCATATGGAGATTTTTTCATGTCAGCTGTAAGGTACACATCTCTGGTGTACAGAACAGCTTAACTCTAGGCAATGAAAATCACTGTCTTCATAGAGATCATACAGGTGTAGAATATGTATCACACATTTACAGATCTCTGGGCTCTACAGCATAAATATAGCCTTCTACTTGTTTTGATCTGTACTGTCTTGAATAAAAAACATTGAAATAAACACCAAATAATAAATGGTATTACAGTAAGTGTCCTACTGTACTGAAAACCATCATCCAAAAATCTAAAAAAGCTGAAACAGAAATATCTGTATTTAAACAATCAACACAGAAAATAAAGTAACTACTCAGACTGAAAAGTCAGACTTTGACCTTGTCAAGGGCCTTTAGAGTACTGCTCTTTAAAAAGCAAAAGAAAGTATGTCACTCCCCTATGGAGCAGTACTGGGAGCATTATGGAAGCCAGTACTCCAGAAGAAATACTGATAACAATATTATTTGGTGTGACTTAGAGCCAATTACACAACAAAATTAGTCGTCTCCAAAAGAGCCTATTTTTATGGCACAAGGACTACATACAGCATAATAATGGTAGGTTAAAACCCATTGAACTTTTTTTTAGTAGGAAAAAATGTTTCTGTTTGTTCAAGAGAACAGTGACATAGTCACATTGTTATTTTCCCCCTGGTTCCCTGAGATATAAATGCATGGTAGCAATTGCAGCTATTTTAGATACTTAGCTTAGTACAAGTGCAAAATGCTCATTCCTCTGTTTTCAAACAATGTATCACCATTTACAAAACCAAATATAGACAACTCTTTTCTGTAAGGAATTTCAGTCCCAGGAAGGCTTAAAGTAAACACTCCCACTGTATCAGATTAGCTAAAACCTACAAGTTTCTTCAGTTTCTGGTAATGGTTTGCTAGCTTTCCCTAAGACAGAGTTTAAAAATACTCATAGTAAAGTATGTGCACAATCTCATGTCACATGGCCTTAATATAGCTTTGCAATTCGTATTTCAAGTGAGACCATAAGAAACCAAAATTTGCCACTGCCAAATATTTAAATTCATGCACACAATCCTTTTCAGTAAGAATTACATAAACAAGAGCTTCCCAATACCAATTTGCATGTTTTATACTTTTCACCTATGCAAAAGACTTAACTATTTACAAAAAAAGGGTAACACTTGCCACATTTGTTTAATAAAGAAATGCAATAATACAAAAAATTCATTATCATTCTTAACAGAAAAATCCTGTGTGAATCTATGATGCGTAGATAATGCAAAGTCTTACCTTTCCCTGAAGTGACAGTTTCCAGAAGTGATCTCTCTAAATACTTTAATTTTGCAATGTAATTTTCATAAATAGTTTTCTAGTTCAGGCAGAGATAACTGCAAGCAGACTGGAGGCTATCTTGCTTGCTTCCTGGAGATCACTGTTTTGCATTGTGAGCCATCACAACTACCTAGGAAGAAAAACAGACAACCTTCAGTCACCTGGACAATGTGGCATATTACTGCTCCCAGATTAAACAAAATATTAAACAAAATCCAAGTCATAAAACATGATGTCAAAAATAGCATTTGTTAACCAGACATTTTGTAATAGATGCTGTTAAAAGAATTAGTTCATAGTTTTGTACCAGGAGTTCATGCTCTTGGAAAGAGACATAAAACAAGTGGGAAAAAATTACATATAAATCTAAATTTTTTTCATTACAACTGGTCTTTTCACTGACAACATGAAGTAGACTTCTTTTTTGTTTGTAGATTTTTGGTCAGAAGCTGTAACAACAATGAAAACTGAGTTATGCTGTAATTCCTTAAGTAGAAGTACATAGAATGGTGCCAAAGGGAAAAAAACGTGCTCAGAGTAGGAATCTACTTTTACTACTTGGGTATAACTGCAAGGTCCCTACTAGAAAAAGAAATATATTTCTATCTGGTGCTAATACAGGCATGTGGCAGACAATTTTTTAATTTAGTCCAGTAACAGCTGTAGACCCAGAAACAGAAGTTATTCACCCATAGCTTTGCTTTGAGACAGGCTATGCCCATTTGTTCTTACGTTATATGGAAGCAGCACAAAGCATTGCAACATTTCCTCACTGAGACTGGCTGCAATCCTCTGAGTCCTCAAAAATCCCAAAGACAGAAATGGCTTTTGAATAGCAGGATTGTTCTGATAGTGTTCAGGTTTATGTCCTGTATTCCCATGTCATGGTAGGAAAAGAGCATGAATTTGTCTCTGGTACTCCTCTGAGCAACTTGCTCATTGTAGGATGCCATGTTACTGTCATTGTGTCTTAGGTTTTAATGCCTTTTTAAAAGGTGGGGATGGAAAAGAGATGGAAAATTTTGAGCAGATCCAAACCTGCACAAAGGATCTGAAGCTGAGATTGCCAATGTCTGTGTTGAAAACCACTGGCAGGAGATGCAGGTACCGCACTTGGGAGGGTGAGCACTGTCCCATGATGGATATGCCCAGAGGCCCATAACGCTAAATTATCGAATCCAACTTGAAATTTGTTACTACGAGCACAGTTTGAATGTTCTCTGTGAGCTCAAGAAGTGATGATACCACATAGATCCGTGACATGAGTAAGACACATGGTTTGCTAACTTGAATGTGAGATGAAGTTGCTCAAGGTCTTGTCCAACCAAAGCATTGAATACCTCCAAGGACAGAGACAAAACCTGTCTGGACAACCCCAGTGCTGTCAGAGCAGCCTCTTGATCAGTGTATGTCAATCTGAATACTCCAGCTGCACAGCAGCAAACAGGACAGTTCAACTCCAACTTGACTTGTTCAGCTCCATGAAATGTTTGGTAAGGCAAGTAATTAAAAGATGTGCTGAGTTGATATTAGCAAATGATATTCAGTAGTCTTCTTTCTCATAAGCAGTTGTTTTACAACCTGTCTCCTCTTCCCACCCTTCCCTTGACAACAGGAACTACCCTTGCCACTTCACCATGTATTATTATTAAAGGGCATATACATTTTGATTTCACTCTTTTCAGTGCTTCTGGATAGCCCTTTGCAGCTGATGTTCATAAAAACCACAAGAGTACTTCTGTCCACACTTTAAGTACTACTTAAGTCTCTGTAATTCTCATCTATCATGTTTTTGCAGGACTTCAGGTTTTCCAAACATTAAGAGAATATCCAACAGTGGCATGAGTCAAAAGTCATTGAGAGAGACCGAATAGTCTTGGCTCAGATCTGCTCCTACAAAATTTCTGCAAACTTAGGTATCTTTTTGTATCTATACACCAGATGCATTTTAAAGATAAGGCCCTATTTTTCAGATGCATTTTGGTTTGAAAAATGAGAAGTGACAGACTAGATCTGAGAGGTTCCCGAAAGCACTCCAGTTTTTCGTCTCCCTGCTGAGAAGCCTGCTAATGTCTGTGAAACGCTGTCAGAGATGCACAAAATTTTTGGATAAAAATGGGTTATCAAGTTTTAAACTCATAAAAGTAAATCACAATTACATGGATTACTTTAGGTTATCATCATCAGTACAGGAGAGTGGATTTTGCTAGTCATACATCACATCTGTGAGGTATCGAGACTGCATCTTAGAAGTAATCACCTAGTTCTGCATATCCATGTGATAAATTGCACTTTTCAATCTCTGGTAACCTGAAGTCATTATCCTTCACTCCGGGAAGAAGAGGATGGCCAGGAGGAGAGGAAGGGAATGCTTTCCATAACAGACTCTGAAGCCACAGAGTGTAAACACTGACTTCCATGGACATGCTCTACTTCAAAGAACAGGGCAATCTGCATCAAGCAATCAGTCTCAAGCGAAATGTAACAACCTGTTGCAGACACACCACCTTTTCAGTCCAGTACACAAAGGGATTCACGGTCTCCTCTACAACTGGAGCACAAAACAGACCCTGAACAAGGATAAAAATGAGGAACCTGAATTAAAGTACAGTGCAGATATAATTAGTTCAACTGTCAAGTGTTACACAATGATTTGTCATATGCTAGCTAACCTCTTATTCATACTCCTTGAACCACTTTGTGGGAAGTATATTGTTTTTACACAGGTATTATTTACACCAAATCATGACTAGTTTGGTCTGTGTTTTGCTACATCTGTGCTTTCTTATATCAGTCTCGTTACATGTGCAATAATAATACATACAAATCAGAGAAATAATTGACACTGCCACTGTGTCCAACTTTTTCTTCTGAAAAAGCTGGATTTTTATTTGTAACCCTTCCAGCAGTAAAGAAAATTAATAAATGCCCTAAGTAGGTACACATCATTCTTGTAAATATAATGTACGTTTCTGAAATAATTTTCCTAACACAAAATAATTTTGAAAGTATGAAAATTATAACAGTAAATGTACAGAAAATGCAGTAAATTCACAGCTGTACAGTACGACATCCCAAAATATGCATGTCAAAATGCACATTGTTCACCAGAAACCAACAAAAACTAGTGAAGAGAAAAGCTGCATCACTCCAGCACCCTCTGTTGGCCTTTCGGCAGTACGTTACTTTGTGTACTCATTTAAGAGCATCATTTGTTGGGTCCTGAAGCTGTGACAAATATTCCATTATACAAAAACACACATGGAAAGCAAAAAGAAACCCACTCCTCAACCCAGTCCTATGCACAGTCTTGTCCTATACAGCACATCACAGCTAAATACCAGAATACTCAGTACTGCTGGATCTGTTCTCCATCAGTTCATCTTTGCAGGTATTCAGAACTGATCTAACAAGGGCAACATGTTCTTTACAAGCACTCTCTGTGTCTGATATTTCTAATAGACACCAACAATAAACGGCATCTCATGTGCAGCTCTCATCAATAGAAACAACAGCTTTACAGAAAGAACAATTATTTTTATGGAGCATTTTCACTGTGGCAACTGAGAAATAATAATAATGCACACATTATGTGGGACATCATCCACAAAAGAAAATGCTCAAACCAGGTCTCATCAAGCACGCAGAAATAAAGTCCAGATGCCAGACACAAGGTGAACTAAATATAAACTCCATATTCTGTGCACAGACAGATGGTGTCATTTTCAGAAGCAAAGGCCCTTAGCCCAGCAAGCCCAGCAGCAGCTTCGCAAAGCCGGCTCAGAGCTTTGCGAAGGCAGATGTGAAGTTGCTGTGGGGAATGGACAGAGAGAGGGAGGAGAAAGCAGCAGGGCTAAGATGCGAGAGGCAGGTGTGCTCTCATGGCGCTGGGGAAGGTATGGGTGGTAGGGACTGCTTCTGAGGAAAACTGCCCCTCAGGGTGTTACTGGGGCTGCCCTGGCCTTTCTGGCCCCTCAGTGGGTGAGAGGAGTGGGAAGCAGCCTGTGCCCGGCTCTGCAACAGGAGGCAAAGACCTGCTGCCTGGCCAACTCACAGCCTTTGAGCCACCATTCAAGAAAAGCCACAAGCAAAGGAAAGGCAGGATACAAGTAGGTCTTACTGAGCTGTCTGGCTGCTTCCGCTAGACAAATGGTTGAGTAACTGCCTACTTTATCTACCTACAGCTAAATCAACACTGGCCAGAACCCAAAGAACCAACAAAAGAGCTTTTCTTAGCTGATCTTAATGACAGGGAAGATTCAGCCTCAAAAATGTCATCAGCTATTGTAAACCTGTTCCTTTCACTGCCTCTTAACTTTGCACCTTTAAGCTCTATACAGCTTTCTATCTGCTTAGTTTTGTTTTTACAGCATCCTGCCAGCTTCCCTGAAATTCATGCCCACTGTCTCACCACCTTTCCAGGCTCTGCCCTCTGCTTCTCTTCTTTCCCACAGGTAGCTTCACATGATTCTCTCCTAGCATTTCTATGTTTACCAACTTTAAGATGGTGCTAATAAAAACTGATCCACCTGATAACAATCTCCAGAACTGAATGCATAAATGCTGGAACGCATACAAACTTTTGGTAAACAAATTCGTAGTCCTATTTGACAGAAAGCATTACTACCCTATTTCAAATATTTATACACATGCTTCTACTTCGGGTAATTTATATTTTACCACTTAACTGGGATGGAGAAATCACTTTGATTTGGAATGTCACAATCTGATTAGAGACAAATATTTACTGCACAGAACAAACCAGAAACTACCTCACATCATCTGTGAAGTTCATTTGAGGTCACTGACTAACCAGTCCAGAAGCCAGAGGTGGACCCAAACTGAATCCACATCCTCAAACCTCAAAACTGAAAAAAGGCAGGAGAACACTTGCATTTTCCATTCTCAGGAGTCACTGTTTTGACAGTTATTTTCAGGCATTTATATTCCTGCTTGATACTAGTTGCAGCTGGTAGATTTCTTCTCTTCAGCTGTTTCGTTATTTTAAAACAAATTCAACACTTCATTTTTTTCCATGTTTAAAAGGTCTGGTTCCAAACAGTAAATGGTAGGAGTTACTTCCTTTCAGACTTGGCTGTCATTAGGTGGCTGGTTAGGGCTGCAGTAGCCTGTTCAGTAACAGGTTCCTTGCGCAATGAAGTTCCTCTGCATAGCAACCCCAAGGGCGGGGTCCAAAACAGCAACTGCACTAGTCGCATTTTGCAACTCAAAGTGAGGGGGAAAAAAGAAAAAGAAAGGCCACAATGGGAAGTGCAAGCGGAAAACCCACTTTTCTTCATAAGAAATGTAACTTTCTAGGAAAAGCAGGTAACAAACAACATAATGAATCAAAAGCAGTTAAATTATTTCCCAAAGTGGTAATTAATTCTGAGATCATGATATGATGATTATTACGAGAAATAATTCATGCAGAGAACACGTTAATCCCTGCAAAAGATCATGTAAATACTTTTCTATTCTTGCACTAATCATTCCTTTCCATTGAACGCTGAAACAATCTTTTCACTTACAATAAAATCTTGTTAAAAAAAGTTACTGGTAAAATACCAGGATATTTTGAATACTTACAGAGAAAGATTCAGTATTAGTATTGTCATGTTGAGATGTTAAATTGAAAATAAAAAATAAAGGCAAACATTAAAGTTATTGTTGATAGCTTTAGAAATAAAATTAAATTTATTAATTTCATTTACTAAGTTTGTGCTGGTTAACAGCAGGAAAAACTACAGGATAAAATATATTATTTTGAAGGTTTATAAATAAATATTCTGTGAACGAATCAAAGAAACAAGCACTTCCAACATTAGTTATATGAATAAAAAAAGAACCAAACCCACAAAACTACCCAAAACTATTTGGCCATGTATCACTTTATTGTTCATATAAAGTTCTTCTGTTTAATGATTTTCTCACCCTCCACAATTTCAGTCTTTCTCTTTCTGTACTTGCCCAGAAACTAATTAAGTATCACAGAATAAGTTTGGGATGAGAGAATAAGCTGGGAATGTTGACCATTTATATTCATACAGAACTCGTATTTTTCATTTTTAAAAAAATATTTAATGCAATGGGGAGAAGCACACCTGCCAGGCAGCAGGGATGCACTCAGCCAGCCCATGGAGAGCAATGCCACACCAGGAACATCTGCACTTACTTCAGAGCAGCTACTGCTGCGCGGCTTAACACAAAGCCTTTGGTTTGGGGGCTGGAAGGAGCAGAGCTCTATCTGCTGCCCACATCTACCCAACTAACGTGCACTTCTCATTTGGTTTTGCCCAGCCAGGCCTGAGCAGCCTATGGCTCCAGACTGGCACAAAAAGCTCCGACAGGCAGTGTGAGCATTCCTGCACTCTGGTACAGCCCACACTGTACATACACCTCCGGTCCTCGTGCTTTCTCTTCATGCTCTCACAGGCAACTGCTACTGCTCTTTATTTATGCTTCAGTGCTCATCCCAACATACTGGTCTCCTACACAGGCACCTTTTTGGGTAACTATGTTGCTTTACACAGTAAGTAAATACTTATTTGGTATTATTTACTCACTCAGTAAATACTCTAAATTTATTTACTAAACATTCCTAGATGCATCTTTCATGCTGTGAAACAGATTGATAAACACATCGGAACTCAGAAGGCACTACTCTCTGATGTGTTGTTATTCACAGTCCTTAGAACTCAACTTGGCAGATCATTTCTTAACAAACATATATAAGGTCACACGTTTAACATTCACCTAATTTGTGACAAAATGTTCGCCTTACCGATTGACTATATACCCGCACGACCTGATTACTAAAACACTCTGTGGTCCTAAAAACATTAGCTTAATTCACTGGCAAAAAAGAAGACAAAGTGATAAAACCCAAAACTTAAACTATATAATAATTGCTAAGTTAAGGCCGGGATCAGGCTTGTTTGCCAGGCAGTACATGGATTATTGTCCACCACTATGATCACTGACAGGTCCATGGTGGCTCTCTGGAGAGCTCCACATGATGAATACCTTGAGAATTAGTATCAATAAATGCCATCCCATTCTAGTTTTAAACCCTCATGTCTCTCGCTCTTTTTTATAAGAGAACTTACCAAAACACAGCAGTTCTACATACGTTTCAAAACTGCCTGGGAGTCTTAAACAACTTGTATTTGCAAAGGATTTCAAGAGTGAAAAGGACAAAATCAGATAGTATTTTATAAAGGTCCTAATGTCTATGACAGAGGTTTAAAAAATCCCAAACAAACCACAAACCAAAACCTCCAAACCTTCTACTTCACATTCACTTTTGTTGGGAAGAGCTGAGCACAGTCAACACAGGAGAACTAGAGAGACTGAGCAGAATGTAGGATAAAGGGATCTCATCTTCCAGTGTCAGAGCTGATTTTCTCATGGTGGAAGTGATCACATAAGCCATGGCCTTATTGGAACACACGCTAATAAGGAGAACACATTAAAACGTAAGGAATTCTCTATATGTGACTAACAAGCTTTCGACTGCAAGCATCTCTAATGGTGCATCAGGTGTTCATTTGGTGACTACATAGAGAGTGGAGGTCTACTTGAAAAAAAAATATGAAAAACGATCTTGTAAAAACACTCAGATTTTTCAATGGGGCCAAAAATCTGACATTTGTTTTAGCAGGCTTCTATGATGTGGCTGGCTGCAATAGTTTTCAGAGAGGAACTACTATTTTTGTTTTGTGAGTTTTAATTAAATTGGATCTCTACTTCATTAAATAGTTATTTTCTGATCTTCCTTCCCATTCTGTTTTGATTAATCAAATATGGAAGCAACTTCAGTGACCCTGACACTGCAATTTTCAATAAATAAACTCAGGATGAAACTGTCATGCAGTCTGTACAAAGCATTGTGAACAATTTAAGACCTAAACCTTTCCAGCTGCACTTGCAGGCATGAGCAGGAAGAACAATTTGAAAGGTGGGTACCATAAAGTGTAGAACACAAACCTAACTCCAGAGATCCTTCCCTATCATGATCTGTAAATACATTTTTCAGCAGCTATGTAGTTAAAGGAAAAAACCAAACAAAACACCCACTGCAGCCAGTACCTTCCCTTCATGTCATAAAATTACCTATTTCCTTAATTTAAATTTCCTTTTCCTAATTAATAGTAAAATTCCGCAGTATAGCATTACTTTTTTCTTTTCCATCTCAAGTAATTATTTATTACTTTAGATACAGAAGAGTAGAAATTCAATAATAAATCTAAATAACAACCAAGGAAGGCCTTCACTGGACTTAGAGGTGACTTACCCATCTGTTATGTCTTAATATATAAAAGGCCTCAGAGTGAGTAAGAAAGACTAACAGAAGTAGCATGTAAGTAACTTTTAGTTTAGCATATTAATCAGTTTACAGTTCCCATACTTATTAAAATATTTAATGCCAAAAATAAAGTGAGAAATACAAAACCAAACTCTGGGTGCCCAAATTGGAGAACAGCATTCTGAATAATACTTTTAGTGAGTGCATTTTCTAGCTATCATGTAGATGACAATCTCAAAAACTAAATTGGAATCAGAATCATGAAAAATTTCAAAACACTAGATAAATCTAAAAAAAGACATTCAGTTGCAAAATTCTTTAAGAGATTACTTCATTTAGGAAAATTGAACAATTCAGAAAGCATCTGTAAGGATGTCTTTATACTTGCAATCCATATTGCTTTCTTTAACTGTACAATAAACCTCTTGTTAATCACGCTGCCAGTGAACTGCTTCGGAACTAAGCAGAGAACACTTTATTTGAAACTTACACTAACAAAACAAGATGAACGTTTATCTTGACTAAACATTCTTTTCTCAAAAGTATGAATAGTGATCAGAGTCCTTGATGCATTCTTCTCCACTATCCTCAGAGGAAGATCCAGATACATTCACCTCTGACAGTGAAGACTCTGTCCACCATTATTATAAAAAGGTAAAAAACTACATAACAGAGTTTCAAGTTCTGAGAAACTGGAGAATATCTGTCATTTGCAATACTCAGTACTATCTGCTTTGCTGAAAAACCCAAAAACTACTTATAAAGAAATTATGTAAACAAATATTAACAAATGCATGCAACTTCTACGTTAATGTTCTCCTGTATGCAAACCACAGATAGTAACATATACAGAATTCATTTACTGATGCTTAGCAACATATGGGAAATAAGGCATAAGGAAAAATAATCTCGATTCCATGGAAATATCAAACAGAAAAACAGCAAATACCAGGTAGCTGAAATACAGGGTTAATCCCTCAAACATCTATTAAAAAGAAGATATGCTTTGTTGGAGGTGTGTGCACGTAAACAGACTTTGATGCTGCCATTTTTTCCAGGATGTTACTTTGAAATTTCTCAAAAGCTAATTAAGGAAAATAATTGTGTCTATAGTCTTTATGGAATACCACAGCTTTCCTTCATTGTGTGTAATTTTATAACACAATATTAACTGACCAGCAGACCTCAAAACCCAGCACACATTAGCTCCACTCAGCAGTGCTTCACAACACAGCGTGAGACCAGTCACAGAAAATGCACCTCTGCTGCCAATGCTGTGATGCTGGCTCAGTGCACAAATGAGGAATTGCTGATTCCAACATCCAGAGGGAAATCTTTGCAGCCCTCAGACTTTCACTTCAAAGGATGAATAGGAAGGCAAGGACCAGACAACAGCTAAAGAGATTGACGAGTCTCCCATTAATGATGGGGCCATGCTAGAAGATAAGTGCTTTTTAATTTTGCAGTTAATTATGGTTATTAGCTTTTGATCTGTATCATTTTCACTTCTATTTTAATTGCCCAGCTAGAATGCCCCTTTCTCAAAAAATAACCTTCACAAGTCTGCTCTCAAAGGTACATTTATCAAGTTCACATTCCACAATGACATGTATATCCAAGACCTCAAAGGTAGTAGAAAATCCTACCCTTTTTTGCAACTAATAAGGTTGTTTTCAAATATCGAACATAACATTGACTGAAGAATGCAGGAAGAAACATAACCATTCCACCGAGCAACTACATCAAGATCTTTTTGAAGAGGACACAACAAAGTACTATTATTACATATACATGGACCACTGCTTCAGACACAAAGCCTCTTTCCTTTTCAGTATGAATCCATTTCTAAAGCA
The DNA here is from genome assembly GCA_026770055.1 of Myrmophylax atrothorax. NCBI lineage: Eukaryota > Metazoa > Chordata > Aves > Passeriformes > Thamnophilidae > Myrmophylax > Myrmophylax atrothorax. Next base: position 70,756,668 of record JAOXXN010000001.1, read on the forward strand.
CTGTGCATATAAGTATGCACACAAGTATGAAAAGCATGCAAGTCTGGAATACAGTTTCTTCTACACAGACCAGGGTTGGCCTATATAAAACAATCGATTTATAAAACACCAATGCATTTGATTCAGTTCTGGGACAGGCAACAAAAATCTGGTATGAAAACCTATTTATTTAAACAATACATCGATCTGTGGAAAATAAGAATATTTAGACGTACTACAAACCAGCTGACAAAAAAATCCTGATCACTTTTGCATGTATCAAGTACGTCCATGATCCTCTGTCCCTTATTAGGCCTAAGAAAGTCAACTCCCCTCCTTTTTCCCTCAGTTTGTGTGTCTTGACTAATTTAGAATCATTAGTGGCAGCGTGTCTATTTTTTTAGCGTAAAAATGTGCAGGAAGACTGTGCAGCTTCAGAAGTTAATGAAGGAAATCAGGTGTCTCATCGTGTAATACCAATCTGAACTTTTTGTTACGTACTGTTTGCTACTTCCTACTTACTCTATGCAGTAAATGAACTAGAGTGGAACTTGATACTGATATTTACCATCACTCTGTAAGGCACCTCTCAATTCTATCCCTTGATAATTGCCATCACTATTTCACAGCAACTATTGAACTAGTTTGGAGATGTAACCTGGCTATAACTTAATTGTAACTTCATGCCAGAGATCACGAACAGATATTTGCTTTTATGCTTCCTATAAAATGGTCTGCAAACTTGAGGTATCAAAAAAGTGGGAAAAAAAATAAAAAATTAATCACACAGTATTTATACAGCTTCTACTCCATACCAGTAATTTTTTTTTCCCCTCAGTAATTCCATGCAGCTTACAAGCAGAAAAAACCAACACCCTCAACCTCAGGATTGTTGTATGGAAGCCAACTGCATGTATTTATTTTAAGCAGCTAATTAATAATGAAAAATAGCTGTTGCTACTGAGATTTCTAAAAAGGAATTTATGACAAGTAAAGTTCGCTACAGGACAAATGGACTGTATTTGGAACTATTGTGTATGTTCACTGATTTACATCATACATTTATAAAAACAAGTGGCACATTTATTAACCAAAAGTATTTATAAAGGCATGCCTGCAGTTCTTTGCTCCAGCAGATTTACATGTTTATTGCAGAAAAAAAGCTTTCTATTACTTTACTCAGAGATACCATTGCAACAGCAGTCAAATTGTTTTCCATTTTGAAGAAGTTTGGTTTTAAGCTTTATCAGGACACTTGTAAGTACTGTTTCTTAATTTAAGATGGCCTAGGATATCTTACTAAATTATTTCTAAACTAAAGCCTTAAAACTTAAATTATTAACTATTTTATATGACTAAACCCAGAGTGAAATAAACACACGGGCACAAACTTACAATTCATCTCACTGAATTTTATGATAATAATTCTTATTTATTTCTGTTCTGTGTTAAAGAAATACAGTAATACATGCAGCCTGGCCAAACACATGCCACACTAAAAGCTTTCCATTTTGCAACTTTTTGGTTTATGCACAAATTCTAAATCTTTGCACTGCAGTTACTGTGTATTTGTATGTTCTTCCACACATAAGCCATTGGTACTTTACTTAAAATTTTATGCAAAAATCTGTCACAGTCTATGCTAATGTATTTCTTTGAGTTTTTTTAAAGTAAAAAGCATGCATGAACATCAAAGCACCAACTGTAATTGATTGTTTCCAATCTTAGCCATGTATCAATTATTCACTAGCTTGTTCCTCTTGTCCTTTATCATATAGACTTCACCATGGCAACACTATTCTTCACTTCCTAGCATTAATCAGTGAATCTGTAAGCTAATGTTAGATCTAGCTGTTGGATTACTTGACATTCTACTTTTTATACCATGAACCATACACAGCTTCCAAGATACCAAAAAACTTTCATTTGCTTAGCAATATTGAGATGGTACGTTCCTAAGAACCAGCTCGTTCCTCTCTCAGTGCTAAGTATAAATATGCAGCTTTGAATCACCACTAGTAAAATTCAAAAAGAAATTTAAATGTTTGGATGCAATACCTGTCCTAAGGTCCTTGTATGAAGTGAGAAATGGTTGACCTTCCAAGTCACAAAAATTTTAAAATTACTGTTCAGTTTTAGAACTCTTTCAGTTGTTTTCAGCAAGTACCTTAATTTAAAAATGTCCTTATATCTGACAGTTTTCCCGGTATTATTCCAGTGTTTTCCTTCCCCTTCTTCATGTTTTTCAGCACTGTTAAACACATGCAAATGTATCTTTTTCTAGCACACTTTGACACAGCTATTTTGTTTGTTTCAGTAAGTTTTTTCTTTCTAACTTCTCTCCTTTGTGTCTAATTAGCTTTTTCTTTACCTCTTCTTCCCTTCTCCAATACTCCTGGTCCTGTCAATTCTCACCTTTTACATGTTCCATCACACAATTGTACTTCCTTTCTCCTCCAGACTGCCAGGATTGTTTATGCAGCTCATTAATCTGAAAGAGACATCTTTAACACCTTAATGCAGCACCATTTCTTCCCTCAACTTGTAAAGCAGAACAGCCAACATTTCTTGTTTCCCCACTCTTTCACTTGCTTTTCACTAGGGTTTTCAACTTGTGATACCTCTGCTGGGGTCTCTAGGGAGCACTGATTCAAGCTGTGCTTTTCAGCATCTCATTAATTATCTTCCTGGCAGCAATTTCTAAGGTTTTTATCACATATAAAAATCTTAAGGTAACTTTTAATATGTAAAAATCTAACTACAATATTACTGTGATATACACAGAAAGTTCATGTCCCTTCCCAATAAGTCCTTAATATTGTTCCCATACTGCTCTCTGTTAAAATGATGAACTGTGTGGTATTTCCCTTAAACGTTAATTATCTTCCCCACAGTTAAAAGGAAAAAAAGGCAAGGTTCACTTTTCTGAAGGAGCCATCATACCACAAAATCTCAAAAATAAAAAAAATCAAAATCAGACATTTCTGAGTTTTGCACTAGGATGAATATTACTTAGAAAGAAAAACTGTTAAGTCATTTATACTTGGCTGAGACTCCACTGTTCTTTGTGGATCACTTGTCCTCTGGCAGCTGCGCAAGTCACGCTGGTTTTCTTGTACTGCTCTTTCCTCCAAAATTTCGCCTTGTGGAGTCTGAGAGGAATCCACTTTCTCCCCGTCCAGCTCAATATATATGAAGGTAATAGGGTAAAGTGAGAAGCAAAGTGCATTAGAAGTTTATTAATATTTTCACAGCCTCACACTTTGAACGAGTATGTAGAAGAACACAAGAAAGCACAGCTGACTGAAGGTACCTCCTCCAGGAAAAGATATGATACCCAAAGGTCAGTCAGGGCCCTCTGCATTACCTCTTTGCCCATTCCTAAGGGGTTAGCCAGCCGTGCTTATGGCTAACTCTGGTCTGTGGGAAACCTATGAAAAGCCTTGTTGGGGACTTCCTTCTT
>JAOXXN010000001.1:70760209-70770677 GCA_026770055.1 Myrmophylax atrothorax
TTTTGGATTCAGTATGAGAATAACGTTGATAACACAGTGATGTTTTGGTTGCTGCTAAGTAGTTTTCAGCTTTTCAGTTTCCCATGCTTTGCCAGTGAGGAGGTGCACAAAAAGCTGGAAGGGAGCATAGCCAGGACAGCTGACCCAAACTGACCGAAGAGATATTCCACACTATAGAACATCATGTTCAGTATCTAAACTGGGGGAGTTGGCTGGGGCAAGACAGTCACTGTTTGGGGATGGGCTGGCCATCGGTCAGTGGGTCATGAGCAACTGCTGTGCATCACTTGTGTTTTTCTTGAGTTTTATTCCTCTCCTCTCCTCTCTTTTTGTTATCTCCCTTTTAATTACAAATATTTTTTTATTTCAATCATTAAATTGCTTCTATCTCAAGTCATGGGCTTTACCTTTTTTCCTGACTCTCCTCTCCATCCTACTAACGGTGGTGGGGAGAGAGCCGGTGGCTGCGTGGTAGTTGCTGACTGGGGTTAAATTATGACACCCTTGCAGAGCAACTTGGTCCTGCCAGTTAACCATAAAACTCCATATGTGGATATAAAAAAGTACATTGCACATCTTTCAGACAACAAAAGCTGTTCCACCAGCAACAGAGGGCACTAGGATTACATTTACAGTTCAGCTCAGCTTGAACAGACTGTAACTCCTCCTGTTTCAACTTCTTTGCTCCTGTTCAAACACTGGCTAAGTCACTAATTTTCAGTGATCTCCTCAGAGCTTGCCAAGGAACTGCATGATCCTGATCACACACAAGGCAAAACTTATGATCTTGTTTCAATATCCTCATTAATACACTACAAAGCATGTACACCAAACGACCTCAGGAGACAATTCCTACCCCTCACACATAAACCATGCAATTTGCACTATGCAGAAAACATAGATTACAATCCCAGCAATGAGCTACAGTGCTCTTAGACTGTAATACAATTTTTGCTATGACTGCAAGAATTTGAAGGGATGGTCTCAAAGCCAGCCAAGCTCACTTGGCAAACGGACTAAACCAAGCTCATGACTGCAGCAGGGGGTTCTTGCAGTGGCACCTCTGCTCTCGAGGCTACTAGGTGAACCCCAATGCTTTTGCAGCGATTGCAGTGCCAATCAGAGATTTCACAAGTGATATCACAGGAGAAAACCATCTCTCACCAATGTGAGAATGTCTCCCATGACACTTTTGTAGAAACATTACTGAAGTTTATCAACAGAACTACACTAGCACCTGTGTACATGCTGTCCTCTTTGAATGAATACAATCAGCAACCAGCATGGTCGCATCTGCTCTCAGTATTTGGTATCAATGTTAAAATGGATACTACACAGAAGGGAAAGCTTTCTTTCTCAAGCTTAAGTCATTTTCCTAAATACAAGCTACGGCCAACTCCATGAACAGGGCACAAATAAAGTACCACTTGCATGAGTTCACTTTTTATGGCACAAAATTAAGATAGTAAGGTTTCAGAACTTGAACTTGCAATTGTTTAGACTCAAGTTCTAACTCTGATTCAAAAGGAGAACAGTAAAAGTTTACCAACACAAATCATACTTCCTAATTAAATTATAACGGTAAAGTAAGTATTTAAACAAATAAGCAGGATTTTTTTAATAAAAGCCTACCCACAGGAACTGACAATACTAACAAATTTCTGCTGGGAAGTACTGAAAACTATCAGCATCCTGAAATGAGATCTTATTTTTAAACTTCACATAAAATTTTAATTAAAAGAATACCAAAAATACTTCTTCAGAGAAGAAAATGTTTATTTAAAGTAACAGCAAATAAAATAAACTGCTACTTGAAAATCTTTCCTTGAACAGACTTGGCTATTTTGACATTGTTATGTAAAAAATGCTCTGTTTGTTATCTTTCACTTTGACCACCAGCTAAGTCTCAATAATCTCTTTAAGTGGTAAAACTTCCATAATGAATTTTAAATAAGACTATGCTGGAAAGGTTTACTTCCTCATTTTGATGTAGTTTTCCATCTGATCAGCAACAAAATCCACAGGACTTTCTGAATCATATGTAGCATGACGAACACTCACTATTGGCATTCTTTTGTTCAAATTGTAGAGTAATATTCTGCAGCTGATATTCAGGAGTGTGTGGTCATATCAAGTAAGCTGGAGTGGATTTACTTGCAATCTTCCTTAAAAGAAAAATTTAGATCAACAACACACCACCACAACCTGCACTATACACACTAATTAAAACTTAATTGAGTTTTCAGTTCTTTTAGAGAAGAAATGGCCAGTTACTGGATGCAGTACCTCCTGGTTCTGACTTACAAGATTAAATAGAAGTTAAATCAAAATAAAATAGTTGAAACTTAATTAAAAATAGCAACACTATATAAAGACAGATATGACTACACTCCAAATTTTAAGATGATTTTATTCTAAAAGATTACTTGTCATGATAACTGGACCCGGCCCAAACTGCTGTTCAACCTTAATGCACTCAAGTGATGCTAAAGAGGATTGCTCCTTCCAGCAGCAGTGAGGACACAGACTAATTTAAAAGAATTACAGTACATCAGCCTGTCTCTTAAAAGTTCATTTAATGATGTTCCTAGTCTCAGTAAATGTACGCCATGCCATAAAATTTGTGACCTTAATATTTTTTCTGAAGTATTTCTGAGGACTTATGTCAGAAATTAATAGGATTTTGTAGCTCTGGGATACTCTAACAGTTTTACAGCCTCTTATATGGTAGAAGGTCTTAAGATAGTTTCCAACACAGGCATCCAGTGCGCTTGAGATGCTGCAGCAAATTCTGCTCCACAAATGTCAGCTGGGGAGGATACAGGTCTCATCTGGGTGTAACTAGAGTTACTCTTTCATGGCCTTGCTTGGGACAGAAAACCTAAGGGACTGATGCTTAAATCTGTTCCCCTCCCCACAAATACTGAAGGAATTTGAACGTGCTTCAGGAAACGCTGATGTTTTTAAACTATCTAAACTGGCAAATAAACAGGCAGAGAGAGAACATAAAAAACTGGCAATTTCAACAGGCCTTAGCTCATTCAGCTATATGTAGTGTAAAAATTAAGGAGATTCCCTATAGAATTGCATTACACAGTATTACACCCTAGTTGATCACCAGAATGTGCATAGTTAGCAACTTTAGCTTCAGAGTTTAATTGACATCCTCACAGATAAAAGAATAAAAATAAGTATTTACACAGAGATGTCAGAGCCTTTTCAGTTATGAAATGGAGGTCACATGCCAGTAACACTAAATACAGGAAATCTCCAAATCTACCTTTAACTTCCATGGATTTATGCACAGCTATGGCAGATGAGGAATGGAAAATGAACTGCAATGGCTCCTGCCCTCTTTGAGAGTTATGTAAACTAAGCTGCTCAGTTTATTGAAAGTAGGCACACTGGAAACATGGTCACTCATGTTATGCCAGGACAGAAACAGGTTGATCTATCAGTCATGGCCAGAGTGTTTTTTGGATTGTGCACTATCTACATACAACTCACTACCTCAGGGAAGTTCATTAAATACATCAAAGATCACAGGCTGAATATCAGATTGAGCAAAAAAATTAGTCAGATGCAAGGATTGGTTATTAACACAATGCACACGGGCATAATGCACAGATTGTTCCAATATGTCCGTAACAGATTTTCACTCTGTGGATCTTCGCACAGGGGCATCACTGACAGGTCATAAGTTGATTGAGCAAAAATTTTTAGCCATCAGAATTGCATCTAGGAAAGAAGCACCTATGGTGTTGAGGAACACCTGGGTATGCTCACTCTCCAACAAAAGAAAAGAACTGCATTGTTGATCTACATGCGAAACATCAACAACAATGAGCCAAATATTATTGTATAAAGAGAGCAAATCTACTACGGCAAAAGATTACAGCAAGGAGTCTTGATAGGCCAATACAGCATCAATTCAGCTCCTTGTAACACTGGTTTAGCCAGCAAAAGGGATGCTCTTCCTGCAGCTACCATACTGTAGGAACAGAGCATCCTTTCCTTCACGGCTCTTTTGTTCTTAAAGCAGCCCGTCTGTGTTCAGTGACATGCTTCTACTTTGATCACAAGTAGGTCTAGAGGCTGGAAAGCCACCAGAAGTGCTGACAACTTTGACGGTAATGCACTGGGACACTGGTCACTTTCACCCAGCTATTGTTGGTACTGGATCTTTGATGCCTATGAGCAGCTTCTACTTCAACAGTAATTGTAGAAATCACTAAACAGTGAACAAATGGCATCGTTAACCTTTCTTTCATCCTGAATAATGCAGGACTGATTGAGTTACAAAGTAAAATTGGATCCTTAACAAATAAAGCATATCTAAGAATACTTCAAAAGGGCATATGTTGAAATTAATTATATAAAGCAATACTTTCTCTGTTAGTCTGTATACAGCTTCAAACACAATATCTGTGTCAGTTGCTGACAGAAAAACAATATTTGTGCGTGCTGGGAGGAACAGGTTAAAAAGTGGAAAACTGGTGAGGAGGACTGTAAATTGCTCAAGTGACTTTGCAGCTAGCAATAACCCTTGATAAACTTTGTGTGAACAGCAGGCCAGTGATTCCTCAGAACTGGACCAAAACACAGCTGTGCCTGCATCTCCATTTGTTTGCCTCTGCCTGGATACTGATTTAGGGACCCCTGAGTTAGGGAGGTAAATAAATTTACTCTCTTCATTCTAGTTGCAAGTCTGTGGTTGTTCCAGCTGCTTGCCAGTGTCAGCTCTTACAATGTGGCATCGTGTATAGATACACAGCAGGAAGAAAGAGGTGATGGTGCTGACTCCTCAGAGACCAAGGTCTGAAATGAAGCTGGTATTTGTTCTAGCTAGGCTGTATCTCCAGCACTGATGTCTGCTTTGTACTACAGAGTGATGTACGGAATTATGAAGATTCCCCAGCCCAAAATGGGCACAACTCTGCACTCCTCTCAATTCAGTCATTGCTTCCCACGGCCATTTGACAGAGGTTACCGAGATGTTCTTCTGCTAAATAAAGGCTTGTAAGAAAACAGTGAAACATGCTTCAAAAGCAGCAATGCGGGTTCATCACTCCTCTCTGTCAACAGCACCCTGCAGTGCAGAGGCTCACAGCAAAGAACAATTTGCCCACCCCTGCCCTCAAAAATTTAACTCTAAGCTTCACTAATCACAGAGTTCCCAATGAAAGGAACATGGGAGCTATCAAAATAGCTCACGCAAGTGCTACATCTAATCCAGCATGCTGTCTGTTCATTAGCCTGTAGCAGATGGTTTGACAGAAGGTGCAAGAAATTCGTCAGCGGACAATTCTGGATTGGGAAAGAGTCTTTTTAGTTGTTCCAACTAGTTTGCTTATATTTTGAAGTGCAAGGATTTACAGCAGGGAGCACTTCAAAAATACTGAAGTAATTTATATATTGTATGCATATATTACATTTAAGCATCTAATTTTTTGTTGTAGAAATAACAGCACATTCTCACTGCTCAGATATTTTTGTTGGTTAATTACATAAACTAATGACACATGATCTAAAAAGAACTTCTTGCATACTTGAAGTTTTTTGACTTTAGTACATAGGCTTTAGTCTTCCAGCAAGAAAGGCTAGACAGAATACACAATTCCCTTTCCTCCTAGTAGTATTCTGCATATAGTTCTAAGTGGAAAAAGTTGTAAAGTGCCAATCTTCTCAATCTTGCTTTATATGGTAGCCTTTTCAAAGCCTATTTATCATTGCTGCCAACCTCCAACTTCAGTATCTACTCTCTTTCTCAGCTGCAAATGGCTGCACATCAGGGATCTTCATGTCTTTTCTGACAACTAATTCATATGGTTGGGACAGGGAAAAATTATTTCAGGGCCTAGCTTATCTATCAAGCCATCAACACAGAGGAGTATCTACTCTGATGCCCCAACGGTGTGTAGGTATTTTATTTAATTCCCTTTGCTGACAGAGTAGAACATAATATATGTCAACAGTGAATTTCACACAACACAAACTTACTCAGAATCTTCTGTAATTTCCACTAAGCAAAGTATCCTGCCATCCAGAAGCATATCAACATTAACTTTTCCCCAGCTCAGTATCATGGTACTTTATAAATAGGTAGCAGTTTAACTATTGCCTTTTGCACTGTTTTTCAAACACAGCTTTTATGATGATAATGAAATGCTAATCTATAGTTTTAATCTACTCTAACCACTACTGTAATAAAACAGCCCCCCAAACTGTATGCAAAGAACCACCTGCCACAGCAACACTTGAATATGGCTTGCATGGTGCTTTAAGGACATATCTATTCTTCCTCACCTCCCTGGGGGAAAAAACAACACATCACCTATGTGATTTATGTAAATCTTTGAAAATAACAGACAACCACCTCAGCCACTTCCTCCTTTCCCTCACCTTTTAATAGTAGCAGAAACGAGAAGGAGAGTAACAATATTACAGATTACTTCTGACATCATTTGAATACTGCCCCTTCGCAGGTTGATTCAGTGGCCTAAGGACCATCAGACGTTCATCAGTCACAAACTGTTCGTGAGTCCTGGAGGCAGCACTGTGGATCCTCCCGAGGGATGGGGAACAAAATCAGATTGTTCAGGGAATGGAGACTCATTTGTGAATAGCTGGACTGTAGATCCTCTTACTATATACCTCAAAGCTAGGTATTAGCATGTGAATTACTAGAATTATTAAGGGAAAAAAGACTCCAAAGTAACTCTTACAAGGCAGAAGAAAGAAAGTAGTGATAGGAAAAAGATAACATAGAAACCACTCTAAAGACAATGAAAAATATCCAGTTACAGCAAGCTTCTCTTTCTGCAGCGTGTTCCTCTCCATTGATAAGTTGGACCATATCAACTAAAGAAATCTTAGTCTTTTGTATTTTTATAATAAACAAATGCAGTAAAAAACACCCACAGTCTTTAAATACACTTACAAATTGAAATTGTAAAATCAGTCAAAAAATTCAGTGGAAAGCTGGCAAAAGTGAATCATGTCATCATGTTAAGTACTTGCATTCACAGAGAACTTTGTGCACTGTGCAATCTATCAGAGATAAGAATATGCTCTTGACTCTTCCTTTAGGCCTCTTATTTGTGTAAATTGCACTAACACTTGCAGCTGAAACCCAGTGAAGAATTTAAAGTCTTGCTTCCCTATTCCCCCATAAAAGAGAGAAAACAAGAAGGAAAGAACACCCCAAACTACAGCTTTTGATCTCTGAGACTGCATTTTATTAAAATACAAAAATAGGAACTTTAAGCAATGTAACGGTGCACAAGAATTCAAGCTGGTTTGTTGCCAGTTGACGCTATTAAAAAAGCTCAAAACCAAATCTAACCCATAACTATGTCCCTGTGGGAAATATTTCTTCCTTTGGACCTTATTTCCAGCCCATCAATCTTCAGCCACTTCCCTGGGACAAAAATACTCAGAGTCTTCTCCAAGGACCAATAAATCGCTTAGAACAACTTCTTCTAAATAACATCACTAACAAATTGGTATTTGAATAAGCCTGTACAGCTTTAGCTCCCTAAAAACCTTTTACCAGAAAACAAAAGACCAGACACGGAGCCAGCCCAAGCACCAAAGCCCAGCTCTCCGTACTGCTCACCACCCATCTTGCACTTGGATCTGAATTAAGTCCCTCTACAACAGAGCAGCTCCAGACTGAGGTCAATTAGCAGCACGTCCAGGTCCAGACCTGTGGAGTCAGTGGTACGGAAGTAGCCTCGGAGGACTGACCTCTGCTGGAGGCAGACCCACACTTCTCCATCTCCCAACCTTTACCTGCACTGCATCTTCTGACTCGCTGCCTCCTTCCTCCTCTTTGTTACACCTCAGAAGCTGCTCCCGTGATGGTAACTGAGGTTCCCTCCTCCTTTCAGAGACATTCAGTCTGACCCAAAAGACAGCAGGCAGGGCTAAATATATAAGCAGCTGTTCTTTCATCCTGTTACAATGACAGCATTTTCCAACAAAATACGGCAGGTATACAAAGAACGGAAACAAATTACGTATTTTTACCTTCTGAGATGACATTAGTAAGCATATTATGAACTGCAAGAGCAACATAAAAATAATTATTTTTGTTCTGAAGGGCACCTGCCTGTGTTCTCATGAGACTACTGTAAATGGCATAGTCCTTTTGCTTGTCATGCTTAGACTGGGGAAGAAATACCACTGCAGCATTACTAAGCCTATGTGGTGACAGAAAGTCCTCTTTGTGTGAATCTTCCAGTATTGTTCCTAAACACGGATATACAGAATTCTCACGAGTTTTTGACACTGCCTGCCCAGACTCGAAAGTTTTTTACTTTTTCTTCTCAAGAGGCAAACTTTGAGAAGTGAGGATTCAGGCCTAGGTGATGTACACTTATCAAATTAGTTACAGCTAACAAATCATGCAATCAAATGTAAGAAGCTATTAAAAGAGTCAGCTTGACATGAAATAGAATAATGCAGACTCTTTTGAAGAATATATTCAAATGACTAGATGCAGAGGTATATACTATACCTTGACTGGGACACGATGATTATCAAAAGGCTTTACCTGCCCTCACTTCTTTTTTTCCATAAATGGTAATTTCTCCCCCTTCATGCTTTATTATGCTCTTCATTCATCCCATCTCTGCCCAAATCTCACTGCTTCAATGCCTTCATATCAATACATCAGCTTTCCTTAAATCAGAAATGACATTTATTTTTGCAATCTTTGCTCTTCCTTTTATTTCTCTCTCCAGGATTTCACTTTTCATCTCCTGTCTTTACAGTAAGACTAAACTCTTGAGAATGTAAAGCATGTACAATAACACTTAAAAATACTGCCAGGTTTATTGTGAATAATCATTATTGACAGAAAACAATGTTCTCTTCTTCTTTATGCAATTGAAGAAACAGATGTTGATTTTTGTCACATGACAGCTTCCTATTTGCATGGTATGGATTACTTTTAAGATGACTTCCGTGATTTGACTTTCAGACAAGATTGCTAAATTCACACTGCAGCAGGCCAGAATTGAAATAACACATCATAAAATCCACCTCTACTGAAAGTGAGTCAAACATTGTGCTGGAGTATGTGACTCCACAAGTATTCTAATAGAGGAAGGAGGAGCTTTATATTTACAGTATATGTTAAAGCTATTATTCGTGACAGGTGACATAATCCTACACATGACTCTGCACTCCTTGTACAAACTCTTACAGACATTCATGATATTAAGCTGTAAAATATACACTCCTCAAAATGTCTTGCCTTAATACACAGTAGCTATTACTGCTTTCAAAATATCCATGAAACTTTAGAATTTATGGGGGGAAAATAAATGGGTCTGATATTTATTAAAAATAAGCCAGTATTTTTAAGAGTCTACTACTGACACTAGGCATTGCAAGAAACATTATCTAGTTTCAGCACATATTTTAAACTTCTCATACACAAATAATTTTCTTTTTTGAGATATATCTCTTTAAGGAGAGCAGCAGAATCCCAAGTGCTGCAGAATAATTAAAATACAGATTTCAGGTCTGCTTTGCTAAAGCTAAGAAGCTTACGTGATCACGAGGTCTGCGAACATCTCTCTCTTCCCCTCCCAACAGTTTTCAACCACTTGGCAGATATTACTGATTTTTGACAGGACAGCAACCGCAAAGGTAAATTGCTACATGCTTTACAAAAACAGATGGCCAAATGAAGAACATGCTTGTGACAAACAGCTCAAATAAATGCTCTGAATGAGATAAAGGCTGGGGTGTGCATTCACATCATATTATACAACAGCAGAGCCCACGTGGAGAGAAACCTTACCACGCCTTCAATGTAATGAAACCATTGATCATAACCATCAGAAAGGACCATAAGATAAAAATGCAGAAGAAAATGAGCTTAACTAACTCCACACTTAACAGGACGACACACTTGCTGGTAATGGTGACCACAGTTAATAAGAGGACAGATGAAATTGGCAAATATAATATGAAATATGCAGATGATATTTTATTTTTAATTTTAACTCTTCCAATAAAAATTGTCTAATGAAACTATTAAGAGCCAAAAAAACTCTTTCTCAGAACATGTATTGCTACAAATATCCCACAAGAGCAATGCATATAGCTTTTTATGTATATAAAATGTAGAATTTTAAGGTACTGAAAATATTAATTTAACAGTAACAAAGTTGAAAGTGCATCTATAGCCTAACCAGATCCACTACATAATTTCTGAACAATTCTGAGCATACAGCTTTCCTTCTAACTTATTTCAAAGCCCATCAGGCTGTTGGGGGAACAAAAACACCTGAGACTGATTAAATCTGTTAAGTCTGTTAAAATGACTTATTGAACAGCAATGTATGGAATTACCCACTTAAAAACAGTCTATGCTGCTGTGGGGTGATGGCCCCTGATAAGCCTGGATGGGTTGAGGGAGACGCCTGAGGCCCACCCTGGAAGGGTGCTCCAG
>JAOXXN010000001.1:70777374-70795936 GCA_026770055.1 Myrmophylax atrothorax
GATTCCCCATCCCTGGAGGTTTTTCAAGTGAGCTTGGCCGTGGCACTGAGTGCCATGATCTGGTAAAGGGACTGGAGCTGTCCCAAGGGTTGGACTTGATCTCGGAGGTCTTTTCCAACCCAACTGATTCTATGATTCTATGAAATGGTAACCCCCAACACAGTGCTACTGCCACCTGTGCATCAAACCAACCCCACCAGGAGGCAGTGACCAGGACTGCCTCGCACAGGACAGCCTGGGGAGTGCAGGGGCAGCGAGCAGAGGAAGGAATAACCACGGAACACAAGCGGTGCCGTACGTGTGGTCACCCTGCGGACGATGGGCGTGTCTCTCTCCTGGCCGTCCATGAGCACCGTCAGGCTGTAGGTGTACTCCACGCCAGGGGTCAGCCCCGAGATCACGATGCTGCCCGAGTCCGAGATCACCTCCCGAGGAGCCTCCCCGCCCTGGTGTCCGCAGCGAGTGCCCCGGGTCGGATAGCCCCGCTCGGGAGCAGGGATGCTCCGTGTGCCAAACAGAGAGGGTGTAAAACGAGGGGGGGATTTTCAGGAAAACGGCAGTGCGAGTAGTACCTGACAGCAAGGAGGTCTTAAACTGAAGTCCTGGTTGGAGTGCGGGTCTAAAATGAGCCGGAAAGGGTTAAGCGAAACCCGAAAAAGGAGAAGCTGCGGATCGGGAGGGGCAGGAACGCCGTCCCGCTGCCGAGGGGCGTCCCGGGGGGACAGCGCTCCATTAACTACTCGCTGAGGGACTGGTAAAGGACGGGCTTTTAATCTGCCGTGTCAGGTAACTTGCAAGGTGACAGTATGTGTGAAAAAAGTCAACGAGGGAATGACTTAAACCTGTTTATGTTGATTTAGGTCATGTGTAATAATACTGAGGAATAAAAGGAATGCAGACAACTTGTGAATTTGTTGTTCTTACAAAGGTGAATATGTTTGGGAAATAAAAAGTTTCTCAGCTGTAAGATACTAGGATATATACCAAGTTCGACTTAGCTTTAGGCAAATAAGCTTGTAAAAGCAGGTTGGTGTCTTTTTCCTACAAGGAGCACTCTGTTCCTTAAGCAGCATAGCTGAGGAGGCCTGGCTGCCTAGGGAGGGATGTTCATTTTCTCTGTTTACTTCCACCGAGTCTTCTACATCTCTCCCTTCTCCAAAGTTACCTGTAGCTTTTTCCGGCTGGGTGTATACTGGGCTGGCATCCATGTGCAAAGCCACCAGTCAAGAGACATGTCATTACTCTTTCCAAATTAATAAGACGCTCAAGTAAAACTGTGAAATTAGTCGTGGCATTAGGGGAGACACTAATTGAGGTGTCTCTTCTATCTGAATTCTCATGAAATTTCAAAGAATATAGTGTCTTTGAGATTTGTATCCCAATTGTCCGCTTGACTTGTCAAATGGGCAAAGGCTTTGAAAGTTGTGAGGGACATGCACTGACAGACAAAAGGACAGAATAACAAAATAGTTAGATAAGCCCCACATCATTCAGGGTTAATTCCAGGCTAAAACTGGACCATGTATGACTCATGTTAGTTTGTCGTCCATTAAAAAGCATATATTATATTTAGACACCTGTGTGGAAACTAAATTATTGTGTGAAATAAAACATGTAATTAATAGCAATTAATTTTTACAGTTAAAACACTTGAATCTCAGTAATTATGAATGGGAATTCTTTATCCAACAAGCATGTGTCTAACAGGGTGTCACAGGCTGGTGAAAAAGTAGGTATTGTCTGTACATCATCCATACACCATCTGTGCAGTGCATTACTGCCAGGCAGCACAGAGCCATTAGGGCAGAGTGGGGTAATAGACCTCCGCCTGCCTTTTAGTGCTCTCGGCAAGCTGCAGCGCAAGCTCTTAAACGTTTTGGGTCGATGTCAGAGCGTTCAGAGGGAGGAGGTAACAGACAGTGTTTTCTACACCATCAGCGACTTCACTGCTTCAGCCTTCCCGAAAAATCTCATCTTTGATGTTCTATAGGAAAACTGCATGATAAATACTTACACCTGAGAATCAGTGTTCTCCTTACTGTCAGTTCACGTTTTCTGTTCTCTTTTCCTGATTAACCAGTTTTGTGGCTTTCTTCATTGCATCCCTCTACTCTGCACGAGGTCTTGGTCTGGAGGCATCTCATCTACACTGACCTGCGTCTTGGGGATTATCTTACGAGTAAAATCAGAATCTTTGTTTTAGATTTTGACCTTTATAACAATTCATTAATGAAGATAAGTTATGATGAGCAGAAACCGAAGGGCATTCTGGGGAGAGACAGGAAAAGCACTGTCAGTACCTCGAGCACCTGCAATGTCTTTGCAAGCTATGCCGTCTAATAGGTTTAGACTAAGCTCTTGGAAGGCATCTTGGAATTTTGTAGGGGTGTAACATTGCATGAGAACCCCAATTAAATCTCTACACACAATTTTCAAAAGCCAAATATTTAAAGGTTATATACACAATATTCATCTCCTAGAGGGCAAGAAGTTAAATCTTGTCTGATCCCCTACAGTACAATAATCAGTGCAGCTGAGCCACTATGGGACTGATGTTGATTGTGCATGCTGGGACAAAATTTCTACTATTCAAGGGAAAAAAAGGGAACAGAGTGAAACTTGTGACTTGAAAGGACTGGATCAGCCCCTTTTTACATTTA
This sequence comes from Myrmophylax atrothorax, assembly GCA_026770055.1. Lineage (NCBI taxonomy): Eukaryota > Metazoa > Chordata > Aves > Passeriformes > Thamnophilidae > Myrmophylax > Myrmophylax atrothorax. The sequence goes on from JAOXXN010000001.1 coordinate 70,780,035, forward strand.
GTTAGGATAGCTCTTAAAGCCACAGGTTAGACAAAACCTGGTTTTCTAATGTTTGTAGAAATCAGTTTTGAGAACCATTGACTTCCTGTAAAAGACAATTCTATCCCACTTGTCCTTTTGGGTGTAGAATGTGGGGGCTATGACGACATAGTGCTCTATTCATCTATTATGCTTTGAAATACTTGACTTCATTAAAAAAGGCTGAAACCCATGATGTCTTATGTCCCTGTGTCCCATATTTGACAAACACAGGAAGCAGACAGAAACAGGGAGTTTGCAGTCAAGTTGTGATGTGTTTGACAGTGATTGGAAATGGGCCAGCATTTAACTATGTGTCAGTCAAGTGTCACATTCCCCCCCTACTCCCCTGATATTTTCACACCAATAATGTTTTAAAATATTTCATCAGGATATAGCTCGTTGTCCATGACTTTAACATTTTTTTTCATTTGTTAGAATGATTTCAGGTAGGATTAGGATGGTCTTACTTGGTTCGGAAAGAGATTGGAATGATAGGGAGGATGGAGACAGGTGAGCTAAGAAAAAGACTGTATGGGGGAAGAAAATGGATAAAAACGAGCTGAAGAAGAAGCAAGGAAGGAAGTTACAGAAAAGGGTACTATGGAGGCATACTGGGAAAAAATACTGGTTTGCTGAATGTGAGGACCAGGACCAAAGTGTACGAAGCGGAAAGTTGAAGGACACTCTAAAGGAGACAAGCTGATGTGGAGGAACTATTGAACTGGTATCTGTGCATGGAAGAGGAGGAAAATGGAGTATATCTGAACTCTTTTGGCCTTGTTTTCTATAATTTATCTAATAACAGTGGCAGCTCTTCATAATAGTAAATAACAATACTTAAATCCCTTGCAAGCAAATTAGAATACCTGTGTTCCTACAGGGATACTGAAGGCTGAATTTCCAGCCTGAAATGGTTACTCACAAGGTGTGCATGCTGGCTGCAGGCCTGAGAGCTGGGCTGTCATTTAATGAAGTGGCCTGCACACTTGTACAGATCATATGGTTTGTCTGGAAGATCTCTAAAGCTCAGGATATTTTAGAATAGGAAGCTCGATTTTTTAACATGTCATTTCTTCATCATTTGTCTTTAAAAATGCCTATTTTGATGACTTAACAGATATTTGGAAGCCACACATAACAGAAGTTTTATAGCACAACTTTTAATGAGACAGAATTTTTTACACTGACAGAATGATATGCAAGGGCAGTTGGGATGAGTTTGATTTCTTCCTTTCTCAGTTGCCAAGGAAACAGGCTTGAAATAAATGTGTGGAAAAATCATTTGGAGTTGCAAATGATAATTTATTAATTATATGAATAACAAATAGTTTTTCTAGCTTGGATATTTTTATGCACCTGAGAGCAGAATATTGTCATAGTGTCTTTTGGAGGAGAGAGCAACACTCAGAGCAGCTAATGGGATTTTGTTTACCCAACTTTTCTGCTTCTTCTCATTTTTTCAATTAATGACCTATTAACAATGAAGGACAAGGGAAACTTTCAGAACATTTCAAACTTATCAAATTCGAATGATTTGATATCATCACAGGGAAGGGCTTTAAGCAGGGCTCTTCAGCTGTTGCATTATATTTACTTACACTTTGGTCAAGTCTTTTTGTTCAGTTATGACAAGTTTGTTAAATATGTGATTTTGTAAATTCCTTTTCCTATGTTAACAAATGTTACAGTAGAAGAGAGATAGAAGAGGAAGTTGTTAGTACTAAGAGCTGACACTTCCTTTGTCTCCTGAAGTTGAGAACTATTTTTAAGTAAAGTGTAAATATCTACAATTACTTCATTTTATACTAAGCAGAGCTTGTCCATTTTTTAAATTTAGATTAAAGAAAATCCTGTTTCCATTCACTGAATGAATTCATGGGAATGCGTAGAAACTGCATTCTTAAATACAGTCTCAGTTGTTTTCAGTGTCTGGAACAGATCTTACCTTTTAAAAATTTGCATTTCCTTTGCAGAGTCTTTAGTCTAGAAGTGTCTTAATTCAACCATGAGATTTCAGGCAGAACTTTGACAGCTACTAACTCAGATTTGTGAACTGACCTCTGCCAGTTTCTGTTAGTTGGGCTAAGGGTGGACAGACTGAATGGGAGGTGATGGTGGAGCTACTTTGGCATCTGTCAGAAGTGAGGAGGGGAGTATGTTAGATGACTTCAAAACACCAGCTGCAAAACATGCCACGTGGGGATTCATCTTTGGGCAATAATGGAGGAAATGCATTTTGGGAATGGCTTTAATCTGTTCATGGAGGGAGACACTGTCCTGGGGTACTTGCATTCACTGTCCTTCAGATGCCTACACACCCTTCAGATACCTTCCTCAAACTGCCTCCTGTGCACTTGCATCAAATTATACTGATTTGTCTGGCAGGGGAACGAAAAGGTAGAAACTGGTTGCCAAAGTCTGAACAAATGAGACTACTTGCTTGTCCCCTCTAAAGGACTCAAGCATTCAGTTCAGTTCTTTGTGGCTGCTTACCTTCCTTTGTCATTTTTACTGGTGCAAAGGGAGGTGTGAAAACGTCATGATATATGATATTTTGCACAAGTGACTTCTTTAATGGCGTGATTTGATTGAGAGCAATTGTGAATAGGGTCATAGCTGATTGGGAAATAAACCTTAATGAAGCATTTATAGTTGTTTAACAGGAACTACACTACTAGACCAAGCACTGAAATTACTTTCCCCATGTTAGAACATTTGACAAAGCATGAGGAAGATGTTGCTTGCTAAATATGTGCTACACCAGCTTCATCTCTATGCTGCTTCCCTGATCTGCATGGGTGAGTGACATAGCTGCACCTTGAACAAGACATATGGGAATCTAACTTTAGTCTGCTTGACTGGATTTGTGTGTAGCAGCAGGACCAAGATAATGACACACAAATTCAGCATGATTTCACCTGTTAAGATTTTGAGACAATGGAGATCCTCATTTTAGAAGTAAGATTTCTCATGTGCACCTGAAAACTAGAGGGGTAATAAGCCTAGTATGTGGTAACACATGGGCTCTTGGAAACACATAGGAACAAATGCTGTCTCTGGCTGTTACTATGTCTCATATCAACTGTTCTGCTGTCTAGATATTACTGCATAATGAGTCCAATAGCAAATAACAGACCCTTATCACATTTCCCAGCATATACTGCTTGTTTTTGTTAGGTGTTACATCTGTGAAAATAAAGATTCTCCAAAGTAGGAGGTGAGACCTTCTTAATGAATTGAAGATCTTAATAGAAAATACAGGACTGAGATGACATAATGAGGTATGGGCTACTTGAGGAAGAGTGGCTGAGAAGGTAACTGTGTGTATGTGTGTGCTGCTTATGTAAAACTAGTTCCCTTTGCTGTCTGAAACATCATCACATTTCTAGAAACTAAAAAGAAAATAGGATATAATTAGACCCTTCTTTCATGTCTGTGCTTAGAATCCAGGTGACTTAAGCAACTGTCCCTTGGCTTACCTTTTTATTTAAAAGAAATTTTATGACTGATGAAACTGTTTTGCCAGTGTGCTAAATAGTGAAGCAATAAGCAGGAGAGGTTTTTTGCCTGAAGGCAAAACACTTATCCCAATAAATAAGTTGGACAAACAGGCAGAAGTTGGAAAAGTAGCATAAAGTGAACAAGCTTCAGCCCCAGACTCTGATGTCTTTGAAACATACTGGTTGCATATATCACGGACATGTGCATGTACACAGCCCTGTGTATTTTCATCCTTTTTCTCTAACCACAGTGGTGGCGAGCTGCAGCAAAGCACCAGATCACCATATCCTGCTTTGCACTTGGGACTCCACTGGGCTGCAAGGAAGGCAAAGGTCTAATATGGTCTGCTTCAGCAGCTGCTCTGGCTTTTGTTTTTTATTTATCTGGTTGAAAATCAATTCTACAGTCCTCTGTGTCCTCCTGCCTCCTGTTCCTCTATATCCTTCAGGTATAAAGAATTTACTTCCTTGCTCAGAACCTTTCAGTATAAAACAGATAGCAGTGGATCTCACCTTTGCCAAGTGTAAGCTAGTGATTGTAAGTGCAAAGATGAAGCAGTACAAATCAACAGGCAGTGTTTTAACCTTTATGAACAGGTAAAAATGGCCAGGAGTGCATATGCTTCCTTAGAAATTGTCAAAAATTCCTATTTCTTCCTAAGACCCAAACATACAGCAGAATTTTCTAGGCTATCTTTCTGAGGTCATTTAATTCTATACCTGAAGTCACCAACTGATGCACAGGGCTCTAATAATCACATACTGTCTGTTGCTTATGCTCATTTCACATAAATGCTCAGTGTGTCACCATCCTAAATTAAACTGGTTATTATCAAAGGCTCTATTTTCTTATGCAATGCAATCTTTGTTATAGGAGTCATAGTTTTTAGGGCTATTGACAGAAAATACAAACCTAAAGCTCACAAGGATGCTTAGATAGATTAAAAGTGTTGGGTTTTTAAACAAGGAGTTAGGCCAGCATCCTTCATAGAGTGTTTTTATGGGATAGCATTAATAGTTAACAATAGCTACCTTTTTCATTCCAGAGCCTCCTTAAAGATGAATTTTAAGTTGTTCTTAATTGCATGGTAGAAACTCTGGGTGGGATTCAGCTGCTTCAGCACAAACATCTGGTACCCTCTGAGAAGCTCTGTGGCAGCCAAGACATCTGTGTGGGGTTGGCAGATAGAGGTGGGGACTTGTGGAGCTGCCTGCTCTCTCAGAGACCTGACCTAGGCTTCTCAAATGGCACTAGACACCTATGTTTAGACAGCTGAACTTCCACCTTCCTGGCAAGGACTTGCTTGGCAGAATTCCCCATGTACACATTTCCAGGCTTTAGAAGTCCTAATGCTCATTTGGGGTTTAATTTTAGTGGGAGATTGCCAGAGCTAATACAAAAAAAGTGAAGCTATGTAGCTGGGCATTGAAGAGAGGCAGAGAAAGAGGAGCAGGGAAGCAACAGGAGCAAGACATTCCACTGTGGTAAATTCATGATAAAGTCAGCTGCTTGTGTAGCCAGAACCAGAATTCACAACTGCAATTCACAACTGGGAAATGAGGATATCACTGTTATCCTTAGCTCATGGCCAAAATAGGTGCTGGCCTGTGGATTTAGTGAGCAGTTAGTGTGGGTTTGTGCAGAACCACATCGTCTAAAGGAGACAGTGAAGGTGTAAAATCAATCAGATGGTCACTGCTTGATTAATAAAGTCATAAGGTACTGATTCCTGTGCCAGCCCAGGTATTTGGCATACTGCTTTCTGCCTAAGTTTGTTTGCATTTACCTGTCAATTGGCTTCTGTATATATTGCCAGGGGCCAGCATTGCTGCATAATGTGAATTTTTGGTGAGATTGGTTCAATTTACTGCTACCAAAAAGGCAAGATTAGCAATTTGAACAACTGAAGGGATATTTCTCAGCTCAGGTTGAAAATAAGAATGTAGGTTCACAAAGTACTTCCCTTTTAAAACTGAAGATAGCACACAAACACGTCATGCAACAAAACAGTTCTGGGCACTGAAAGCCTGTGGAATAGGTATGATGCTTTGAGTGGATCAGTAATTAAGAGATATACTGCTCTGTGTTATTCATAAGTCTTCCTAATTGCAGGACAAACTTAACGCAAATACATTTCATATGTGGTTTAAGGATGGTGGCATTATAAAAATCCTACTTAGGATATATTCTGAGAGCAAGGCCTGCATCTGAAAGGTCCAAACATAATATAGTCAATTTAGTGCTCTCAGGAAGATCAAGGATGTGTCTATTCTAAATCACACTGATTTCAATCTGTGGTGCCAGAAAGTCTAGCTAGTTCAAAGCTGAACCCTAGATAGCTAAATTTACTGGTGTGGGTTTTTTTAATACCCCAAAATATTAAGACTGAAAGTGCTAGATTGTTGGCTGTTTACTGAGAACATTATAACTTTAAGCATTTTAATAGTTTAAGTACTAATGGCACAATTTTCTAAAAATCCATTTTATTTCTTCTTGATTTCTGCTTTCTGAAACCATGAACAATATTTCTTTGAGATACCAAGATGTATTTCAAAATGTGCTGGCCCAGTTCTGAGTCCACTTTTCTAAAGAACTTGGCCTGCCCACCCACAACAACCAGGGACATGGGGTTTGAAGCAAGATTTTAAAAATTGCCTAGATTAATTGTTTAATAAATTAGGAAGAGATTAGCTGCTTGCTCATAATGGCTTCACAAATAACTCCATGATTTCTCAAAAGCTGAATTTAATTTAAGTAAAACAAAAAATTACCATACACTTACTAAATTGACACGTAAAAGTAATGAAAGGAAGATAATATGTATTCTGCTTTTGGCTGGGGTAGGGATAATTTTCTTCACAGTAGCTGGTATGGGACTAGGTTTTGGATTTGTGCTGGAAATGGCATTGATAACACAGGGATGCTTTTGCTACTGCTGAGTGGACCTTTTCTGCTCCTCACCCCACCCCACCAGTGAGTGTGCTGGGAGTGCATGGGGAGTTGGGAGGAGACAAAGCCGGACAGCTGACTGCAGCTGACCAAAGGTAGTCAGCAATAGGAGGAGATTTCTTTATTTGTCTGCATTCTTACCCAAGGTGCATAACTGATTCAAAGAAGCTAAATGGTAACAGAAATACCAGAGATATGGCAGCTAAAATACTTTGGCCATGTGGCATCACGAGCCATACTTTTAGGTCTGTGTCCCTTTTGGATTTCTCATAGAGTCTCACAGATCCTACCTCATCCTATTCATCTGGGAAACTGTATCCCATCAAGGATCACCCAACACTGACAAGCAAAGCTGAGGGACTCCTTCCCTTAGAATAAGTATCTTGTAACAAAAGTGACAGAGAACATTTGTGTGATCTGGCAAAGAGCACTTTACTCTGACATAATTCCCTCAGTGACTGCTAGGGTGAAAAGAGAGTTGGATTCTGAGTGGTTTTATGTGGGTGATTTATAAGGCTTATGGCATTAATGCTTTTTGCCATCACAATAAATACTGATCAGTGTAGCATTCAATAACTCTTTTGCACTCAAATTGCATATTGGTTCATCTATATATGCTATTTTTAGAATCACTGCCTGCATAAGTTTAGTTTCTTCTTATCTCTCGATGTTTTTCATAATTCAAATGCCTTCAGTGGTTTAAGTTTAAAACTGCTTGTGTTGAAAAGCAAGACAGCAAGCAATTCCTGGGTAGCTGGATCTTTTCTGGAGAACACAGTCCTATGGAGAGGGTTCAGATGCAGCAAAGTTATCTTGAACCCTGGAGGTCCACAGGGATGTCATGCTGTGGTCACAGATCTGCTTCCCTTTGAATAGGTACAGTGTGAACTCTCCTTCCTGTTTGGCCAACTGCTGCTAATTGATGTAAAAACCTTTAAGCTTTACAGGCTGTGTCTGCAGTCTTGTTATACTGCTTATGCCACTTCCCTAATGAATAAATTCCCTGCCTCTCCCCTTTGCCTAGCAGCCCTTGGATAACCCTTGGACATGGTCCCAGAGCATGGGGAAATGCTCGATCCTAAAATTGTGACTGGTGTCAGTTTTGGTGGCATGATTCCTTCGTTGTTCCATGCATCTGACATTGCAGAATGGCAGATGGTCCTTTGTTTGGTGCCTGGAGCTGTTTCAAGCACCCAGCTCTCCTCTTTTCCATGGATATATCACATGGGGACCACTGGGGTCAATGTTGATGCTGAGAGACTGCAGCAGGAGCAGCTTATTACCTGGGTCTGTGCGAGGGCATCCCAGGGTGTGATGGGGGAAATATGAGTTAGGACAAGGGTCAGCAGTGACTTGTTACGGGTGCCACAGGCCTTGGTGGCATGTTTTTAGTGCCACAGGGGCTCTGAAGGAGTATGTGGTAGATTTGTTGATGTAGAGGTGCTTGAAACAGCTTTAGAGGTATGGGCTCTGTGAGTGAATGAGAGACATTAATTGTTAAGTGGAAATAAAATCCAAGGACTGCTGTTACCTTTCATAGTGCTATCAAGAAAGGCAAAAATATCTCCAGTAAAAAGTGAACTCCTCTCTTGAGACACCTTTTTCCTTGCAGTGAAAGTCTCCCACATGTTAAAGAAGTGATTAAAGAGCTAAAGAGCTGCCATGAACATCTTGTTAATTCCTTTGTGCTGTGCTGCTTGGTGAACCTTTACAAATGAGATTATTTACTCTCCAGTTCCTCTATTGTCATTCCCTTGCTCCTTTCTATGTGCGGTAGCAGAAACAAGGCAAAAGTAACTAAGATGTCAGCTCCTGAAAAGCAGCATTTCATTCAGTTACATGATATTACTATCAGTGCACACAAAATGGAGCTGAAAAATAATACAGGAATAAAATGCAGATGGAGAAAAGACAGCAAATAGCAGGGAGCATTAAAAAAAGGGATAAAAACCTTGAAAAAGTAGAGCATCTTCCTTCTTCACGTTGAATTCTTTTATTTTCTGGCTTGACTTGACTTGCAGTAAGGTTATGAAATAGTGCCAAGCATTAGAATTACACTGTGCTTCAGGAAGTACAAGGCTAGTTGCATCCCTAAAGCTCTGGTTTTAGGTGCAGACAAAATTCCCAAAACAATTTTTGGGAGTTCACAGCTTTTTCAAGGAAGGAGGGGTGTCATGTAGGAGATACTTGCACTACCTGCACCTTTGCTTTTGTTAACGAGTTTCAAATTTTAAAGAAAGAAATTAGATTAAAAATTAATTTTCAACTAGTGTGCACAACCAGCATTGTAGCATTTTTATCTTTTGTGCAATGGGTATTTCAATGCTTGTTTTTTGCCCATTTTTAGACTACAGAACAGGTAATGTTGAAATGCTACTCATACCAATGAACAAACCATCTTGTTTGACCTTTCAGAAAGTGTTCACATTATTGATTTCTAATCAGTTGAATAATAAGAAATATTAGCCCAAGCCATAAATATGTTTTGCTGCAGTCTTTTTTGCTTAGAATTAAGAGGCTCTCTTTTGATACATAATTTATTTAAGGCATCTATGTGCTTGAATGCAGAGATGTAGTTCAACATGCAGTCCACTATCACCACCATCTATCATACTGATGCACTTTTTATAGATTTATGCAGGTAGGAAGGTGTCTAACTTTGCTTTCTGTTCCATTATTCATGTGTTGTCCTGAGATTACCTTTGTTGATATTTCAGTGTGCCTCCTGAACAACCTTTGTTCATAGTAGGAAAACCAAGTGTTTTTATCCTGGACAAACAATGAATAATGCACAGTATTTTCGAACTATCCCAAGGGCACATACTTATTGTAAAACACTAAACACTGAAAATGCTGAATAATATGGATTTCTGCAAGAGTTTTAAAATCCCTGTTTTAAAATACATCATCCTCTTAACAGTTTAGTATCACTGCAGCTAGTCCTGTGAGATCCATTTTATCTTTTCTTTCAGGTAGGGAGAGGATATAAAAGATGACCTTTTAAAAGATCTGTCTCTTTGTTAGATTATCTTCTGTTAAGACTTTTAAGGCTGAAGTGTTTGTTGTTCAGTTGTTCAATAATAAAAGGTACAGGGGAATGTTCTCTGCTGCCATCAGGCTGTTAATGACCTTAAAAAGCTTCCCTGCATTGCAGACATTCGAACTGCACTTGGAATTTTCACTGTTCACCTTCAATTTCTGCCCCCGTGTTTCATTTGTCATTAATCATGTACTAGTTCTGACGGACAAGAAGTTATATTATTCATAATTACGTTCTGTCAAAAAAATTATATTGTAAAGCCAAATGATAAGGGGTTTTATATTTGCTTGTTAAACAGACCCCAATAACAACAGATTAAAAATGGTTAGCACAGTATGAAGGCAACTCTCCTTTTAGTTCTTCATGGTGGGCAATTATCTGAACAGTATTTGTCCAGGTGCAGCTGTTTGTTCTGATATTATTTTCTTTTAATTAAAAATTAGGCAAATAGCCATGGAAATGCTTATAAAGAATTACAGCCATCAGAGACAAGAAATACACACCCAATATTTTATATACTAAGAAACTTTGAAACATCATGTGAAGGGACATTTATGAGGACTGAAGGAAAGAAAATGACACTTTTTCTATTCAGGAAGGTCAAGAAAGAGGGAAGCACAGATCAGTCAGCCTCACCTTGGTAACCAGCAAGGTGATGGCAAAAATAATCCTGTGAACCATTTTCAAACAAGGACAAATAGATGACTGGGAGCAGTCAGCGTATTTTTATGAAAGGGAAATCATATTTGAATATTATAGCTTTCTACAGTGACGTGACTGCCTTGGTGGATGAAGGAAAAGCAGTGGATGAAGGAAGAGCACTGAATGCTGTTTATCTCAACTTTAGTAAGTCTTTTGACACTGTCTCCCATAATGTTCCATAGACAACCTGATGAAATATGAACTAGATACATGGACAGTATGGATAGTAAGGTGGGCTGAAAACTGGACTGCCCAGAGGCAAACAGGTCAGCTGGAGGCCAGTCACTGGTGAAGTACTCCAGAGGATGACGCTGGATCCAAACTGTTTAACATCTTCATTAATGACCTGGACAGAGGGACAGAGTTTGCAGAGGATATAAAACAGGGAGCAGGGGTTGATGCACCAGTTGGTGGTGTTGCCATTTAGGGGGATTTTAGCAGGCTGGGTAGATGGGCTAACAGGGATTTCACCAAGTTTAACAAAGGGAAAATCCAAACCCTACCCCTGTAGAGGAATCAACCATGCACCATTACACACTGGGGATGCACCAGCTGGAAGGCATCTCTGAAGGACTTGGGGGTTCCTGATGGAGAACAGATGGGTCATAAGCTAGCAATGTGTCTTTGTAGCAAAAAAGACTGAGGCCCACTGGGCTGCATTAGGAAGAGTGTTTCCACAAGGTCTAGGGAGGTGGTCATTCCTCTCTGCTTAGTGCTGATGAGACACATCTGGGGTGCTGGGTCCACTTCAGGAATCCCCATCAGAGGAGAGATACACATTCTGAAGTGTGACCAAGGAAGACATTCATGAAGATCATTCAGGTACTGGAGCATCTGACATACATGGAGAGGGTGAAAGAATTGGGACAGTTCCTCTTGGAGAAGAGTAGGCTCAGTGAGGATCTTACCAACATGTTTAAGTACCTGTTGGGGAGGAGCAAAGAAGGCAGAGGCAGACTTTTCTCTGTCGTGCCTGATGCCAGACCAGGAGACTACGGGCACAAACTTAAATACAGGAAATTCTGTCTAAATGTAAGCAAAATAAATATCCTTTACTGTACAGATATCAAATGTTGGAAAAGGCAACCCAGAGATATTGTGACATCTTCATTTTTGGGAGATACTCAAAACCAGGGTGGACATGATCTTGAAAGACCTGCTATAGCTGATCCAGCTGGCTTTCAGATATTGGACTAGATGATCATCAGAGGTTGCTTTCAACCTCAATATTTCTGTGGTTCTGTCATTCTGTAATCTCTGATTCTGTGTCTAATTCCTCCTTTTCCACTTTTTAACAATTAGTCTTTCATTCTTTATGTCTTATCAGAGGAGGACAGGGCCATCAAGGTGTACAACTTAAAGAAAATAAGAATATCGGTGTTGCAAAGACTAAGTAACTTTTAAGAATTAACAATGAGACTTAGATGTTTGAGACAGTGAGAAAAAGCAAAGCTTTCTTCTTCTTTCATATTCATAGGCAATTCAATTACTGCAAATGGAAAACCAGACAAGAAAAATTGGAATGAATTTGTTTATTTTAAAATATTACAAACTTTAAATATTAATCTTTTGGAACAGATTGCAGATTAATGTGCAAAAGTTCCTTCTGCCTTATATAAGTCAAATTTGGATGGTCAGACAGGGCTGGATAAAGATCAATTTCTACTTACTATCAAAATTCAGGTGGAAGAATGACTTTAAGTGAAGATTTTTTCAAGAAGAGGAAAACATGACAAATTGTGTCTACATTATTAGAGAAGTGCCCAGGGTGGTGTGTTCAAGACCAGTTTCACTTCTCATACCCACTATTTAGACACTGCAATGCACATGGATTGCTACAGAGGTGCAGCAGCGAGTACATCAGAAGAGGGTGCAAGGGAAGAAATTGCCTCTTTAGGGCAGGCAAATGAAGTCTGGATGAGAGAACTGCCAGCACATCTGTTTAAAGAGGCCGCAAGTATTTTAGGTGTCAGCGCAGCCTTGCTGTGGTGCTGCTGTCCAACTTTTGCCCCAGCAAAAGTATCAACAAAATTATCGACTACCCCTTCTGCAGTATCAACAGTGGGATTGCTTTGCTCCTCCCCTGGCATCCCCATCCATCATGGTAGCATGGATGTATCCAAAGCCCTACTGTGTCTGAGTAAGGACACTTCCTAGAACACCTACAACAGCCAGAACCTACTTCACCTTCACAACTACAAGCAGAGAAACCACTGATATGAATTATCAAGCTGCTATAGCTGCTCTGCCCCTCAACTCCTGCTAAGGCACCCAGTGGGTTGGTCAGTACTGGAAAGTAGGCCAAACATGTCACTAACTGAGAGCAACTTCTGATACCTAAATGCAAATACAGATTTCTTCAGATGGAATCCTATGCTGAAGTGTGTGCTATGTGAATACTTGGGTCAAAACCTCCCAACTGGGCTCGTTGCCACAGTACAATGACCTTATTATTGACTTCCTGCCTTCATGGTGGTTCAAATATATCCATCATATTTCTGAGTCTGGGTGGGCCTGAAGCACATATTCAGTCTCACCATCTCAGCTGAGAAATGTTAACTCTTCAGGCTCCTCCTTAGTTTCAGTGATTTGCCCGCACACTTGGGTTTTTTTCTCCATTTCTGTATCTTCCTCACTGTTCCAAGCCCCTTTGATGACATCTCAGGATAATTTATGAACTAGAGCTTCTGAAACATTTTCTGTATCTTTATGAAATATTAAAACAAAGTAAAAGTTTGCTGAAAGTCCTGCTTTATTCTCTTGCTTACAGCTTGATTCTTCTGTTTATAACAGGTCAGCAGCTCATATGTGATAAAGTCAATTTATAGCTAAGGTGGTTATGAAAACATAAGTAATAACAGGGACTTGTTCTCCCTTACAAGTGCCTCAGTCCCATAAATGCTCCCCCAAGCATGTGCTTGCCCATGCTGCCTGGATGCCTATGCTTCATAAAACCTGGTGCAATGAAAACTGAATTGACTGCTTTCAAGGGTACTTCTGAGAGCTTCATTGTTTAGTTCTTATTTCAGTCTGGGCTCTGTTGCTTACACAGGAAGTTTCACTTGACTTTTAGTACCTTAAAAATATAGTAATAACAGTGCTTGGGTCTTACGGTCTTGAGTAGTGACTTTATGTGCACAAAGAGACATTCACCACTCTGCAGAGCTCACATACTACTTAAATCTTTCCAGATTAATATAGATTTACACATCACATAGACTGTTCTGGCCTTCTCCCACCAAGGACTTCCAACCCTGGGACAAACACCTCACTACAAGGATGTATCTTGAAATAGGTAGTACACACTAAATGAGATAAGAGATCTTTCCTTTAATCCTTATATATTATATGAAGATTATAGCTGGCAAGTGCAGGTGAACTGACTCTCTGGACAGAGGAATAAAGAGTAGACAAGTATTGCTGGTTTTAGCTCCTGTGTGAAGTCTGCTTGTTCTTCAATCTGCAGTACAAGTCTACCCTGATAAATGCAACAGTTGTGATTTTCTTTTCTGAGAAGATGGACACAGAGATGGTAATGACTAAAAAGAGTATACATATGAATCTCAAATAGTTAATGCATTTGTAAGGAAGCTAGGGCCTGTTTCTGTTATCTTGCTGAGAAACAACTACTTGTAATTGATCAGTAAAAGTTAGTGCTATCCTCAGAAGTTATTTTTTAAATCTCAAAAAATAGATGAAGAGCTATGGGTTAGGAGGTTGTCTTTCCACATGACTGAAGTGGCCAAAGTGATGTAATTTTTGAAAATTGCCCTCCTTCAAGTCCAGTGACTGCTTAAAATTCTCCTTGAAGAAGCTAGTTGTGAGAGTATAGAAAATAGGGTTCAAGGCACTGTGTATTGGCAGAACAAATATCATGATGCAGGAAGTGTCTAGGGAGAAAAGATAAAATACTTCATATGCTTTGCTGTAGGAATGCTAAGGAAGCAAATGTGTCTTTAAGTAATATTCACTTTATGGGCTTTATGTCGCATCAGTTTATCTGATTTTGTCTGGCATTCTAACATAGTATTATTTATACAAGGTAGGGAGGTGAATTCAACTTTGCTCTCTGTAGTTTTCATTGACTTCACCATGGGCTCTCATGAGAAGGAGAAAAAACTTCAGCAGAGAGTGGTTTTATCTAGTGGAATTTAATAAAAACACTAAATATAAGCTGAAGTCCATCTCTCATTACTAGTCCCATACTTACTTTTTACATGGCAATTTTCATTAGTAAGTTTCAAAATGCCTCACAAAAGCTTAATTATTATTTTGCAGAGGGGAATCTGAAGTACATTTTTCAGAGAACCACAGGAGCCTCACCATCATGGACACCACACCAGTCACAGTCACACATCTGCAGGACACCCTTATAAAATGACCATGTTTTATTTTTAGCAACCTACATGTATTCACTTCTTGCTTAACCAAATGAAATTCAGTGCTCCCAGTGAGGCTAAATAGCTTTTGTGATAAATGCATTGACAATTTACTATATCTCTTTAATGTCTTTCATATTATGGAGGATTATTTACCCAATTTCTACAAACATGAGGCATCACTTTCCTAGGGTTATGATAGGAAAGCAGGATGTCTTTATTATTGTGTTTTCTTACCAGTTGCAAGGTTAGCAGCGCTCTGTATAATCAGTGCATTAATGGAGACCTCTGACACTGAACATCTCCTCCATGGGCTGACAGGGGAGAGGTGTGCTGCTCTATGGGAGCAGGGAAGGCTTCTGGCCACCTCAGGATGCCCTGGAAAACATTGCCTGCACTTATTTATGAGCTGTTCTGTTGTACTTTTGTTTTCCTGATGATCAAACTAACAGATTTACTCGTACATATTACCGTGGGATTTTGCAGCTGTAGCAAGGAGAAGCTCTTCACTGGATAGTCTGATTCTCACCTGTAGACATGAATTGAGTATTTTATGTTTGTACTTTAAAGCTCAATTTCTGAATATAGAAAAAGCCAGATATTTTGAGCAATACTTACTCTTCAGCAGCAGATAACTAGAATTCCTCTGGCAGAACTGATTTGGTTTAAATTGAATCTTTAACAAAAGAAATCACACACACAGAGCATTATTTGGATTTCCCCCCTGGACTGAGTAGAAGATTTCAATGACAAAGATAGGATTCCAGCAGATGGCGTCAGTGATCAGTATTGAAAAAGATACTGATTGGCAACAGCAACACCCTGTGTATGTGACTCCTTACCACTGATGCCTGAAAGGCAGTTTTTTTCCAATGAAACAAAACATGCTGACCTATGAAAACACAAGCAAGTTCACACCTGTGGGGAAATGATTCAAAAGAACGGGCATTGAAATGGTCTTTTCTGTCTTCCCTTTCTCCTGACCACTTCCCTTTTTCATTCTTTTCCTTTATTTTATTATAATTTTAACGTATCTGTGAGGGATGTCTCCCTGACACCCAAACCCGTCAGATCTTGGAAGCTCAGCAGGGTCGGCCCTGGTGAGTACTTGAATGGGAGACCTTCTGGGAATACCGGGGGCTGTAGGTTCTAGTTCTGAGGACTTCACTGTCACTGTCCAAGCTCCCTTGGCCATGGCAGATGAACCTTAGGAGTTAAAGGGTGGGGCCAGTTCTGCGCACGCTGTGCCTCACCTAAAAACTCCCCTGCGCAGGCTGGAAGGGCACAGCCACGTGGGGAGAGCCCTGCCC
>JAOXXN010000001.1:70796036-70817404 GCA_026770055.1 Myrmophylax atrothorax
CTGCGCACGCTGTGCCTCACCTAAAAACTCCCCTGCGCAGGCTGGAAGGGCACAGCCACGTGGGGAGAGCCCTGCCCAAATCTTCCTTCCGGGGTCTAGCCATACATACATACAATGTATCTGTAACATAGAGATACCAATTTTATATTAAAAACAGCTCCTCAGTATTGTCTACTGTCACACAGCCTTCTCATATATATCACATGTTCCCATCTGTTGCACAGCAAGATGTGAGTAAGTTGTAAGAAGTAACTATAGAAACACAATTAATGCTTAGCATGGGTGGGCTCGTGATTCCACACAGGTCTGGTCTCCTGACTAGAAATGCTGCAGTAAATCTGAAGCAGAAACCACCTGCAGAATTCTCACATAGTATGGAAAGAATGACATACCCTCAGCACTGTGACAAACCGATCTGAAGCGTGTGTTCACTTCAGACTGGCTTCC
Organism: Myrmophylax atrothorax; assembly: GCA_026770055.1. Taxonomy (NCBI): domain Eukaryota; kingdom Metazoa; phylum Chordata; class Aves; order Passeriformes; family Thamnophilidae; genus Myrmophylax; species Myrmophylax atrothorax. The sequence continues at coordinate 70,796,484 of JAOXXN010000001.1, forward strand.
TCAGTACTGTATAAATATCTGTCCTAAAGTACTGATGGAAGAACATGTGCAGCACAAGATGTGCAATTTGGACGTTAATCACATTGTACTGTGTTGCAGAGCAGGGTTTTTAACTGTTCATCAGGAGGCAACTCCATGGACTCAAGAACTGTGATACTAGATGAAAGCCATTGAAGGAGCCATGTATGTCAAGATCCCTGCACCTGTGTGTTGGGTTTGTGTGGCAAGGTTTTGGCACTGGGGGTCCACAAGGGTGGCTTCTGTGAGAAGCTGCCACAAGCTTCCCTCATGTCCTGCAGTGCCAATGCCAGCTGGCTCCAAGACAAGACCTGCCCGTTCATCAAGGCTGAGCCCATCCACATCCTGAATAACAGGATTTCAGGAGTGGGGGAAAAAACTGCAGAAGAACAATAGCAGAGATAGGACTTAAAATATGTGAAACAGATCTGCAGACCCCAAGGTCAGTGAAGAGGGAGAGGGAGGACATGCTCCAGGCACCAGTGCAGAGATTCTCATACAACCCATGGCGAATACCATGGTGAGGCAGGCTGTCCTCCTGCAGCCCAAGGAGGTCCATGGTGGAGTAGCTATCCACTGCTACCCCTGGAGAGCCTCACACCACAGCAGATGGATGCCCAAAGGAGGCTGTGACCCTGTGAGAAGTCTGTACTGGAGTGGGCTCCTGATGGGACCTGTGGCCCCATGGAGAGAGAAGCCCATGGTGGAGCAGATTTTCTGGCAGGACTTGTGACCCCATGGTGACCCACAATGGAGCAGTCTGTTCCTCAAGGACTGCACCACATGGAAGTGATCCAGGCTGGAGCAGTTAATGAAAAACTGCAGCCCATGGGAAGGATTCATGTTGGAGAAGTTTATGGAGACCATCTCCTGTGGGAGGGAGCCCATGCTGGAGCAGAGGAGGAGTGTGAGGAGTCTTCACCCTGAGGAGGAAGAAGCAGCAGAGACAATGTGTGATGAACTGACCACAGTTCCCATTCTCTGTCCCCCTGAGCCACTGGGAAAGGAGAAGGGAGAGAAAATTGGGAGTAAAGTTGAGCCTGGAAAGAAGGAGGGTTTGGCAGAAGGTGTTTTTAAGATTTGGTTTCTTTCTAATTATCCTACCTTGATCTGATGGGTAATAAATTCAGCTAATTTCTCCAAGTCAAGCCTGTTTTGCCTGTGATGGTCATTACTGACTCCTATCTTCCTGTCCTTATCCCAACTTACAAGCCGTTCAGTTTCTCTCCCCTGCCCAGCTGAGAAGGGAGTGATAGAGCAACTTTGATGCACACCTGATGTCCAGCCAGTGTCAGCCCACCACAACTGGGAAACAGGCTCCTGCTCAGAAATATGGATTGAAACAAACAATCCAACAATCTGTATAGGTCTAAGAACCACTGCCATCTGTTGCCTTCCAGGATGGATATTACTGAAGGGAAAGACAATCATGAAATACTTTTTCAAGGTCAGACATATCAACAAGAGGACTGACACCTCTGTAGATAGCATGGCAATGAACCCTATGGTATGGCATGTTAAACTTTCCATCCACAATATAGTTTTTATATTATCCTTGTTATTTAATATCAAAAACTTGAAAGAAGAACAAATATGCCCTCATTAGACTATCAGCACCTATTTAAGGAATAGATTTTACAGTTTACTGAAAATTAGCAATGAAATGCTTTGTCTATAGTATACTTACATGTTTACCCAAACCTGGGTTAGCACTCAAAAATAATTTAACCCTATGTTTGCAGCATAGGAATTCATTTGCTATGGGGCTGTGAGCACTTTGATGACAAATAAGAGAGGAAGCTTGTGTCAGGATATGAGTGGAAATGTTGCCAAATGGGACTCCTGTGAGCATACAGTGATCTGGGGTCAAGCTTCCTGGCTGTGGCCAGCACAGCGGCTTTTGAAGACACCAGAATATTGAATCACTGCAATAGTTGGCAGACAGGCTGCCAAACCTGGAGAGGGGCTACAGCAATGTCTGGGTAACTCCTCATGGGAACAGGTACTGTAGTGGCGGCATCCAGCCAGGAGCAAGATGAAGATCTCAGGCAGAGATCTCCTGGCAGGTCTATAGCACTATGTAGTATATAGATGGCACTGTATAATAAGTATACAGGACATCTCTGATGTCTTGCCTTGGATTCACCTCTTCATATCTAAAAGCAAGATGAATTCATTTTACCTGTCTTTGGCCATTTGCAAAGCTGAAGATCTGAGCCAGTTGTGCTTTGTCTGTTTTTACAGTTGATGAAGTCAACAGACGCTTTTGGGACATGACTCACTAGGCCTACTTTGGATGTCTTTTTAGAATTAGGTAGATTGTACAACTCATTGACTACAAGGAGAGAGCAAAGTGACATCTCCACTGTAAACCCCTGAAGCCATGCAAGATAAAATCTTTCCTGTGAAGTTAGCAAGCAGTCGAAGAGCAGAGTTTATAGGTTTGACTAACTTGAACAAAGAGACAGGAAGTAATAATAGGTCTCATTTGCTTTTAAAGGCTTAATCACCTGAAAACAGTGTCACATTATTGAACCATAAGCTTACAAGGAAGTAGGATTTGGCCCACGTTTCTATTGGTTCAAGAGTTCTCAGTTTGGGAACAACTGATGGACAGTGCAAACATTTGGAAATACTCACATTTTGAAATACACCATTCAAAAACAATAGAAACACTTATTAATTCCTGTGCCTCCCCCAAAGGAGATAGGATAGAATAGGATAGAATATTTCAGCTGGAAGGGATCTACAACAATCATCTAGTCCAACTGCCTGATCACTTCAGGTGATGATGATTTGATGAATCACAGAATAAATTCAGACAGCAAGTAGTCTAACACTAACTGGCTTGTCCATAATCTTTAATGGAAAATAAATAGTAGTAATTAATAAAGTGAAATGTTTAAGTTTCATAGATTCTTTTAACACATCTTGACTAGGCAAGGTATTAGGGACCTTGGTTATTTTTTGACACACGCTTTCATTTAGAATATCAAAAAATAGTTCAAAAATAGATAATGCATAACATTTTCAAGTGTTTTGAAACTAGTATGTGTTTGGAATGTAAACTGAGATTATTGGAACATACATGATATTATGTATTTTATATAATATATTATCATAATGTGGCATGCAATAGTGTATTAATGTATTAATTTTATTAATGCAGTAATCAAATCAATGTAGTATGAGTACCTTTAATACACTCTTACAAATTTTTGGTAGTGTGCATCTCATTGTCAGCTTTGATAAATGATATCCTTCTTATGATGAGATTTCCAAAGCATACAACACAAGCTGTGACCCACACAAATACAGGTAGAACACTGTTAGCTAAGGTATCTCTGAAATCCCTGTCAATGATGTGCATATTCATACATGAAATGTGTGGAAGCAGTAAGGGAAACTTTTTGAAGTAGTTGATAGAAATGAACATGTAATGCTGCTGGTTAAACACAAGCCAATGTCACTGCCAGTTATACAAGGAATGCAATTAGGTGCAGGGAGCTGGAAGAGAAGAAATTTTAACTAAATAATTCCTAGTGCATCAAAGGGTCATGTTGTGAGCGATATTAAAACAGAGGAGGTTTTACTTTGGCATTTGTTTGCAGCTCATGTCCTTTCAGTCCTCAGTAACAATGCTGCTGAAAATGTGCACAATCATCAGTGATTTCCTTCAGGTCACTGTAATATGCAATAGTCAGAGCTGGTCTACGTTTTTGTTTTCAGAAACCATGTAAGGGCTTTGCTTTACTGCTCTTCATTGGTCATCAATGTGCAGGTGCATGTTCTTCATGCTAAGGTGCTTCAAAAAACAGAGTATTTTTGCTGTCCCTGGCAGAAGTATTTTACTTGCCTTAACAGATTGTGGAATATCTGTGGAATGACTTACATTTGATAATGAAGATTATCACATCTTAAATGTTTCAGTTCCTTGGCCGTTATTGAAATAAATAGTTCCCTGCTTCAGTGGCAGTGCTCTCATAAAGAAGGCTTGTGGGACAGGACATAAAGGCTCTAATACAGTAAGGCCTGCAAAAGCAGATTTGTTTTGAACTGTATGCTTACATCCTATGAATATATTCTGGTATATATGTATAACACACCCCCACACCCATACACTCCCACACACACACACCCACACCCACCCACCCCAAACAAACATGAAAGATAGACCTGCAAATAAAATTCTGATGTGATGTTATTATGGCTGTGAAATGTATGAACAATTATATGTTGAATTTTGCATGTTTATGGGGTCTTATTTATTGTATCCACTATCTGCTGATAAGTAAGTGGATAGTAGCTGACTTGAGTTTTATTTTTCAAGAGGCAGGAAAGAGTGCAGCAAAGAGCATAATATGGGTTCTTTAGCAATAAAGTAAGAAAGAAGATGCTTGAAAATATCAGTTGAAGAAGATGCTTGCATTCATGACATAGAATAAGCAAATATGAGTATTGCAGAATGATTCTAGACAGAAAGATCAAAATCAGAAGGAAAAAATAAGCTTAAAGATTTCTCATCAAGAAGGACATTTTAACTATTTAGAGAGGAGATAAATATTTGAGTATATATCCTGGCTGGCATTAACTGTGAAAGTGTGACACTCCTAAAGCCCTTTGCCTTCAGCTCAGGGTTTGGAGTTCAGAGTCAGCAGGTGTCACTGGCCTGTAGCTGTGACATACTGTGAAGGAAAAGTGCATGCTTTATAACAGCTAGTTAAGATGTCTACGCAGCACACATTCTATCTTCTCTGTGAACTTATTTGTGTCCAAAATTGTATCACCTTTCTGTTTCTTAACTCACTTCCCAATTTTGGGTGCACATGAATGAGGTATTCTACTTCTGCCTGCTAAGTTTAAGGCTACAGTAACCCCCAAGTAAGCAAACCATTTTATTTATTCCACTTCAGTCAGAAAAAAAAAGTAATGTAATATGATCTAGGAATGAGGGAGCAAGATAAGGAGCATGTTTCCTTTCTCTGTTTAATATGATGAAATAATTCATATATTTTCTTCAGAAATTAATATGGAAATCAACACCCTGGGTTGGTTTGGGGCATTTTTATATGGACCTCCCACTCCTTTAATTACCCTGTCTTTTATTTTGCATATATACATGTGAAGAGGTTCCTCCTATGTTGAAATGTTCTTCATTTCAACTTATATTTAGAATCTCAATAATTTTCAGGTATCTGTAAAATACGTAAATGTTATGATCCATAAAATATTATATGAAATAGGGGTTTCTGCAGTTAAGCAATTTTTGAATTACACAAATGAGCCTTTTCCTAAATGGTAAGTCTTAAAGAAAATGTCTTATGGAAGAATTCCTGACTACATTCAGTAGGAATGATCCTATGATTATTTATCACATTGAGCTTTTTACTGAAAGACTGTGTTGTGAGGAGGTGCACAGAGCCTGAACTCCCTTTGTAGTTATGCCATACAACAACAGATGCATTATCCATTAAGAGAAGCACAATAAGTGATTGCACAGGTTTTCATTTCTTTCCCTTGTTGCTAAGCTCAGCTGCTCATAGCAGTGTGATTTAAAATCTTATTGTTGTAAACCTTGGCCAGAGGGACTTCTGGCTAACAAAGGAGTCACAGAACTGAAAGCAATAAGCCCAGAACAGGCAGAGAAAAAAGATAGCTTCTGCTGTGAGAACCAGAAGCAGAGAGCAAGACATAGGACGAGAAGGCAAGGTTTGTATAACACTACAAGCATGCAAGCAAAACCAGTACTGGCACTGAGCCTTAAAGTGTTCAACTTGATAAAAATCCTGGTGGTGATAGAGCCATGAAAGGACACTTTGTGTACCGAGTATATTCAGCAAGCATTTCCTGAAGTGTCTGAAAGCAGAGCTTCATTCTGCAGCATCCCAACAGACCTTCAGTCTGCAAATTCAGTGACAGGAGTGCATGTGCTGGAAGATTACCAAACTCAGCAAGTACAGAAACAGTGACAGGACATCATTATTTTGCATATTTGGCTATACTGGAGAAACAAAAGAAGCCATGGAAATAGTTTATTTGGTTAGCTGTGATCCAAACAGGAAGATAAACTCCTAGCATTTGCCAAGCCAGCTGTAGGCACCTGGCAGAGGCAAAAATGCTAACAGAAACCTGTGGTACTGAGTGAGTCCATTGCAGTGGACACTCAGTGCGGGTACTGGACTGCAGTGTGTAATTTCACCTCATCAGCTGGGCAATAACATTTCAAGGGATTTGACAGAATATCTGCACAGATGGTGTTTCAGGAAAAAGTGTGTGAAATACTGCAAAACTGACAGGAACTGAAATCCTGTCATTAATACTCTAGTAACAAGAAAAACAAACCCCATGTTATTCATACAATTCAGTTGGTATAACTTGATGTTGATTCACAGCAATGGCAAGATAGTGTACAAAAGATATACTTTCACAATGTTTTAGAGAAGTGAAACATCACTACTGAATCAAAAAGAAAAATAACTAAGTGGTGATCTGCTTAGATAGAAGGCACTTTGGTTGTGTCCTTCTGAAATTACTTCATTGAAAGGAGAAAAATAACTGATCCCAAGGATTACAGATATGGTTTAGGAAGAACACGTTAATCTGGTATGATAGGAAAAGAAGGCCTGAGTTTGAAAAGCCCAGTAGAGGAGGGGAGTAATGACTTCTGAATTTGTGAAGAATATCAGAAACAGAACCGCAGGAAATCTTGATGCATGTGACACAGTGTTTGTAACATCTATCGAGGCCTTACAACCTTGATAGCACATTATTGCTATGGCTGTATCAAGGTTGCCCAGAGAGGTTGTGAATGCCCCATCCTTGGAAACATTTGAGACTGGGTTGGATGGGGCTTTGAGCAACCTGACTTAGTTGAAGGTGTCGCTACTCATTGTGGGGACACTGGACTAGATAAGCCTTAAAGGTCTTTTCCATCCCAAACCATTCTACAATTCTAGGAATAAGACACAAGAGTGCTCATGTCTGTTACAGGAAAAGGTTAAAGCCCAAGCTGTAAACTCCAGAACTTTGATGCTAGGGCAAATATCCATTCAATATCTAATCTGGGATAGGAAATTCCTGTATTTCCAAAGAACCTAGTAGTTGTTCCTGCCTCAGCTATTCCCAGCTCTATTGTCTGCTTCGCTTCTAGGAAGACACAGGGGAGATTCTTTTTCCCAAGGATTTATAATTTTGTTTGAGGATTTGGTTTGGCTTTTGTCCTGTCCTGAGCCAAGAGACATTTTCCACCACCCCCAAAGATTTTAAACTTTAAAATCTTTTTTTGAATTATATACTGTCTATCCTGTAAAATAAAATGCCTGTCATTGTGTCAGCAGGGCTTCTGGAAGGATGAATGATTACTGAATCACTTTGTTCTGGTTAATTCTAGCCCAGTTAGATTTTGGGGAGGGGGGCATGGGTGTGACATTATGTGTGTCTCATATTCTTTGTTTCTGTGCTGCATGTTGGAAATGCAGATCAGACAATCATTCTGACAGGCAGGCAGGTGGTACTATTACATTGGCAGTACCATATCTGTCATGGTTAATATGCTCTCAGATTGAAGTAGCTACACGTTCCATTCCTGGTCAAGGTTTATATAGCAGCAGAGCATATCTCTATCCATGGACCAAAACAATGTTTTGTCTTATGATTACTGGCTTTTTCCTGTGGTGGTTTATGGACTAGAATATTGATATTTGCTGCATCTAGTTCTGTGAATAATAATGAAACTAAGCTGTAAGGCAACCTCACAAAGAATGTAAAAGAAAAATTATTCTGGCACAGCTACTGCATAGTTGACTCAGTTATCCATCAAAAACCACTTCAGGTGTCCTGAAGACACCCATTTGAGATGCCCATGTAGAGCTGTCTGACAAGACACATGACCTAGAAGGGACCAGTGGCTTTAAAAATTAGTAGGTGACAGCCCAGTGGGGCAGAGAGCTAAGGGTATTTCCTGTGGTACCAGACTCCTGTTCATGAGCAATAGAATCAGGCAGTGGTGAACACAGCCCTAGGGATTTGTAGAAAGGCTTGTTCAGCCTAGACTGGTTTTTGAGTTGCCGTATGGCTCTCCAGACTGATACTCCATCTAGTATTTTTTGGCATGTCCTGTGATAACCGAGGCATCCATGCAGGCAGGCACGCAGACCCAAAACAGGACCCATGAGAGACCAAAGACTTTCTGAAGTGGGGATGCTGTAGGGGTGTCAAATAGCACTAGACATTCGACCTGTGAGCAACTGAATCAGTTGCCTAAATTTTGCCCTTACAGTAGTTACTTAAGACACATGGATCATCTGACCACCCTTGGGCATTTAGGTGGGGTCTGCAGTAAGGCACTGAATATTACCCTGTGTGTTGACTTCCTCGCAGTGTTTTTCCCATGTAGCACAAGAGAAAAATACCAAACAATGACTTGCAGAAAAACTGTTTGGATTAATCATTCAGATTAATTTGTGAAGTTTTCATCCTGCTTAACAAAAAAGTAGGGTGAATTTGAAAATAATTTGATTCTTCTTTTGGACAGCTTTTCAAGAAAAAGCTATGAGGCATAGAGTGATATTTTTAAAAAAGGTGGTGTAGGCTTCTTTATCAACCTTGAATCAAATGAAATTATAAGATGGATTTTTCAATGAGGGTGAATATTTCCAAGTTAAAGAGGAAATAAAAATAAAGAATTCAACTTTGTGTAAAATTCTTAATTAAAAATCCAAAATTTGGCTGAATCCTCAGCCCGGAAAAGTGAACATTTCATAAACTACCCCAAAGGTGATTTTTTTTTAAGTTATAAAATACTTGCTGCCATTTACTTATGTCCTTATCTACCCCAGTGCCCTGGCTGTACTTGTTATGTAATTTCTTCTTAATTTATGTATTGTGCTTGCTCCTAGGCTGATCATTTCTGAATAGCAGTAAAACTGAGCAAAATGTATGGCTGTAATTTGTCTGTTCTGGCCTGTTACCTTAGTGTGTTTAAGAGAAATTAGAATTATATTCAGCATCTTATAGAATGGCAATCAATACTTCACACACCTTTTGTAATTGATTAATATTTCTCCTGGAAAGAAAGGATTTCATTTAATGTGCTATGTTAGTAAAATGTTTCAAATTTTACTTATAAAAACTGAAGCTGCTGAATACTTTCAGTATGATTCTCAGAGAGGTCAGAAAATGGACTGAAAGAAAGGTTGCTAAAAGAAAGAAAACCTGTTTCTTATTTTATTTCAGGAAAAAGACAAGCTAAATGACTACATTTTTAAATTCAGTTGGGATTCTCATTTGTAAATCACAGCTTTTGTGACTACTTCATGTCTTTAAAAAGATAACATGGTGATTCTATAATCATGTTGCTAGAGAGATCCCTAGAGAACAAAAACAGTCAGATTCATCCTTATTATTCAACCCATCTCTTTCAATACACCAGCTTTTAGTACTTTAAGACTGAAATTTTCTCATTTTTATAGATGAGGAGTCATGGTATCTTACTTAAAATTGCAATCGAGGCAAAATCAGCTTTTATTATCACTTTAGTTCATCCAATACTTCCTTTCTCTGATTTTATCCATAAGTCACTTTGAAGCCAGTTGGTACAGGTACTGATGTTTGGCAATTGCTAAACATGGATCATTTCAGCTCTGATTCATCATAACTAATTCAGCTGAGGTGTCTAATTTGGGAACCTGGTTGCCTGAGGGTCTCTTTATAATTTATGAACTTAATAATTGCTGAGAGGTGAGATTAATCAAAGCCTAATTACATAGATGTGAAGCTTTCACATTTAATAAAGGTAGAACAAGGAAAAACAAAGCAAAAAATAATTTAAAAATCCCACAGTAAATTCACCTCTGAAGATTGGTATTAGTGAACACGTTTTAATCACACCAGCAAATCAGTGTCTTCAACAAATAACATGAGTTGCTACTCTCCTTCCACAGCCCATAGCAGCCTGTTTCAATCATTCATGTCACTCCAGTCACCAACAGCTCCCCTTCTCCTTCAAGCTTTCCCTTCTCTTTTCTGCTTCTACATTTTCTGCAGCTGTTTTATGTTCCTGCCTAAACAGGTCATGCCAGATAATGAGGCAACCAAAACCCAGATGCAGTGTGACTACTTTATATGCAGATAAGCCTAATGCATACACATTTATTCTCGGGGTTAGTGGAGGTCTCAAATCTTAAAGTAGATGTCTAAGTTCCCCAGGCAGCTCCTGGGGGAGGCTGGCTCACCTCCAAAGCACAGAGATGCTGCCCCAGTGATCTCTGTATAGACTTTAGAGGGAACGTAGGTACCCTCAGTGTGAGCCAAAGCAACTGAAAAACGTCTTATTGGCTCCAGAGGACTCGGGGAAGCTCTTGTGAAGCACTCAGTGGGCACTCCTATGCCTAGAAGGGAGGGAGCCTGACAGTCGCTGGGATAGAGGGAGACCTTGTTTTTCAGCCCATACAACTATATATGGGGTAAAGCCCAGAAAGTCTCGGAATTTTCCCTTCTCCTCGTGATGCTGCCCTAAGCGCTGCCTGCAGCTCCCTCTTGTCTTCTCCCTTTTTGTTCTTCTGCCTTGGATTCTGCATGGCCTCCTGCCTCGCCTTTGGCAGGAAAGGTGCAGTACACTCACAGATTACTGACACATAAGAGCTCACAATCCAGAATTTAAAAAGAGGTTTTGGAAAGCTCACAATTCCTCCCAATCTTTTAATAAGGAAAAGTTATTTGCAGGTAGCAAGTGAATTTTATTTCCAAGAACAACCGTGCAAAATAAAATGTATATTAGAATAAGTACTTAGTGATTAAATTTAATATGAAGTGCTAATTTCATGTCTCAGTGTGATTACTTGGTGGTTTTTTTGCTAATTGTGTTAGAAGTTACACAGGACCCCAGTTAATTTTTCCAAGCAGCAGCAAGGTGTATTACTGTAGTTAGGGCAAAGGAAAACCACACAAGACTAAGAGTAGTTCGTTAAGTAAAACTTTCCTTAGTTTCAATTAAAAACAAATAAATTGCAAAGTAAAATACAAATACGGAATTTTGTTTGATTAAAGGCTCTGGGATTTCCTATTCAGACAGAAATTCTATATGTACAAATTTAGCCTGTTTTGTTTTTTCTCTCACTGTGATTAATACAGTCCTGTTCCTGTTCTTCATGGGTAAGATACCACATGAATAACACCAGGGAGCATTTTATATTTCTTAACTTGTAGAGTATCTATTCATGAATGTGATCTTCCTTCAGATTCTGCTTTTCTTGTTCTGCAATCTGAAATATAGCTGAATATAAAAAATATTAAAATATGAGTTATTACCTTATATATTTAATTGTAACTGCACCAAAATGTTCTGTTCAGGTTTTCTGCAAAGGGAAAACCCGTTCTAAAAGAGGGATTGATTCCACAATAGAAAACATCTGTATGCTGAGATACAGGCATACTTTACTGTTTCTGCTTCGTGATCAGATTGTGAGCTCCAGGATTTACTGGAGTTTAAAAAGCACCCTGGTCCTCATGATCTGATCACAAGGCAAAAATAATACATTAGGCCTGTTTCTTATTCAGTGTGTTGAAACAAGTGATTGCGACAATTGCCAAAATGTGCCATGTGACTATGCACACAATAATGCAATTAATCGTAAAGAATACCTCCTTGACAATAGCACAGCTGGCCCGACGAGGCTTTATACATTGGGACAAATCCTGTGTTGAGAATCAAGAGTCACACATATTCAAAAGGGTTTTGTTGCCTTATTTTCATACTTCTTATCTCTTAAAACGCAGTGAGCACATCACATTCCAGGAAGGTGGAATTAGTTAAGGCCTTAATATGGTTGCCCTCAACATCCCTGAACAACAATAAAGGAAGTGGTTTTATTCATGTGTTGTGTAATAGTTTTTCAGGAGGGAGTTTAAGCTCTGGACTAGTCTTTTTTATTCTGACCTCCCTTAATTTATTTATTTTTTAAATTTTATTTTAAAATAGCCTAGATTTATTACCTAGTTTTGAATATGAATGCAAATATCAAATAAAACAAATCGTACCCTTTTCTTTGGTGTTATTTTGTGTCTATTTGTGGACTCACCAGTCATTTCAGCAATAATAGGCTAATATGTTGGCATTTATGTGTAATCTATGTACAACAATAAATAGAGACCACTAGGTGGAGATTTTACATTGCAACATATATCTGCATATTCTAAACTAAGATAAACACACATTCACAGTAACTGATTTAATTTTTGCTGGGAAACTAAAGTGAAGGCAGAGTTTTGCTAAACTCATGACAGTCATGAGAACAAGAAGCAGCTCTAAAGATTTATGCTGGCAAAAGACTGGTATTTTTTAGACAGATAGCTGAAATACTGTGAGGTTCAACTTTGGCAAGGTTGTACTTTCCTTGAATGTCACACCTTTAAAAATGGTTTGGCCTGACAGAAAAAACAAATTATGGATTTTTATCTTCACAGAAAAATGTATGTTCATTTATCAAATGAAACTTTTGCATGATTTACTTATATCCAGTCAATAGGAGGATATATAAGGTCATCCCTGAACCTTATTTTTTCCAGACTAAACAACCCCAGCTCCCTCAGCTGCTCCTCATAAGACTTGTGCTCCAGACCCTTCACCAGCTCTGTTGCCCTTCTCTGTACACACTCTAGCACCTCAATGTCTTTCTTGCAGTGAGGTTGCCCAGAACTGGACATAGGATTCAAGGTGTGGCCTCACTAGTGCCTAGTACAGGGAAGATGTTGTTTATAGACATTACTGCCTGTTCCTTTCTTTTTAGATCAATGACATAAGCACATGCACTGTCAGTGGTGCAGGAACACACACCTTGCAGGTGATGAATGATGCTTTGACAGGCAGGGAGAAAATGGGCACGCTCAGCCATTTCAAGTTGTGCGAATCTCTGAGTAACCCGAGTTTCCAACGTGTGAGACATTTATGACTGAGATAACTGTTGACAAAAACACATAACGCAAAACTAAAACAATACTATCTGAAAACTGATAGGTTACTTTAAAAAAGAGAAAACAAACCTTCCAGCCAACTGGTGAGAACAAGTAGAAGGATAAAGAATGGTGACATGCAATATTTGATTTAAAATTATGAGTGAAACTATCTTAAGGTTTCTATCTCATAAACAGCCGTTGTTTCTACAAGGGCAATAGTATTTGACTTTATATTTTTTAATATTTTATAGTTGGAATGATGCTGGCAAAGGCATTAAAAATGTGCTTTTATGAATAGTTTTGCACTGTCTATTGCTATGAAGCAATAGACACTTTTTACCTAGGACTTATATGTGTGCTTTTTAGAGCAAGACAGACCTGGTGAAAACACTTTGCATTTATGCACACTCATCTATCAAAATGTCGATATCTGTAGCTTGTTATTAAAAATTTACAAGGAACTGGAAAAATTACCCTGCGTGTCAAAGGTACTGAGCTTGTATCATCTGTTGGAAGTGCTAGGGGTACCTAGGTGACTAAAATGCCATAAATACTGACATTTGAAAAATTTGACCCATATTGTTTGGGAGGCAGTGTTAGGTACAAATAGTGGGTAAAGTTTATAATGGGCGAATAATGATACAAAAAAGAAGTTCAGCAATGTCTTTGCCACAGTGTGCAACTAGACTGACAGCAGAAGTTAAAATTCATGAAGTGCTCACATCTTTCTTGTTACTGGAATATACAGAATAGTGGTTGGGTGACTTTGAAGAGCTGGAGTTTAGATGCCATTTCCTGTATTGTGGAAGGCTGGTTGCTCTTTGATACCCAAGAGGCAATGAGTTATTCAAAAAGGCAGAATAAGGCAGTAATATACTCATGATTTCTGAAGTTTTCATAGTCCAAATAATACCTTCCTTAACACAGTCTGAAGAAATCTGTTGTAGAAATCTGGTCCAGGTAAGGTAAAGAAAGAAAGCCAGTATAATCACAATTCATTAACTTTTTAGAAATACAAATATTTTATAATCCCATATTTATCTCCTTCTGCCATTACAAGTACACTGCTAAATTAATGCCTGTTGTAACACTGCTGAAGTCAGATTCAATATTTTCCACTAAACCAGAACTTTCTAATTACTTCTTTGAGGCTATTTTGTTCGTGCCTGTCTCCAGGTTGTGTCAAGTCCCATTTCTTGATTATGCCTTTGGCACAGAAGATCATACGATATAAAAGAAATGGGACAAAATAGAAAGCACTAGAGGCTGAGGCAAAAAAACAACACTGTTCCAGACTACAGGTATATTATTTTGAATTTTTTAGATGTGAACCATAGCTACCCTTCTTGGCACAATTAAGTTAATGTATATTGCACCTGCTAATGCACCTTAACTGAAAATTAGTGGCATGTATATTTTATTTACGTAAAATTGGTTTTAACACTCTCCCTGCTCTTCAAATGGTACAGTCCTTTCACACAGTGGCTGTTCTTGCAGTCTGCTAAACGCTATTAGATGGAAGTTTGAGATCTTATTAGGAACTCCTGAATAAAAGGCGTGCACCATCCAGTCAGAAACAAGAGCTAAACAGTGCACTGAGGGGTTTTATGAGGATTTTTTTTTTCAGTTTGCTATGTTAATGTCTACCCTTGGAGCTGTCCCTGTTTTCTTACCTAGACTTCATACATGATGTCTTTGTATATATTCCTTAACTGTCTAAGAATTTATCTGAGGTATAAGGGTTGATGACTGACTTTTTTTTGTCATTAACAACAGCCATAATTACAAAGGACACAAGTCATTCAACCTGACAACGTAGTACATATGAATTCCTTCCTTCTTCATAATTTTATGAAGGTTACAAATTGTTCCTACAGGAACTTGGAGGAAGCTATATTTAAAGCTCTCCAGAAAAAAAATCCTTTCTACTATGTAAAGAACATGGAAGACACCATGCAGCTTGAAAAAAAAAGGTGCTAGTGGTCTGTGAGATGATCGATGATGCTGATTGACGCCGCCCGAGAACTTGCCACGTGTACAGCTAGTTGCATAGTTTTGTAATGGGTTTCCATGGTACCTAGCATTAAAAAGAGAGAAAAAATGGGGAAAATTTTAAAATATGTTTTAGTTAACCTTTTAAAGGAGTAAGGTTCAGTTTCATGCCAAAATGATGTATTTCTTATTAGACAGACTTATTTTTTGCTTACTTAATTTTCTGTGGCAGGGAGCAAGATTTGATCTCTGTGTATTGCATATGAAACTGCCTGCACCTGTGCATGTCCCATACATCTGACCAACATGATCAAAACGTGGATTTCAAAGGCAAATGCTGTGCTATATTGTTAAAAAGTTATGACAAAGGTGACTGTGTATTGATTTTGTTCATTCTTTTTATTCCAGGACTCATGTAATAATTTAAGAAACTATCAATATACATTTTTTTTGCCCTTGTATACTTGCTGAAAACTTTATCTGGAAGAGGATAGGTCTGGTTGCATGTGAGTGACCTAAAATATTTGGTAAATGATGTTTAAATTAGGTTCTAACTGGTCAGTATTGAAAATATCAAAAATCAGACCTTACGTCTGGGTGAGCTGGCAGTGGGTCAGAGACTGGAAAGGACTTTGGGTGCATTCCATTTACATTATGCCGGGTGCAGTAGCTTGGATGAGTGTCCTTGCCTGTGAAGCCTGGGTAAGCTCGGCTTCTTTGTCATCTGTCCTTACTGTTTAATTCCAAGATGAAGTTTGAGTGGCCTCTTGGGATTAGCTGGGAGTAGACAGGCCACCATCTGGTCTGTTTGGGAAGTAAATGTACTTGACTACTTGAACAAACTAGCTGAAGGCCATGGAACTTCATCACTGAGTTTTAAGACTGGCCTCTTTTAATGATTTTCCTTCCACAAGCCAGATAGGTATTTGAGAATTTCTTATATTAACAAGTATTCAGCCATATATAAATTTTGACAACTTGTAGGACTGGAACTGGCAAAATGAAATAGGGACCTGTCTGTTGGGTTTAAGAACCAATAATCCTGAATGTCCTGATTTGCTAATTCCAGCAATATTTGGTGGGTGTCCATCACCCCAGTGCTGGCTGCACAACCAGTGATACTCAGTGAGTGGCCTGGGGCTGTCAGGCTTCAAGCAATAGGAATGATGAACCCAAAGAGCTTTTGGTTCACCTGATTACAAACATCTACAGTGCAAAATGCACATCTTCGCTAGCACCCCAAGCTCTCTTGGGAGGAGACAGGCAAACATGTTCTGTGTGCAAACCTTAGGACCTGTATTAGTTTACTGGTTTACAGAGTTGATGCTATTTTGTCAGACGAATTCCACACTGAAGTGGGCCTTGCAGCATAATGCTCACAGCACTCACTACATACTGGTAAATCACCTAGTAAATATCTATAGTGGCTCAACTTTTTCTGCAGTCGCTTAATGCAGAGTGTGTTTAAGCACCTCTTTGCCTAAAAACAGCTTTATGCTGGAGACCAAAGGGAACTCCACTCACAGGAGGGTTTCTTACTTGAAACAAGGGGAACTGAACAGCCAGTTCTGTTTCCATGCAGCTGCAACCTTTGGATACTGGTGGGGACCTAGGGAAAGGAATTCTTGAGTGAGTGTCTTACATGTGACCCACCAAGTTTGTCTGATCAGATAGAGAGTCATTTTGACACCTCTTTTTAGAAAGGGATTGGATATCTAGATGCAACACCCCAAAATTAGTACATTTCACTCATCAGGAAGGCTATAAACCACTGATGATGCACTTCCTGCAGTGCTTTACATTCAATGACAGCAAACATAATTAACACTTAAATCAAGATTAATATCCTACTGTCTATAAGCTACAATAAGGGTAGCTGAGACACAACATGTATTTGATGTACATATAAATTTATATATATGCACAAATGAGAGCATGTGAGAAACTGGCAGTGGAACAGTTTCCACTAAAGAATGCAGATTTGTTAAATTGGATGTAATAGGGTGAGATTTCTAAATCACAGAATCACAGAATCACATTTTAGCACAGACCAGAGGGAACACAGCATCTAAACTTGCCTCTTGCTTGCTAAGACACTCTCCTTGCTTTCTGGGATTTAAGGGAAGGGCTTTTGGGGAGCCCCAACTTGGCAGTCCATCTGAAGAGCTTTCCCAGTGCTATAATACTTTGACTAAGCTGAGGCTTTGGGGTTTATGAATCCTCATCAGTAGGCAGGAAGAAATATTTTAGAAGGGATCAACATGAAACATTTCAAGATTTAATTTTATTTTTTAATGTTCCACAGAGAATTCTTTTTCCTTTTGTTCATGGGTGGTATGAAAACTAAATCCACTTTTCAGAAGTTCCCAGAAATGTAATTACCATTTTCCTGGGAGTTTATAAAGCTGCAATCTGGTACAAACAACCGAATTCCACCTTGTATTACTCTGCTCTGCTCTGCTACGCATGGAAAAAGCTCTGGGAAAGATAAGGAGTTCCCTGAGCACATCTATAATTCCAAATATCTCTATAATTATGGTAAATATATGTATGTAATGAAAAGCCTTAGAAATGTAAAATAGTTCAAGAATATTAATAAGGACATGCGGATCAAGCAGGAATTCTTCTGATAAATGAAGATAATAAGGCTTTCCATGAACCATATCAAGGATACCTGCCCATCCACTTTATTTCCTATAAAAAGTAGTAATGTTTGTCAGCAGTAAATGGTCTATCAGATTTTAATGAAAACCAAAATATTAATGCCTATTTGTCTGTGGGGTGCATATGTTTTGTTAATATGGAATGCAAACTTTTTATTGTCTTTTCTGCTAATTATGACTAGTAATTATAAGCCCAAAATAAGAAATCTCATATAAATTGAATATTAGGAATGTACCAGACTGTAAGCAGGGCAACAAGATAGAGAAATAGAGAGAGAAATATAATGTTGATGCAAAATATTAGTAGAAGATGTGTTTACAAAAAGAACTGAATGCAAAAGTAGGATGAGTAGTGGAGAAACTCATGTGGTACATGATACAGTATGGAGAGTTACAAATTGTTTACAGTGAGAATCCATACATGATAATGAAAATGTTCTAGGACAAGACTGAAAGTCTAAAAGTGACAGTAAAAAACCAGAAAGTTTGCATGAATTTCAGTAAATGAATATGTTTGGTGATCTCAAATTTCAGGCAAAAAAATGGAAAATTATGAGAACAGATCATTACTGGACCATCTAAATATACAGCCTATTACATTAGTTAACGTTAGCCAATTACATTAGTTACAGACAGCTACATTAGATTTTATAGACAATCAGGTATTTTTTTCTCATAGACTGGCAGAAGGTAGGGATCTTTCTTACATATGAAGACTATCAGTCTTTGGGGTAATCACTGCCAGGACACCAGAGTGCAGTTTGGCACTGATCCATGGGTGAACTATAAACAGGAAAGGTGCAATGTGGAAAGTCATAAACACAAATAACCACATCCAAAGATAATAGCTGAGGGTTGATGGTAATGAAGCAGGGAAGAGGCACAGGAGGATGATTTGAAATACCTAGAAAGAGAAAAAGGATTTGAAAGAGATGTAAGAACTTCATTAGAAAGCAGATGGGGAGAGCAGATACAAAGCAGGAAGTGACAGTGGAGCTGACACATTATCCTCTGATCCAACATGCTTCAGAGTCACAGAAGTCTAATGTGATGTAGAGGGCATCAATATCACCTATTAGCCATAAAGGGAGATTGGTCTCATTGCTCTGACCTCCTCACTGCTGTTTGGGTTGAGAATGGGCATGGAGATTGATACAGCAGGGAGGAAGGGTAGTGTGATCACTACCAAGTACATATGTTCATATGTACCCATACCAACATATGTATATATCTAAGACTCTTACAACACTTGAAATCATCATAGCATGAGAATTCTTCATTTCTACTGAGCATAAGTACCCCTATTTATGTATGGGAGTTCATGCACCCCCTTTAAAGGTTTCAGCATGTAGGTATACAGTGATTACCCACTGTCCACAGCAAAGGATAATGTGATGGTGACTCTGCAGGAATCTCACCTTAAGGGCTTTATCTGAGCCATGCCTTTAGAGACCCTGCTAGTTTTCTTTGCATGGTGTAATTTCCTCATTCTTTTAAGTGAAGAAAATACTCAATTACATTGAAAGCTCTGGATTTGTTAGGCTTGTGGATCATTTGCTGACTATAATTGACTGTGTATTAGCTGGAGAAGCATGTCGCACAACCATATTTTATTTACTCACAGATGTTGCAGTACTCACCAAGATTCTCTTCATCTGCCCTGTTCTCACAGTCATTTATGCTATCACAATGAAATGCCCACAGGAGGTGTCATATGATTTCTACAAGGAAAAAATTCCTTTTGACAGACACTACCAACTGAAATGTTTTACATCAGCCAGGATTCTGAGAAAACAGGGGAAGACATTTCCTCCATGGCTGAGTAAGTTTCAAAGACCTGACAAAATATCAAGCACTGCGTGTGAATATTTCATTTTTACTTTAAAGTGCATTGTATGTCATTATAATTCAGGCTTTTGCATTACAGTGTCATCTACAAAAGGCTTACCACCACTGAAATTTAGAAGAGACAGCTTAAAATTAGTCTGTTTTTCTTTCTATCCTGTCATCTGCAGAACACATTGCTGGCCAGAGTACCAATGTACTTTGCTGGTAGACTGACTCCTCGAAGGTATAAGCATTAAGTAGCATAACCCTGTAGCATGGCTGGGGATGGACAGGGAAGTGGTACTTGGGTACTCCTGGCTGGGGGATATGGAAGATTTATGTGAAGAGAGAAATTTCATCTGAAGCATGTGGAAAGCCACTTCCCATGCTGAAATCACCTGGGCAATGAGGAAGTGTTCACTTACACATCAGAGAGATACAACTACCTAGAACACTTACCACACACAATTACAGTAAAATCTCTGAGCAATTGGCTGGTCAAATCATGGTACAAATATGCAGAGTTGGTTTCATATTCATAGCTTTTCTTTTTGAATTCTTTTTGCAATAATGAAATTACATTATAAATCACTCGTTTAGGCAAGATGCTCAAAACAATAGTTTTTGTTTCCTCTATTGGTGCACTTCTCAAATGACTTGTCTGCAGAACATTTGTAGGAAATCTGCTCTGTTGTTTCATCACAGGTATAGGGCATATGTCCATTTGCAAAAACACTTTTTCCCTTTCAGAAAGTTTACAGGAGCCAAGAAAAACTAATGACAAAAAACAAAATCCCCCAAAGCCTAAACCAACAACAACAGAAAGAAAGAAAAAAAAGGCAAACCAACAAAACAGGAAAGTTCTTTGTATCATAGAGATCTGATTTGATTTTTACTCATTAGCTATGTCTTTCAAAAGTGAAGTTCAAATGTGACAAAGCAAATTTGATTATATTCTTAATTGAATAGGTAGAAATGTCTATGAATTCATCTTGCAAAGACAGATATGCTGACTGTAGACACATGAGATTCCTATGGGATATAGACCAGATTAAAATGGAACATGGGATAAAATTATGAGGAGGAGGAATGACAGAAACAAAGTGAAATCATCCAAACCCTGAGGTCAATGGACAGTGTCAACAAGGATGGAAAGAACAAAAATTCAGTTAAATGGTAATCTTTTAAAAAGTATGTTTTAGTTTTATCTATGTCCTAATAGTACTGCTTTTGTATGAGGCAAAGACTTGGAGATGCATAGTTGGTTCCAAACTCAGGCTTCAGTTCCAAATTAAATTAATTCTGGAGATCTCATCAAGATATTCCTTATCTTGTAAGTGAGATACCTCCAACAGTCTGTTGGTACAAAATTTCAAAGATGGATGATGAGGTTTAGACTACCTTTTTTGAAGGCTTTTGTAGGGATGCATTGTGTGGAGAAAAATAGCTAGTTTAGACTGATTGAACTAT
>JAOXXN010000001.1:70817504-70829517 GCA_026770055.1 Myrmophylax atrothorax
TAGACTGATTGAACTATAGATCTGTGTGTACCAGTATTTTAAAAGTTAAGATGCTGATAATTTTCTGTTCTCATGAAAGTTCTTACTGTAACACCACTATTTTTAGTTCTAACTTATTTTCATGTGTTCAACGTTGCACAAAAGTTGGACCGGAAAAAGCTTTCTTTCTGTTATTCATTCAAGGACAGAAAAAGAATTTCTTCAAAGTACATGTATATGTTCAGTATGGCCTGACAGTCCCTTTTATAGAACTGAGTGTGCCCATGACCTCTCAAGATAAGAAAAACTGCTACAGAATGCATGTGGTGTAGTAGAAAATTAACCCTGAGCCTCTCTTCACCCTCAGCATTCTTGCCCTGGCAGACAAGAAACCAGCTATTATCCAAACAGATAGGGCTTGCTCTCTTAGTTTTCCTCCTGGAGTCTCTAAATTAATTTTAACTTGTCTTAATTTGCTTTTCTATCAAGCATAATGCTTTTACTGCTCTGAAGGCTGCACCTGTTCCTGACATACTTTCCAGTAATGCTGGCACACAAATAACAGTGTCATCTGCTGAGTATCCACATCCATTCTCATCAATGTCTGCAGTATTATGTGGAGCAGGTCCACAAGACTCATGATTTACTACCCCATGGACAGCACTTTGACTGATGAATAGTTACAAATAAAAGCAGAAGCTTCTCTTTCAAGGTAATAATGCCATAAAGGCAGTCCTTCATTCCCCATGTGATAAAATTCAGTCTTCAGATTTCTGCATGTGATAAAATTCCTCCTTCTCTACCTACTGCTAAATTTCCCCTCAACAAAACCATAGCATTACGTTGATGCAACATGTGCATAGTTCTCAAACATGTCATTGTTATTCAACGTACTTCAATGAAATAAGTCTATAAATTGATTACATATTCAATAGTGCAAACAAGAATTGTTGGCTCTTTCAGTGGCTGTGGTTGTAAGAAGGGATTTGTTGGAAGCCGAAAAACTGGAAGGCTCTCAACCAATGTCCAAGTTGTGCAATAAGACAGATCCAGAGGTTTCAGCACTGGTTAAAATTGGTTTAGTGAAAGCCCCTAGCAGAAACAATACTGCTTTAAAGCAGTTGTAACACATGTAATTAAGGCACATTTCAGATGATAACAGAATATATTTTTCTGATCCTATTATTACTGCTCCCAGGTCACTGTGAGACAGTTTGCTTTGCTTAGCTTCCAAATCACAAAAATATTACTGACTGGGAGCTGAGTGGGAGCACAACTGTTGTTCACATATTACAGAAGAAGGGAGAGAGGAAAAGAAAAAAAAACCCAAGTCAAATGAATCATAAGCACTTAGAAGTAGGAAAACATTTTGAAGAATGGAAAAAGAAATCTTTACATTTCTGGATCCTGTTTCAATAAAGACACACACAAAAACATACACAAAGTTATTTATTTGTGAACAGGTCTAAGTTTTCATAGCTATTGTTTTTCACCAATGTGTCTTCTCTAGGTATGAAAATAAAGACTTGGTTTTATATCAGATTTCCCATAGAAAGCAACTGAATAGACTCAAACTGCAGGTCAAAGAGATGTTTAATGAACTACATGAACTGTTGTCATAAAATTTGAACATACTGTGGATACATGAACCATCCATAACTGAATGGTGAGCAGGATTAAGGCAACAGTGAAAATTAGGAACCATTCTTTTGTGAAATTTATAAAATCTACAAAAAAACCCAAACCCAAACACAAAAGACCAAAAAAGGCACTGTCATAAGGTTTTCACATTAATCTAAAATGTGCTTTCTTTAGGGTTCTTACATTTACTATAGTGACAGACTCTTCCTCCACAGTGATCCACAGGAAAACAGTATCTCTGAACTCTCTTTTTCAAATGAATGGATCCTTTACCAGGTTATTCTTTTCTCTGGCTGAAAAAATGACTCACACTGTAATTTACACTCAGTGTTGTATGGCACTTAAATAGAAATGACTGTGTCATTTATAATAGGTGGGGGATTTCTATTGTCATTGGTACTCTTATTAAGGACTGGACTGTAAATCTCTTCCTGACACTGAGAAGTAGCTACTCACTGAAGAGGTCCTGTAGCTTCTTTGAACAGTAGTTCATCATAAAAAAGAGAAGGCTTAAAAGTCTGGATTTAAATATTTTATCCTTAAATTTGTCACTAATAGGATCTCTAGGCAGTGACACAAAATGTCTGAAACTGCTGTTAAAAATACCTGTTCTCTCAGGTACATCAGTAGATCCTTTAGGGCTTATCAGTTCAGGCTGATAAGACTTGTTTAAATGTTGAAATTTCAGTCACTAGTGTTTTAGACTCAGTTTGCCTGACTACCATCAATTACAAAGTTACAGCTCTTGGTTTGAAGCACCTTCTTCCCACTCAGGAGGATGCAAGTTTTATTTCTCCAACATGCCCCGAATGCTGTATAGCTCCACAGGTCTTGGTGTGTGAGGGCAACTCTGTGAGGTTCATTCTGTCTCAAAGTGTTTTGTGTCTCAAGGGCCTACTGGGGAGAGCTTTTTGGGCACTAAATGCAAAGAAAGAGAGCTGGTTATCGCCAGCCGTTAGAGGGCAGTAAAACACCATCTTTTTATACACACTTTTTATTCACCCGAATTACTAAGGGCAGTTTTTGAAGGTTAATCTGTAGTTCAGATATCAACAGTATTTATCATCAAGTGATGTTTTCCACTCCTTTGGAGTGGACTCATCTATCTGTTCTGGGAATTGTGAAGTACATACCTAGCGAAGCCTAAATAGGCTGTAATCAATACCCATTTTGCACTACAGATGTTTTCCCCAGAAACATGCTGCAGATGTGGGTTTCCCACAGATAACTGTGTCCTATGGCTTTCCCAAGGCTGCTATATTGAACATGTACATTTGTAGACACATTTAAGAGTAGGAAGCAAGTTGTGAGCTGATCAGGCATTCTGATTTCTGTACCGCTTAGAACACGGTTGTGTGAGGGCTGTGAGGACTTGATCACACAGGGAAAATCTCTCTGATACATATCTCCTTCCCCATGGTTTTTCCTTCTACCTGTGGTTATCCAAGGCTTTTGAGGTGGAACCTGTTTAGGATGGAGTCTGCGCTGCCTTGTAGAACCCAAGTGTCATCTTGAGTTCAGTCCCTCAGTGGAGTACTCTGAACTAGTCTGGTTTGGCTAAAGGGAGCAGAGATTATATTGTTAAACCAAGACAATTCATGGCAATATTGGCTCAAGCATTATACTCTATTATTGATGGGGAGCATATGGAAAAAGCAATTTGAAAGAATGGTAAGATAGATATTTGTGGTTTTTTCTGGCAGTTCAAAATAAATGAAGATACAATTCATGTATGTAAGTAGGAAACAAAGTAAGAGTTGCTTTGGTAATAATATTTGTTCTAATCAAACTTACAGCAATGAAAGCAAGATATTGATTTCTATAATGAAAAATTGAGTAATTGTATGGATTTTATTAACCACATTGTCTTAAACCAAATGTTGACAACATAATAAAATAAAGTTTACGTGAAAATAAAAACTTTACATCAGTAGAATTTCCTTCAGCAATAACAAAAGATAGTTAAAAATAGCTACTTAAAGGTAAAATTCAGTACATTAAAAACACTTCATATTCCACTCCTTTGTAACAGAGTGCCTACAGAACAAATAAAATCACATTCTCTAATACTAAATTTCTGTCTCTAACAGTTTGGCAATTTTGAAAATTTATTTTCCTGTTTGCAATGTAATTTATGTTTCAGTTTCTTATTTTGATTACAATATAACCTGTCCTGTGTGCACTAATAGAAAGAAAAAAAACCCCTATTTTCTTGAAGAAGTTTTCACAAGCTTAGAAATTATAATTCATAAGCTAATTACAGTGAGAACCATTTATTCACATCTCTGTAATGCTTCAGGAATAACTAAGAATAAGAAAAAATGTTTATTATTAAAAAATAAGTTGTGCAGGAACTGAAAAGTCCTAATTCTGGAAAAATTGTTTAAATTAAATACTGTAACTTCTACTTGTATATTGTTATACACAGTGTTGCTATAGGAAAGAACTTTTCTCATAGAAGCAATTTCTTAGGCAATAATTTCTGAGATCCAAAGTGCTCTGTCAAGTGTTTAACTCTAATTTTAATATGCTGATACTGAAAGGATTTTCTTGACCAAACTACCACAGGTTTTTTGCAATAGAGAAATATCTATGAAAATTTAATTCCTAAGATAAGTGTTTACTTTTTAACCTCATATGTAGAAAATGTGTTGTGTCTCTGGTGTGAAACTTGCTTTTTACAACAATGATTGATTATGTTAAGTACTTTTTAAAAAAATTTTAGGTTATCCTGTATTTGTACATTCAATTAATTTAATTTCCTCAAAATTTAAAGTAACCTGGTTAGACAATTCTGTCATTTTATGAAATAAAATTTCCTCATGTGCTACGGACATCTTTCTTCCCTAAAAATAAGTTTTTCAAAATCATGTAAATAAAAATTCCTTACTGATTCCTTACTTTAGGTGAAATACCTTGGTAATTCCTCAATGTGAAAGAAAATTAGTATGTGTGTCCCAAAAGTCAGTCACTTATTTAAAGAATTAAAAAAAATCTTACCATGGATTTTTAATAAAGGAACAAAATACAGCAGAAATAGTATTGCTGATGGTCTGAAGTCAATAAGACTAATAGAAGGGCATAGGATATTTATGGGTACTGAGCAGTATTAAAGCTTGGGACACATTTGTAGCTGCTCTCATGAGGAAGTCTCCAGTTCAGCTCCAGGTGGCATTGAGAACGCTCACAGCCTGCTGATTCCCAGTTCTAAAGGAGAAATCTCTGTCACCCATCAGGTTGTTGGCAATTATTTAAGCCATTGGAACAGTTTTGTCTGGATTTGGGATTATTACTGCTCTCATCTAAGAAAGAGTGTAAGGGATTTGACTTTCACTAGATTCGTGATTTCTGAAAAGGTAATTTTGTATTATGGGAAAGGCTTCTTTGATAAAAATAGTAAGCTACTTTATAAGGGAGATGAAAATTTTGAGTTCGCTGCTATTATATTGCAGCTGGCACTACAAAAATGTTAGTTTTTCACTACAATGCCATCTAAGTATGAACATCCAAGTACTTAAACATGTAGTCAAACACTTCATGGAGTTGGCCTGTGGAATTCAGTTGCTTAATTATCTCCCAAAGTGATTTCTAAAATGACAGTTTCTCAAAGAAAAATCATTTATTATGATTTATCAATTATCATTTATCAATTATTATTCTGGAAAGTTATTAATTTCCTGCCCCATATCATGGCAGCCTTATATATATTCGCCCCTTAATAAAAAATCTTTTTCCCCAAAAAGAGAGTAAGAAAGACATGTAGAAAATCTCCAGCAACACCACTGTCTGCATTTAAAATTATAAAGGACAGACACATTGCTCTAACATGAATATATAATTTGGTGTAAGTCTTCAGTACATTTAACTAATGTGTGACTAGTCTTTGTTCTTCATAATATATTTTGATTTAAATGGGGAAATCAAATGCAAAAACACCACTATGCATTTGTATAAAATGTCACCAGAAATTGTTGATTACTTTTGTCTAAAAGACTTCAGAATACATGACTGTCAGGGCTAACAGGATGAATGCAAAAATCCTCAGAAACAGGGAGTGCAAAATGGAATGTGTATGGGTGGTCCACTCCATAAGATCCTGAGTATAAATTATTTGGGCCATGCACATACTTAGTTGCAATTTTAAGCACTGCACAGTACTAAGTAGATGTAGTGCTCTCTAACAGCTTCATATCTTTCTTATATTGTGGTGCCTAAAACTGCACACAATATCCAAGGTAAGGCCACCCCAGTGCAGAGCAGAGCGGGACAATCCCTTCCCTCGACCAGCTGGTGATGTTTGCCTGATGCCCCCCAGGACATGGTTGGCCCTTCTGGCTGCCAGGGCACTGCTGGCTCATGTTCAACTTGCCACTGACCAGGACCCCCAGGTCCTTTTCCTGGCACTGCTTTCCAGCAAATCATTCCAAGTCTGTACAAACATCCAGGGTTGCCCCATCCAAGAATCCAGCATGTCCCCTTGTTGAACTTCATATGCTTGGTGATTGCCCAGTGCTCTGATTTGTTGAGGTCTCTCTGCAGGGCCTCCCTGCCCTCAGGGGAGTCAACAGCTCCTCCCAGTTTTTGTCAGATGCAAACTTACTTAGCATCCTGCGTACTGCTAGCACAGAGGAGAGTTAAGGTGGTTGAAATGATTCAACATCCTGAATTGGAGAAGACAGATGTAAAAACTGAGCCCATTAAAGGTGAAGAACAGGAATCTAGTCCATCACTTAGGGTATCAACAAAGACAGTGCTTTTGCCAGTGTTCCCAGGCACAGAGTGTGGCAGAACTGAGCTCATCTGCAAGACAGAATGAGCAAAAGCAAGACCCATGGAGGACACTTGCAAAAAAAGCCGTGTGTTGCTCAGACAGGAGGTGATTGATGAGCACCAGGCAATGAACTGTTTGCAGACAATGAAGTGTGATGTGTCTCCTAAGGTAAAAGTGTATGAGGGTGCTCAGAAGGATACAAACAAATATTGAGGAAGACCCTTAGTCATATGGAGGGTAAGATGCCTGTTGTGAATGTCAAACATTTGATACTGAACTCATGAAGCAAATATGAGATTCCTTTTGACGAAATGAACCTCCAATATGAGATTTTTAAATAAAGAAAATGGAAACTTCTGACTTCTAGCCATAACATTTTGCCATCCTCCTAGTGATGCTTGAATGTTGCTGGACTGGGGCAACTGCTGTTTCTCATCAGGCTGTGAAGAACAGCCATATGTTTCTAATGATATTTTGTTTGTTGCCTAATTAAAACTGGCATCAGAAAAAGTGACTGCACTGTCACAGGGAGAAATTTTTTTAATTCCTGTTTCAATCTTTTAAAAACAGAAAAGAGATGTTCCCTTCACTCTCTACTCCAAAAAAGAAAAAGCTCTATGATACAGGCAGGACTGTATAGCCTACAACCATGTAGATGTGGATAGAACATTGTCTTGTGCAGGGTTTCAAGGCCACAAGAAACAGTTAATGTTGGTCTCCTTTTTTCTCCTTTACTCTGTTTTCTCTTTGTTTTTTCTCACATACTATTGTTTGTTGTGCTCTTGTGATATGAATAGAACTGGTTTGAGCTTTTATACAGAAAGCAGCAAAAATGTTGCTTTGTGACTGATGACTTTTTTTCCCAAATTTGTATCAGCTACACAATAATTCAACTTAACTCCTTCCAACACTTTCAATATGCAGGCAGACTTTCAGACAATGCCTCATTACTTTTTTTTCCCAGAAAACTGAAACCTCTCAGAAGAAAATGTATTTTATCTGTAGTTAAAATCCTATTTCTTAACATTGTGTGAACTCCATTCAGACAATGGAGTTTTCTGAGCTCATGAGTGCACTATCAGGTCAGCACTCCTTGCAAAAGACATTCCAGACTGCTGTCATCAGGTACTTTTCTTGACCAGATAGTACAAGACTGGCCTGAGGCACGCTATGACATTATGCTGTCTTCAGTGTCTTGGTGTACCATTTTAGTAACTCTTTCCGTGTGCAGGGAAGAGTGACTTGTTTTCATGCTTCACTATAACCTGAGTAATGTCCCCTTAAAACAATATTTGTTTGCTCCATTCATTTGTAGTTGCATTTATATACTCTAAGTTGTTTGGAACACAAAATATAGCACTGTTCTAAGTAAACGGGAAAGTAGAATAAAACTGTGCTGAAAATGCCACATATATAAGTGATTTCTGGGGAATTTAAATTTTAATTCACTTTTTCAGGAGCTTTGTGTGAGGAAATCCTTTTATTTTCTGAGATGTCAAGAATATACTCTAAGAACTGCTCACCAGCAACAGAAGGACAGATTACCAAGTCGCCATTTCCATGAAAGACAATACGAAATTCTAGAGAAAGCCTTTGTAACATCAGGCAACGAAACAAGTGAACACCCCGACTCCCCAGATGTTGAAGTAGCTAACTTCATTGGCTGTACTGCCAATTTGGAGATTATTCCTGGTTTATATGCTGTATTTTATCTTAGTACAAATTCAGCTTTGCTTCACAGCCTGAGTCATTCCAGGTTGAACTGCTGCTTGACCCCTTAACTACAATTCCCATGTGCAATTGACCATGTGACTACAACTCCTATATGCGATTCCTGTGATTCCAAACATCAGCATCAGTCTTTGAAGCTGTGTTTTAGTGTATCACTGTGATACACTAAACCAGTGATAAGTGATAATGCTGTGGAAGTATTCCTCCTGTCTTCTGCAGTTGCTCTTTCCCTCCTTCATTTCAGTGTACAGCTGCAGCAGTGGCCTGAAGGCTGCATGGTACCCATGAATTGTTCAGCATTGCTGTTCTGTGCCACGCTGGTAGAGAATAGTAAATGCCACAGCTTCACACTGCATGTTTAAACCCACTGGATGGTGTGTAGAGTGGCACTCAGTACAAAGGGAATTCTCTAGAATTCATGTATGTGGCTGTACCAGACCAGTGCTTATAATGGCAGAGCAAATTGTAAATATCTGCTTCTCTATAACGGCAGAGCAAATTGTAAATAACTGCTCCTGTAAATAATTCAGCCCACAGTTCAGCCTCTTTGGAATATAGAATATCTTGAGTTGGAAGGACCTCACAAGGATCATCAAGTCCAATACCAAGTCCTTCTTATAGCTGACTGAAAAAGTAGTATGTGGGGATGAGGGATAACTTGCATAAGAAACTGGAAGGAAACATCACTCTGAGAGGGTTGTTGCTATAAAGGATGCACTTTGTTGCTGGGACACAGTGCAGGGAGGGCATGGCTGCCTGCTGTCCCATATGTGTCAGTCTAGGTTCCCTCAAGCCCTGCTGGGCTCCCTTGGCTCCTCTTGCTGTCCCTCTGGCTGAAAAAGGCCACTATTTAAAACCAATGTTTTACACAAGAAAATATTCAGTCATCCCTCTTCCAACCCTTCCTCCAGGCTTGCTACCTGGCTCCCATGGCATTGTACCTCCCAGCTACCAGGGCTGAGGCTTTCAGGCCAGCTGGGGCTGTAGGATGCCATGGGCAGAGCTGTTTGGCTGCGACTGGGTGCCTGAGCTTTCTCATTACTTCCTGCAGGGCATCTTATTGGATGGGCTCCTGGGTGTCAAACAGGAGGTCTGTCAGCCCTCTCCTTGGTGGGTTGCAAGGTATCAACTTTGAGGAGACAGCTTGTCGTTGCGAGTGAAACACGAGTCCCAGGTAAGCTCCTTTTAAACTTCTGGTTAATTAATCTAATCAAACTAAATTTGAACACCGGCAGAGTTATCTGCATCTGTATGTCTGAAAACACACAAAATGCTGCCCTTGTCAAAACCGAGAGACTGAAGCACACAGTCCTTGTGATACTCCTGACCTGAATTTTCAATATTGAATATAGATCTTTGTAGTAATGTTTGTGACAGCCATATGCACAAAAATTTCACCAGAACTGTGATAAAATAGAGCTTGAGGAATTAGAGCTGTCACCTAGCCTGAAAGGGGGAATGAAAGCACTGCTCATGCTTTTTGTGATGAATGATTCACAAGCCTGTTGTCAGCTCTCTCCTCGACCTCACCTGCAATGTTTCAGAGCTGCTGCTTTGCACAAGAGATGCTGCTGGCAAAGGCAGTGGCAGTGGTTTTGTCTGTGAGGGGCTGGAGACCCTTCCCACTGACTGTGAGAGATACTCAGGTGGGCAGCTGACAGTGAGAAGAAGCAGCTGCCTGCCTTACTGCCTTACCTGTAACAAAGGAATGGATCCAACAGGGTAAGCCTGAGCTGTAGCAATGCAGCCTCTGCATCCTGCTTAAGCTATTTTCCTGGCCATGCAGTACATAAGGGGGCTGGGCTGATGTTGCAGGGGATAGAGGCCTTTATATTCAAAATTGTGCTGTTAGCTCAGTGTGTCTACAGACTTTAAGGTGGGGAGCAAAACTGTTAATTAATTAGGAATATTCACAGGCCCCCAGAAGATGTTTTATTCTTTAATTGGCTGTTGTGTTACCAGGCTGCTCAGTGAAGGTGAGGCTTCTCCTTAAGGCCAAATTGATCTTTTAACAGGTAAACTGGTCTGGACCCTCTTCTCCAGTTCCACAGTCACATCTGCTTTGTCATCTAGTTCTAGCAAAGCATAGTCAGTCTCTGCAAGAGTAGTTTTCTGCTGGTTTAGATTCCTTCATGAGCTCAGTGTGGGTCTGCCAGGCACAAGGAAAACAAGAGAGGTGGTAGGAAGCAGAAGCCAGGAGCAGATAGGGGGAGACAGGACAGGCTGTTCCAGCCAGAAGTGACTGTAGGATCTTCCTCTGCTCTGGAGATCAAGGATTATCAAACAAGAAGGGGAGAAAGGCCTCTCAACACTTTCCTAGCCAATCTTTTTTGATAATGAGTTCATAAAAAAGGGGGGAAAATATGTATAGTGAGAGACAGAATGTGACAAATTCACAAGGCAGTGGAGGAATGCTGGCAAAGTTGGGAGTCACCTGTTTTCTGAGTGAAATTTGGGCTTCCTCAAGTATTGCAAGGTGGAGAAGACTCTCTCCACGTATGCCACTGACTTTATCCATTGTACAAATAACAAGTATGGATGATGAATGGATGTTATGGGAAGCTGACTGGTCAGGAAGGCACAGGAAAAAAGATGGGGTGATGCTGGGCACATCCCAAAATTATGTTGTACTTCTAGCAAGCTCCCTCCTACTCCAGAAAGGGATCGACTTGCAGGAGGAACTAATTTAAGAGCTAATCTCTTGTTGCTATTCCCATACACCAAGAAATTAAAGAATAGTTTAGGCCCAGGAAAACTTGTTTAATTTATATCATCATTGATAGCATCTAGCTTGTAGCTTGGTCTTCAGTTTGCTACCCTGAACTGTGAAGCCCAAACAGAAAGGTGATGTGCTGGTGGACAGCCAAAGCCCAGCCCAGTCGGAAGCGTGAGCACTGGAATGTCCGCTGGGATTGTTTGCAGAATAACTAGGGGATCCAGAGCCTTGAAAAGTCAGTTGAGATGTACAGATGTACCACTATTTGGGAATTCCTAACCAGGTGATGATGTTCAGTGGCCAAGACTGAATTTTGAGTTGATTATTTTTTGGTTGGTTGGTCTGGTTTTTGAATTTTACATAGTGTATAGGCAAGTAAAGCTGCAGCCTGCTCTATCAGTCCCATGCTGAATGTCACGCTATCCTTTACTCTCG
Source organism: Myrmophylax atrothorax (assembly GCA_026770055.1). Lineage (NCBI taxonomy): Eukaryota > Metazoa > Chordata > Aves > Passeriformes > Thamnophilidae > Myrmophylax > Myrmophylax atrothorax. Next base: position 70,828,778 of record JAOXXN010000001.1, read on the forward strand.
GAGCCGATTAGGTAGTCTTGTAAAAGTGTTTTTGTAAAAGTCACTGCAAATGTCTCCTTTTTTCACTTAAGGATGTGGTGGCTGGAAACCAGCCAGGCTTGCAGTGCCTCTTGTAGCACGTTACACAGCACACAACACTCACTCCACTGCACTGAGCCAGAGGGGTTTGTGAGTGACTTTCAGGGCCTGCCGTAGATGGTGCTGCAGCTCCGTTTTGGGGGTGGCTTTTGCACCTGCTTTGCCTGGCAGAACGTGTGAAGTAGTATCCAGTAAATGCTTCAACATACCCCAGCACAGGTTTACTGACAAGCAGAGAGCTGGCAGGTCAGAGGAACAGTTGCTTGCTGGATTACACAGGAGTGCTAGGTGATGTAGAAACATTCAAGACATGCTGGTGTTATGATAGGTTTGTTTTAAAGCTGGTCAGTGATTGTGAAGGAAGACAAATTCCCTCCTTAATACCTGCTGCTGAGCAAAAAGGTTTATGCCTTATTTGGTGCATTATTCTGTGAAAATGGCATGCAAGGAGTCAGAAGAAAATCATAAAGAATGAGGAGAAAAGGATAAATTCAGTGCTGCAGTGCTTACAGTAAATTAAAAAAACTACTGGGCTAAGGTTAGGCACAGTGAATTCCAACCCAAATATCAGGAAAATTGTGTTCACCACACAGAGAAAAATGAACTGGTACCCTCTGATGAAATTGCTTCAACAAACATTGCTCTTTTTTTTTTTTCTTCAA
>JAOXXN010000001.1:70830632-70841724 GCA_026770055.1 Myrmophylax atrothorax
ACTATCTGACATAAAGGCATCTCTCTCTTTCAATGTGCTTAGATTTTAAATGTAATTGTCTACAAATGTAACACATTTAAATGTTTTAAAAATATATTCATCTGAAAACAGCCGTAATTGCTGAGAAACTGCACAGCTCACAAAGACATCACGTGTCTCAACATGAAAATAAGGCATTAACAAAAGATATTTTACACACATGTATCTATGGTAATAAGAATCATTTATTTGTAAGAAGTAGAAAGGAACTCTTGGGAGCATGTATTTCCTTTGGAAACAAAACCTTGGGCAAGATTTTTTTTAATCAGAGGTTACTCTTGTGTTTAGAGTTTAGGATTCATTTTGAGACTTGACAAAAGCAGCATAAGCTGGGTTGGCTTAGTTTTTCCTGAATTTTAATAACAAGAGTGAGAAAATGAACAGACTTTTCAAAAAGATAGATTAAAGATGAAACACTTCAAGGACCAAATTAAGTTTACAATGAAAATTTAATCAATAGGCTAAATTGATTACCAAATTAACATAACAGATAATCAACATAAACTTTGCGCTTGACTCGGGTGAGGTTTGTATTATTTTGCTTTTAGATTTTAACTTCTCCTGCCTACACACCTCCCCAGAAGTCTAGCTGATATATTATGTTTCCATACCAGAAGATGGTTTGTGTTAAATATACAAACTTTACAGAACAAAGGAATTGATACTGGTCTTAGGCATTTATCAAGGAAATTTTTCTTGTTCTTTTCAAGGAAACATGGATTTATGAAGGCCTTAAATGATGATGCTTTAACACCTAGGGCCAGAAATTTTACCATACAGGACTTAGTATGTAAGTCATGTCCTTCCAGAGCAAGATACAAACACCTATAATTAATCCTTTATATGAGTTTTATGAAATTTGGACTCCCTCAGATGACAATTCCCAGCTTATAATACATTGAGTTCACTTATTTGAACTCAAAATCCATGTTATTAGAACACAGCTTCTAAAAAGATATGCAGAGAAGAGAAGGTTTTAACTCCTGGGCCTTCTAGTGTGAGTGCCTTATTTCATTGAAGGGTGTCCATTTATCCATAGCTTTCAGAAAGATACTTCTAAACAGCTCTGCACTGAACTGCACATGGCTTTCCCTATCAAAACCCCTGTGAAGGAGAAGGAGGAGCAGTGAAATTGTTTTATGTGATGGCCAATTTGGTATGTGGGACGGAGAGGGTCTCCACCATGCCTGCTTCTCAGCATGCAGGGATTGACATCTGTTGCTCTTGCAGCCACGTTGAGTCAGGCTACTGATCTTCGCAGACCAGGTGGGAAGCAGCTTCCAGCAGTTTCCAGCCGTGTCTTTGCCAGCAGGTCAAACAGCCCCCAGAGGCATCTTGAACACAGAGACCAAGTATTAGAGAATGGCTCACACTTACTCCAGTAAAACTGTACTGTTTAAACAGGCTGATGGCATCCAACCTGTGTGCCTGGAATGATTCCTGGACTGTTAGGTCCTTGAATGCCTTAGCTGTGTCTGAGAATCAGCAGACTCCCAGGTCGAAGTTTTGCCTGGGAAGTGTATAGATCATCTCATTCTTCCATAGCAGTTTACTTTACTTTGCAAAGGGTAGCCTACATGCCTGATAGTAGGTTTTGCTTCTCTGCAGGTAGAAATTCAAAGTCCACTTGGTAGCGAAATGAAAGGGAAGAGAGAGAAGTATCAGAGATATGTATCTAATGCTTGGGGCATCATTGTCACTGCTGTCCTCAGAATTCTGTGCTACAAGAGGCTTTGGATAAAGCAAATAAACAACCCTGGGAGAAAAAAAAAAGGGTTTATTTGCTTTCAAATGAGCATTCCAATCATCTGTACTTCAAGATTTGTGTTCCTTCTACCTAAAAACTAGCAAAAAATTCATCACTTTAATGCAAAAGGGGAATGCTTCACCCAACAATGTCTGCTACTCAAGCATTAAGATGAGAAGATTCAAGAGGTACTGTGACTGAAAGTAAAGTCCTTGCAAAGAAGGAATTAAGTGAATGTATGCAATACAAAGGAGACTTGGAGGTGAGAAGTTATATACTGCACTCTCAGGGTTGGCAGTAGCTTAATGGATAGATCAGATTCACTGCACATTACATTCTTGTAATGACATTTTTATTTTTATGTTCCCTCTCCTCAGTATTAACTGACTTATAATGAATGTGAGGAATAGTTATTTGTTTTGACACTAGGTACCTTGAGACCATGTGTCTGACTTGAGAATAGGTAAATTCATAGATGAGATCTTTCATGTCTTTGAAAGGCCTGAGAGACAAATTTGTCAAGTTGGGAAGTTAATCGAGAATATTCCATGTAGAATCTTTGGTTTGACTTTTAGAAACATAGCTAGTAAAACTCAACCCTAAATCCCTCATCTGTAAATTGTCCTCTGGTCCTTCTGTTAATTTTTCCTTTACAGCATAGGAAATGAATCCAGAAGGTGTTTTGCAGCTGTTCTGTTTTGACAGACACAAGATGTCTATATTCCAATGAAAAGTTTATCAGCAGGAGGTTGTTAGGTGGTTTGCAGGAAAAGCTGTCATGATTCCCTAGCTCCCAGCAAGTCTTTGGCTGTTCTCAAACTTGTTGAACTGCAGAAAAGCAATAATTAAAAATCACTATATCTAAAATCCTCTGCTTGTCATTCCTTCCAAGAAAATATTTCCCCTGTTCATGTATCATGGTGTTTTCCTAGGTGCACAAGATTTTGACAAATATTTACCTAGCAAGCAAATCATTAAACCTGGCTTTTCTTGTAAAACTGGATTTGATGTCAGTTAAAAATTGTATTAATAATACACTTGTCAATGTTCATACATTCCTCTTAGTTCCTTTAGAAGAATGTTCTGTTTGATGATGTGTAGGGACCATTTGTCTAAGTGACCATTGAGAGACACTTAAATTCCTTTGGATGAGTCAGTTTGACAGCCTAAATTCTCTTTGACTCTTCATGTGTGCTCATGTTAACACAAATGTTGCATTTTCCACTTTCATTTAGATCTCAAAAGCTTCCTGATTTTTTCTCCTCCATTCCAAAGTAGTGTAGTAATTTGATTAACTGCTAAAAGTCTGGTGGCACTTTGGAGTACTGTTCTTGTTGGCTTGAGAATGCCACATCATACTCTTTAAAGTTAACAAGGCTACTCATTTCCATTTCATATTTAAAATCAGTCAGCTTCTACAAAAAAAATCTTTCATTATACTTCTCAACATATATTAGATTGGTAAAAAGATGTTATCAAAGGTTTCAAAGTTACAACTCAAACAGGTAAATAAGGGTTGTCCAAGTGATGCAATACTAACAGATATCTCTTTCAGAAATTACTCAGGAGTAATTCCTTGTGCAATGACATGCAGCACTTTTATGGGTGCTTTCTCATAGTGCAGTAGGACAACATACACATGCAACACTTTTCAGTATAGATTCTGTAGGTTGTACTTTTTATAGTAAAAAGGATGATAATAACAGAAGAGAAAAAGTATTGCCTGTGGCAAACAAAAGGGAAACTATGAAGTGTGTTTATTTATGACAGCAAAATCTGGAAATGAATGAGCTCTCTGCTTTTCTAGTCAAGTTCTCTATTTTCCTTCTAGCCTCACCTTTGCTCTTTAAATGCCAATCTGCTTTGTGCTGTCCAACGAAAACCACCCACACTTTATTAAAAAAAAATTCCTAGGCCATTTTTTGGGGTTTAAACACTTGTTTGCCTTGGCCTCTGGTGGTGCAGCTGTCACCTGTACTTTCTTCTGGTCTCCTGCAATTTTGTTTGATGAAAAGGTTCACACCTGCTCTATTCACAAGCTAGCTGGCCCATAGGAAAGAGGATAGAGAACTTCAATAATACACTGAAACACATACATACATGCTAAAAACATCCTGAGCTTCTAGAAGGAGAATATACTACCTTTCCAAAGGAAGTCCAGGATCAAATCAAGTTTCCCTTGCAGGATTCGGAGCCATGCAGCAGAAACAGGGAACTATCTACCTTAAAATTTCTGCGGCAGTTGGCAAATGCTCACATCTTCCTACAATCAATATATGTTTCCTGCCAGCCTATCTGTGTGTCAGATCTCACCATACCCTGCATGCTGACTGCATGAGGTGAGGTTTGTGTGGGAGCAGACTGCAAGAGGCCATCATAGTAAGCCCAGTCCTGGATGCTCTCCAGTGCTCCTGGAGGCACTATGCTTAGATCAAACCTCCACCATGAGTTCTTCTCACAGTGCCTCAGATTGGATTCCTGCCTGTATTTCCAGAGCTACTGGAAATTTCTGTTACTTGAATGTGTCAATTGTACTAGAAAAATCAGTACATATGTTCTGGGTTCTTTAATTCTGACAGGCACATAGATGACTGTGTGATTCTGTGGCTCCATAGCCAGACTTAAGAGATTGAGAAACATGAATACATATAAATGTAATCTTAATTAAGAAATTTGATTTAATCTTTCTCCCCTAACATATGGTAAAGTTTACTGGAAAGAAGATTTTGAAACCTGCTATGAGAAATTATGGAAAGCACATTAGAGGCATTGAAGTGGCTTAGAGCAAACAGGAAACAATAAGCAGGCTATTATTTGAGACTGTGGCATTGTCAGAGCCAGTGCGAACATGTGTAGTCAGGAATTATTCATATTTTCCCATAAAAATACATTATAAACTGTTACTCTCTTCCTCAGGTGGCTCATATACTTAGGGTGACTCCTAGTTCAGTTCATTGCAGTTCACCCTCAAATCCCAAAGATGCATCGTTTAATGAGTATTCTCATAAAAGAGAAGAAAAAAAAAAGAGGAGCACTCTTGTGATTTATCAGGGACATCAAAATATAGCACATTTTGTAGACATAATGTCAGTCCAGACATTCTATCAAGCTGTCCACAATGTCTTTAGCATGATCTCTACATTCCAAGAATCTTGAAAGAAAAATTGACTCATTTCCCAGCATAAAATCATCTTACATCCCAAATGAGTTTGTGTTGGAGGAATATGACATGCTCATAAAATAAAGTGAAAGTAATGAAATTGTTCTCTGAAATGTGCCTAGGTTCCAATGCAGAAGAGAAGGCTACCACAGCTATCTAAATGAGTTGTTATTTTGCACATGACTCACAGCACTATGTATATGCACCTTGTGTATAAATCCCCATCCAGTGAAACGTGAATGTAAACATTAGTGCATAACTATCAAGCTTTAACAGACAAGATATGGTAATAATGCACCTCACAGTTGAGGAGGCATAAATCTCTCATGGCAGAGATGAGTGACTGGGGATGGCAGGAAGACAGAGAGAGGGAGGAGAAAAACAACAGCAATCTTTGTGAAACAGTAACATTTACTTGTAGCCTTTAGGATGAACTAGGACCTCATTCTACTAATGCCAGAGGTATTGTAAAAATGTTCCTGTTTTGGAAATTAAGGTCAGAGATGTTAAAAATGCTAATAAAAATGTTATCCTTATTTAAACTGAGCCATTGGAATTACGTTTGCAGGATTTAACATCAAATTATTAGAAACAGATTCACCTTTAAAGTAGGCAAAAGCACACCATGCTGAATATGTAAACTAGGCCAGCTCTCATTTAAATTCTCATTTAAATTGCTGAGAAAAGGACGCCAAAGGGAATGTGATTTATCACTAGATCCATCTGGTAGATCATAGCAAAAAGCTAGTGTTTTAATTACCATTACTTTGTCAAATCATAAAAATCACAGAAATGTGTAGTGAAAGGGACCTAAAATGAACCTTTTATGAACACCTCTTTTGAGAGATACTTGGCTAAGCCACAGTCATCCTGGGCTGGGGATTTCACTATCTTTCTAAAGCCTGTTACAGCCTTTTAGCACTTTCTTCTCTGTTAGCCTTAAAAAAGGAAGGGATTTTTTTTCTCCTATCTGCCTGATACGTCCATTTCTAAAAATTATGGTAATTATTATTTCTTCTAGCTTTGGTAGACATGGAGAACAGCCACAGTACGCTTTTGTTACTGCAACCTATATCAAAACTCCTTTATGTCATTCTTTTCTAAGCAACCCAAACCCAATTATTTGGATTTTTTTTTTAATATTGTCCCAACAACCTCTCCAGCTGACTTTCTGTACCAGCCTGTCACACCTTTGACAGATGTCCCCATGGTTGGTGAAAACCCAACATAAAAGCTGAAATGTACATTTGCAGAGCTGTTCTACCTTTGGCTATTGGAATGTTCCAGTGGCAGGAGCAGGGAGGTTGCAGGTAGACAGAGGCAGTGTAGGTTAAGAACTTCTCCCTCCCTCCTCTGTACTGAAGCAGCACAGAATCCTGAGGAAATGGGACAGAACAACTAAGAAAAATTAGGTGGTCTTGAGAATTGCCAGTGATTTTAAGGGCTGGCTGAACTAAACAGGGAAAGAGTTGTCTAGTACAGCCCTTACAGTTTGGGTCAAGATGGAAATATGTGACACATATGTGACAGGTCAAATTATTGCTTTGGTGTCATTCCCAGGTGACAACTTAGAAGTTTAAGTTTTATGTCCTATGTGCTTATTTTTATGAAGATTATTAAGAAACTCATATTTAAAGTTTCTCAAACACTTTTCTTCTGATGACATCATATGAGGTACCTTCAACTTTTCTGGTATTAGTTGTTCCAGCTGAAATTTGATGTCTTTACTTTGTGAAGGTACTGCTTTGGCCAAGCCAGAGTTACTCTAATGACAATGCAATGGAGGTAAAGAAAAACAAACCTTCCCCATCACGAAAAATGAATGTGTGATCACCATTACAGAACTCCAATTGCTGGCTAAACTGACGGAATGAGGTTTGCTGTATTTGTTATTTTGGGTTAACAGTATTTCCATTTGACCCATTTTGAAGGAGTTATTTTTTCATGTGCACAGACTACTTAAACATTGATTCTTTTCATGTTGTTGCACTTTCTAATCTTGTCAGTGTTTTATTTTCTTTAAAAAAATATTTCAGATGGACAAAATATAGAAGGAGAGAGGCAGAATGACTAGCTACCCACAAGAAGATCCCATAGGGTGTTTCTGGGAGCTGGAGCATGGAGCTTCTCTGCAACAACCCATCCTCTGCAGTCGGAAGAGGGCTCAACTGGGACAGGGTAATGTGGCCAGACCTGTCCAAAGGCTCCTATGGTGCCTTCTGAGGTAAATCTAACTTTTCAGACTGACAAGCAACTAATCCAGGAGGGTGGAGGGGTGTCCTCTAGGAAAGGAGGAAAAATTATGTTTTATTTTTCTTTTTATTTCTTGGGTAAATGTGCTGCAGAACTTTCTTTAAATACATTTTAATTCTCCGTATGTGCTTGCACTGCTTGCACAAGGAAATTAGATAGGGTCTTTTGATGTTGCTATAACATAGTTATCTAGAGTGAGATTTATGTGCAGTCTTAACTCACATTTATTAGTTCAGCATTATTACTGAACTTCTATTAGTTGTATCCCAGACAAGGACCTTATCTTTTATACAGCTCCTTGTTATTTTTCTTAAGACCATATAATGCCTCTGTTTTAAATGGTCTTTAGTTTATCTTTTCAGTGTTTTTAAATCTTTAAAGAAATAAATCCCATCCCTCTGCATCCTCTCATGAGAAAACAAAACACATCCCAAAGCCCCTGTAGCTATGGAGGTTCATCACTGTGGCTTACTTTAAAACCTGCCTTTCTTACATGAGTCATTCATTTCAGCATTTACTGGAGAAGGGCATCTTTTAGGGGGATGGAGAGATTTAATGGAGTAAAAGTAGATTTTTTTTCTATCACAGATTTAGAAACCTTTAGGAGCTTTAGTTATGAATGGGGATGTTGTACCAACCCAGGGGAAAAATATCATTTTCTATCCTATGACGGTACTTCATCTTACTATTTTTAAGAACTGTCTTTATTGTGTTTTGTGAAATGCTTTGAAATCTCAGAGGAAAAAGACTTATGTAAGAACTCAGCTTTAAAAGATGCTGAAAATTCTCTGGTCAGAAAAACACTTCCACAGGTATTTAACTCAGAGTGCACAGGAATACCCTGGGAAATAAATATGCTTAAAGCTAAATACATACTTCTCTGCTTTGTTGGATCAAAACCAAAGCTCTCAAATCCTTGCAGGACTGAGCTCTCATTCTTTATGTTTTTAAAGCATATTTGTTTATTGAGTATCATAAATCTAAGCACAGTGCTACAGAACATTTTCAAGTCTCTGCCACCTGGCATTGCACCATTGGACTTCAGTAGTAAGCTTTATTTCAATGGGAATGAGACCAAGTCTTCGGGGTGTGATAGATTGATGTGGAAATGCTGTTCATCTGTCATACAGATAATATATGCACTGAATGGTAAATGATAACAATCTGTGTCCTAAAATTATACATAGACTATAATATTTTTTGCTTAGTAAAAGCATCCAGAAATGTACTGTGCATTTTATGAACTAAAACAGAGTGAAACACTTACCTCAAGGCATTTCCCACGTTTGTGCGAGGCAATCCAGCAGAGGAGCATCACATGTAAGCAAGACTGGTGAGGAGGAAAAGGGAAGATGAGCTAGGAATATATGCACACCTTAGAGGCAGAGCACAAGCCTTCCAGAAGCACTTACTGCAAACTGCCTGTCTCACTGCAAAAAGAATGAGGTAACAGTCTGCCACTTTGGAATAAAGAAGCAAACCTTCATTTCCCACTACTCCTCAAAGATGAGAAGGTAGAACATAACATAAAATGCAATAGTTACAAGAGACAAAAAAAAAGAGAAAGGCAGACTAACAAGGCACAACAAAGTCAGGCTGTGTGGTTTGTGCTCATTTAGAAAAGCAAAAATAAGAAAACCAAGAAAGCATTTGCTGATAGGCTTTCCTACTAGGTTTTGACCTGAGTTCAAGAATCTGCCTGCACTTACCCCATACAGAATGCCAGAGCTGTGTGTGCTTTCTTGGTGAATCATACCAGCACTGCTATAACAAAGCTGGAGGGTCTGTTTTTAGCATGGTGTTAACTACAATAATCACCTGGATGTACTGTGACAAGCTGCCAATGGACTTCTCAGTAATTACATCACCAGTAATTACCCAATAATCATACTGGATATTGTTCATGAACTCCTAATCCACCTTTTGCAAATATTCTGTTGTTTTCTTTTTTGGTTTGGGTGTTCTTTGGTTGGTTTGAGTTTTTTATAATCCTTTTTCCCCATAGGTTCTATGTGTGTAAAACTACTGGTCTTTTCTCCTAGAAATGGTTGGTTTTGCCTTACAAAATAAAAGCTGCAGAACCACAGGCAAGTTCAAAAATCACAAAACCCAAATAACTGTGAAAAAGCTGAATCAAAAGAGTAGAAAAAATACAGGTGGTGCCTGAGGCATGCATATATAGATAAAGAAAAAAGTAATAAGAAGGTAACTGTACATTTAATATTAAGAAAACCTTGTTTTCATCAAAGTCTGTTAAAGAAACAACCTTCAAATGCGCGGAAAAAGAAGCCTCACAGGAGCCATGCTTTTGCTAGACCTTAAAAATATTTACCTCTCACCAATAGGTGATGACTGAACTGGTCCGCTGCTTGTTTTCATTTCCTGTTTTTTTCATTGCAGTCATGCCATAAAAGGTTGGACCTAACAGTTATTTTTAAAAATGCTTGAAGCATTTATGTGTTTTTAGTAAACCTGTCTATTCAAGTTGGGCATTTTGTCTTTCTGAGTTTTGGCTCTGTTATAGTCTGGATGGTACCAAAACCTCTGTTGCAGTTTTGATGTAAATTCTCTCCCTGCCACTAATTCCCCATGCCATTAGTTAACAAAAGAAGAAGTTAACTACTACCAATTTCTTCTTGATCATTTTGGGTGGGACATCACACAGCTCTGTGGGAAGGTTGGAGCTGTGTGTGTTGTCTGTTGGAGAGAAACTGTTTGGCTGCTCCTCGCTGCTCCTGTGGAGTAAGCTGGTTTTTATTTGCCACTGCTGTTCTCCTGGTTTTCGGCATGGGGGCCCTGGTCGCTGCTCTGGCCTCACTGTCGCCGGCAGTGAAATGGCCACTCACCCCACTGCGGCAGCGACCCGAGAAAGAGGAGTCACAGCTGCTTTCCAGGACACGCTGCAGCTCTCCACTCCCAGCTTTCTTTCTTCGTTTGGGACAAAGGACAAGGAGAGAGAGAGAATTCGTCTGAGTGCTCACCGCTTGTCTCTGCCTCACTGGGAAAAGACTGAGAACTCACCCTGCAGTTAGCCAAGGTGTGACACTGACTCTGTCCATAAATATAGCTGCCCCAGGAGGAACCTACTGTTTTGTGATGCAATTATTGTGGAGGAATCCTCTCCTCTGCTTTTTTGGTAAACATTTTGGTTTCTTCCCTCAAACTAAGACAACCTCCACGTTTCCATCTGTGCATGTTACCATGGTTCCATGGTGCATTTTTCTTGTGCTTCATCCTATCTTCTCTACTGCATGTACACCTAATACCAATTGCCTACAAAAAATATGGCACCTTCCCCAGATTATGTGAAAAAGCAGTTTTTTCTTTCTGTCTTGAGGGACCTCTTCCACATCAGGAAATTTATGGCAGAGTCTTCTATATTCCATTATGATTCCTTTCAAGAAATGTGCAAATACATCATGCAAACATATCAGAAAAGCACAAATAAAACAAAACTGTGTATTGATATTTTGCGATCCTCCTGAACTTCCACTGGGTAAGAGGCTCTCCCCTGAATTGACACCATTTCTCCCTGGAGTCTCTGTGTGGCAAGTGGCTGCTGCAGCAGGTTTATTTACACTCTGTGAGGATGATCTTTTCACATTTCTGCTCTTGACTCTTGCCCCCTAAGTCATAATCACCATCACATGATGGTTCAGAGCTTCTCCACACCTCACTTGAGCACAAGTCCTATGGGGAGAGGCTGAGGGACCTGGAATTGTTTAGCCTGGAGAAGAGGAGGCTCAGGGGAGACCTTATCACTCTCTACAACTACTTGAAAGGATGTTGTAGCCAAATGGGGATTGGTCTGTTCTCTCAGGCAACCAACAGTAGGACAAGAGGGCACAGGCTTAAGCTCTGCCAGGGGAGGTTTAAGTTGGATATCAGGAAGA
>JAOXXN010000001.1:70841824-70881782 GCA_026770055.1 Myrmophylax atrothorax
CTCAATCCCCTCATCTAAATCATCAATAAAGATGTTAAACAGGACTGGACCCAACACAGACCCCTGGGGAACACCACTAGTGACCGGCCGCCAGCTGGATGCAGCTCCGTTCACCAGCACTCTCTGGGCCCGACCCTCCAGCCAGCTCCTAATCCAGGAGAGGGTACACTTGTCCCAGCCATGGGCTACCAGCTTTTCCAGGAGTATATTATGGGAGACAGTGCTGAAGTCTAGATAGACCACATCCACAGCCTTCCCCTCATCCACCAGGTGGGTCACCTGATCCTAAAAGGAGATCACTGTGGTCAGACAGGACCTGCCCCTCTAAAACCATGCTTTTCTGTTTTTTGAAAAGCATCCATTGAGGGACTCTGAACGCAGAGTCTTCGTTATTCTGGCTATAGGCATGTTCAGAAGACACAGGTGTGTAATACCTGCTTAGGCAACAGCAGTTTTGTATACAGGTTTCATAATGAGGAATGGTATTCCCCAACTTAGTGTCCTCAGTGAAAACACTCCAAACCAAGCGCCACTTACTCACCCTTCTCTCTCCTTTGTTGGTGGAAAGGAACATCCTAGAACTATATTCCCTGATTTACTAACCAAACTAGGTTTACTCAGACGTCTCGAGTTCCAAGGCTTGTAAGGAAAGTTTGTGAACAGAAAATTAGAGAAAATCTGATTCAATCACTGTAGGAAGATGGCTAGGCTTAAAAACTAAAGGAGACTGAAATTTATAGAGTGAAATGCAGCTGCATCTCCCTGGATAGAACATGGTAAACACACTCCAGATTCCCCATAAAACGATAAACACCTGCTGTGGGTAGTGGAACTGAAGGTGGACTGGAAACATCAGGGCCTCCCTTCATAGAAATCTCTACAGGAAGGGGAACATGATGGTACTTTGTAGTACATAAGACCATATAGTACCTGTCAATGAAAGGAGATAGATGAAGATATTCTGCAATAGAGCCAACAACTATGCTGAAATCCCTCTCCCTAAACGCCAAGATACAACTACCCCCATTAAGGATGCAGAGCAAAGCAAGAGAATATTACATCAAGCAGAAGTAACAGTATTTGTGACTAAAGTCACTCAAGCTCCACCTAAACCTAAAGAGACAGTATAAAAATAAGTAGAGAATCGGGTGAAAATTGAGTAAGACTCCACCAAAACTGCTGGGATCAGCTGATGGGCTGAACCTTTCCTCCTCTCCCTAGAGGGATGTGTATTGGGTTAAGAATTATAGTTTACAGGTGTCTAATACTGCTATAGGATCAGAACTTGCTTTAAAGTATGGCAGATTACTTTAAATGTGTTTTTGCAATCAGATAGTATCACTGAAAACACTCAAACCTCATTAACCCATCGCAACCCTTATTATTAGTGTGTTATTTTGTAAACTGTTGCCGGGATACACAGAGATGCAACGACCCAAGGACTCACCCCCTCCTGCCCCCTCAGCACAGTTTCTGTATCCCCTGTGTTTCCTTCCCTCCCCAGGTGCCCCCTGTGGTTTCTCCTTGTTTTGCACACGTTTCTCCCCACAGTTCTATATCCCTCTGCATTGCTCTTTCCCCATATATCCCCTTGAAGTCTGTCCCTGGCAAGGCTCGGTCGGTCCCACCTGGTGCGATCCTCACACTGGGCCACCTGACCCCTTCCGCTGCGAGAGCCCCTGTTGCGGACCATCCAGGGAGATCGCATACACCAATGTAGTGAGTTCAGGCAAATCCCAACTTTATTCAAATTCGGCAACATATATAACCTTGAGTTAACCCCGCCCCGGGCACAATAGGTCTAACCCCATAGGTTAAGGCTGCGAACAGGTCCATATAAGGTAAAGTCCAAAGCCCTTTCCAGGGAGCGGTTCTGGCTTGTTGTTTTCCCTCTAAGCTTGCTGCCACGTGATTCCTCTGGACCCACTCGAGTCGGTGGGCGGCAGCATAGGGGGGTTGGAAATAGATCATCTTTAAGGTTCCTTCCAACATGGCCATTCTATGATTCTATGTAATGTCTTATTCTTGATATGAGTTTCAGAAAAATTGAACTGTTTAGCCTTAACAATCTTTATTGTAAGGATTCGTATGCCTGTCACAGTGCCTTGAGAATGAAGTAGTGGTAAATATCAATCCTACATCCAGACTTGTGGGAAATGAAACTTCTGTGGGTTTACTACAGTGTGCAAGTGACAGCACAAAGTGAAAAAAAAAAAAGAAGGCATAATAAAATGAGATTGTTTATGTGTACATCATATATTCCAAAGGAAGATGGCTGTGACTTGTTCAGCAGAAGGATCTGGACTTTTCAGCTCCATTTCTTCTGAGAGTAAATCTTGTCAGTTTACAGGATCACAGAATATGCTGAGTTGTAGGGACCTACAAAGATCATTGAGTCCAACTCCTGGCCCTGCACAGGACCCTCCCCAAGAGTCACACCATGTGCTTAAGAGTATTATCAAAACACTTCGTGAACTCTGTCAAGACTGATGCTGTGACCACTTCCCTGGAGAGACTGTTCTAGTGCCCAACCAGCCTCTGGGTGAAGAACATTTTTCTATTATCTAAGTTAAATCTTCCTTGACACAACTTCAGGCCATTCCCTTGGGTCCTATCACTGGTCAACACACAGAAGTGATCAGTGCCTGACCCTCCTCTTCCCCTCACAAGGAAGTTGTAACTGCAATGAGATCTCCTCTCAGTCTCCTCTTCTCCAGGCTGAACAGACCAAGTGACCTCAGCCACTCCTCATGCCGCTTCCTTTCAAGGCCCTTCACCATCTTCGTTGCTCTCCTTTGGACACTCTCCAATGGCTTAGTACCTTTCTTATATTGCAGTGCCTAAAACTGCACACAATATTCAAGGTGAGGCTGTCTTAGAGCAGAGCAGACAGTCCTCTCTCTTGACTGGCTGGTGATGCTGTGCCTGATGTCCCCCAGGACATGTCTGGCCCTCCTGACTGCCACACTGCTGACTCATATTCATCTTGCCATCGACCAGAACCCTCAGGTCCTTTCCAGCATCTCATTCCCCAGTCTGTATATACATCCAGCATAAAATTAAGTCTTCCTAGATTTCCATTGTGTGAGGCATGCCAATATTTTTATATTTCATATTCTGTCACAAGGACAAAAGTCAAAATACAGAAGTAGTTAATGTACTAAAAGTCCATTTGCTTGCATATGTGAAATATCAAACCACCTACATTTTAACATTTTCTGGTTTAGTAACTCTAGGGCCAGGACATTGCCCTGTAGGAATCACAGCTCAGGAACACATGAGACATCCTCCTCTCCCAGCACATTTTTCCCGGTGAGCTGTGGTCTCACCTGCCAGCCTTGCCTCAACAGTACCTCCCAAGCAGGGAGGATGGCACTGAGTTCAGTGTGATAGGACCAATCATTCCATGGCCACATAATGGCAAGTTGAATCAATACAGAAATGGGATCATAAGCACAGAATTCTGAAGCACCTAAGGCAGACATGAAGATTTACACATGCAATAGGTCATCTGGACTTTCCTGACAGAAATGTCTACAGAAAGAGTACCTTCCTAACGGAAAATTTCAATGAGATCACAGTTTCCTACAGCGAAGTCTCTTATATAAAATTTCTACTTGCTCCTTGGTATTATTTAGTATTACAGCATGACATGGTGCTATAATGATTTTTATATTCCAAGTTGGATAGCTAAAAAAAGACAGGTACAACTGTTCTCTGCGTAGGAGTACTTGGATACATAGTAAAAAAATATTTAAATCTTATTAGGACTTCTTAAAAATAAATACCTCAGTACAATTTACCAGCCCAACTTTTTGGGAGGCAGACTCCTAGGTGATATAAATAGTTAGAGGGCCACTTAAATCCAGACAAAAAGGGATGCAGTTATAAGACAATGCAAAATTTGATGCTGGAGCTTTAGTTCAAGACCAAATCTAAATTAAATGAAAATACTTATGGCTAAACACTGATTTAGAATCCTTTCAAACATTTCTTTTAAGGCCATTTAATGTGTACTGTGACTCAAAAGGCACTTCAATCTCAAAAACACCTCATTTTAAATACACATCTATGAACTATTTATATCAAATTGACTCATTTTGCAACCAATTATGTACTCTCCAAGCATTAAATCATTTTACTGTTCATGTCACTTCAGTAATGTGAATCCATTGCACTAACATTTTGGCCACTTTCTGTTGCATGTCTTAAGAGTGAAGAAAATGGATGTCTCTGAAGCTGTCTGGAGTCTCATCACTGGTGATGCTGGCAGCAAGAGGAGTTGAGTAAGCCTGAGTAGACTGGGCAGCTCTTCAGGATGAAGTAGTTGTCATTGGGGTAGGAGACAACAGGTGCCACTGGTTTTGAAGGGAGGTAAATGTTTTGCTAGCCAGAAAGGTCTTCCACCCACCCTGCTGGTCTCACATGCCTGCCCTGCTCAGTGCAAGACACCCTGCACATTTTGCATTGGTGGCATGCCTTCTATGATTTGCTCTCATTGCTCTCTTTGCTATGCTGTTTCAGATAGTATCTACTGTCCTTGTTGTGTATTGTTCTACAAGGTATTTTCTATAGATTTATGGTAATGCAGATAAGAATGTAGAAAGCTACAGGGGAAAGCTAAAGGAAATCTTTTTCTGGATATTCTCCAAACATAAAGCTTAGCATTACTCCCTGAATAAATGAACTGTAACAGACCTAGATGCTATCTCATAAATCATAACACCTTGCTCTTACTGCTGTGTGCTCATGGCAATGATATAAATAAGAACCAGAGGGACTGTGACATGTCAAGGTCCTTCCCTTTTGGAATGACTATTGTAACATATTAAGGCCATGTCAAGGGCTCAATGTGAGAAGTAATGGTGAAATTCACCAAGTGAAATGTGCACATCTGCATTGGGGGTGGTCTTTCCTGGCTCCCTTTATGATTGCTGAAAGGAAGCAGGCACATCCAGAGCACATCCAGAACACAGCTCTTGTCCTGACGAGGTCATTGTGATGTACAGCAGATAAATTACAGCAAAACTATATGTACTTTCCATTCTGACCATCTAGGATAGTGACTTAAGTATGTATTTCAATAATGCAATTCAGGCAACATGGCTGGCCAGGTAAAATGATCCCAAACTTCTGCAGTTTACCAGCAGTTTCCAGGTGTTTTTACAGTCATATCCCAACTTGTGACTTCTCCTCAGAATCTTTTCCCAAAATACTATAAAAGAAATTGGAAGAGCTGAGGTGGTGCAATACCTCCTTCTGAAAATTATGTGTTATAGTTCTTTTAAGACAGAATATGTTTGCAATGTCTTCTGGGATACACTAATTAATTTTTACTTTTTTGTAGGTTTTAGTCACTCCCACAGAGTGGCAGTAAATAAATGAGCCAAGCTAGGTTTTCCAGCTATGTTTTCCATGTACAGTTGTATGGGGCTGACACTGACTTAGCTGAGGAACATGAAGCTTCCAGGTGTCCACACTAGCCAGATTTCTTTGTTGCCCAAAGTTTGGCAAGATAACCAAGAGTTTAGAAGCTGTAAGGGCTTTAGCCTTGGGATAGTCCATAGGACAGGATGTTTCTGGAAACAAAGGACTCGTCCTCACAAACAAGTTTTACGTTTGGGCACAAGAAGATGTAGTTTTTCTTTTTTTTCTCTTTGGAAACATTTATTTTCTGAAGAGTGTTGATTATCATGAAGGCTGCTGTGAGAGGCCAAAAACCTGAAAGAGTTAATGTCTCAAACACTCAGCAGAAGAGAAAAAGAACGTTATAATTCCAACAAGATAGGTTGGGGCTAGAAAAGAGCTCCTTCTCTCCCTCCATCCTTCCCTCTCTCCTTTCTTCCCTCTTTCTCTCCCTCCTTCCCTCCCTCTCTCCTTCCTTCCTTCCCTCCCTCCTTCCCATGGATTGTTTGGCATTGTTTCACCTTAAATACCCAACACTTGTACCCCGAAATGAGCCAAGAGGAGACAAGATCATGTCAAGGATGAGGACAATACAGCTGACAGAAAACTGCAGTGCTGATTTGTGGGACTGCCTCTGAAAAATGCGTAAAAGTCGTGAGCAACATATAAGGAATTTGTGCCGTGAAAAAAGTTCAGAAAAAAATAGATCTTGTGAAAGAGGAATTTTAAGGTAGAAATACTGTAGTATTTCTATGCTTGATAAGGAAACTCAGATTTAGCAGACATATCTGCATGTCACATCAAACTAAAAGATGCTGCAAAACATAGACTCAAAAATTAAAAACCAAAATGGCAATGTGCTTTGTCTGGAAATGTTACCTATGGTTTTTCAAAGTAAACAGCAGTTCATGCATTCCCAGAGGCAGCACTGGTGAAGCCTTCCAAAGCATTGGAAGATAAAGTACAGTAAAAAAAGAAGAAGTCAAAGTTTCATAAATACTACAGACCTCTTGAATTATTGGTGAAACAAAAAATATGCAAGTGTTTCCAGGAACTGCATGATTTTTAGAGTGCAATTGCCAGTGGAGTGGCAGTTCAGAAATTGCATATGATGCTCCACTTATGCAGGTTCTTTTGCTGTTCTGGGTGACAGTAGCTGGAAAAGCTGTGTGTCACTGAGGCATGACTAGGTGACAGTCATGCATGGAATTCTTAACTGAAAATGGAGTAAACCTCTGAACTCCTTGCTTCAGGTTGCTGAAGATAGCAACTGTTCACATGGGTTCAAAGAGAGAATCATTTCATGGAAGGGTAAACTAGAGGTTTCCTAACTACACAGAAGCCACATCAGCCTAAGGAGGTCTCTGGAGCTGGCAACAGTTGGAATCTTGGAGCATATTAGAAAGAGGTATTGTATATGCATATCTTTGTTCTCAAAATTTGTTCAGGTAGTTACCAAAAATCCTATTTGATTATGCAGTTGTTTGCAACATATACCTGCATTTGTCATGTCTTTCATACAGTAGTTGATATCCTAACAGCAGGGGATTTTGCCACCTGTAACAGTTTGTGATTTCACAAATATAATTAAATTCAAAACAAGACAGAACAGTGAGTTTTCCTGACTGCTGCCAGAGCCCTGGAGCACACAGTGCTTGTGGGAGTGCTGGTACTTACTTCTAAGCAAAAGGGTATGATGGTTAAAAAGTAATGTCAATTAAAATCAATGCAGGTCTTTGGTTTTTAAGTCTCAAAAACATTGATATTATTCACAAAAAAAAAATCAGCAATCACACTCTTGAATGATAAGGTAATTACAAACAAGAGAGAGTTATGATGCAAATAGCTGCTCCCCTTATATAGGTGAAAAGTTCAGATGATGTGGCCTAAAACTGGGGAAAGGCTGTTGAAAGCCTTAGAAGCCAAGATAGGAAAAGGAAGGTATTAATGTCTGTCAGAAAACTGAAAGCAAGATTAATCTCAAAATGGCAAAAATATCCTGGCAAACAGAGATAATAACAGTATATTATCAAGAGGGGGAACAGCAACCATTTCATAAACTCAGTGCCCTGGTTTTGTGTTTAGTGCATGTGTCTGCTGCCTCTGTGAATTGACTCAGTTTATTTAAAAAAAATCCAGAACAAAAGATTAATTCTTCTCTTTATCTGGCACATCAGGCAGCTGAATATTCTTCAGTTTTACAAAGACTTTCGAGGTGACTTTGAACATTACTGGAAAACCTTTTTGGTGTTCCTGGGGAATGTAAAGCATTCAATTCAGAATATATAATTTTGTAGCCATTTAGTTGACGTCTGGTTTTCATATTGAAATTTACATGAAACCATAATGAAATACTTTACTTCTCTTGCAGTCTCCAAAATGAAGTTATAAATAGACAGACATCAAGGTGCTGCATTCAAAAGCGCAACTATCTGATTACTATTTAAAACTCAATCTCAGTATGATATATTTAAATATAGTTTTAGCATAGGAACTACTCATGACTAATATATCATTGGTCCAAATGAAATGATTTGTCCTTCAATGCTGCCTTTGACTACAGGGGTTTTCTGAATTTATATTTGTTACTTTAGTATGAAATTGATGAAAAATTGTAATGTATAGTAAACATTCATAAATATACAGGGATTTTGGCCTTTGATTTTGTTAGGAGTTGTGGCATCTGGTGAATCTGAGGACCCAGAGGCTTTCTGTTGCTGCCAGCTGACCCTGCTTGCAGGTCTGCCTCTCCAAGTCTGGCCAGTAGTCATTCTGAGCAGGTATTGAGGCATGTGAACATACAGCCCCCATGCACCCAACCCCCTAGATATGTACAGCTCCCCAGTAGCTGTCCTTTGACCCTAGTTGCATCCAGCCTCAGCCCCCCACTGCCCAGTCACCTCCAGCTTTTGGCACTCAGGGGCCCCTTAGACCTGTGGTCCCCCTCCAGTGCCTGGTGCTTGGACCCCTTACCATGCTCTCCAGCTACTGCAACTTGTGTTTTACTAGTGGATCATTCACACATGCACACTGACAAAATAGAGAGCATGTACATGCAGAAAATAAAAGCAGTGTAGTAATAAGAGTAACAGTCTGGCTGGCGAGAGAGCCGTCCAGACAAACAATCTTGTTTACATGTGACCAGCAAATTTTATTTCCTTTCCCCTTCAAATTTCTCATGTGTTTTTCCCTTGTCCACTTTGCTCCCTCCCCTTCCTCACCTTTTGTCCTTTGCCCAATCATAATTTTCAGAAATTCTCACAATTCCTTTAAAATGCCCTCTCAGTTTTAAAACGTCTCCAAATTCTCTTGTCCCTGCATCCAACAGCAAGCCTTACTCTCCTCTAGACAATGACCCCCTTTATTTTGCATGGCTTTCTGCAGGAGAAATTCTTTCCTTGACTCCTGTTGGCAGTCTCCCACTGGGGACAATGCCTCAATCATTCCCCTGGGATGGCCTTGGGGAGCAGCTGGAGCAGTGGGCTTCATCTCTTCCAGACAGGTTGCAAGAGTTTCCACTTGCCAGTCATCCTCTAATTCTATCTGGGCCTTTGGGATTATAGCATTTAGCCTTTAATAAGGTAATGTGTTAATCAGGTCACAAATGAAAATAAAAAATAATTCTGACTCCTAAGCCCGTTTTGACAAACTCAAGGCCCTAGAAGAAGGAATGTAACTCTGAATGTAAGGGACTGTGAATGTGCTGGAGAGATCAATCAGTGTCCTAGGAAAGCTGAATGCCTTGAGTGTAATGCCTTTCTTAGGTGTAAATCCTCTGTGGACTGCAGGAAGTGGAATAGGTCTCAGGGTACAAAGGAAGGACAACATTTCTGCTCTACCTGCCTTCCAGACACAGAGTCAGGGAGGGGAAACCTGCAAAACCACACATTTATGACTATAAAATGCTTCTTTCTGCAAGAGACACCAGTTTCTCCTGTCTTCCCAATCAGTGTTTCCAGCCCACTTCTATTGTTTTCGTTTATTATAATTATTATATTGCAATTGGAGCAACTTTGCAATTACATTTTCATGGCATTACTTTTCCACTTAGAGATTTTCAATCCAGCTTGCAAATGAACCATACAAAACATAAAAATAAGAAATCTGCCATTTTCCTTTGCCTCCCAATGCACATGCTGTCCAGAGCTGTTGTAATCTGACATCATTATAATATGAATTTTTTACACAAAAGAAGGAAAGGAAAACAACTATGGAAACATAGATCTGTCTTAAAGGAAGCCTCAGTATTTGCTGTTCTTAGCTGTTCCTAGCACTCCTGGACACACTGCTCCCTAGGGCAGTTAAAATCTCCTGCGGCTGCTCCAGGCATCACCCAGCCATGGCAGCCTCTTCTTACTAGCAATGAAAGTGATCAGTGAAAGCTTTAAAAATAATTGAAATAAGTTGTAAGGTATAGTTAAATGCAGGAATAAAAATTAGATAAGGAAAAAGAAAGAATAAGTTTAATCGTTATCATAAACGCACAACTACTTTACTGTTACAAATACCATTTCCCTGACTGCAGATACCCATATTGCACACAGAAACAGTGGGCCTAGCCAACAGTAACCAAACAGGACAAAAATCACCAATCAGATCATTAACCTCATTGCATAATGACATGATAAAATCGTCTTCCAGAAAAGGAAAAAAATATGAATAGCCTTTTTTCTCAAGCAAATAATTTGAGAGATATCAATTACGTATTCCAGACTCTCTTTGTGAGGACTGTTAATGCCTTTGATGTTGCTCTTTTCATTACATCACCTTTCAGAAATATTCAAATCATGAATACCACAGAATCTGTTCAGGAAATGTTTTTATTATATAACTTTGCTTTGGCTGAGTTCATAGTCTTTTTCTGTTCACTCTCTGTAGGTATACTTATAGCAAAATTTAATAGCAAAATCATTTTGAGTCACTTGACTTGAACATCAGTTCAAACTGTCCACAGAAAGTGCCTGTTTTAAATGACAAGATTTTGTTCAGGAAATTTGATTTTAAATTACTCCATTCACCCAATAAAGAAACAGAATAAAACCAAACCCACAACTGTATTATTTACAATGAAGTGCACAGACCTTTCTTCACATGCATCCAGTCTACTTTTTGGAAAAACACTGGGGCAAAACATCCAAAGGTTATCTCCACAACTGATGTCCCATACAAACACTCATGACCAATACTGGTAGCGAGTTGCACACCTTCTCACAGCATGCCCTGAATTTACAGTCAACAAAGTGCTTGGTTGTATTTGATGGAAAGCCTTGATATAACTGGAGTAGAGTGGTCCACTGGGCAGCCCCAGAGATGCTGCTGGTTGAGGCAGTTTCCTTCTCTGGAGAGTAGGGTCTGGTTGCTATCCAAACAGCTGAATATATACCCTTCCCATATCTAACTGCAGTAGCAAGTGTAGAAGTCGCTGTGGGGGGAAAAGGTGTTGACTTGGGAACAGGAGTAAGTACAGATGGAGGCAAAGGCAGGCTGAGCAGGGACGCTCAGTAAGGATTAGGTTGCTGGCACCAAGAAGGTTGTCCACCAGCAGAACTTGCAAGGTGTGAATCTGGTTCCTGTTCTGTCAAGATTCAGCCACTACCAGGTATCCATTCTTCACAAAGTCCCTGGAAATTGCAATCATAGTAAGGAAAGAGGAGATAGGTTGCTCGATTCAAATACACTACACACAGACAGGCACCCAAAGACATATGGTGCAGCAGAGAAAGTGGTTCCAAATAGTAGAAATACACAGTGAAGATGGAAATATCTATTTAGAGACACTATTGTAAAAATGGTGAGGATCAAGCTCAGGATGATCAAGACTTATTCCAGTGGGAAAACACAGTGTTGAATTATGGGTATGAGAAAATACCCATTCCCAATTGTTCCCACCAAAGCTAAACCTAAGCTGGATCCCCCTGCCACTGTCAGTCCATGCATAGCGGAACCTTGTACAGATTGACTCAGATATGCTATTCACTTTTTCCTCCAGCTGAATCGGTGGTTCAGTTACCTCCCACTTCACTCCTATAATCTGAAGCAATTTGTAGCAGTTCCAAATTATTACAGCCAATTTCCCAGCTGGCAACTTCAATAATAAACAGAATAAGCTATTTGATTTACCTCACTCAGTTGTAGATTTGCCATAAGTACTTAAATCTTAATTTCAGAGCTGTCTCTACACATGCCCAGTTTGAAGGAATGGAAGTGACAGGTGGCAGTAGCAGTAATTCTTGCTTCCATCAGGTTCCCTGCCACTCTAAGTAGTTTTGATGAATGCTCATGCTTATCATTTTCTATTCAAGATCACTCATATATCAGAGCAACCTGATTGTTAGAATGAGTAAACAACCATTCCCTTCACCAGACAGATAGTGTGTAGACAGCTCTAAATTTAGAAATAGGTAAAATAAGTCATTTTATGGATAAGGACATTGGTTTCTTTGTGAGTTTTATGTACACTTCTTGTCCCATTTGTGGTGTTTAGTCTTCCTCAGGGGCAATTCCCAGAAGTAAGATCTTCAAAAGAGGATATTCTGTAATAAATATTTTGAGAAGATACACATTTTCCTCCCCTCTTGAGGTCCCACATCCTCATAATGGAGTGTATCACTGGCAAAATTAATCTTTCATCTGCAATGGCTGCTGCAATTGGAAGCAGGCTGTATGACCCTTAAACAACGTAATGCAATAATTCAAATAATGCAATAATTACAAGCACCTTATTATATGATATGCACAGGAAGAGATAAGAAAACCTACCAAAATCTGGATCTATTAATTTTAAAACAGGACTTTCTAGCAAAAATAGTTTTCCTCAGCTATACACGTCATGTTTTCTGTTTCTCAGATGTAATTATTGCAAGATTTTGACAGTGTTTGAAGAATCTTAACACACTAAAATTTCTTCAATGGAAGAATTTCATAACTAGAAAGCTTTCAACCGGTCAGTAATCCCTATCATGTTCTGAAGACTCCGATGGTTTGATTCAACATCTGCCTCTAGATTCAACAATCCCTTTAGACAGAGAACTTTGCAGAGCAACAAGTTCAACAGTGGGTATAGCCAAGTACTTTCATTTTAACAAAAGTTCTTGATTAGCGAGGAATATCCTGAATGACCACATTATTGCAAAAAAAAAAAAAAAGGGTTCACTGTCATGACTACAAGCTCACTGTGGTTTTACTGGTGTCATTTGAACTTGGGATCAAAATTTTATACTATTCATCTTGGTTGACAGTAATTCCTTTTTCTTTTTTGAAGTGAGACATTCTACTTCAAAGAAAATGCATTAGAGCAGGTAGTTATCTTTATCAAATTCCACCCCTGATCCTCTAGAAGAGTTTCTTTGTAAAAACAATTTTATGAGCTGTTCATGTAATTTTCTTCTCTCCAGAAATGTGTGTAGTTATGCAGCAAAACATGCCCATTGTGTCTTCAGCTTTTATCCTCAGGAGAGCTTTTCAATATTCTGGTCCTAAAGGCTTCATGCATGAGCGAATTTGAAGTTTAATCCACTGGCTGAATTGCCTAAATTTCTGATTCAAAAACTTCTTGCACAAACTCAATGATGAATAACAGAATAAAATCAATTGGATTCTATTTGCTTATCAGCTAGGCTTTGTCTAGTGTTCATCTATACTGAGTTTGTACTATAGGAAACTCCTGTCACCAAGAGCAAAGCTGGGAGAAGACAATCCTCAAAGGGTGACAGTAAGTGGCAGATGAAATGGAAGGATCAAGGCAGGTAGTGCTTCTGGGGCTATTTGTGTGGTGGTGCTGCCTGTGGCAGACTTTTCCAGACTCCATCACCTTGCAGAAGCTTGCTAGAACTAATCATAAATCAGGTATCCACTAGTACATAAAATTCAGTTTACTTCTTGGTTGTTTTAATGCAAAAGATGAATTTTCTTCCATATCTGGATGTCAAGCTGGTATTTCTATGTTTCCATGGAAAGAAAAAAAACGTATTTTTATTTGGACTTAGCACTTGTTTTAACAACACTGAAACCTATTTTTCTCCATAAAGTTGGAAAATAGTAACGTTGTACACTTGTAGAACATTATTCACAATAATATATCTAGATATTGCATAGTATATACAGATAAATTAACAATAATGGCACAAAAAATCTTAGTGTATTTTGAAACAAAGCAAGGCAAATAAAATAATGTGTCAACTTCTCCTTTTGTTTACATTAAGTTGCTTCAGCAGAAATGCTTTCACTGTATCAAAGCTACATTTTCCTGATACTTATTTTTGCATCAGAACTTTTTAAATGTCTGTTGTCATTGTATTGGTAATAGGAGAACAGATTGTACTGGAGTGAAGCCTACCAATTGCTGATTTCCATGTGTAGGGCCTCCTAACACATCTAATCTACAAGCAGATGTTTGGAGGACATCTGCCACCAGGCTCCCACTTATTTTTATACATCTATACTTTTAATAATTTCTCTTACATTTCATGCTTACATTTTACCTGTGACTTGTGAACTCCTCTTGTTTTGTTTCTGTCCAAAGTAGGTTTTGCATTCAAGAGTAAGGTTTTGTCTGCATTTAAACAAGCTTCTGTGAGTATTTTGTGCTGCAAATTTGATGCCTATTTTTGTGACGGTATATTGACTGCATGTACTGTTCAAAGCCTCATGCATAATCCTTTCAAATGCTGGTGAAAAAGGCCAAAAACCTTTTCAGCTTAGTGGAGTAAAATACCGCTAAAGGCGAAATGCATGTTAATAAGAAAATAATTAGTTCATTACATATTTTTATTTCTGTCTCCCCATTTGCAGACATGGATGCACAGGGAGCAAGAATGGGCACAGCCCAAATCTGGCTGGGGTGACACAGGGTTAGGGACCCCAGTGCATAGCACAAGATGCAGAAGTGAATGGCACACCAAGAAGGGCTAATGGAAACTGAGGTGTCCCAGCTGGACCTGGGCTACCACATAAACCTCATACTTTTCACTGGCAGTTGCATCTGAACCTGTGCCCCATGAATTAAAGGTTCCATGGGCTGCCACAGAACACTTGCTCCTCAAAAATTATTTCTTCTGCCAACTTTTTATTTGAGCCAACAGCAGCAAGGGAGCACAGAAAAGTCATTCAAATATTGAATTTCAGTAGTCTAGTTGGCATGGCAAGTGGATGAAGGATTTTGACAGACATCTCAAAGCAGAGGCCAGACTATCACAGTTTACAGTTCTAGCCCTTAATAAATAAAGATTAAAAGGTGTTGGCAACATCAACACTGAGATAGTCATGAGCAATGGGCAATCCTGACAGCAATGAACGTGGCAGGTCTGTGAAACTGGGGAAAAAACAGAAGCTTGGAAAAAAACAATGTCTGAAGGAAGGTACAAAAAGATGGAATTGCACATGTGTGGATGTGGCCTTTGGAGAGGTGATTTAGTGGTGGATTTGGCGGTGCTGGGTGAATTGTTGGACTGAATGATCTTAGAGGTCTTTTCCAACCTAATGGTTCTATGATTTGATGATTACTGATTACTTTCTTAATTTTGGTCATGTATTATTCTGTAAGTAGGAAGTTTGCATTAAAATGTTATAGGCAGTGTGGAAAACAGTAATTTGAAACTGCTACTTGAATACAACATATTTAAACCAAGAACAAGGTCAAAAAAGGGTATTTTGCCATTAACAAAACTGAAAATGGAAAATTTTGACTTTTCAAAAGTCATTGAAATATATGTTGGCAAAAGAGTAAAACCAATTTGTATAATAATGAAGTTTTAAAAGGAAAACTGTTCTAGTAATTTCTTCAATCTCTTATTCCAACTACAAAGCACTTTTTTTTCAATTGTTTTGATTTACTGGAAAAGCAATATACGTGTATATACAAATATATGTATACATACATATACATGATGTATATATATATATATATGCACATGTGTATCAGCCAGCATCAGAGACTAAACAAAAGTCTCCTCTGGGAATGGGATGAATGAAAACAAACTTTGTCATAGATAAGAGTGATTACTTGAAAAATAGAATCAAAAGTCTGCTTTCCACTAATAACTAAAGGAACTCCATTACAGGTTGCCTGGAACCTCCCTAAATTAGATTTTGGTGCCTCATTCCCATGCACAGACTCAGCAGTGATCAATCTACAACCCTAAAATCAATAGTTACTCATACGAATAGCACAAAAGGTCCTGTAAGAGCTGGAGCTGGGCTGCAGGCACACTCATTGTGCCTGAAAAACTGAGCAGAACAAAGACAGAGAAAGGAGATCAGGAGTGGTTTGGGTGGTTTTCACCTTGCTCTAGTAACTAATTCCTTGTGTTCAGAGAGATTGCACTATTATTTTTCAACATGTCATAATAATGTCAGTTG
This sequence comes from Myrmophylax atrothorax, assembly GCA_026770055.1. Classification (NCBI taxonomy): domain Eukaryota; kingdom Metazoa; phylum Chordata; class Aves; order Passeriformes; family Thamnophilidae; genus Myrmophylax; species Myrmophylax atrothorax. The sequence goes on from JAOXXN010000001.1 coordinate 70,857,587, forward strand.
AACAAAGCATTACTGAGGTAATGTCAGTCTCTCTGTATTATGATATATATCATGTATTATGATACATGGTCATAAACTGAGAGCACAGCCTAGCAGCTGAAAAGATGACATTTTAATATTGATGGTAGAACCAATTTAGAATTGAATGTGGAAATAAGCACGGGGCTGCAAATGGAAAATGTAATTAGAACACGCCTTAAGTTAGGAATCAAAGCTCCATGCTGTCACAAATAGAGTTTTCTTTCATCACGCCATTATAAACTCCAACCATCTGTTCCTTGATGGGGATGGGAATGCTCTGGCATTACCAAGGAGTTATTCATGAGAGCAAATGGGCTGAAACAGGGTCTGAGGAGAGGAAGAAAGTTTCTGCTTGGGTTATGGATTAGTAAAAGGAGTTTGCAGAGGATAAGTGCATGTAATGGAAAGAGAAGGAATGAGCAGTTATGAGAGCACAAACTGAACATAGATAATTTTTCACCTTTAGGGAAAGAATGTGCAACCTAGAAAATTCCTTTTGCAACTGAAATGACAATTTTCAGATTTGAAAAAGAACACAGAGGAGGAGGAGAGAGGCATCTCATGTTTGCAGGAAAACTGGCACAATTTGATACAGAAACGGGATATTTCTGAGCTATTTTTGAGTCAGTCAGACAGGCATCAGACTGGATTTATGAATGTAAATAAGACAAGGAAGATGTGTGAGGGTTACTCCTGCCTTGAGACATAGAATGGTAGGAAAACTTTTCTACCACCATTACCTGGTGGCACAAAGAGAGGCTGCATCATGATGAACCTAAACGGCTCAGAAAATAGACGATGTACCTCAGTGAGGGCATTATATGAATAAATTGGTATTTGATGTTTTTGCAATGGAACTGTAAAAACTTATCAAGTGGAACACTATTAACTGCATCAAAGACATTTTTGATGTGTTTTTCTGTGTGGAGTCTAGTAAGGAGATTCAGCAGCTGTCATAATTTCCTCCTCATTGCCTTTTTTTTCTAGCGGCAAATTCGATCTGCTCTGTGGCACCGCAGTTGCCATATGCTCCATGGCCTATCCTGTCATGCCAGAGCATCCTTTGAGATAACAGCAGGATGCCCACGAGGAGCCCATGGACTCAGGATACCCTGTGCCCCCAACAGCCTTTTGCTGAGCCTGTGCAAAGGCAGGGACACGGCTGGCTCACCTTTAGTGCAGCAGAGCAATACAGACTGGCTGTGTGCTAATCAATAATGTTCACAGACACTTAAAAACTAACACGAGTATTAAGCTGCCTGGCTCACTATCTCTATCACCTCTCCCAGCTCAAGAGATTTATTTGAAATTCTTGCTATCATAGCCACCATTTCAGAAGCCAGTTCATTCCACAAACTGGGTTTATGTCCCTCTTCATTAATCTGATTTTTATTCCTTCCTCAGATTTCTCTTTTGATAGTCTGTTTCTGACCATCCACCCTGCCTTTGCCATCACAATACAGAAGTATTCAATTTTAAGCATTTAGGCAGAGACCACACCTAGAATGTTTTCAAACTGCACCTCTCTCCCATGTACTGGTGACGGTATCTTTTACTCTACTCTTTTAATTGCTATTACTTAAGAAGTGCTTTCTATTCAGCGTAATTTAAGAAAATGTAAGGTAATTGCAGGCTATAATTTAGCTCACCTTTTGGCATTTTTCACATTATTCCAATGCTTCTTGACCTCTGATGCTGAAGATGATTTGAGTTAATTTACAGTTGCTTTCCTGTGAGGGAGCCTGGAGAGCTCACACAGGCAGATGTAATGTCTTCAGCACTGGTGGAAATGGCCTCCAGGTGACAATAACCATTTGAACCACTTTTGGTAGAGCAATGTGAACTTGATTGTTAACACCAGCTAGCACCTTGAAGCATTTAATGACTTGGTAAATCAGAGGAGTGATATCAGGCTGGCACCCTGCAAAAACAGGTGGGAAGCAGTACCTTATCTGGATATAGTGCCCACAGTTTGAGGGTCTAAAAGTCTAAGCAAAGAAAATTAGAACTCGAACTACCTGGTGACATTGGTGAATACATATTTCTTGCATTTCTGAAGTATAATGAAAACTGTAAAAAGCACAAACCTCACAGATATCTTCTGATAACAATCTTTTCATTTCTGATGCAGCGGATGCTGGAGGCAGCTGCCGCAATAGTGAACACAGAAGGACATATTCTGCTGATTTAATTAAAATTTAACAAAAGAGATCAATGCCAATGCAAGCTCAATAACTCCGGAAGGAAAAATCCTATATTTATCATTTATGAAAAAGGAGAGATGTAAGGGGGAAAAAAAGTGTTAAATTAAAAAATTAATTTAATTTATTTTAAAAATTAAAGAAGGATTTTAAGAGTGACTAGCTGACCTTATTACAAATTAAAAACTGGCATTAAATAATTTCTATTTTTATTTATAAAGCACTCTGAGCAGCTGCATTATTTATATGCTGTACTACTGCAGAATGTTACCCAGCCATTTTGCTCAGATGAAAATAAAACCCATGCTACACTCTTGTATCCCAAATCTGAACACTATGACAGCTGTCTAACAGTCCTAGCAAATCTTTTGGCATGTTCATGTAATAAAGAGCATCTCTGGCAACTACAGCTAGAAAAATATCTGCTCCCATAAAAGAAAATCTCTCAACCGAAAGAACTCACATCTGCATTTCTTACCAGTGCTACTTCAGACAAGAAGTCTTCTGTGCATGTGGCGTTTCAGTCATATTGTCAGTCCCTAGGTTGTGAATCACCAGAAGTCGCTGATATTCAAGACAGAATAGGCATTTAGGAGGGATATAACAAGAAAAATAAAAGCTTTTATTTGCACAGAGGTAGCAGGGCTCTTCCTGTGGTATTGTGATAAACACAGGATTCTTTGGCACTGCGATGCCTTCAGTCATCAATTTTTACTGCATCATTTTGTGTATTCAGGTATCTTTATAAATGTCACAAATGTTCTTTTTTTCTTTCTGCACAGGAGCGTTTGGGGCAGTTTTACTTAGTTCAACAGTTAAACACTGTTTCTTCAATATCCAGCTAGAAGTCCCCCTGCACAGTCTTTCCTCTCCCCTCCAGAGATGGGCAGTTCCATGTATTATTCTGGGGACATTTGATATCACATCCTGATATGGCCTTATGGAAGGAAAATTATTCTGCACAGTTTATTTTTTGACTTTCCAGGATTAGTAGTGGGTTTTGGATTAGAAGGCTGGGTCTGTAGTTCAGAAAATGTCAACACCAATCAGGTTTTTGCAGATATTTCTACACATTTTCAACAGGTTTGAGTTATTTCAGTGTGATATTTTCTCCTTCTATGAACAGGAATATGAACAGAGCCTGAGCTCTGTCACTGAGCATTTACTGACAATAAATGTTACAGCATCTGTAGAGGTAAATCCTGAAGAGACTTGAAGACACTGAATGTAATAGACAAAAATTATCTAATAGGCAGATGTTCAGAAAGACATGGCATGGATAAAATTTTGTGCTTAGAAATTATTTTTAAAAACAGCATTCTTTGTGTCTATAAGAATGGCAAATCAAATGTGCCAAGGTCTGAGAAAGAGCAGGTCAAGACAGCACTGCAGGTGCACACCCAGTTTCAACCCAAGTAAAAGTCAAGACAGCATTTTTACTAAAGTATCTGAGAGAGGAGGCCAGAGGAGATCCTGAGATGAGCACTGAACTGCTGTGATGGGTTCCAGAAAGGAGGACCAAAGTCTTATTTTCAACAAGCACCTGGAAAATGCTTTTAACTATGCAAATAATCACAGAAAAGGTCATTGAAACTGTATTACTAATAAGGCTCCTTAAAACAGGAGTAAAAATGGAAGCGGCCCCCTGCCTTCAAAGAGGATTGAATCTCCAAAGGACACAGAGGGAGGCAACCCGCAGATCGACAGGATGTCATTGAAGGCATTGGGGAAACCACTTTTTCAAGACAGGCACAGGACTAGTTTTACAATGTGGTTGAGAGGAGCCGTTTCAGAGGCTCTCAGACAGAACACCAGGCAGCTTGGGGGAAATTCTATAGACAACTATATGTAGCACAGTCCTACAGATGAATAAGTTAGCCTGCAGATGAATAGGAGGAAATCTACGGAACAGGCAAGTTATGCCCTGACCCACAGTCAAGTCATCTTTGCAAAAGGCATTTTTACAACCAGACCAGGTTTGATTCAGGCAGGCCTGAGAGCTGGGCATAGTGGGGATAGAATGAGGGGCTTATGCTTATTTTGGGTGTACATCTGAACTCAGGGGGACAGTATCACTCATCTTGCCTTTCTGTGAATGGCAGGTGAGAAATTGCTCCAGCTCACTCATAAAGTCCTGGATAATTTCCCTTACAGCAGCCTAAACTATAGGTCTCCCAAGTCATTGAGTTTCCAACTGTTCTGAGAGGCCCAGTCAATTTATCATATCTATATCTACTTTGTTACCCAGGGAAACTACTGTGTTAAGAAGTTTTGATGATCTGCTTGGTCAACAAAGGCATGGCTCTGACACTCCTTCGTTCCACCATACTGCTTACATTCTTCTCTCGGTGAAATAACCTAATCCATGAAGGTCAAGAAGCAAAGAGACAATGAATCCTGTGTCCCTGTTCTTCCCTACCTTCCTCCTTTGCTACTCAGTTAGTGGCAGACTGAGCTCTTTCATGTCCATAATTCAGTAACCTGACACACTGTAATGCCTCTCATTCTTCAAGACTGGACCAGCAGACAACGTGCTGAGAAATGGAAGGACCTGCTTAGTACAGCCAATTATGCAGATGGGATCAAGGTCTTGAATGTGGACAGAACTTGACATTTGTTGAGGTCAAATATACGATTAACATTTGGAACATGCTTCTCAAGAAAGGGATAAATGCTTACAAGAACAGAGCTACAGCTGTTGACTGTGGGTGAATTCTACAGAGTCAGGTGACTATTAATCTCAAAGAGAATAGAATATGAATTGAGCCTGTAAAGAGCAAGAAACATCCTTTGGAATTTAGAAAGTATGAGCATAAAGTAAAAAAACCATTACAAATGGAGTTAAAACAGGCCTTTCAGTGGTGATTTAAATAAAAAGTGAGGGGGTTTTGATCATGTAAATGAAAGAAGAAATTTGTGGGCTGCTCTGTAGTGAGGCAAGGTTTATGGAAAATCCTGGACTGTCACAAAGTGAAGGGGAGCGCCCTGTCCCACCTGGGCTCTCTGGAAGCTAAAGTAGCCTGGAAAACAGGCTGTGAAACTCTGTGAAGCAGACTCTTTCAACTTCATAGGTGTTATTATAGAACACAGAGTAGTTTGGTATGGAAAGGACCTTACAGATCTCCTAAGGCCCCTGCCATGGGCAGGGACAGCTTCCACTAGACCAGGTTGCTCAAAGCTCCATCTAGCCTGGCCTTGAACACTTCCAGGGATGAGGCATCCACAAATTCTCTGGGCAACCTGAATCAGTGCTTCACCACCCTCACAGTAAAGAATTTCTTCTTAACATCTAATCTAAATCTATTCTCAGTTTAAAGTCATCCCCCCTTCCTATCTCTACATGCATTTCTAAAATGTTCCAGATGTCTAGTTCATAACTGCAGTTCTAAGTGTATTTAATTTCAGAAACTGTGTTTGTGTTCCAGGAAATAAATAAATGTCAGTTGTTTTTCTTTCAACCTTACTTGAATCCAGAAACTTTCTATGCTGCTGTGAAGCAGGCTTGAGGGACAACTCATTGACTCAAATTCCTGTGGTGGCATCTATTCCAGGTTGGGGAAGATGATGCCTTTTCTTGGAGTCATGTCCCTCCTGCTCCAGGACAGAAGGCTCCAAAGACCAAAGGATGGCATGAAAGCAGAGGATGGCATGAAGCTGAGGATCTCTGGCTTGTGCAGAGATACCAAAAGATTGTGCTGCAGATCAGATAAAGACAGGCTTTCCAGGCAAAGAGGACTTTCCTAGGGACCAGAGCAGATCAGGCAGAGTATGTTGCCTTTCAGACATGGAGCTAGCTGGAAGCAAGAACTTGCCCTTGAGCACACCTTCAAGGGTGGGTAGGGGAAAGTTACACATAATGTATATATAGACACAATGTATAGCAAAAAAACCCCAAACATAAACAACAACAACAAATCTTTTTCATCAGTCTTTCTGCCCTAACCCCTGATTTTTTTTTAGAGATTCAACTTTTGATACCTGCCTTTTTTGAGTTTAAAAGATGTTAATCTTTGGAAGGGACTTTACTGTATGAGGCAGTCCAGAAAAAACCACCATGGAGTACAATTGTAGGGTGAGGCACCAATGAATCAGTAATACTGAGTACTAATACAGGTATCACTATCTAGGAACATAAGGGAGTCAAATTGTTGCAGGTAAGGACAACTGTCCTCCAGGAGACCATCTGTTAGAATTGGAAGACCAGGAAGATTTTAAGCATAGAAACCCTGTTTAGTTGCGAAGTGGCCCTCCCTGTCCCTTCATGGTTTTGGAAACTAGTGTACCTGAAAACTTGTTTGATTTTTGCAATTTTACCTGCTGGGCTAATATAGATGTGTTATTAACTTTACCTCACTCAGATAAGCCGAGCTTTGCTCTTGGACTCAGAATTATATCATATAACATGCAGAAGTGAGCTTGCATTTGAATGAAGTTATGTGGCATTTTTTACACAACAGCCACACTGGTACAAGCAGGATGCCAAGGTTTCAATTAATCCTGTCTTAACACAGTGATGTGGCACATATCATGGGGCAGAGCTGTCCTGGCCAACAGCCACACTAAACTCTTTTTCAGGATCAAGTTTTCATGGGCTCACTGAGTCCGTAAAGCTGTGGAAAGATCCTGTTGAAAAGACAGGGATTCAATTAAAGCTGTGACATATACTAGTGAAAGGGTGGGTTGTTTTGGGGGTTTGGGGTTTTTTTCTGAGTGCTTGATTTCCCTGCTTTGAGATACAAGGTTTGTATTTCTGAAGATGGATACAGAAGATCTTTTAACAGGAGCGGTGTAGTGACTGTGTACATCACCACCAATCTGTTCCACAGCTCCCCTGGGGTGGGTGTAATGGCAGCACCAAAGGAGACAAGAACTAGAAGATAGAGAGGCAGCCTTAGACCACCTGGGGAAAAGAGGCTTTCTAGAGAATAAAAAAAGCTAATGGGAAAAAGCACTGACATCATTCCCTGGAAGTGTATTTTATTTATGACATTGCTTACCAAACATAGTACCAATTATAGAATTAATTTAATTGACTGTTTTACTTTAAAAAATATGGACATTAATTACAAATGGTAAATGACAGGGAGTTTATTTGGGGCCTTAAAGTAATTCCTGAGAGCTGAGCACAGGTTTGCGTTTGTTTAGATTGATGTGTAGAAATGGGGAGTCAACTTCAATGCTGGCATATGTCACTGTGGGGCTGAAACACCATTATTGTGCTCAAGGGCTGCACAGGTCACAAAACAAAGAATAATTTAGATGCACATTAAAGGTTACTCAAGCAAAGGGCTTTACACACTTCAGCAGGATCAGCAGATTTAATTGGATTAGCCAAAAAGTTGAGCGAACAGATTATAAACAATCCCTTAGCAATGTTATATTTCAAGTTTTGTGACTGTTTACATAGTACAGGAGATGCATCAATTATCAGAGTGTGAGTCAGCTTCTTTCAGCTAATGGATTGTGGGGGATAATACATTTTGTGATGCGTTTTAAGATCTCTACCAGGAAATATTGCTAAGGACAACTAGTGATTTTAAAAGGAAAGAGAGAGGTGAAAATGGAGAGAAGGGAAGATCCTAAATACTCTAATAGCAGTATGAATGGTTTAAGAAGACAAATTGAAAGCCTGCTTCCTTTGCAATGGCTGGGACTGCTAGTGGGGGCCCATGCTGGGTGGCTTTCCCAGGCTTTAGTGGATGGATGTTCACAGTTCTCTGGGACACTTACAGAAAAGCCAACACAAAAGTGATTTATGAGATTTTAGTAAACATTGCTCTATATTAAATTTATTTTCATAGAATTTTCATTATTATTATCTTCATGTGAAATTGAGCAACTGAGCTACTGGGAAAGAGTTTGGAGGCATTTTATGCCTGAGCTAAGCATTTTATCAGACCAAATGGAAGGGATGATGATGACCTGCCTGTTCTTACACTCAATATTAAGGGCAGAGACACATGATGGGACACATGACAGAACACCAGCCCAAATATACCACTGATTATATTTTCCTGCAATATTTTTTTGTAATCCAATAATAGGATTATCAGAGGTTTTTCTGATAGCTTTCAAAGGATGTGCTCTTCATAACATGTTCAGTGACATTTCCCCTTGTCTAATTAGCAGCAAGTGTTAATTCTTTCCATAGTACACAGCCAAGATACTCTGTGAAAATGAGCTGATTTTGGTCCTACTTTGTACCAAACATTATTCTTTATCTGAACTCTATCTGAAGAACCCCAGGCCAAGTTCTCACTCGGGGCAGGTTAAACAAAAACTAAAGAAAAACCTAGTGAAGAACCAATTAGATAGATTTGCAGCATCATTTTTGCCCTGGTATTGTTAAGGATGTTATCTTTAAAGATGCTAAGCATCTATGTGCAGCTCTCACTGAAATCCTGAAAGCTGCAAGTGATGGCTTTGACATGGGACCACTGCATTTGGCAAAAAAAACATGGTCAGAGGCCTGCTCTTTCTTGTAGGAAATAGGAGGTCTTTTGCTTTCTGGAGTCTTCCTTGTGTTTAAATTCTTGCTTTCAAGCATTAACTCAGGATTTCACTTTTCTATGGATCTGTGGATAAATTTCATGTGAGACTGTGTTCCTGTGGTCAAAGCCCTGTAGGTCTCAAGCCTGTTAGAAGAGCCATGCAGTAAGTGATCTCATACATTTAGGGCAGGGCGACAAAAAAGAAAAATGACTAAAGGTCTCCCAAATCTAAATGATCTCACTAAGTGAACCAGGCACATTAGAAACAGAGCTGATGGATTTTGTGAGAGGCTCCAGCTTCTCCAGGAACACCAAAATGACATTGTTCACTTCTGGCTCCCTGCCTCTGCCTCTTCTCCATCTCACTTGTCCCTTCCATCCCACAACTAGCAGGTTCCTCTTCACTTTCACATCAACTGCATCTGTGTCTTCACCTCTTATATCAACCTACCCTCCATGTAACTTTTCCACTCATTATTTCTTCCTCTTTTTCTTCTCCTGTCTTGTCTCAGTACATTTCTGTATTTCTTGTTGCTGAGGAAAACTACCCTTCCCTACCTCAGACAAAGGGAAAACACCTACAGGGTTCTTTTCCTGATGTTTCTCTCTTGTATCACTCAACCTGTTTTCTTTCTCTGTGATGCTGTTTCAGGATAAACATAATAATAAAATCAAGACATGAGGAAAAAAGTGAAGAAGAACACAAGACCAGAAGGGCTTGAGCAACTGAATGTGACCACCACATTTTTCCCAGTCAGGTCCTATGAAAATGGTACCATCAGTCCCTTTGCCAACTGCTGGGAAGGGGAAGCAGCCAGCCTCGCTCCCTTCACCATGAGGCAAGAAAAGTGCTGTGAAACAGGGGCATGGTCAGACTCACCCTGTCAAGGGTTAAACATCCGCTATATGTTGCTATCTGTATGAGAATAAGATCACAGGTTTAGGCAAATAAACATATTTTCTCTCACACAGCTTAGCCATTTTGATCATGTCATAGGATGCTAATTTGAATAATTGAGTACAAGCATAATTAGCAATCATGTCAGTGATAGTACATTTATTCAAATTAAGTGAATAAGTGAACGAGAGTAACACATGGATTTTTTTTTTAGCCAACAGAGAGGAGAAACATTTAGCAGCTAATTTTAGACTCCTCTGAAAGAGAAAAACAAGTTCTAGAGGCTATTCCTGCTTTACATGTTAAGAAGACTCTGGCTTCCATGAATAATACTTTAACATGATTCAGTAAACTAATTTCCTCCTTTTGCTGCCCAGTCATGGAAGAAAAGGTTTTGATCTAAATGTTCTCCTACTTTCTTTTTCTTTCCACTCCCCCCATGGGTGGGATGTCTGCCCTTGGCACCAGAGGTGAGGAGTCACAGAACAGCTTATTGAAGGCAATGGACACTGTCAAGTTTTACAGCCATTTGGTTTGCTGGATGTGGAAGTTCCTTGTGGTGATGCATAACCCTTAGTGAGAATTTTTTGGATAATGCTATGGCTTCTCACTAGTGAAATCCCTGCACATGAGCTCCTGTGAGACTTCCAATAATTTTTCCCCACATATTTCACTGCTCCTCTGGCAAAGGGATGTGGTAAACACAGGCACAGAGGTACCATGGCTTAATGTCAAAGGTGGTGGATGGATGAATTCCAGGGACAGTCCTTGCCAACCAGTCTTCAGTTTGCTACAGGACCATGTGATGGTGATCTCTCTCTTCTCAGCTGAGGCCTTTGTGCCTGGCTTTCGTACAGACCACCTCCACCCAGGTGTATAGCCTGCTTGCCCCGTGTTTGCTGTGCTGTGCTGGCCCATGGTGTCTGCATGGACCAGCAGCCTGTACTGGGGGCTGCACAGCATGGTTCGGAGGCCTGACATGTGGCAAGAACCTCAGGTGCCTGGGTGCACTTTCCAAGGCAGGATGCACATGGCAATCTGTGCCAACCTTTCACATGAGTCCCCTCTCCACTGAAGGTTTCTCTTCTCTTCTCTTGATATCCTTCTCTGTCAGATCCATCTCCTTTGCTGAGGGCTTGGGAGAGATAGGGCTTCCCAGGGCTCTGGCCAGCTGTTGCTGCTGCCTGCATGCCCAGAGTGGCCAGGGAGTGAGACTCAACTTCTCCGTACCTCTCCAGAGCAGCTGGGACTAAAGACACACTTTTACCTTCCCATCTGCCTCCCCCCGACTCTGAACTCCAGCCTGAAAGCCATGTCCTGCTCTACAGGGATCCTTCCTAAGGCACTGAGAACAGGCTGGGTCTGGGATGGGCCGCCCTGAAGCTTCACCCAGATTTGAGGCAGAAACAAGACTGGCATCTTCTTCACTTAGAGTAATAAATTTTTTTATGCATGTGCCAAGCATTGGCCCAGGAATCAAACCAAAGAACATACTAGTTAATTTGAAAGACCATATAGCAAGTAAGTTAGACTTTAGTGAATTCTATCCATTTATTCCTTTATAATGTATAATATTCCCTTATAATGTGTAGTATAATAATATAATAAAATGAAGTCAACACATTAAACCAATCCTCTTTTACGCAATGTTTCCAAGCAGAGACTTTTTTCAGAAAGTTCTACCCACCCAGTCCCTGATGAAAACCCATGTGTGCCAATGGTGCTGATGCTGGGACAGTGCGGACATAAGCAAGCTAGGATGGTGTTCAGTATTGCTCTGACTTGGGTGAAGGACAGCTACAACTTCTGCCTAGTGCTCCCTCACTGGGCTCAGTTTACCTTGAGGGAACAACACTGGCTTTGCAGATATTGAAGAGCTTCAGGGCCTTTTCCATGATTTTTCTTACAGGGTAACTGAGTCAAACTCTGTTCTGAATACTGCTATTAACTCCTTTAAGAGAGAACCACATCTTCAAAACAAACCCCTAAAGCATGCAAACAGACATATATTATTTAAAGACAGCTGCTGCAGTAATGACTATGTGCAAAGCATAACAGAGCCACAAATCCTAAGCACCACATCCTCATGGAAGTCTCTGTGGATGTAACCCTAAGACCCCATTAGCGCAATGGGACTAAATACATCCAATGGTTCTATCATTTTGCAGTCCCAAATTCAGTTTCCCCCTTACTTCCTTCTGTTTGGCCCAGTCCTGGGACTCTTGCCACTGATAACCAGATTGGCTCATAATATTTGGATTAACAAATTTTTCTGGGACCTTGAGAAAGCTGTTACCACATGCACTGAGTCCCAGACAGCTGACAATGACTGTTTTGGATAGAGTTGGCCTAACAATGGAAAACCACAGTATCAGTGATGGCTCGTACTAATTAAATCTACCTCCCTAGAATTAGGCCATGTGATATTGATTCATTCAGTCACAGGGTTTCCCGCTGCGGATGTAATGATAATGTAGAGGTGTCAGGCTGAGTGGCTCTTAGCAGCATGTCAGGGCAAAATACACAGCAGACACACACCACCAAGAGACAGAAGATTGCAAAAAAATCACTAATCAAACCTAGAACAACTACGTACATGATCCTGATGAAAGCTCCAAAAGGAAGCTCTCTGTGTGCTGTTTTAAAAAAGCAAAAATCTGTTCAGCTTTCCATGCCCAAGGCACTGTTGTATAGGTAATTGCTCACTGAAAACCAGTGACTATTTCTGTTGCATTTTCTGTATGAAATTGAAGACCAAGCTGTCATTCAAGTGAGCAGGAGAAGGGCTGATCCCTGTAGGGGTCTTGGGAGAGACAATTTCTTGCATGACTACGTACCAGTCCAAGCACCCTGCCAGTGGCCCCAGGCACAGGCATTTATCACCCTGTCCAGCACAATGCATCACTTCTCACTATGAACCCACAAAAATTACATAGTCTTTGACAACTGAGCACTGAGAGAAGCTCAGTGACCTTTATAGCTTTGGATTTATTCCAGTTTGCACTGCAGTGGTGAGGGAGGATGTTGCAGGGACACTCCAGGGAACTGAGCTGCGCTAAGCTAGAAGATCTAGACTGCAGCAAATGCTGGCCTTGAACCTATGTTTGTCATCCCATTCCAGGGCAAAAGTTGAGATGTGCAATTTTGAGGGATATCAGAATGAATCACTTCAGCATTTGCAGAATCAGAGTACTTTGTTTTGGCACACTGAATTCATCTTGTCGCTAAGTTCATTTGATATTTTCCACCGCTCCGTGGGAATTTCAGCTCAGGGTTGATGATTACCTGATTGATCTTTGTGGCAAGAGGATAGAACAAATTCAGGGTGGTGTGACCTCCAAACATGCTGTGTAACATGCCCAAAAGGTTGTTCCATGGGATGTACCATTTTCTACAAACCCTGTCCCATGAGAGGAAAGAAGAGGGAGAAGAAGGCAGAAGTTCCTGAACCCTGCAAACTCAAGACAATTCATGACAGTTCACAGGACATTGTGGATTGCTTCAAATCTGTAAAAAAAAAAAGACATTTCCCCCAGGAAAACCCTGGAGTTTTTCTGCTAATTATTATTCTTTTAAATGCCTTTCTAATTGAAAATTTCTGGTCAACTCTGATTTTTAATTTAAAAAGTAGAGAAAGACATTTAATTTTTTGTAATCTTTACAAACTTACCAACTTGGACTTTCAAATAAGGTAGGAAAATTTTCCCAACAACAGAAATATATGTAAATTTAAGCCTATGTTCAAGTTAATAGTTTTATATTTAAATAAAAACATTGACTATGTTGCTTTCTTAGATAAAACATCATCTTCCCTGTTAGGACCAGATGAATGTACAGAAGTGAAGGGGAGATGTGAGATGCCAATGCATCACTAAATTTCCAGTAGTGCCTTAAACACTAAGGATTTAATCTTCAGTGAAAATCAGCCAAAAAGCCCTTGCTTTTGTTCAGATTTATTGAAATGAGCAGGAAACCTGAGGAACTGTTGTGAGATTCACTTTCTTCTCATAAAGCATAACATAAGAGGGACTGCATAACACTCCAGAGCTTGAACAGCACTCAGATTAAAAAAGACTCCAAAGCTACCAGGCCATAGATATTCTGCTCTCCATTACTTGATAAAAGGGTCATTCCAAAATAACTCCAAGGATTTCAATAAATCCGCTTTCAGAGACATCCATAGGCACAAAGGAGGTTTCAAGAGGTCTTCCTCAAGGGGTTGTGACCCCGAGCTCATTCCCGTTACTCCAGTAAAGGTGGAAGGTGGTTATTCAAATACGACATTCACAGAAATTCCCACTTGCAAAGGTCAAATGCACGCAGGTCCCCCCAAAATACCAGGCAGTGGAAGGATTTAGGTGAATTTATTTTCAAAGTCACAAACACTTAACTTCTTGGCACAAATCTGCAACAGACCTAGAAAAAGACACACTCCCTGTTCTTCTTAGGGCTTTTATCATCCCTGTCCTGCCCTTCTGGGGGCGCCTCCAGACATGTCTGCAAGAAGTTATCTTCTCTCATATCTGGGAAGTCAGCCTCTCTGGAATGCAGGAGGAGAAAACACCTGAAACTGTCTCTGGGAAAGATGCCTCATTTCAGGCAGGAAAGCTTTCTTAAGTGAAAAATCTGTATCTTCTCATAGTCAAATCTTCTGGAAGGGTCTTCTACATTTGCGCTATTGGAGCAGAAGCTGAACTTGCATGGCCCCTAAGAGAAGAACTGAACAGGTAGCACCTCTCCCTTTGAACCCAAATAGGATGGGTTTGAGCATGTTACATTTGTGGCAGAACCCTCCCCACCAGCTCCTCAAAACAAAGCATTGTCTAAGCCTGATTTTAGTTTGCCACAGGCCCTGAGCTGGTCACAATGCTGGCCATGGCAAACAGCCTTTGTGTGATGGAAGAGCTTTGGGCAGCACTGCCTTACACACAGCTGAAGATGTGGCTTCCATCCGTCTTCTTTTCTTGCTCTGAACTCAACAATTTCACCTCAGATTTGAATCTTGAGTTTAAATTTGTCTTTCCTTAGCCTTTTAAAATATTTTAATCTATTCCTTTGCAGCAGCCAGATACAGCCAGAATGACCACTAATGCGTTACAATTCATTAGGCTTTATGACTCAGTGACTGGCACTGTTCATACCACATAGGTTTTCATTCCCGTACATGCTGTTTGTCTCCATTCCTAAACCTCAAATTTACTAGCAAAGAAGAGCTGGAAAAGCTGATTTAAGGAGCAGTATTTAAAATACATTTGTCAGCCAAAATAGATCTGTGATATAAAGTGCCTCTCCAGGGAATTAACAAAAAAAGCCATATCAAAAAGCTTTTTTTGCAGGAGTTGTGCAATTACTCTGCTCGTGTACATGTACACAAATGTATAAGTGTACCAAACAAGTCCTGAGGACTCATCTAACCTGCAGAAATAAAATTTACTTTAACCAAATGTATAGTTTTCTGAAGCTACAGATTATTCCAGCGGCCAGAAAACAAAGGTAAAGTAAAATGGAGACCCACTTTCACTAAGGTTTTTTGATTTCAGGTGTCTAGCTTTAGGTATCTGTGGCTTTACTTTCAAATGTGCTCTAATCCAGGACTTTCCATGGACTGACCTATATGTCAACAGCCTTGAAACTGTGGTACCAGCTGACGTCTACAGCTATCCCATCTCACCAGGCACAAAGTAACTTGCATGAGGTCATGCAGGGTTTTGCAAAAAACCCTCCAAACTTACCTGATTCACATTCTTTCAGTCTCTGTGGAGTTTCATCACTGCAGCACAGAGCAGTGCTCTGGAAGAAGGAGATTAAATACCCCTTAGCAGGAAAAATTGCCACAGGCCTTGAAAATCAGCTGGGAAGGCATTTTGTGGGATGACCTAAAATGTGCAAGGAAACAGAGACTGTGTCTTTGTGCAGGTGGAAAGAAGAAGAAACCTTGACCAATGATAAACTATTACTGGGGCCTAGTTTTGAATGAAATTTTCCTTAGAGCCTAGATGACTAAGTCATCACAAAAACCAGGATTTCAGTGGAAACTGCCATGATGAAATACAACTGAGATGCCATCAGTCTTTGAATACTTGACTTTATGTAAATTGTTCCTAATATTCAGGCATGATTTGAAGGAAAGATACATATTTATCTATACAGTAACATTTTGCTTTATGAATGTCAAGGAAAACCATGCACTCCAAGATATGCAGAAAATTGCTATTACTTTTTAAAAAAATAAATTAAACTCCCTTCAGTGCTGCATTTTTTTTTTTTCTAATTATCCCTTAAGGGGATTTTACCATAGCAACAGAGCAGCTGGTTTCACACCTTTTGTCTGTGTCTCCTTTCCTTTTTGCTGCCCCTAGTGCACATTCCCTGCCTTCACTGCTTTCTGTGACCACTCAGCCACACAAAGTCCATGTGTGCCATTCACTCCTTCCAAGGGACACTGCCAGACCTCCTTCCAGCGAGGGTCCACCTTACCCACCTTGCTCTTCACTCAAACTGCTCACCCAAGCCTCCAGTGGGGCACAGGGCTCTTGTTCTGCAGTACAGCAGACCAGACAGTAACTAAGTCCTTTCGAACTTAAAGCCAATGGCCAAATACAGTGATACCCATAGGGAGAAGACAATTGAACATGAGGATTTCATGTACACTTGAGTACTCAAAGCTGCTGCTGTGGCGCCAGGCAAAGCCAGGCTGAGACAGGCTCAAGCCGTAGCAGAATGACTGTGGGGCTGTCCTGCCCTCTCAGCACTTCATGCACTGAGCTGGAGACTCACAGTCATAGCAGAAAGCAAAACAGCCTCATTTTCTGGGAAAAGGATGTTGAAAGGAATCACTGGCTATGCAGAATATTTCTTCCAGTTTTGCAGAGAAATGATGCCACTGCAGTATTCATAGGTACTGGGTGCAGAGGAATTAATTAAAGACAAAATAGCAACTGAGTAATGGTCTTTAACAGCCTGCAAAACTCCCCCCTTTTCACTGGGTTTTTATAGCACTGAGTTCTGCTTCCTCCTGTAAAGCCTTTCAGCTTTGAGTGTGTTGACCAGGCACTGATAATTCTTCCTTCACTTGGGCCAAATCTCCTCACTGTGTTCAGTTACCTTAACATCAGGTAAGGGATTGGCTATTACAAATAAAGAAGGCAGATTTGTTAAGCAATTGCAGTTCTGAGAGCCAAGAGGTGTGAAATTTTAAAGTGTTTTAGGAGGGCCCAAGAAACTTGCAATTATCCCTGTAGGACTGATGACATGTGTAGAGTTTTGCAGCATGCCTGTGAAAAAGCCCCACCAGGTTAATCCGCCTCTGCTGCTTTTACAGAGTATTTCTCTGTGCCTGTCTGACAGGGCTGAACTACAATCCATGACAAACAACTAGAGAAAGAAAAAATTGTTATGTTTTCAGCCTGTGAGTAAATCTCCCTTTTTATCTCCCTTATTCATAAAGAAAATTGAGACACTTGCCCAGCAATGATGATAATGCTTTTATTTGATAGATTATTGTTTAAAAGTCCTGTTTCCTGCTGCTAGGAAAAACAAACTGTTACCATTTTCAATAATCTCTTCTAGTTAGTGATTTAAACTTAAGGTTTTGCCCTGGTTTTGTTTGTTTTATTAATTAGACCACGGGTTTAGATGTGCTGCCAGGACAGAATGGTGCTGCTCAGAAATGGAGGCGGCACTCAGATGTCAGGGGCATGAGGCTTGCTCTTGGAAAGGGTGCTGCAGGCACCAGGGAGTGAAGACTCAATGGAGTATGTCCATTGGTGATCTCAGGGGCAGTTCTGCTCCCAGGAAGTCAACAACACTTGGTTGCTCTGAGGGAAGGGATATGTTGTTAAATAAAGGATGCAGGGATAGTGGTAGGCTTTTGCCAGGGGAGCTCTACATGCCTATGGGCACATAGCTTGTAGCAGCATGCCAGGTTACACATGGAAATTTTATACTGGCTTTGAACCTATTTTGAAAACAATTAGAAGTTCACAAAGTTATTTGAAGCTATTTGTCTCCTTTATAAATATTTAAATATGTTTGCTAGTTTCAGAAGGAAGAGAGCTCTTATGCAGTGTTTGGATGTGTGTGTGTTGAATAATTAAGTGCACCCTGACAGGGATGATTTGGTCCACTTGAATGTGACTTGTATTTGTCTAATGTGGAGTATTTCTGTTTGTGCAATGGTTATTCAATGAGTTAAATCACAAACGGTGAATTTAAAAATAAATTATAAAAATAATTGAGAAAGTCGTGCAAAGTTCCTCACCATACCTGAGATGTAAAAGCCCAATATTCACTGAACATCACATTTAATTTTTTACTTCTGGCTCACAGTTACTGTGAGAGGGGATAAAAGACCCTCTACTGCAGAGAGATGCTTTACATCCACAGTAATACAAACAGAACTTTGCTAAATGTTTCTCAGTAGGAAAGATGGGTAACTGCAACCTTGTCACTTGCATATGGACCTCTCAACTTTCTTTATCTGAACAGATACAGCAGCTACTCAGACAGTAGAGAGGAAGACCTGGGGTCTGTAGCCTGCTCCTCTGCATGTTTATGTAAAACAGCACATCTTCAACAGCAAGCTGTCCACCACTGCAGCTCTGAGTCCAGTGGCTCCAGGTAGCATGACGGGTTTCTTCTTAAGACTTAAAGATGGGTGCTCAGGCTCCCTCTCTGGTGACTCCCCAGCCTATAAGTAATGCTGTCAGGACCACGTACTTGGGTAGTGGAAAGCTTTGTGTTCTGGACAATATGATCATCTCCTATCAATATGAGTAGATGCAGGATCATCTTTGTGTGTAAAGTCTAGGGGAGGACTGAAAGTCTTGATGTTGCCACACCATCATGACCGAGGGTGCCCTGGCCATTCTCACTAGCAGTTGAGTATCTGAATAGTTTAGACAAAAATAGTGCAGTGTGAAATCTAAAATCTCTTGAACTTTAATGCTTGGATCTCTTTGGAGTGCTTCAGCACAGATGAAGAGGGCACTTCAGAAAGGGATTTGGCCAACCAATGCATTAGGAACACCAGAGAAAATTAAACAAGACAGTATAAATCATTATCTGTAAGCTCCCCTGTGCCGTACTATTATTTCCCAGCCCAGGGATAGTGAAATATCCAGGGACAGGAACTTAATGGTGGTGACTGTAAAATCTGTGCCTCAGAGCTACTAACATTGAGGTTTGACAGAATGATAGGTCTTTGAAATAGGCTATATAAATGAGCATATGTACTGTAGAAGAACATATATCTACAAATTCTCTTTAGGCATGCTCCCCCATGATGAGATTGCAGCTGATTTTTTTTTTTTTATTTGTGGTTGGGAGGAGAACATATCAGGATTATTTGGAAGTCCGTAATTAACAACTATTCTTTCACTAATCAGGAAGGCTTAATTGAGGAAAGAACAATCCTTGAGAGAGGGCAGCAATGAGGTGCTCACTTGCTGGTCCTTGTATGCTCTGCATTTCGTGATGGGGCTGCTGTGGAGCAAATTGTGTGCTCCTGAAGTGCTTTGAAGTTAGAAACTGGTTCTTCAGTCCCACTGGGGCATCACTGGAGAACTCTGTTCATTTTTTTCTCACCATGGAAGCAATTTCTTGTGAACATTTAGGGAGATATCTGTGTGAACCAGCCCCTTAGATATTTTGAACCTTCTGCTCAGCCTCTGCAGCAGTCCATTTTTTTCCATTCTTTTTGCACTGGGAGAAAGACTCTAGCATGGAGAAGCCTCAATCTGTCTCCCCAAATTACCGACTAGGCAAAGTGTGCACTTCTGCAAGCAGGTCAACTGTGCGCTGGCAGGAGAAGGCCACTTCCACATGGGAGTGTCAGGGAAGGCACAGAGCAAGTGGGTTTAGGAGAAAGTCTCTTCCCCAGCACCTCCAGTGTTACACCTCCACCATCCAAGCAATGCTATCCCTAGGAAGGCTGCAATAACACCTGATGCTGGATACTGGTAATGAGCCCTGCAGGGGCAAAGTGTTAATTGAAAACTGACTCTCCTCATGAAAACGACTTCAAACCTGCAGGTCACAGTGGTAAGTGCGTGCCTATTGATATTTAGTGGGATGAGGGCAGCAGGAGGAATGTGTCACATAACTCATCGCTGGTACTAAGGGGATGTGCAGAATTGGAGAACTCGGTACAGCAATGGGGTGCCTGGAGGCAAAACCAAGCTGGAAAGTGAGGCAATGGGAGAGACAGCCTGAGCAGTGATGTGAGGTAAGTGATGCAGACAGATTGAGGCAGCTTCCTACAGGGGCATGATCTGTGGATAACCCAGCTTGCGGAAATGTGCCGTGTGCAGGGTGCTGGGACATCGAGGAACTTGTGAGGCTCTCCAGCTCCCAGCACTGCTAGCACCAGCCTTGCAGGGAGGAGGAATGGGACTCTGAGGGGGGAACTTTGCTTAGCTCTGTGGGTGGGATGAACTCCAGGGCACAGGGGCACAGAGGTTTTGTGCTGCTGCTGACAGGAACTTTAAAAAGCAGGAGCATTTGGTATAAATGTTACATTTGAATCTCTCTGACATTTTCCCCTCAGTGCTAATTATTCCCAGCAGCTTCTCACCATGCAGCAAACGCCTGGCACTGTGACAGTTATTAAAAACCTGTAAACAGACTAGCAGAAAGTGCCTGGAGTCACCTTGCCATATTAAACTGTCAAATAAGTAAAAATAAATTGGATCTGAACCCCAATGAGGCAGCTTCAGAGGCTTCTGAAAGGCAGAGGCTCAATAAGTACCTGATGGGAGGGTGTAGATTAGATGGAGCTGAAGTCTTCTCAGCGGAGCCCAGTGACAGTACAAGAGGCAGTGGACACAAATTGAAACACAGGGAAGACCAATTAAATATAAGGAAATCCTTTTATACTAAGAGGATAGTCAAACACTGTCACAGATTGCCTTAAGAGGTGGTGGGGTCTCCACCCTTGGAGACATTCAAAAGCCATAGTTGAGCGTAGGGGCTGGACTAGGTGACCTCCAGAGGAGCCTGGGCTATTCTTCCAGTCTGATTTCTGTGCAAATTCACTGTTCTGTTGAGAAACACCTCTGTTGGGCCCTCCCTGAAGGAAGTGAAGTACAAGGGATCTGCTCACTCAGAAGCAGCTAGTACAGCATTTGCTCTGTTGATCTCAGGGACTGAGTGTGATTAATACTGATGGGAGTCAATTAAATTCTCACCTGGAGTAGCTATTTCAGCCCAGTTAGAGCTGGGCTCCATCTTCTTTTTCTCAAGCCAGAAACTATGGCATGGTTATGTTCACAGGTCCAGTGGTAAAGGGACTTTGCAGGATGCACAGAGCACAAGAGAAAATTGTAGACAAGACTAAGAAACTTCCCTGCTTGGAGCTTTAGCTTTCAAGTGTCAGGTCCCCAAAAGCAAGGTTTGGATAATGGGGGCATTGCACTGGCTCAAGTCTGTGTTTCCACACAGCTACTTCCCTTGCCTCTCTGCTGGTTTGCTGTGGTTTCAGTAGTAATTTACTAACTTTAGAGCCAAGTGGCACCAGGAGTTGCAGTGCATCAAAAGACATCACAAACCCTCTGCATTGCCAGAGTTGTTTGAATTAATATTTACATGTAAATTCAGGTCTTATGGGTTCAAGTACCAACTGGACCAGGAGCTGGAGGAAGTATTGCTCCATGGGTTATCTGTAGTTGGTACACAGGTCTCCTGGTGCCATATTGGCCACAGCTGTGCTGATGTTGCTGAACATTTGGTCTCAGCCAGATGTGTAGCCTAAAATGTCCATTCTTTTCAACCTTCAAAGCCAGAAAACCATGGTATAGCAAAGTACAAGGAAGAAAAAGCAGGAGGTGGGCAAGGCGGGATGTGGAGCTTTAAGTTTTAAGAGAATTTTCAAGGAACTGGTAAGTCACTGCTTCTTTGGTCCTTGGATGGCCACCCAAACAATGCGAGTGATGCCAGGCAGTGCTCACTAGAATACTGGCAACCTGCAAGGAGACTCTGCAGTCCTGTAGGGAAGCTTAGCACAGCTTTGCCAAGCCTAACCCAATTCCTTAGTATCTCTGGGTGTGCTCTGGATATCCCTTTGGAAGCAGGAGTTAACATCAGCTCATCCAAGGATGTCTGGAATGAAGATGTGGCCTATCAGGGCTATTAAAATGACTGCATGGAGTATGTCCCATGCACCTGGAGCATAGCTACCACTCTGCTCTGTGTGAAGGGCTACCTTAAGGAAATACCCTGATAAAGAGAGCCGTATGTGTTTCTGCATGCAAGGGAAAGGAGCTTGCAAACACAACCTTAGCAAGATAAGAAGTCTTAAGAGGTCTTTGGAAAAAAAGGCTGGCGAATTAGCCAACATCATCCATCAACACTTGTGGTCAACTGTCCTTAATAAGCACAGAGCTACTAATGCCTCTGGAGTTACAATTGAGCCTGACCTGATACTGGGCATTATTTCATATTTGTTTTTACTTAGGGTTACACTCCGTATTGTTTATGCTACCTTTCCAGCCAGGGAACAGTTAATTCAAAGAAGGACTATTGAGGAACTCACTAGGTCTTCAGTGATACAATGTTTCCCTTCTTCCTGAGGGATATGTGCTGTATTTCTTGCCGTTCTCCCAGGCTTTTGGGGAGCAGATACCAGACACTATCATGCAGCACCCTGTGAAGATGTAGAACTATGACTTCCTGCTATGAGGACCTTGATGGACTTCACTATAAACTGTCTGATTAGGCCTTCATCTGGAGGATGTCCCAACTGGAATCCAATGGAATGCCAATGCATTTTCCAAACCTCACATGGCCCATCCCTTTTGTCTTTGGCCATGGTGCACAGTTGCTACATTTCCAAAGGAATTTTAAGAGTGAATGACAAGGATAGCTGAGAACATGTTATAACATTGGCTTTTTATTTCAGTGTCTTTCCTTTCTACTATTTGAGTTAGATCTGAATGCACAGTATATGTACCAGCCTAGCTCATTAATGTTTTCACTTGGAGAGAAGGCACCTTAACACTTATCCCATGGCATCAATGAGCAACAGATATTCCTACAATGTCACAACTGCTGGAAATACATTCAAGAGATGTGGGTACAAACTAGTTGATGATGCACCATAACCTTCCCAGCAGAGAATTTTCTTTATTGGCTTCTTATTGTGACAATTAACAAATTGCTTACACTGTAATCTTATTTTTTTTAAGTCAAGTCTGTAAAATATTAACAACCTCATGCTTTTAACTTTCTTGGAGTTGTTCTGTGTAAGAGTCAGGCTCCAGCCTTCAGACTTACAAAAACATGGCTTTAAAATTTTATTGCTCACAGGAATAGCTTAGCATTATTTTTTTAGCTTACAAAAGCAGGATGCCTATAGGTTTTCCATAAAGAATGTTCCACTGAATGCTATTGATGTAATTTTCTATCATTCCTCTCCACAGACTATTTCCAAACCAGGTCTTCCTTTCTTTGACTGTGAATCCTCTATGCCTCTGTACCATTTGCATAATGCCTGCCTACCTTTTCATCTTTAAATAAATTATTTCTACTGTGTCTTTTCCCCTAGTTTCAGAACTACCAGTGTACAGACACTCCACTAAAGCTGTTTCACTCTTGCCATGCAAATGCAGCTCCTGGTAGAAGAAATCTCATTAACTGATTTCAGTGGAGGCACTGCTGATTCCTGATGGACAAGGGCACAAATAAACAAGTCAATGGAATCTGCAAAATGCAGTGAGTTCACCTCTCCCTGCTTCCTCTAGTCCCACAGGTCTCTTCCTGTAAGCCACAGAATGAGATTTGAAAAGCATGAGGACTTTTCTTTCTCACATAATGGCTACCACTGAGAGACTGTGTATTAAAAAACTACTCTTTATATGTGCCCATAACATGAAACGAAACTGAAAAATTAGTTACCTACAAATTACTTAAATATATAACCCTCAGTATGACTGAGGAGGTGAATTTGTTCTATGCTGGCATGATAGATGTGTGCACCAGGATAGTGAGGAGGGTGTAGCTACCATGCTGCAGAGTCAAGTGCTCTCAGCAAATGTAGGATGAGGTGGCATCATCAGGGAACATTTTGCTCAGAATTCTCTATTTCTGCTTTAGTTTCACATCAACAATAAGCAGAAGCATTTGCATTAAAGCAAACTCAAATATATTTATTATCATGGAGTCTAATGAACAAAAGCCTGCAGAGTTTTACAGTGGTGCAAAAAGCAAACCTTTTACTACTCCTCCATGGTTTTTGGTAATGAAGTGACATTACTGGCTTTGGAGGCACTTTCACAGTAGACTGTTATGGCAGTTCTTCCACAGTGTTGATCTCCCATTCCTAACTGAATGGTGTCTCAGGCCTCTGGCACAGATATGCTAATTACAGCCATGACAACAAAAAACATACCAAATTAAGGAAGTGAAAATAAGGTAACCAGGACTCCTCCCTCCAGTCAGCAGCCATTAGAGCTGGTGTCAGAGCAAAGTCTTCCTGCACAAAAAGAAAGTTACTCAGTTTGCAAGCTGCCCCAAGACTCTTGCCCATTTTTCTAATTGCAGAGGAAGACATAAGGATCAGATCCTTTTGTGTCCATCCACGCCTGGCCCAT
>JAOXXN010000001.1:70891310-70902598 GCA_026770055.1 Myrmophylax atrothorax
CTCGCTCGGCCGTGGCAGATGGACCTCAGGACTTAAACGGTGGGGCCAGTTCTGCACACGCTGAGCCTCACCTAAAAGGGAGGCACTTTTAGGTGAGGCACCTAAGAAGGGAAATACCCTTGTTCAAAATGAGCATGACAAGAGAAACAAGAAAGCTTCAGTCTTCTACTGAATTTTCTTTAGATCTCACAAAAACCTAATTGCAGTCAGTCTTTATTCATCACATTTGACTGTGTAAAGCAATTGTCACAATCAGTATTAAAATTAATACACAAACATTAAAAATAAGGATAGGATATTATATTTGAAACTACTTCCAATTAAAATGTTTTTAAGAAAATGCAGTAAGAAACGCTTAAGAAATGAAGGATGCCCTGGCTTTGCTGATTTTGTGAAACTGTCAACTTAATGTGGACTGATAAATGTACATGTACGAAATTAAAGCCAAGATTTCTATAAGATTTCCATCACAAAATGTGGAAGGTCTATTCCTCGCGGCATAATCAGATACACTGGCATGGCTTCTACAGATGATCCCCACATGCCCATCAGGCCTGCTGCCTCCTGAATGCCCTCAGTGGTTGCACATGTCCCACCTCACTTGTGCAAACAGAAATCTCTGCCCACTCTATCTCTGCCTCTAACAGACCCCATGGAGGACAGAAAAAAAAAGGGCAGAAAGAACTCAGAGATCAGAACAACTGACCTAGTGGGCCACTGCTTGGACACCTCTAATTCAGAAGGCAACAGCCTGTAGACTATAAGCCTAAGAAAAATAGATGAAATGAAATAGAAAACCAAAATAACAACCTAATGAAAGACACCATATCCATAGCTTTTTTCCTATTCAAACACAAAGTGAATTAATTTAAAACCCCATTGTTTGTCACAAAAACATTTCAATCTTAACATCTAGTTTTTGTGCTTGAACCAAGACATATTAGGCACAAGCATATAATATTTGAATACCACATGGCAAGCAGTTTATGCTCAGTAACCACTATGCCTTCTGCTGCTGCTGCTGATCTTACTCAAGCCCTGAATAATAACTGAAGAGTTACTACTCTTACCTCAAGTAATAACACCAGCTTTTTTTGTCTTGGAGTATATCAGTGTTCCATGCTTTCATACTCACAGTATTTAGGTTTCTACTATAAAGAACCTGTTACCTACACAGGGGAACTCCGAATGTACTCTCCATCTGTTTCCTGTGGCAAAACCCTTCTTTAGTTTAGGCTGCACAGGTGTGCTATAGAAATACACAACTTCTGAATGACATACTTTACATGAAATGCACGTATCATCCATAAAACATTACTTCTTCAGACAGTTATTTGTGCACAACAGTCTATAACTCACCTCTGTCAGTATTAGGTATGCCTAAGTCTACAGTAGGAATGGAGATGTCTGCATAATCACTGTAGTATTCAATAAGGGCAGCTTCTCTTTCCCAAGTCTGCTTTACAACTGGTACTGCAAAACAATGATTGACATTGAAACACAAGTAAATTGATTAACATAAGTTCTTGATAAAAAAATTTGTTAACCATTTTTTGTTAACCACATTCCTTCACCTGGTAATAAAAATGGTGTTTCGAATAAGCACCATGGCTTTAAATGTTCATTCTGTTTTCTTTCTTATAATACTTAGAGAGAAACAATTTTACATTTTTATGAAAGCCAGTCAGGGCAGTTTTATACACATGATAAAAAATTTCTTTTAATATACGACTATAGTTCCATATTACATTGAAAGCTTTGATATTTACATTTTTGCTAACCAAAGCATAGAATTCAGGACTTTTACATTTGCTGTGGTAGACTTCATAGCACACATCAGCACCAACACTATCAGAGATCAATCCTTCTTCCAGTATTGAAACAGCCACATTTTAAAAAGAGCACATCCACCTGTACAGTGTATAAAACACTCTGAATCAGCAACAGGCTATTTTGAAATGCCACACTTGTGTTATACACACCCTATCTGATAGCAATGTCATATTAATGCTCAAAAGCACCTCTCTCTGGAGACACGCTCACAGGGCATTTTATAACTATTGGTGTTAAAAATGTACAAATATTTATTATTTTATTTATAAATAAAAATATCTGAATAATTTATCATACAACCATTTTTGAACACATGGAGATTCTTCCCAAAGGAAGATTGCTTAATGGTTCTTTACAAAAGCAACTCTTTTCTTATTAGTTTGCCACTTCAAATGAACATTCAAAATTGATCACACAAAATTCTAATAATGATGCTGTGAATGTTTAAATTACATCCAGAAGTGAATAAATTATGGGTAACACGGAAAAAGCCAACCATCTGCAGGGTGTTTGGAAGAAAACTATCAGATTAAAATAATGCTCTCTTCTCCATGTTAAAAATGAAGTGGTCAGGCCTTAGATGAGCAAGTATTCTGGAACACTGTGCATTCTGCAGTCATTGTTTCTCTGCTTTGTGTCCTCTAACACCGCCCAGGAGGTCTCACTGGTAGAAGCTAGTGCTCTAAATGGAGGAAATATTCACATAACTTCCCTTTGCTGCTAGACAACTCAGATGCTTGTGAACAACTTGTTTCAGCCTCTTGATAGAATCATCCATCACCTAATTCAATGTTTGCTGCCTACCTACTTGCTTACTTCCCTCTACTCTGACCACACGAGGACTTGAAGAATTTATTATTCTTGATTGAGCAACAGTCAGTTTGGTAAAAGTTATCTTTTATTTAATTTTAGTGTTAAGACAAAGTAACAGGATCTCAATGCACTAATGGAAAGGCTTTACTATTTGAAAAAAAAATTGTTTTTGTAGCAGTGTGCAATGGCCCATTCTGTTTTTAAAGTTTTTACAGAAATGTAGAAGTGTTCTCATTTTTCCCATTAAAAAAACAAAGGGAACTATGTACAAAAAAACCATATTCATACAACTTTACAGTAGAGTTTTGAATGCAAAGCCAGGAATGTCACAATGCATTAACTCTACTTTCTGTGTTAGAAAAAAGCATACTACATCACATAACACTGCATAATCAGGCATTAACTGGCATAGAGTGCCATGTAAACATTTTTTCCAATTAGATTAAGAAAACAAGTAGGCAGGAAATAATTTTCTTTTTTTGTGGAAATGTCCTATTTAAAAATGTCTCTCAGAAAAACAAAACCAGGAAGATTTCAGAAAACAAGGCCCCAGAACAGAAGCATCACAGATATACAGAAGCATCCGACCTTTACCTGGCAGAAGAGATGCACCTGTAAATACTGTTTTACCTTTCTTCAAACAAAGACCTGAAACTCAGCAGGGTGCTTTAACATACCAAAATATTTGCCAATAAAGACTGAGTCCCTCAATTTCTTCGGTGGAGTCCCCCTTCTTTGTATAAACAAAATAATTTCATTGAAGCAAGGACTTGAGTCTCCCCTCAGTTATATGGTCTAGCAAGGGGGCTACTAGCTAAAGTGTCTTTCTCTTTTCCTTGCTTGTCTTGATGGAAGTGTCACCATCCAAACTAATGTCTATTGTAAATTGAATCCTGTGGATAGTTTCATGGATGATGCAGGCCATGGAAAAGTACTAGAGCTGTATGAACAGAACATGGGGTCATCACGGGACAATCTGGTAAACAATTATGAGGAACTGAATGTCTGACTAAATGTCATGCGGATGTGGAAGACGGAACCCAGATCGCTGAACCGAGACCAGCTGGCGTCAGGACCAGGGAGGCAGCAGGGCGCGTGAACAGAAGGCTTGAGCCAATCACCTGTTGACCACAGCGCGTGATCAACATGGCTGCACCAATCATGTAGCGACACGCTGGCATAATACCCTATATAATGGCAATGCTTTGTACCAATAAACGGAACATTCACAATAACTCTATGAGTGATGTGTCTGATTCCCGCTCACCGCGACAGAATCCCACAATATTTCAATAATTTCTAGCAACTTGTTATCTTCCAAAGAAGAACAACGATATGAAACTTTGGACTAGATGCTGATGCAAATACTTATCAATATGTATTAATACTTTTAATCACACCAAAGTTTCAATACCTAAAGATATTTATAGAAGGTCAGCTCTAAGTCTTGAACCTTGATGCATGTTTACAATCTTGAAAATTTCCTTTAGAACTATATATGGTATGTGTAAGGAGAGTTGTATCTGGAATACATTCTGAGGTAAAATTTAGCTGTTTTTAAAAGCACATTGATTTCCAAGCTTAAATGCTGCACTAATGTAGTTTTTGGTATACAATAAAGAATGACTTACCAGGTAAAAAGAGCTCTCTGAAGCTGGCATCCATTAATCTTTCAAAATCTTGAGTAAGATTATCCTCTATTGCATAACACTGGAAGCTGTGAGGAAAGTTCAAGAATTTTCCTCAGTCTTCAACAGGTGTTTCTTGAAGGTTGTTTATGCTATCTTTTTGAAGCCTTTTGTTATTTTCTGACTTTCTAGGTTTGTTTTTGCGTTTTTTTTTATTTTGTTTTGATGTAAGAAAATAAACATGGATCCAGAAAGGAGAACTCTTCAGCGAACTCCAATTACAGGATAGTCAATTTTGTTTTGTCAAAAGCTATTTTAAAGATAGCCTAATGATTGGATGATTAAAATACTACAAGTGTGCCTTCAAGTGCAGTAGCATTAAGAAAAAATTTAATAAATCTTATTATGAAAAAGCCATCTATTTTTAACTAGACTTAGTTAAGGAAAAAACTTTTCTCTTCATCCTGTCCTCTGACAATAGATGTGGCAAAACTTTCCCAAAATTTAGTGCAACTACTAACCATTACTTAATTTTCAAGCTTTTTGCCAATTACAATAACTTTAAATTATGCCTATAAACAAGCTAAGGCTAATGATGACAATATTACATACCTGAAGTATTAAAAAGCACGCAAAATGCAAGTAAATTCCTGGAAATAAATCTGTTCCTGAATTTCCCTATTAACAAAGTAGAAGTAAACTAGAATGGACTGGCAGGTGGTGTCAAGCAGGTGGTGTCTTCTGTTAAATAAGCAGATTTGGAATTTTTCCTGCCAAGTTTTGTTGATACTTGATCTACCTCAACTTATCTGCACTCACTGAAGCTTAGTGTCTCTCTGTGTCTTTATTTTCTGTGCCTCTGAGAAGGAAGTTAATGCTCACTGTATGTACCTTGCTGGGCTGTGCTCAGTTTTTTAGTTTGTTGTGCTTAGCAGAGATATGAAGGTCTTATTTTCCTGGTGACCGTCATTACTTGTGTAACACTCCAATTTTCAGACAAAACATGCTATAGTGTTTCACACACTTGGGAAACTCTTGATCTGGGCCACTGGTTGCACAAAATACTGCATATGACCAAGTTTCTACAGGAGGCAAAATTTCCCATTGCCAGCATTACAAAACACAAGTGCACCTCCAGTTGCATAGTGTGACAACAGCTAGAGGCAACACAAAGCATAGGCTGCTCAATCTTTTACTGGACACGAGGGCAGGACAAAAGGAAGGAGGAGAAGAGGGACCTTTCAGGTTGTTCACATTTCTAAATCAGCCACCACTGACCTGCACAATTGTCACTGCTAGTACAAAGAATAGAAGGGAAGCAATTATCTGAGGTCAATTCACTGAAGGATATTACTAGCTGCTATATTAATTCATATTGCAACAGCTCCAATTTACAATATAAGCTAACTTTATGCATATTTTAATTTAGATATACAATTTCAAGTTTTTTGGCAACAATCATAAATGATGAAATATCAAACAACCACAACTTTTCATCTTAAATGTTTCACAGCACTCCTGAGGACTCCGAACAGCAAAAATATTCTGC
The DNA here is from genome assembly GCA_026770055.1 of Myrmophylax atrothorax. Classification (NCBI taxonomy): domain Eukaryota; kingdom Metazoa; phylum Chordata; class Aves; order Passeriformes; family Thamnophilidae; genus Myrmophylax; species Myrmophylax atrothorax. Next base: position 70,897,134 of record JAOXXN010000001.1, read on the forward strand.
CTCAATAAGCTGTTTACAATTCTGAAACTTTCCTGTTTCCCAGTTGATTTTGCAAATATTATTCCAAGAGCTACAGAGACAGCAAAGATCAGCCTGCTTTTCAAATATTCATTTTATGAACTATATTGCATAAAATTAGTCAGTTGACCAGTCAACAACTTACTTCTATCACCATGAAATTTTCTGCATGTTTTTACAGCAACAAAAATGTCTTCCTTTTTCACTGGCTCTCCCTGTATGAACAGAACAAAAATTAATCTTCTAAGTGCAGGTTCTGCCTGTAATATTTTATAGAATATGTATGTTCATACATACAATGTAATGTAATGTAATATCTAATATGTCCAATAATATCTAATATGTCCATACATATAATAAAACAGATAATACCTTTTCATTGTATAGCATACCAAACAGAATAGTGTACTAGGAAGCACATTTTTATATCTTGAAAAAAAATAACTGGTTATTTAAAATTCCTGAAATAACATAATTGAAATACTTTTTCCATTGATATAGAACTCTAATGTGAAGTAAAACACCTATCACTAGGAAAAGACAATGAATAGAAAAACTTGAACTAAGAATTACTTATCTGAAAAAAAATTTTTTTGATGTCTTTGAAATTGATCACTATGAGAACATGATAAATTGTATCACACTTGCAAAAAGCAGATTAAATGCTACACACTAGAAATCTTGTAATTTCCCCAACTGAAATAATTTGACCACCTTTATTTGTTATTCTTTTTGGCACCCAGAATTTTGCTCTCCTGGAAGCATGGAACACTTTCTGGCCTCTAATAACACTTAAAACATCAAGGTATTCTAGAGGTGGAAGAAATTGGTTATAGTTTAGTGCAATAAATACTGTATTAAGGTCATCTGTACTGCAGTATCTCACAGAAGTGTGAGGGTTAATACTTTACAGATCCTGTGTGGATCCAACATTGTGGTAGAAAGACCCATTAAAGCATGTGCAGTATTAATTGCTAGGAAATATTCTGTGCCATGGAAGGCTGAAAGCATATCCAAAAATCAATAAATGCCAGAACAAACCATATTTTTAGGTTTTTCTAACTCATTGGGAACTATTTCCTTAAATTTTGAGATTTTTTAAGTCAAGTATTATGCATTTTAGTAAGAGTTTTACATTTACTAAGTGAATGATATTAAAATAGTACTTACGCAAAGTGGTAGAAAATTACTGAACGTCGTTGCACAATAATCAACCTTATATGAGTTCACATCATCTGTGCAGAACTCAGGCACTGGAGTAAGATGTGGTCCTTCCCCTTTCTGCCAAATGTACAGGGCAATCTATGAAAATAGGAAACATTTATTTCAGTAATGAAACTGGATAAACATTTTCAGGGCATACAAAGAAATCATACTCCAGGACAAACTTAATAGGAAAAGTGAAGAATATGGGATGCTGTAGAAGATTTGTCCCTTAGTGGATTAACTAGTTGCATACCTTACTTCTTGCTCACATTCCTAGAGAGACCATGAGACCGAAGGACCTCACTAGCACACTGTCCCTCAAACATCAGTGTAGTGCCCCGAGGCTCATCTCTGATGAACCTGGTTTTATCCCTCTTCCCCTCCAAATCTAATTTAAAGCTCTCTCAATGACCCCTGCTAACTCCTGGGCAAAGATCCTTTTCCCCCTCTGAGACAGGTGTACCCCACCTGTTACCAGCAGCCCTTTTGTCATGTAAACTGACCCACAATCAAAGCCACCAAACTCCCAGTGACACCAGGCTCAAAGCCAGGTATTGGTCTGCTGGCTCTTCCCTCTTCTTCCCATATTTCCCGAAACTGGAAGGATAGAGGAGAACGACACTTGTGCTCCTGGACCCCCTTAAACAGTTATCCCCGTATTTGTCAGAAGTCAGCTATTCAGTTAGTCTACCACATGAACCAACAAAGAAGCAATGCTCCTGCAGCAGAAAGAATATCTAACAACTGTAACTTAAAATGAATTATTTATGAAAATTCACAATGTGTTAAAATTTCCCAACGGAAAATTAAATCTTCAGTGGAAATCCTTAGTACAGTGTGAAGTTATTTTATTTCAGAATTGAGGTTAGAGTGCCATTTTGGGTTATAGTACAGGATGACACACTGTTACTAAAACAATGGAGACGGATTTACAATAAAAAGTCAAGAATAGTCTTAGTTCTAGTTCAAATCTAATGTCAGATGTATGAAAAAGCCACTATTTGCTTCCAGCTTTGAATAAGCATCAAGAAAAAATATGCTAGATATTGTACAGTTACAAAAAGTCTAAACAACCTACAAATGAGCAGCATGACAAAAATGCTTTTCCACATCTGAGAGATAGGGAAGTGATATAAATATTATTGGGGTAGGGGGAAAGGATACAGTGCACAATAAAATACCAAAGATTAGAGACATATGTTGCTAGGACTCTGTCAAACTAAAATATTCTTAAAACATTTCTCATTCTTCATAAACTTAAACATCACACACAATTGTTAAAGGTAAAAGATTATATCCTTTGATTTGTTGTCAATCTTGATTCACACAAGAAGGACATAGAGGTAAAAATTATTTAAGAGGGAGAAGATGGTGATTTATAAAATGAATGAGGGGGAATAAAACTGTCTCTAGGGAGACATGAGGCTGTGCAGAAAGAATAACTACAGTGCTGAAGTAGGTTATCAAAGGCAATAAATTTGCAATGAAACATATGCAAAGACCTGCTAACAGAATAAGAAGTGGATGGAAGTAATTTTGCTGGTCGAATGATCAATTGTTTTTCATTAAGCAATCTGTGGCACATAAAAGCAATGTCTCTTAATGATATTTTTTTTACGACACTATGTTTAGAGACTTTGTCAGTGCTGAGGTAGACTGGAATACTGGGAAAATACAAATGACTTCGTCTTACAAAAAAAATATTAACAGTGTGAAGCCCAAGGTCTTGCATTTAACAAAATTTAACAAGAGGAAAGAAACAGCTTATTATCTTGTTTCACATAGCAAAATGAAAGTTCGGAGGGGTCTCATTCCTTTTGAGAAATACATCAGTCAAGAAGAGAAAATATGTACAAGAATGGTGTTGCCACAAAACCAAATTCATTTAAATACACTACATTGATGTTGTAAATGAGGAGGTTTATAACCATTACAAGATCTGAAACAGCAGCAGCACTTTTAAGCAAGGTGCATTTTTTTCTGGACCAGAACCAGAATTTATAGCTGATTTTCAAGAGCTTTAAAATAATTATAACTAATTCATCATAATCTGTAATTTCAGGTCAAAATCAACAAGCCTATTCCAGATTCATCCTCCTCTTCTACTGTGGTTCAGAAGTTCACTTTGGTGACAAAACCAAACACAGTACAAAAGTCTGGCCTACATAAACATTTTGAATGCAGAAAAAATAAAAAAGCTTCAGAAAAAGTAGCATTGGTACTCATCCACTCCTCAATCCTTTATTCCCATGTTCCTTTTAGTTAATTCGCTGACTCTCAGAAATACCTAGTGCCTACCTTTTGAAGGTGTTGCAAACCAGAGACAAAAAGAAACATTTCCAGACTTCCATGCTGCAAGTTGCAGCATTGATTGTTCACACAACAGTTGGGTTCCTCAGACTATTTAATGCAAACCTCATCATAGCTCTGAGAGTCTGATTTACAAAGTGAGTGAGGCTGAGATAGTATTCACCTCAGCTTATACACCACAAATTGGAAGTCTGTCTCCCTCCTTACAAAGCAAGCTTTCGAAGATACCTTAATGCATTCAAATATGAATGCAATATTATTAATTCCTCTTTGTTTAAAAGAAAAAGTATTATAATATTCTAAAGGAAGGGAAATAAATAATTTTAAAAATGAAATCTCTTGTTTCCATTATGATTTAACACCATTCAAATACGTAACTTTGAGACAACATTTTCTGTCATCACACCACTGCTTACCTCATGCTTTAAATCTATTGTAAAGTCTGACTTGAGCGGTTCACTCTTCAACTTCTTTGCAAGGCTATACAATTAAAGATGAAGAAATTTACTCAAACATATTAAAAAAAGAATCACTAATGTATGCAGGAAAGTGTGGCTGGTATTACTGACCATTTTATAAGGGGAAAAATAACAAGTTACATTTCTGTATTTATCACCTCAAGAAGCAACTTACATTTCTTTAACACATAAATATTTTTAATTTTTTTCATCTGAGCACAGTGTCATGATATGAATATTAATTTTCAGCACAGACATTTTGATACATTCTTTCTGCCCAAGAAGAAAGTTCTCACCTAGAGTAGATGTACATTTTCAACAGATTAAAAGCAACAGTGTATTTGAAGCTCAGTATTGATCAGCATCTCAGACTTCAGACAATATTCTCTTTTTGTGTATTCCAAAAAATAGTGTTCAGGCACTTTCAATTTATGAAAACATCAATCCTTGCTACAGGAAGATGCATTCAACTTCTGAAATCTACAAACTTCAAATCTCCTCTGAAAGTATCTAATGTGAAATAAATATCCAGTTTGCCTCTACAGCATGGGAAACCCTTCTAGAGGGCAATGCAGTCAGTCTAAGATCCTGGAACAAAGCCACTGTCTGGGGGACAATATATATTTTAAATTACAAAATATGATATTGAACTAGTTGAATGACTAGCACTGGACAACTATTAACCAGCTGACATAGGCAGTAGAGCAAAGCAAAATAAATCACATGCACAGCAAATCTATTTTTGTACCCTCGTCTACTAATGAATTCTGGAATGTTTATTTATAATGATGCTTGGAATATGCTGAATGAAGAAGAAATGGAATTTTATCAAAGGAGCACTTACTGGATAAGTTTACATTGGGAGCACAAGTCTATGCAGGCATGCCCAGAGCTAGCTGTACATTACTGTGCCTGGCTGAATGTCTTCCTACACACCTCAGAACCTCAAAGCAGACTTACATGTAACAGTGTGGATGCTGTTAATACAGAGGGCAATAGCAAAAGTTCACTGTAGGCTCTGAAATCAAAGCCATGGGAAACCAGCCTGCACTGGTTGTGTACATTCCAAGCTGTCTGTCACAGCTGAGCTGCAATCAGAAGCTTTAATTGAAAGACATCTGAAAATTAAAATTTGGCTCTGCATATCTCCAATGATCTGCAACAGATCTTCAATGGTACTGCAGGAACACCTTCATCTTTTATAGAAAATACCAATCCACACGAAATCATAACTCATTAAAATACTATTGATTGGATTCTAGGGAAATTGTGTAAAATAAACATTCTCAATTACTACCAATAAACAGGAAATCATTAAAAATTCAATTCTTACTTGTTAACAAGTGGAATGCTAAGTGCCCAACCAGCAGCAAAATCTGGAAATTTAAAGACTGTAGGATTTTCAGCAAAGGCATAATGGTGAATTATTGTAGATTCTTCATCACATAATGCTTTACCTAAAAACCACTCCTG
>JAOXXN010000001.1:70926578-70937828 GCA_026770055.1 Myrmophylax atrothorax
CTGCCCAGAGAGGTGGTGGATTCACCATCCCTGGAGGTTTTTAAACTGAGATTGGACATGGCACTGAGTGCCATGATTTAGTAAATGGACTGGAGTTGGACCAGGTGTTGGACTTGATGATCTCGGAGGTCTTTTCCAACCCAATCGATTCTATGATTCTATTTGCTGTCTATGAAGATCTTTGCTAGATTTCCTGTTGAAAAATTAAAATCACTGCAAAAATTAAAACTACACTTCATTGATGCTAACGAGAGTCAATCTACATGCACAACAACAAAAACATCCCCAGAGATAAAAAAGCAAACACTACATTGCTTTATATAATTACTGACTTAGTATCACTTTATTTACAGATATGGAAGTATCTGAATTACACTCAGTTTCATTTACAGTACATTAACAACAGCTCTGATATTCCATGATAGAATACTTTCCAGGAGTAAGCTAACACCTACTTGGATGTTATTGCTTGAATCGAATGGAAATAGTTTCCTCTGCTATTGGGAGTTTAAAGTAGTTAATAAAAAGACATATTCAGTGTATTAAAATATCTACAGAAAATAGGTCTAATTTTAAACATCTGAATTGTTTCTCAAGTTGAGAAACAGTCTAGCAATCAAGATAAAGAATGGAGTCTTTTCCAAGATTAATATCCATCTTGAAAGAGCTACTGAGCTGTATGGAACAGGTCAAAAGAGAAGAAGGAAAAAAATCAGAGAAACTAAGAACCATCAAAAACTACATTCTCTGTTTCAAGCCCTTCCAGGAGTTTACCTACAGAAATGTGTTAAAAGAGACCTAAAAACCATAAATCTTTAAGGACAGAATCTCTTAAAAAAACAAAAGAACACAAAAAATTATGTACTACATAAAACCAATGGTACATCTAGTCTAGTACATTTTTTTTAACAAAAGCAACATGAAACTACTCAGGGACACCACAAAACCTGCACTTTCTGCAGTATTCCTCCTACTCTAACAGCATTGAAAACTTGTATTCAGAAATGCCAGAAGATGCTGTTTATTTATCTTACCATACATTTATGGGGTCTGTTTCCACAATCCTGGGGCAGCAAGTTTCTAAATTTTGGTACCTACTGCATAAAATACTTTTGTTTGTCTGTTTTAAAGTGATCACCTACTGAAACAACCAATAGATATCAGATGGTAGTTACACCACTAACATACCATTGTAATGTTCATAATGTAATGTACTTTCCAAAGTAATGAGATTATACTAAAACTTGGCAAAACTCAGCATTGTCAAAAGCAGAAAAAAAACAAACAAAAAACCCCCCTGTTGATGACTCCCTGGGTGTTCTATGAATTGAGACACAGCAGCCTGTTCGGAGAGATAAAAGCAACACCCAGCTCCTGGCTGTGCCATGAGATTGCACAGAAAGGCAGAAAGGGATGAAAGAACACAAAGAGGAAACTGATTTTGTTTGACACCAAATAGAGATGGGTGAACAGGGAAAAGAGTAGTAAAGGCTGACCTTTCAATGGTGAAATGGGGGATAAATGGATCAAGTCGCTAAATTATTATTTTCCACGACAGTTGTTAGCTGTGTTAGGGACAGAGCTTGCAAGTAATTCTAGATATTACAAAGTTATTATAACATTATTTATTACAAGTGCCACGAGAGCCTAGCAGAATGATAAAATTCAGTTTCATGCTACATTGTTACAGGAACAGCTACAAGGTATCATAAAATTTTGTTTTAAAATACTGCGTACTACAAAAAGCAGTTCATCAGTTTCATAGTGGAAGTGCACATGTTCAGAAAAGACTTAACTACAAGAACTGCAGAAGACCACGTGAGTCAAGGGAAAAAAACAGTATTTGCAAATCAGCAATTAACTAATAATGCGGATTGAGTATTTAGGCACTGTTGACACAGTCACTTTATCAAGCATAACTGTATTTTATTTATACTAAAAAGGCAGCCACAAGCAAAAACAAATACAGACTATACAGTACTTACCTCTGCTTATTTTACTAACAGTTCTACTTTCTTCAGGCTTCTAGAAGAAAGGAGGGAAAAAACCTAAGTAAGAATACACGCAAAACCTCAAATACTTCTATAGAAAAATACTGGGAATCAAAGCATTCATAAGACTATAAATGCAAACCCAGAGGTTTTAACTCAAAAACTAATAAGAAAAATAAAGTAAAAACTTTTCATCATCAAGAACTGCAACAGATATCCTACATACTTGCACACTATTACTCAGAAAATACAGTAAGAGAATAGAAACGAAAACAAACAAATAAATAACTAAAAAAGAGAGAATGTTTTTCCATCAATTTATACCAGAACTCTTTAAATTAATACTAACAATGTCTCTTTTTTTAATTTATTATGTATTTTCTGAGCAATAAGTTTGGAATATGGAATTCTACAAGGCAAACACACCTGTTTAGTGTGTAAAAAAACCCCAACACATTCTTATGCATTTCATCCACTATCAAGCTTCTATGAAAACACAATTCTTAAAGGAAGACTCAAAAGCAATTTACATCAAGACAAATAAATATGGAAAGGTTGTTGTACATAACATGACTTCACTGAAATTTACTCAGGTACCACATAGGTTTGTGATGGAATTTTACCAGAGTCTGAGGAAGAGATAAGACACACACTGCATTTGCATTATTAACCAGGAAACCAAGACACACACATAAAATTATCTTAGAAGCATTTTCAATTGCTTCTAAATAACAAAGGTTGGGTGAAATTATGTTGCTTGAGAGAGATAGGACTGGAGAAAGAGCTCTGTACTTACTACAAAAATTATAGGAAGGAAAACAGAGCCTTCATTTATTGCACGATTTCTCTCTCATGACAGGATGACAGTGCTTTGGTTTCTCCATATATAAAATAAAAATCATCTTTACTAACTGCGTAAGAATGTTGTAGGATTTATCTTGGTTCAAGTGTTTTGAAACTTTCAGATAGAAATGCCATACAAGGTAGTCCTCAGTAATAAGCTCGGATATAGCTTTCCTATCCTTGAAACAATTTCTATTTTTAGATACCTAGCACCCTCCCTGGTTTTTTAATATCAGTTCTATGTAATTCTTTTAGCCCTATTTGCATCAGATGATCTCTCTTCTGCACAGGTCTGACTTTTGCACTGAAAGGCAGAAGCTCCAACTTCCTTGGCAGTCATCTGTAAAACCTTTTTAAGAATGACTGCATTTTATCCATTCTTATGACCCTTTTTTTGCTGGCTGGGTCAATAAAGTTTAAAAAATTTCTTCTAAGACTAAGTTATTCTGATGACTATACACAGCACTGCTATCTAACACAGTAAGTTTACCTTCTAAGCTAACCTATATTAGAAACCACTTAGGAAGATTAATTTTCTGTGCAAACAAAACAATATGTGTTTTGTGGTACACAGTGGGAAGACAAGCCATATTTTATGATTAATTTTATTAAAACACAAAACAAAACAATTCTTGCCTGTTACATTCCTATAAATGTTATTGAAAAAAAGGAGGAAATAAAAAAGATATTTTGGCCTGAAGAGTTCTAGGAGTTCATCTGAGGGAAGCTTGTGAAACTCTAAAATACTAGGAAAGCCTTCATAAATTATATCCTATATAAGAATGACAACATAAACAGATGGATTGAGACAGTAGTGGAATTTAAGAAACAGCAATTTATAGTGACAACAGGATGAGATTACCGAGTCTCCCAGATACACTGCAGAGGATCAGCAGTTTGCAATAGGGATCTTTTTCATTTAAGAAAATTACTGTAGATACAGAAACTATCATCAAACCATAAATTATTTAGAAATGCATACCTCTGACTATTGCATTTGATGTGAGATTACTAGATCTAAATGGCAGTTAGATCCTAACTTAACTCATTCCAGTACTTTTACTTTCCTCCCTTAATTTTCTTTTATACATACACAAATATCTGTTACAAATACATACAATAAAAAATACTAGACATAGGTCTGTTAAAGGACATACATGCACACACATCTAACATCCATTATGCTATTTAAAGCTCAGGCTAGCTCTGACCATCAGCTCCTCTAATCTGTTAATTTGAAATTGCATATGCAAGGTTTACTTGAGCCGTGACTTGGGTAGTAATATATAATAATGCTAATTTAGCAGAGAGGCAGCCATTTCCCTCTCAATGTATTTTATATATATATAACAAAACCAACAAGAAAAGAAAACGTGCCTCTGAAATATTAAAGGTTATATGCTCAAAAACTTTTTTCAATGATTTATCTCTTATATGCCACACTGAACAGAAAGACATAATGTGAGTAGCACTGATGTCAATGATCAACATAATCAACGTCAGAAATATTAGACTTTCTGCTCTCATCTCTTCTAGCTTATTTTATAATGTCTGTAAAATGTTCCTGCTACAGCAATTAAAATTTATTACCTGCAGCACTGGTAGTTCAGTCTTTTCTTCTTCACCTTCAGGAACTACACTTAAAGCAAGAGCTGAAAGAAAAAGCAGATTTTTTCATACTATAGGAGCTCACTTTCACAACTGACAAAGTTCTGCAGCAAAAAAAAAAAAAAAACACACCAACATTTAGGTATATTTTTCACCTTAAATAATACTATGTTAGGAATAATCTTTCTGAACATGAGACAGTCTGTTCTTACAGAATTTATACATTTGCTGCCTGACAATTCCCATGCCATTGATGAAAAAAATCATTTTTGATGTGAAGCCAATTTATCTTGGCTTCAAGGCAAATAAATCCCTTTAAAAAGAAAATCTGTTCAATCCAGTAGTTCAGTTGGTAACAGCACAATGTGCTACCACATGGGAGACCTGCAGTCCATTCTGTCTTTAGGTTAAAATTTGGATTGCCAAACATAAATATGGCTATCATAGACTTTGAACACCACCTTTGAACAACAGTCAAACTTGTTAATGTATGAGGTCCAAATAAATGTTTACAAAAAGAACAGAGAACCCAGAGAGGTAACCTGCACAGACATAGCATTATCTTAAACCCTTTGTGGTGACACCACCCTATGCATATACTTCTAGTTTGTATTAGAAAAATAATTGTAAAAAGGGTTCTGGGGGTGTTTGTGGTTTTTTTCTTGCTGATGTAGTCACTTAATCAATTTGCCTCAGCTTGCTCATTTGTAAAAGTAGTTCCACTCAATACAAGAAAACCTTGCTAAGATTCTTGATAAGAAATTTTTTTCTTAAACGTACTGAAGAGATGCAAATGAAAGAAAAGTGTTATAATTTGGAAGGAATTCAAGATACCATTCATCGTGGTCATATCGATGGTTTTCTTAAAAACTCAGGTGGAAAACAGATTCAAGTGGATTGTTTAAGGCAAGTTTAAATTATTTATTGCTTGAAATTCATTTCAAAGTGAATTGCTAGGCACTGTCATTTTTTTGACACACTAGACATGAAGAATATAAGAAAGCAAGACAAGGTTGTCCGACGTCTGTGGTGCTCCATCTCTGATTACCTACATCTCTATATTCTTTTAACAAAGATTTAATTTCAACAAGTGTCTGGGAGTTGTAGTTCACAATGACATCTCTGGTCCTGATTAATTTGAATCTCAAATCACACCACTACATCCAGACATCCCAAAAATCATTCTAACATGGTAGACTCATGCTGACCATAGACACATTTCCATATGGCCTTTAACCAGGAAGAAGAAAACAGAGCACAAGTAAGAGTGTACCCCAAAGTTGTCCTCAGGTAAATATTTTACATTTCTAGCGTGGAAGTGCACAGAAAATGCCTCAATCTATTGGATCCCTTGCTGATAGCACGTTCTGATAATTTTCCACTTTCTCTGCCAACATAACAGTTCTTATAGATTCAGACAAAGAATCCCTTCCCCTACACAAACCAGATTCGCACCTTGTACTTTACACAATCCTAATCACAAGATCAACACAAAGACCCTTATTCTGGGAAATGTACTAATTATACATAATTAACATGAAGAAGTTTCACCTCATAAATTCACAAAAGTGACTACAACCTTACTCACAAAACTGAATCCAAGCATAATGTTCATGACTTTCAGTTTTCAATTTGAACCTGAGGAATGACACATGAAACCTGAAACAACTGTGATTGACAAGAGATGGTGCGTGTCTCACTGTAGTGCATTCAATAACCCATACCACGCTGCTTCTAAGCTTTAGAAAATATTAATGCACATGATCTTTGAAATAAATCAAACACTAATCAGATTACCTGGGGGGAAAAAACCCTATTTCACACATTGAGAGCACAGATAAAGCTTTTCAGGGAATTATTTAAACAACCTACTTTATCTTGGTATTAGACAGACACGGAATTGTTAAGGTTGGAAATGATCCCCAATAGTCATCTAGTTCAAATTCCCAAAGTTGGATCCTCAGGACCTTGTCCAGTAAGGTCTTGAGTATTTCCTAGGACAGAGACTCGATAAACTGTCTGAGCAACCTCTTCCAGTGTTAAATCATTCTTAGAGTGAAAAAAACTCCAAATGCCCCCCAACCCTCCCCCCAAAAAAGTATTCAAATGAAATTTCCTGTATTTCAGTTTGGGCAAACTACCTCCTGTCCTGTTAAGTAGCAGAGTCTGGCTCTGTCTTCTTTACTGCTCCCCATCAGGCTTTTACAAGTATTGGTAAGATCTTCTCTGAATATTCTTTTCTCTAGGCTAAACAGCCACAGGACCTTCAGCCTCTCTCATCTGTCAGATGTTCCAATCTATTAATAATCTTCATGATGCTTTGCTGAACTCACTCCAGTGCATCTATCTCTCTCTCTCATACTGGTGAGCCCAGATATGGACACAGCACCCCAGATGTGTCTCGCCAGTGCTGAGCAGACAGGAAGGACCACCTACCTTGTCCTGCTGCCAACATTCTTCCCAGTGTTGCTCAGGGGGCTGCTGGCCATCTTTGCCACAATGGCACACTGTTAGGCCATGATCAGTTTGTTGCAAACTACAACTCTCGGATCTGCAAATTTTGTGAGGATACACTTCATCACGCTGAAGAGCTCATAAATGAAGAGGTTAAACACACCACTAATCAGAGTTTACAAGACTGGCAAGCCAAACAGCTTTGTGTCCACCTTACTGACCACATACATAGCCCACATTTCATTAGTTTGCGTATGACATTATAGGAGACAACACTGTACTCAAACTCCTTGTTAAAGTTGGGATAAACAACATCCACTGCTTTCCCCACATTCATGAAGGCACTCATCTCATCACGTAAGTCTTTTGGGTTGGTTAAGTATGACTGTCCATTCATAAAAACACGGTGACTTCTTCCAATCATCCTCTTGTCCTTTGTATGTTTGTCTTGTCCTTTCTTGTTTGGCAATGATATCCAGGATTATTTGCTCCACCATGTCCCCAGGGACTGAGGCAACACTGGCCAGCTTATAGTTTCCCCAGATTCTCTTCCTTGTCCTCCTATGGTGATAATCACTTCCTTGAGCAATGTCCTCCAGTCACCATGACCTTTCAAAGATTATCAAAAGTAACCTTGCATTGACATTATCAAACTCCACTGGCACTTTTATGTGCCTCCCATCAGGTCCTGTGAACTCCTGTATGTCCTGCTTGTTTCAACATTCCCTAAACTGGTATTCCTTCAGTTAGAATAACTCTTCTTGCTCCAAACTTTCCTATGACTTTCAGAGGCCTTGGATTGCGGAAGGTGGGTTTTAACAGCACAGATTAAGGCAAAGAAAGTTCCAAGTTCCTCATCCACCTCCATGTCCTTCTTTAATAAAGACCCTCCCCCATTCAGAAGCAGGCACGTATTTTCCCTGGTCTCCCTTTTGTTGATACACCTCCAGAAGCAATTTTTCTTGCCTTTCACAAGTTAAATCCCTCACCAGATTCAACTGTAGGTGGACCCTGGCTATTGTAATGGCACACCTGCACTCTCAGTGTCTCCAGATTTCCATCTCTTGTGTGCTTCCTTTTTATGTTTGAGTTTGGCCAGGGGCTTCTTGTTCATGCATGTGGGCCTCCTGCCATCTTGACTTGCCTTCCTGCATGTGGGGCTGGACAATTCTTGAGCTGGTAGGAGATGAACCTTGAAATATCGACCAGCTCTCTTTGACCACCGCCCATAACAATCCATCTTTATTGTTGAGGAGGATGGCTAAAAATGACTTTTGTTGCAGGTGCCCTGACACATAGTGCAACTTCAACACTCACATACATAATTTATCCAACAAAAAATAGCTGTAATGAATGTTGAAGTCTCTCTCTATACCATTATCTCCCAGGCACTCAGCAATACGACAAGGGGACACGGGCTTAAGCTCTGCCAGGGGAAATTTAAGTTGGATATCAGAAAGAAATCCTTTACAGAGAGAGTAATCAGGCATTGGAATGGGCTGCCCAGAGAGGTGGTGGATTCATCATCCCTGGAGGTTTTTAAACAGATTGGATGTGGCACTGAGTGCCATGATCTTGTAAATGGACTGGAGTTGGACCAAGGGTTGGACTTGATGATCTCGGAGGTCTTTTCCAACCCAATCGATTCTATGATTCTATGACCCAGTATTACCAGAATGGTTTGGTCTGTAGGAATTTGAAGACATGCTCAATTACCAAAAGTTGAACAATATCTTTTGTTAAACAGAATTAAGTATGGTGTGAGTGTGATGACATTAAAAGACAGTGTGCTTCGTCATTGCCTTGTGCACGGAGCTGAAAAGTCTTGATGCAACAGCCAGGCTGCTACAGCAGCTGAGCTGCTTGCAAAAGCTCCAGGAGGTACCTAGCAAGCCATCTGACGAGGCACGCTGATAGACCTAACAAAAAAAGACAAGAAGTGGTTACAATCAAGAACAGGGCAAGGACTTACTCTCAAGACCAAATAAGGTGTGCTGGGCAGATCTTTCTGTGGATACCAGGGAACCAGCCAATGGACAGTCAGAGCTCATCTTGGTACCAGGCAAACTTTTCTTGGATGCCAATGAACTGACCAATGGGCATCCAGGGTTTTCCATGGCAGAATATTTAAGGAGATGTGGTATGGGGTAACTGCTGGAGGACTGCTGTGGGGGCTGCTGCCACTCTGTTGCTCTGCCTGCTGGTTCGCTCCTCCGAGGCTGCAGGATGAACCAGGGCAGAAGCTGGAGATCTCCCAGCTTGCAAACCAGCAGCACTTCATGGTGCTGGTAACTCCTGTCCTGTGCTTTTAACATTTACCCTTAGCTTTTCCTACTTTTCTATCTTCCTTCTTCCTCTCTGCTCTTTTGTGTTACAAAATAAAGTTGAATTACTGTGTTGGAATCCAGCATCAGGCCATGTTTGTGCCTTAATCTCACTTATGGAAATGTTTCAGAACCTGGTTCCCCTCCGCATCTAAGCAGATCAGAATAGTGAGGTAAAAGCAAATTCAGCAACCTTGCTTTATTTGCATATTAATTGAACCAAAATCAAGAGGTTTATATTTGGGTACAGTAAGCTCTCAGTTGTTACTGAGCTAATAGTTTATTGTTATTTATTACCAGACATTTTGAAAGTGAAAGATATTGTTGTGTATTGGTGTACTTTATATTATTTGAATTAAGAGTAGTCCAGCTTTTCAAGAACTGGAAGGAAATGTTTGACAACTGTGAGAAGATTAACTGGAAGGAACTAACTCTGCAGAGTTATCTCCACACATGTGGCTTAGATTATTTCATAGAGGAGTCAAAGGTAGACTATTATTTTTCCTGAAATGAACAAATGAGAATATGCATGCCTGGGTAAAATTTGACCCTCAGGATTAAGTCTGTGGTTGCAAGGAGAAGATGGATGCTATCATACGCAGCCGTGTGTACATGTATGTTTAAGAATCATTATACAGATATGGAAAATGATGTCTACTTTATTGCCCTTCTAAATGCCCTCCTAGGAGCTTTTCTTAACACTGGCAAACATTAAAGACTTTTGTTTGAATGTGTGGAATTTGCTTTGTATTTCCTTGGAAAGGAATACATCTTTCACTACCACAACCTTCTGTAACCCTCCTGCCCTCTTCACTCCCACACCCCCACACAAAGACACTCCTTAATTGTATTACTGTTAGGCTGACCTCCAACCCCTACTAAAATGAGGACAAGGCTAGTTTTGTGTTTCATGGGATAACAATTTATGAGCAATTAAAAATGAAGAGACACAAAGCATTCATCACAGTCTCAGCTAGACAGGCAGCTGAGGTCAAAGGTTCCAGCAATGAAGTGTGCACAATATATTTTTATTTCTGTTTTCACTAAGAAGGAAACGGGTTAGCTAAAAATTATGGCATGCAGCCTCCAGTTCAAAATAGGTGCACTTAATCTTTTAAGACAGTCCATGCTTGGGCAGATAGGTTATGACAGCACACACACACATGCACACACAGAGACACGCTTCCAGTATCTGTAGGAAAATCTCAGAACGTATTATTGGCAAACTCAAATGCACAGTTGTTTAAAATGAGATGCACTGAGTACCCTGAATGCTTATACAGTTTACAGTTTAGTAGTTACAGTTTTCATATGAAACACACCTTTTCCTCTGATACCTAAAACTGAGGTTTGGTAGGATTTGATCCCTTTTGTCTGTATTCCAGACTACATGTGGGAGCTCATGGCAGCTTCATGTGTTAACATTCCCAAAGTTACAGTAGATAATTTACATATGTATATGGAAATCCAGTTTTACATGTTAGTGTTGGTATCATGGTAGTTCTGTGTCTCCACAACTGAAAATGGAGACTTTTTGTTTCTGTTTTTCTTTAAGATAGACAATGCAGTTCCAAATCTGTCACTGATTGCTGATTTAAGGTCTGTGTCTTAGTCTGGCATGAGCAAAGTATTGGTGAATCATCTATTACATTATGCCATAAATACAGCTCAGTGTGATTTTGCAATGTGTCATATTTCCAACCTGGATCCAAACTAAAAACTGAGGGTGAACAATTTTGAATTGTCATTCTAAAAGGGCTTGATCTGCTTGTTTTATCAAAGCACCTGAATGGCAGTGCCAACAAGAACAAAGTGAAGCATTGCCTAAAAGATTCATTTTTTCTAGAGCTGTGAATGAACATGGACATATATATACATGTACAGTTCTTGTGGGACTACAGTAATTGAAAGTTCACTTACATAAAGAGGAGCACTTCTAGCCTTCTGTAGTAATTTTGCATTAGAAGAAAAAATGTCTCAAATCTTAGTTGGAGATGTCAGAAAATTTCGTTGACTTATTAATAAGAGAA
>JAOXXN010000001.1:70968434-70979249 GCA_026770055.1 Myrmophylax atrothorax
CCTTCCCTCCTTCCTTCCCTCCTTCCTTCCTTCCCTCCTTCCTTCCATCCTTCCTTCCTTCCTTCCTTCCTTCCTTCCCTCCTTCCTTCCCTCCCGCCCGCCTGCCTGCTTACCTGCTTTCCTAGCAGAAAAATTTTCAACTACTACCTGAATATGAATTTATCTTTTTACAGCCATAAGACACTGGAGCCCTCTGACAAGACTCAACAAATCCTTTGAAAAGTTAGGGCAAACAGAAGATTTCGGATGTTCCAGAAAGCAGAACTGAAACAGGGAGTAAGAGTGGCATGCAGATACGACATGTAGTTTGTGATCCTCAGTTGATTTCGCTTTGAAAACAGCAGGTAGACTAGAAAGAAAAGAAGCCTTCAGCAGCAATGAAGGATTAGACCTTCTGTGCCATTACTTGCACAAGGCAATTCTCAGTCTTCTGTGGAGAATACAACCAATATTTCTGACTTAGATATTTTATGGGTCATATTGCTCCAGAAGTGTCTAACATTAAATATAAAATGAGAAGACTAGAGAAACATATACACCTACCTCAAAAGGTTTGGGAGATTAGCAATTAAGAAAAAACATATACAGGGGGAAAATGTAATGAAGGCTACAAACCCTTCCATAATCAAAATTGCAAGCAATTTTGGAACTAGACATGGGATTGCATTTTCCAGCAAGTGATTCTCCTCTGAAGCCTTGTCAGTTCTAAAAGTGTCATCAGCACTAATTTCTTTTGAAGTTTTTTTCTGCCATGTTTGTACAAAGTCACAAATTGGCAGAGACTGCTGCTAGTCTCCTGGAAAAGTAACCTAAGCCCCACTTAGCTGCAAAAAGCAGAGAAGAAAAAGCCAAATATTGAAGTACATAAGGGAACATTTATTTAATATTTTTTCTTTGTCATTTTTTCAGGCTTAAACAGTTAGATTAGGAGCACAGCTTTCCCAGATGAATTCTTACCTCTCCATCTTTGGCTCATACAGATTTGAGTGCTTTCTCATTGGTTTTATTCTGATTACAAAGGGAAAACACAATACCTTCAGAAATTTTATGGTGATAGCACATGTGCACATAAAAGATGCCATCACAGAAGCATTATCTGTAAATTGTATCCTGCATGAAAAAAAAAAGCACCTCATTAGAAGAATCAGATTGCTGGTTGGTAAACAGAAAATGTAATCATATGACAGTGAGGTTTGTCATTCACTGGCTTCATGGACAGATAAAAGGAAGGACACATCAGTTCATAAGATGACCACTGCATCCTGAGTCCTTTCATGGTGTAGGCTACCTACAGAACCTGAGCAAGACAGGAGTAATCTGGGTTTTTTCTGGATAAAATATGAATGTGAGTCTAATTTCCTTCTTGCCCTGAAAATAGACAGTGGCTCAGCAAGCCTATGCAACAGTTTGGGCTTTTCTCATGAGGTCAATTTGTGTAAAAGCAGAACATTGTAAAAGGAAGCAATATCCCCCTAACATACTCTGATAGCCTCAAGTGAGCAAAAGCTTGTTGCATTGAAATTGTAGGGTTTTCTCTGTCTTTAAAAAAGCATTATTTTGAAGCATGAGAATATGCAGTGGCTGTAAGGAAAGCATAAAAATTAATTGTCTGGGACTTCAGGAGACTCTGTAAACCTCTGGATGTACAATGAACACCTATTTATGATTTTTTAATAGAGTTCCTTAAACACCAGAGCACAAACAGCATTTACCATGAACATCCAGAAACTCTAGCATTTGATGGGAATTCAGCCAAATGCTTTGAGCAAGTGTGCTGCACCTGTAATGTGCAATTTTGTGAGGTTGATCTGCTGTTATCAAGAAAGGAACTGCATTTCAAAAGCGCACATTTGCTCAGGTACACTGCTTAGCTCCTTTGATAGTGAAATTGCTGCAAAAAGAACTGCTAAGAGAAAGTTTTGTATTCCATTAGCAGAAGGTATTTATTTCTCTGCAGGGAAGTGAGGCAGCTAACATCCCACAAAACTCGTTTCCCCCACAGGTGTCAAAGCAGGCTAATTTATACATTTGAATATGAGTGATTACAACATTTCTTATTCATTATGCAAGTGATTACAACATCTCATTACATATTGATTACAGGCAGAGTCTGGGTGGAGTTGGGGCAGTGTTTTCTTCTGGCCTCAATTTTGGGTAGGGGTCCTCCTGTTTTTCATCCCCAAAGCAAGGGTCTCAGTAGGTCTTCCTCGCTTTCACCTGGTATACTTCTTTTCATAGATGACCGGGACAAATTTAGTAGAAAAAATCTTGGCTACCTACCATTTTACTCTATTCATATGTCTTCTATTACCTGATTTATAGCTTCTAGTCTACGGTACAATGAGCTCAGTGATAATCAAGTCCTGGTAAAGAGAACAGAACATGCTTGGTGATAAAGATTGAGCAAATAGGCCTAGAACTTGGGGAGGGGGTTTGGGAATCAGGCTTTGCTCCTTCTCATCCTTGTCTGGCCTCTGATGAATGCAAGATGGACATCATACCTGGATAATCACAAATCTCTAATCTAGTAGGGAAATAGTGACTAGATCTTTGATGTGGGCTAGTCCAGACCTCTTGAAAAAAATGATGTCAACTTTCAAATACCATCAACAAAGGATCCATTTACTAATTCTTTCTATGCATGGGGAAATGATCAGTAAAGTAATTTAATTAAAAAAAAAACCAACAAAAAACAAAACCCCAAAACTAAACTACAAAAGCCAAAAACCTAAACCAAACAAACAAACCAGAACCAAAGGCAAAACTAAACCAAAATCGAAATGAAACGAAACCAAACAATGAAATAAAATAAAATGAAATGAAATAAAATAAAATATAAAATATCACACCAAACTAGGTTTAGGAAGCAAATAAGGACAAAAATCTCCTATTAGCTTAATGAACAATGAGTTAAAACCAAGCCATCAGAAACAGCACCTCTAATTCAGGTTTTTGGTTACCACTTCTGAGAATACAATTAAGTTCATTTTAAGATGTAGAAGCATCCTGCATTGTGATTGAAAATTTGAACTTGTTTGCCTTATTCAAATATCTCTGCTCCAAAGAAGGAAATCCTGACTACAGGTCAATTTTGAACTAACAAAAGCATTAGAGTATCTAAAGGCTTCCTTTCACTGTACCTCTCCTATATAACTCCAAAATGCTCAAGTATATGCAGTCCCAAGCCATGTCATTATCCAATATAACAGTGGTTTCCAGCAAGACTTTTTGATAACTCTTTTTTATTCTTTATATAGTATCTGACTTCAAGTTAAGTCTTTAAGGCAAAGAAATATTTCAATTCTTTATCAGTGTAGATTTCCTTAAACAATTTTTGAAGCCTCACACTTGTCTGTTATTAATTACTGTAGAGATTCATTTCCACTAATGACTGACTGTATCTCTTACATTTCCTCTTTGACATTATTTTTATATATTATAAGCCATTGAAATATTTAATATTTCTTAAATGTACTTTATTTAAATTTATTTTAGTTGGTTTATGTATTAAAATATCAACATCATAGTTGCTTAATATTAAATTATTTTGCAAACTAGATACATTTCAAAGTATATGAGAAAAGTATACTCCAAATACTTGAAAAGTTCCAACTTGCTTCTGAAGCAAAAGAAATTCAAAGTCATGTGGCTGTATGAAGTATATATTTAGTAATAAATGAAGTCTTATCTGTAGACACAATCTTGCAGCAGTCTCTGGAGATCTATGCATAAGATGCCTTATGCTTAGCAAAAGGAAGGAGAAAAAAAACCCTGGACATTCTCAGTTTAAAGTTTTATCAGGAGAGAAATATGGTTCCTAAACTGAAAGAAAGAAGTAAACAGAATTAGGGAAGGGGAAGGATAATAGCCAAACTATTGGGGAAAATACCTACTTTTTATTGACTTGTGTGGAACTATAATTTTCAATGCTTGAGGATTAGGTCCTCTGTTCACATTTGCTAAAATGTTTATTGCTGCAATAATTAAGAGGCATCAGGAATTAAATATGACTTAAAATCAGAATACAAAACTACCTCATCTACATATTTGATCATATTTATTCAGTATATTTTCAGGAGGAGAAAACACACTTTCAAACTCTCTTGAATTTTCCACTGGTTTGGTCCTGTTTCTGTTTTGTTTCCGTTTAAGTGCTAAAAGGTCTGCAGCCAGTACACCCCGGAACCTGCTCACAACAAGATTAACACCCAGCAAAGGAAGTCAAACACATGCTGCCAAAAAGATGACAGTTGCACAAGTAATGATAAGGTTGTGATAAATTATTTTTGTTTAACATGGTGTTCTGGGGATGAAGAAGAATCACGTCCCTTTTCTCGCATGACAAAACAATTAAGTAGACATTAAATATGGCATACATTTCTGTCAATATTTCCTAGGGGATTAAAACAGCTTAGGTATATTTCTCAGCTTGGATTTTTGTGCCTAAATCCTTAAATCTCATTAATTCCATCCTTAAAACTTCAGGGGGCCATATTCTAAATTTACTAACATGTTTTTGTATCTCATTTATATACCAAATTTGGTGCCATTTGATAATTAAAGCAAAAACTTGAGTGCGTGTGGAAATTCTAGTGCAATATGTTGCTGAGGCTGCTGTTGGCTGCCTTGAGAGTGCTGCCTTTACAAAGAACTGAAATGAAACAAAATGCGCATTGTATCAGACCTTATTAAGCAAAAACCACTGGTTAATGTAGCTTCATAAGTAAATGCTTTTGAATAAACAGAGATGACCCACATTAATTCTGTCATTTTATTTGTAGCTCACCTCTCCCTTATGGAGAGGTGCTATACTTCAATTGTCCATATTCTAAGCAGATCCTTTCTGCAACTCTATTTTACGTACATGTACATTTTTCTTAATTTTAGTGTATCCCTGTTATATTACCTTGCTATCAAGAGTTACCTAAACTCATTACATTGATTGTTGTTCAGTCATCAAAAAAAAAAAAAAGCTATTGACATGAACTACTATTTATGTCAATGATAAGTACGCTTTGGCTGCTGTTTAGTATTTCATTATTGTTCATCTGTCTGTGCTTAAGTGTAATGAAGAGTGTAATTTACCTGGGACTGTCCAGTGAACCTTAAGGTGTGAACCAATTTCAAATGGCCCACCTCTGTTATACTGAAGTTCCAAAAGTGTACTTACCACAGTTATGAAATGCAGAGCAAATGATAGCATATGGATACTTTTGTAAGCCCCTGAGAAATTTTATCCCATTCAGTCTGTTTAGATCAATGCTGAAACTGTTTACTAAGCAGCACCTGTTCATACAGAATCTTAATATTCTATCTACTCATAACAATCCCCATAAGTTATCATAGAAGACAATAGCACAGAAGTGAATGTTCTGAATTATCTCCTTAAGCTAAGTCTATTGGTTTAATATTATTTCCTAGTCCTAATTTTTCTATTTTCTATTTGCATCTTACATCCAAGATGCAGAGCTATATTAACTACTGGGAAGAAAATTATCTCTATACTAACTGAAACCAGGACATATACTAATAATCACAAGTTGTCTATAGACAAGGGAAATAGATAAACATTGTTTTATTTCTCACTTCCACTAATCTTTTTCCTTTGTGAAGAAATATTTGTAATTACATGATCTACAAGTATTGCTCTGCATGATGAAGAGCAGATAGCAAAGAATCTTAGTAACACTGTACAATACGTTTCCTATCTTTTCCAGCTATTGGTTGATCCAGATTTTCTGAGATCAAAAAAACCACAGTCACAACTTGCAATATGGAGCATAACTGTAAACACATATGTTGATCACACATATGTACAGAACTTTGCAGAGTGTATTTTACCATCTTCAAAAACTCTACCCCATGATGTTGTATAAGGGAATGACTCCATAGCAAAAACCTGACCATCTTTCTCTGAGAGAGCTGGTCATTAGCAATGGACACATTCACAGAGAGACTTCTATTCACACAGTATGGGTGTAGACAATCCCAGCCTGCCTTTCTTGAATAGTTTTCTTGTTCCTTGTTTCTCAGATTGCTAGCAGTCTCTTCAAAGCAGTTGCACAAGGTGGAGGTTTTTTGGTTTTGTTTTTGAGGTTTTTCTTATTTTCCCCCCTTTTTACTTTGTTTTAATTTTTTTTACAGAATCAAATAGAATGGAAGTTAGCACAATATGCTTACAAATGCAACATTTTTCTTTGCTTTTTAAATTTAAATTGGACTCAAGGAAGTAGTACAGGTGATGCGCAATTTCTTGCTTGGATCCTAAAATGGCAGTATAGGTAAAAAAAGGACAGTTTCTGTTTAAGAGCAGATGGATTATACAGCAATAATGGTATATTCTTCAGCCAAAGTTACAGTTATTTACAGATTCTGGTGCTGCTGTGTTTATCTCCAATACCTATTCATTATTAACAAATAAATGATTAAAGCAGAATTGAAATCCCACTAATACAAAACAAAAAAAAAACATATTTGAATATGCTACTACTTAAAATAAAAGGCTGAGTTTGACGTTTAGGCGTGGGTTTATATTCTCATATAATTTGACCATTTTAAAAAAAAGCAAATTAATCAATTAATTGTGCATTTTGAGGATACGTTTTATTTAGGAAACAGCCTTCTGAAGTGCACATTGGGGTAGGAACAGCAGAAGATATAAGTTAGTTTTACCATAGCTTGTTTTTTTATAGGATGCTATTGTTTGACCATCTCTGGGCTTTAGATTTTGGGCAATCAAAACTGCACAAGATTTTTGTATGGGAAAACCCTGACTCTGGAAAATGAAACAAAATTATTGACTAGGATCCAACTCCACTGAATTTCTCTTTCCCAAAACTATGTGCTTACCTGACCGAAAAAAAGAGCTGTTGCTAAGCAACATTTCTCCTTTTTACCCCCAGTAGGGCTCAAGCTCCAGCCTGGGATCACTGAGCCAGTGGCTGTGCCAAAGAGCACCAAACAGTGAAAAGCTGGCACATTAACTATCAGCAATTTCCCCCCTGGATTCTACTCACACAGGACTCAAGTCTGTGGATTTTTTGAGTAAGGCACAGGGTAATGAGGAAAGCAGGGCCACGGATGCATTGTGTTCTTTGCCATTTCCTGAAAACATTTCAAAATGAGGGGGAAGCCAGAGACCTTATGTTGTAAAAAACAAGTGACGCATTGGTTCCACTTGGCACCAGTCTAGCAAAAGATTAATTTCCTTTGCAGAGCTGATCCAAATATAGGAGGTTTGTGTTAGAGTGTAAGGGGTCACCAGAGAAATGGTCTTGGCAATGTGTGCAGGCACTCCTGTAAGACTCTAACAGCTGTTTCAGTGTCTGCTAGATCCTGGCTATACCAAGTTCTTAACAATTTGCCCATAAATACAGCCACTGATTCAGTCATTAGGAAGTCAATTAAATAGTCTACTATGTTTTTTCTTTTCATATATCAAGCGGACTATGTTATGTTTCACTCTGAAAAATTCAATTCCTTCTAATGTTGGAATAATTTTTTTCAAAGTGTCGGGTGCAATATAGGTGTAAGAATAAACTTCTGCATTTAAGGTTAGGGATTTTTTGTGGGGTTTTTGCCTATTTCTTTTAAGATTCTACTGCTTGCTATTCATGCTAATGAATGATAGCATTGCCAAGACTTTTGCATTCATTCCTCTGATCATTTGGATAAAAACCACTAAATACCCTCCTTTCTGTTCTGGCTATCCATGCAGCCAAATCATGAGCAGCACACTTCCATCTGTACAGGACACATGCTTTGGTGGCAGATAAAAGGATGGCATTATAGACACTCCAGCTGCAGTAAACTAGAATTTTAACCCAGGGGAACCTGGGTCAAAGGTAGCACAAAGACTGCTCTGTCCTAGAAGGCTGAGAGACAATGGATAGTATTTTGTTTTGCAAATTCAGTAGCCGTCTAGCTTGCATTTCCTAAGAGGAAAATAGCAATAGAGAGGTGAGAAGCATAAGGACAACTGTTGAAACACAAAAGTTGTCCCTACCAAATGGTGAGAAAGTTAAGCGATCGTCACTCTGAGGGCCAACTGCAAATGAAAAGCTCATAGACAGGAAAAACTGCTAAAACTTATATTGTGGTTAAGATATTATTTACCCCTTGATGCATTAGGTTGAGTTTAGAAATTCTTGAGAAGCTAGTAAACCTTACAGAAAGACTCTGAAAACAACACATTTTTGCAGATACTTATTTTTCAAATCACCATTTCACTACCAACTTTCATGAGAAAGATTACCTGGCTCCCTTGGAAGTGTTGTAAATGTCACATTTTGTATATTGGCAGAAAAATGTGGAATGCAATTCAAAGCTTATGCGTCATATGGGGTGTGTTTGGAAATCCATGCATAGTCTCTAGAATTAGACACAAATATAATGAACACTGTCTTTTTAATATGGTTTGGAAAATAATACTTCATTTAAGAAGAATGGATAATATTTAGGGAAATAATTACTTTTTCTATTTTCGTGTGCCTTGAAAAAGTTAATTAAATCAGCACTATATCTTGACAAAACAGAACCCCAGCAAATCACAGCAAATGTTTATCTGCTTTATCTCATTAAAAAGACATGAAATAAAGAAATGGGTAAATTAAACACATGAGACTGTTCTTAAATGAAAGTTTATCTAAACTGTCATGCAACATTGAAAAAAATCCTTTATAAAATGTTCACAATGGATATAGCTCTCTGGAAAATTAATTCTGTAAGCTTGAGGGCATTGACTGTTAGTACAGTGTTAGAGTCAATTTATCTACACGATTAGAAATGAGTCAATTATTCATATGTGTTTTTTTCCTTAAATTTAAAATAATTTGATAACTTTGATAAACAATTTCCTTTGTTTACCGAAGTTTGCCTTCTGGCAGCTGAAAACCTCAGTTTCTGTCCTGTTTATGTTCATCCTTTCAGCAAGTTTTGTTTTTTGTTTGGTTTGTTTTTTTTTTTTTTTGACTACACAGAAAATGGCCTCAGATCAATAACAGTCATTCCATTGCAAAGCCCCTAGTGTAAAATAACACCTGACTGTTCTCAATGACTCTTGGAACAAGTCTGTCTCATGTTGCGTCTAAGAATATTTAGCTCTGTTATTATTAGAAACGTTTATTTTCCAGTCAGTACCTGGAAAGTTAGTTCTTCTTGTGTCCCTGAGGACATCAGAGGTCGCTGTCCAGTGCCAATGCTGGAGAACTGTATAAATTTTTTAACAACATATTCCTTCAGAATTTCTTACCACTTCTTGCACAAATTAATTTCAGCCAAAACAAATTCATTTTATTTTTTATCCCTTATTTCTTTGCATCTCTTACATCTGTAATAGTGCTGAGCGGTTTTAGTTCCCTCTTTACTTTTTTGGACAGGAGTGCAACTGCTAATTCTGATTAAGGTATTCCATGTCTCTATAATACCCAATTTCACTTATTAGGCCAGTACTTAAGGTTCTTAGCAAATATTTCACTTGTTTCCTGCTAGTGTGTGCTCATGTAAACTAGCTGATGCTCGTTTAATTCCATCTTCGGTTGAATAGAATATTAGGAGTCTCAATCAGTATGGTAGTTGCATTTTAGAGGCTTGCAGTGAGCAAGTGTCTTCCTCAAAGAGAAAGAATAGATACAATTTTGAAATTAGTGCTTTCAAATAAACAGTTTGTGTCATTTTCTGTAAATAACTTCCTATTCTCACCTGCTCTTTTCAGGTTCCATCATTTTTCACAGATGCTGAAAGGAGGTCCCTTCTAGATGCAGCTCAGATTGTTGGCTTAAATTGTCTTAGATTAATGAATGACATGACAGCAGGTAAGTAGGGTAAAAGAGCAGTTTCTGTAAAGGACAGGTGGGATAGAGGGTACATTTAGTTACTCCATGAAAAGGAGCTTACTTGAAAAATCAAACATGAGACAAAAAAAAACATTTGAAAAACTTACTACTTTTTTCTTGGTTTAGTGTCTTCTATGTGAAGGGGTAGACAAGATCAAGCTCCAGTGATAGTTTTCTTCCTGAGCACTTATTTAGGAGTCACTGCACATGCCTGAAGTGCTTGTTCATTTACTTTACTGCCCAGACACAGAGTGGTGGGATTTAGGCACTCTGAAAGTTCACTAATTAGCATCAAAACCTCATAACTTCCAAAGCTTTTTTCAATATAACTGTGGTTTTAAAACACACACGTGCGGCTCTGCTGACTATTTGTACAACTCTCAGACCAAACCTTCTTGCCTGGGAGATACTCATTGTAAATATGAAACTTGATTTGGATCTTGTTAAAATGCTCCATGCTTTTGATTACTATGCAAAGCAAAAAATCCAACTAAACACTTAGAGAGCGTATACATGACTGAGGGAGGATGTTCTGCTTCTCAGATCCTGCAACTTAATAGAATAAAGTTTCCATGAAGGTCAGACCTTGTGTAGGTGTATGTCTGGATTTGTATTGATGCTTCTGATCCTGTAGCTTAATATTCATAGGGATGTGATGGTATGCCACTGGAAACTCCCTAGAGATTGCATGGATAATATCTGACACTTCTTTTGCAGTGGCTCTGAATTATGGAATTTATAAACAAGACCTTCCAGCTCCTGAGGAGAAGCCACGAATAGTTGTGTTTGTTGATATGGGACATTCTGCATTTCAAGTATCAGCCTGTGCATTCAACAAGAGTAAACTGAAGGTAGTAAGATGAAATGAAAATAAAAGGGTTTATGAGACATTAGAATCACATAGACTATAAACCTGACTTGTTTTTAAAATTCTGAAATAACTTAATGTATGGGAGATGGCAGTGAGTCAAAAGGTGAAGAT
>JAOXXN010000001.1:70979349-70992542 GCA_026770055.1 Myrmophylax atrothorax
GACACTAGAATTAAGTAGCCTGCAAACCTGCCTTGTTCTTAAATTCTGAAATAAATTAGTACATGGAAAGTGTCAATGAATCAAAAGATGGTTTGCATCAGTGTCCTTCATTTCATTAGGATATCTTCAAACAGAGGCTGTAAATTCCTTGCAATACACAAATGTAAAATACATAATACAACTGCTATAATTTAGTTTGTTTTATCTAAATGAATGTGTGTAGGGGTTAAAATTTCAAATAGTTAGGGCTGTCTCCTAGTTACATAGTCTTACTCCCATCATAAAAGTGAAGAGCAGTTTTTGGTTGCTGTGGTTGAATAAAGTACTGTTGAATAAAGCCTGTGCCTTGGAAGATAGGCTGGCCTGTCCCCAACTGTTTTTTGAAGCAAAGGCTTACTCATATTGGAAGATTGCTATTCCTTTGGATTTTACTGAGTGTAAGACTTAATAATTGTGTTCTTTCAAACCAGGTACTTGGCACAGCATTTGACCCTTTCCTAGGGGGGAGAAACTTTGATGGAAAGCTAGTAGATTACTTCTGTGCAGAGATAAAATCGAAGTACAAACTAGATCCAAAATCCAAAGTTCGAGCTCTTCTTCGCCTGTATCAGGAATGTGAGAAACTGAAGAAACTAATGAGTTCAAATAGCACAGACATTCCCCTAAATATTGAGTGTTTCATGAACGATACAGATGTATCTGGAAAAATGAACAGGTGGGTTCTGTGTTTTGCTGGCCATATTTTTTTTAAGAAGTATTTCCATGTTGAAAAAAAATTACTGTGCTAAAATTAAGCATAAGTGCTGAATACCTGTGGTATTTTTGGATTGCTAGAATAGCTAAGGCTGTGAAATGGAGTGTTCAGCTACCTGAGTAATGTTTCAGTGCAATAATGTGTGCATAAGAAGCTTGAATTCTTTTTGTAGAAGAAAATCCATGTTCTTAAAGCCATGGATTGGTGCATGCAAACCAGGGGATTGGGCTGCATATTTAGGCCTTCTGCATATTTTAGGTAACCCAACTCTCATATACTGCTCTTAAGATAGCAATAATTGAAGCTTTGTTCTTTTTTCTGTTCTTACTGTACTGTGGGTATTGGTAGAGAAATAGAGGACAGAAACAGTGCTTATGAAGGATGACTTGATTATGGCCCAAGTGTGAATGAAGTCTGTGTCTTTCTATCTCTTGCACGTGGTCACAAGGCATGACTTCATTTGTTAGTTCTGTAACTACTACCAAGACTGGTGGGGCTTTTTTTTTTTATTCCCTCCTGTATTTAGGCAAGGGTTTCATTGTAAAGGAAGTGTCAGTGTTTTCTGATTTCTTATCTGTAATCTCTGCTGAGAACCAAGTATACAGCAGCTGCCCAAATGATTCCTTTATCTTAAATAACTACATCGATAATGGCTTAGGAAAATCTGTAAGCAGCTGTTCATGTACTCCCTTGTCTACAGTTGCCACTTCAGCCTACTCAGAGAAGTTCAATTTAGGTCTCTTTGCAATGTAGCCACCAAACCTAGTCAGCATCACTTTGGAAACAAGAATACCAGGAAATGTTAGTGGTGGGATGAGCACTCTTAAATTAATCCCATATTTTTTCCTTAGGTCACAATTTGAAGAATTGTGTGCTGACTTGCTGCAAAGGATAGAGTTACCCCTACTTTCATTAATGGAACAAGCACAACTGAAAGTGGAAGATGTAACTGCTGTTGAGATTGTGGGAGGAGCAACCCGCATTCCCGCTGTCAAAGAGAGGATTGCTAAATTCTTTGGCAAGGATGTCAGTACAACACTGAATGCAGATGAAGCCATAGCTAGGGGCTGTGCTTTGCAGGTATAGTACTGGCAACACTTAATGAACTGAAGTTATATTTCTTGAGAACACTTCTGTGAAGAATTAGCCAAGCAGTTATGAAAATTGGTGAAAGTAATCCATTTTAAAATATGCAAGGGAACATACGTGTTCACTAGGCCCTTTTATGGGGCTTTGCCATTTAAAAAGTCCGGAGTACTCCTCTGGTGCAGTACTTTGTTGAAAGCGCTGATGCTGGGTGTATTGTGTAAGCAGTCCACTCAGCTCCTCAAAAGAACAGGCTCTAGGGATCTGTAATGGGAAAAAAATTTAAGTTGTTGTCAAGCTGAAGGATACATTTTAACAACAAGGTGTGAGAAGTATCTATGGATATCTCAAACTACTGCAAGTTTAAGTTTTCTTATATCCAATTTCCATCAATGTGAAACAGACTTTTATTCTGGCTCCCTCCCACTTTTACAATTCCCAGTCAGTGAACTACATTTTACAAGCAAACAACCCCTTGTGTTCTTTCCTTTCTCCTTTAACTTATTATGTTATTTCACCCTCTTTTCTTTGACTTTATTACCTCATCTCACTGATTGCTTTCCATTACTAGCAATCAGTTCTGTTCAGGGAAGGGAGGAGGATCCTTAAGATACACAGCACTTCTTTTAGGACTAAGCAATGCAGCATTTCAATTCTTTACAGAGCTGCTATTTGCTTACACTGTTACCTTTGTTCACAGGCTACAGTAAGAATGAGGCCAAAAGGTTGCTAAGACAGAGCATAAACACTTCCATAGGAGATTCCTGTTCTCTTATCATGCTGTATTGAAATCAAGCAATTTGCCCAGTTCTGATTTAATAAAGTCAACATACTTCTTTTGTTTGTCTTGGCTAGTGGAGTAGAACAGCTAACCAACTTTATTACATGTCTTTTGGTTTTAGTGTGCCATTCTTTCTCCAGCTTTTAAAGTGAGAGAATTCTCTGTGACAGATGCGACACCTTTTCCAATATCTCTGTTGTGGAACACTGAAGCTGAGGACACTGAAGGGTAGGTTGCTCAGACTACAGTTGTGTGAAGCTTTTGACCTTCATAACTCAAGGATAATGTTCTTGCTTGCATTTAAATCAGAATCTTGACATTCTGATGCAGAAAAGCCATAGACCATGTACCCAGACATGGCTGACAGTGGAGATTGTATAAAGACATGGGTAGAAATTTTAACCATAGTTCCTCATATGTTAAACTACAAAGATGATTTAAAAAATTGTGAGTAAATAAGCTACCAATTAATATGTTATCTTGTATTGCCTTTATGTGGTTGTTAGGCTTTAGAATACAAAATTAACTAGAACAGTGGCTGGATCCTGATCCCACTTTGATTTCTGGCACTTTTTT
Organism: Myrmophylax atrothorax; assembly: GCA_026770055.1. Taxonomy (NCBI): domain Eukaryota; kingdom Metazoa; phylum Chordata; class Aves; order Passeriformes; family Thamnophilidae; genus Myrmophylax; species Myrmophylax atrothorax. The sequence continues at coordinate 70,982,547 of JAOXXN010000001.1, forward strand.
TAACACAGCATGTTTCCAATACCTGTCTGAGATTCTTTTCTTGGTAGTAATGTTATGCACTGTGTAAATATTGTCAGCTTATGTGGATGCTGTTTATCTGACTGAAGCAAGAATTTAACTCTGAGGAAGAACCTAACTTTTGTAAGAGAAATTACTTGCAGTTGCAGTGTCTTAAGACTGACATCTCTGCTACTAACTGTGCCATGCTTGTGGGAAATGCAGTTGCTGTCTAGGATGTAAAGAACTCCAACTTTTGGAAAACTTAATAGTTTTAGAGGGACCTATTCTTACCTTTTTCGTGTTCTTTGTAATTCAGCCTTTTCTTTCTATGTCTGTTTTCTATGGAGATGCAGAACCTAATTGTTCTGTGACATACTTCTGAGAGTAGCCTTTGGGATCACATTGTAGGTAAAGCTCACTTTCTCACATTTAGGTTATGAAATGTACAGTTAGGAGACAAAATTTGGTTGAGAATCAGAGTCAAACTGGCATAATAGTGGACAGACCTTAGAGAAAGAACATGAGGTAGTGCTGGTTGTCTTTCTGTCGTATCAAGGAATGAATCATAATCTGGTGTCAGCATTCTCAACTGAGCTATGGAAAGTAAATGAGTAAGGAATTAACAGGCTGTAATTAGCCCTTTGAGACTGAGGAAGGGTGCAAATTTTGATTCAAATGGCACTATTCCAAGCTCAAAACAATGTCTTTGCAGAAAACAAATTTTGGAGGTCTGCCAATAATCTGCCGCTGCTACCTCCATCTGAACTTCCTTGCTTCTGAGATTAAAAGTTAGTGGCATAGAATATCATAGTTGAAAAAGAGTAGTCTTTTTCCCTTAGAGTACAGTAGTGAAATATCTTTATTGGAACTGTTCAGAAGGCTAAATGTGTCAAAATATGTTGATGTTCCTCTGAAGAATTCTGACTTTATATCAAAGCCTTTCAGCTTAAATACCCTTCTAAAAATGGTGTTTTTTCCTTAATTACAGAGTTCACGAAGTCTTCAGCAGAAATCATGCAGCACCTTTCTCTAAGGTTCTTACATTCTATAGGAAAGGTCCATTTGAGTTAGAAGCTTTTTATTCTGATCCTAACGGAGTACCATATCCTGAGGCAAAAATTGGTAAGTAATTGTCCTGGAAATGGTGTTATCTCTTGTTGTTTTGATCTTAAATCAGTTCTGTAACTGTGTGTGTTACAGTGTGTTTATATGACACGTATTTAGGTTTTTGTCTGAAGGACTTAATTTTCAATTCTCCTATTTCATAGATCACTGAGTTGGTATTTTTTATTTTTCTACCTTCTAGAGTTGTTTTACCATGATGGGAAATGAATGGCTAGGACTAGAATGGAGCCATCACTGCAAAAGATAACTTTATAACTTTTTAAATCTTCTTTTCTTCTTACCATTAAAGCAAGCTAGGAATAATCACAAAGTATCTTCTGCATATAAAAAAGCACATCTTGAATAACTAGTTGTTTTTTCTTACACCTTCTGGGCTTGACATAATGCTGAATAGTTTTTAATCAAGGCTGCCTGAAATAGAGGCAGCTACAAGACTATAGTATTGATTTGCCTACATAACATTTCTAAACAGCTCTTTCATACTTTTTGACAAATTGCAACACTTGACAGTGTCAACACTTACAGAGAGATTACAATGGGATTAGAAACTAAGATTGTAATGGTAAAGACAGGCCAATTAAATAATTGCACTTGAGTTCCAAATATGCAATTAAATGTTGTATGTTTGCATACCATATATTTTGGAAACCAGCACAACAGAGAGGGACTTTTTGCAAGGGCAAATAGTGACAGGGAATGGCTTTAAACTGCAAGAGGGCAGCTTTAGATTATGTATTATGAAAAATTCCTTGCTGTGAAGGTAGTGAAGCACTGAAACAGGTTTCATAGAGGTTGTGAATGTCCCATCTGTGGAGGTGTTCAAGGCCAGGCTGGACTGGGGCCCTGAGCCTTGAGCAACTTGGGCTGGTAGAAAATGTCCCTGCCTACAGCAGGGGCATTAGAACTAGATGATCTTCAAGGTCCCTTCCAACCCAGGTCATACCATGATTCTAAATATTTTGAAGTTATAGAAACAGCAGACTTCCTTTTATGTTAACTCCTACTGTGAAGATTGATGGTGGGATTTGTGAGTGTTCAGTTTATATGGCTTTAACAAACAAGAAGCTGTTTAACTGCTGTTGTGAAAACTGGTAAGAAGAGATTGGTTTCAGCTCACTTGCTGATTAATTCGTTGCTCAGAACAGAATTTACAAGTAGTACTTAATGGGTGAATTAATAGTTCTAATGAGACTACCAAAAGAGAGGATGGGTCACACAACTCCAATATTACTGAATTTACAAGACAGAGGATTATGTTCCTTAGCCTGTAAAATAAGCAGGTAAAAGCTTGTGTGCTGTAGTTCAGATCTATTGCTGAAGGAGTGGTGTATACAAGTCTGTGTATGATGAAATCAGGGAACTTGTACTTTGCAGATAAATAAACATCATTGTCTCCAGATCATTCTTTTGGTAATATATATGTAACCATGTAGTAGGCAGAAAAAGTGTCTGCTGTTAATGTCAAGGATATCTGATTTTTCATTTACTGTTAAACTAGTTGTCTGTCTATTAGTTTCACAATGCTTGTTTCAAATATTACAGTAGTTCCAGAACAATTAGATTCTGCCGTGGAATAAAAGGTAATGGCAGGCTCGCATGGATATAACAGCTGAAAAGAATGCTTCCAGAAATACTGTTTCGGTGTTAGGCTGTAACATGTATTAAAAGGACACCATGTAACATTGGCATTAGACAAAGTCTTAGTGTAGTTTTCTTCCAGCCCACTACTAACACAGATACCACCAGTTGTTTTGGTATTTATCGTGTTTTAGTAGTATCAGGAGAACCTGTGCTATCTCATGAAAATAATGGTAATTCCTTTTGATTTGTAAACTGAAGTTGGCTGAAAACCAGTGTACTTTGGTTTTGGTTGTTTGTGGGGTTTCTTTTTCTGGTAGTAGTCATTTCAGTTTGAGAACGCTTCATAGAAATTTAGAAAACATGTTGTCTATCAAAAAGGGAGGTGTTTTGCTGGCTCTGTAATAATACCTATTTAATTTCACTGTGTGAGTATTGATTATTTTGGTTTTAGGTAGGTATGTTATCCAGAATGTGGCAGCCCAGAAAGATGGAGAGAAGTCTAAAGTCAAAGTGAAAGTCCGTGTCAATACTCATGGCATTTTCAGTGTGTCCACTGCGTCTATGGTTGAACCAGTTAAAAGTGAAGACTGTGAAGATGTCAGTGTTGAGACTGAAGTGGAAACTCAGGACCAGAGGCCTGTTGACAACTTAAGTGATGTAAGTTGACTTTTCTTGTGTGTGAATCTCCTTACTGAACAAAGTGTGTTCTGCTGTTACATACTCTGGAACTAAAATACTTCTAAGTAAGCAAAAGAAGATTAGTTTTAAGATGTACACAGCTGTCAGAAAATGTCTTTATAAGAACAGGAGACAATTTGTGCTATCTTAAAAGTGTGTGGATTCCAAAATCAGTTATTGGGCAAAATGCCAAGGAGCAGCAGGTGGGTTGCTTGAGGGTGGGGTTGCTTAGAGCTGCCATAGTTATCCAACTGTTCCAAACAGGAAAACTTGATTTGGATTGTTAATCATCTGTGCTCTTTGTGTTAAAAGGATTTGTATGTAATTCTTCGTATTAGTAAAGTTTTTTGAAACGGGAAGCTGAATTGTTTTCTGCAGCATTGAAGGAAAAGGGAACAGTGGGGAATAATTCACATTGTTATAGTTTACTTGATGTTTTAATAGCTTTCTGAAAATCATTAAAAAGACTTAAAATTACTCAAAAAATTAAAAGCCACTTTTTGTAAGAGGAAGTGGTAGCATGTGCACACACACACACAAGTACCATGCTGCAAGCCTGGCACTGGTAACATTTTCATGAAGTCCTTCTGAACTTGCACCTAGTCTGTATCTCCGTTAGTTAAAGCGTGTGTCTTTCTAAGTGTGCACAGAATGCTGTGTAGGGCACTTGGTACAGTATGTGCGTCAGAAGTGAAGTGCCCTATAGTTAAATGCAAGTGCACATGCCTTCTACATCCTTTGTGCCTGGGCTTTCATTTCAGAAAAATATCCAGCAAGAGAACAGTGAGGCTGGAACACAGTCCCAGGTACAAACTGATGGTCAGCAAACGTCACAGTCTCCCCCTTCATCAGAACCTCCCTCTGAAGAAAACAAAATCCCAGATGTCAAGAAAGTGAGTGACCCTTTAACTCTGTTGAAAATGTTATGCTCTATAATGGTGGCTTTTAAAAAGGTAAAATATTCCAGGAATAAGTAAGGAACTTGGTGCTCAGAACCTTTTTCATTTTCATATATTTATTATTATGAAAAATAATGTCTATATGTTGTGATGATTTTTGTAGAGAGTTTGCAAAAGGATTCCTGTAAGAGATCTCTCTACCACTTCCCTGTCTTCATGCAGTGTTGTACAACTCATCTGTTTGGGTTGCACACTTTCAATTTAACAGCTGTTAGAGGCCAAGCTTATTAGGCCTGCTGAGAAAAGTTGGGATCAGGAATTCATAAACCTAAAAGAAAATAATCTATGTGAAAAACATATTGCCTGCATGTTATTGCTAATGGTTTGTGGTTTTTCATCTGTACAAGATGAGAAACACTTTAGGCTAAAATCTTAACCACTGTCAGCATCATCAGTGAAGTGCTAAGCTACAGATGGACACTTCTGGAAAACCTGCAAACACATGATATATCTGAGAAACATCCTTCCTGTAGCTCAGTACTTACTGCCTGGGAAAGAGACTGTAAGGAGAGTGGCACAGGAGGTGGAATCCCCAAAAGGAAAGTGTCTCAGGAGTATATTTTGAATATTCTGAAAGAGCACAGAAAAACCTGTGTGTTCTTCCTCTGAATGTTTGTTTCCTCATTGTGCTACTTCATCAGAAGAAGTCAGGAAAATTATCTTATTTTTATTCTTTCTAACTCAGACAAACGAGAAGAAAGGTGATCAGCCCCCTGAAGCCAAAAAACCCAAGATAAAAGTGAAGAATGTGGAACTACCCATTGAAGCTAACTTGGTTTGGCAGTTAGGAAAAGATCTCCTCAATATGTATATTGAAACAGAGGTGAGTTAGTGTGGTTTGGACTGCTTTCTTGTGTGCAGTTACTAAGCATTTGTCTGCTTTTCAAGGCAACCTCTGTTCTTTTGCTGTAACCTTGGAGTGTGAACTCAATTTACAGTAAGCCAATATACAGTCTGACTTGTAACACACAATTGACAAATGTTTATCAGAAAAATTGAAGTGTTGTTTATAACAATTAGTATCAGAGCAGTGATCCGTGAATGACATCACAGATTGATATAAACTGTTGCAATCCAGAGAAGTGCAACCCATTTCTTCAGGTGAGTCTACTGCATAGCATTAAGTCCAACAGTTAAGTGAGCCAAAGCCTCTGCGAGTTTTTACTGGAGTTCTACTTTGTAGAATCCTGTTTGAACACTGGTATTTTTTAATTAAAATGTTTTCTGTGGTCATACAGGGAAAGATGATTATGCAAGATAAACTGGAGAAAGAAAGAAATGATGCAAAGAATGCAGTGGAGGAATATGTGTATGAGTTCAGGGACAAGTTGTCTGGACCATATGAGAAGTTTGTTTGTGAAAAGGTAGGTTATGGTTTCAGGAACTTCTTTGAAAATACACTAATACCAAATACCTGTCTTTTATATGTTAGTTAAGATTTCTCAAAGTCACCCTGGAAATAGCTGCAAAACCACACCTTGTTTGAATGGTGACAGCAACTGATCCAGAATTAGATTTAGGCTTAGCAAATACCTAGCCCTGAAAATAAATTTTGCCACCAATGGAGTAATGTTTTGTTTCCAAGCAAAGTTGGTGACTAGAAGGGGAAGCTGTGTTGCTGTATGCATAACCAACACTGTGAATTAGAGCTGCACCCCAAGCATTGGCCTAATCAAGGACAAAAGGCTATGAATGTGTTATAGATCATGTGTGTTTCTTGGTTAAGAAGTGGTGTGGCTTAAGTGACTTAATGAGGCAAAAGCAGCAGTAGAAATGTAGTTTTTGTATTGTAGGCTCAGAATTAATTTGTATATTTGCTAGTGTCCTGTTACTGCAAGACCAACAGTCAACTGGTGTGTATTTTGATGTTTGATGTGCTGAATTCTATTGCCACATAGGATCTGCAGGGATTCTCTGCACTCCTAACAGAGACAGAAGGCTGGCTGTACGAAGAGGGTGAGGATGAAGCAAAGCAGGTGTACATAGAGAAATTAGAGGATTTAAAGGTAGGTCTGTTAATATACCCAAAATGCAAAATTTCCAAAATACTGCACAAAGCAACATTAATGAATGTTAATGAATCACATAAACACACAGGAACTGCTTTTTCTAGAAATTAGGTACTCCAATTGAAATGCGCTATCAAGAAGCAGAGGAACGACCAAAGCTATTGGAAGAATTGGGACACAGGCTCCAGTATTATGCTACAATAGCTGGGGAATTCAGAAATAAAGTAAGTGGCCTTGAAGTACTTTTTCTTTTTACCCACAGTATTTCAGTGAGACTCATTGGCTGGAAGGGCTTCAAATTCACTCTCAGATGAGCTGCAATATGCTGTTATATAGGTCACAAATTTAACATCACAAATGTTTCCCAGTACTCAAAAAAGCTCACACAGTGTGTCATTTTCAGTTGCTTGATACTTCTGGATGTTTTCAGGCTAAAGAGGACATTATAAAGAGAACAAGGGTTAGACTCGTGGTCTTACTCTTGACCTTTTAAAAGTTAATCTGGCTCATTTTAGAAATGTGCTCCTTTTCCAGTTCTTTCAGGAATGAGAATTATTGTATGATTAGAACCATTATTGTAAAAGCCTACTAGTGGGTATAGTAAAAGATCCAATTTTATTGGTGTTTAGGGTTTGGTTTTTTCTTTAGGTTTTTTTTCAGTGGTATCTCTAAATTACTTAAGTATTCCTGCTTGAAAATTTGCTTCTTGGGTTTCAGCCTAAAGAATTTTAATAGGGCATCTCACAACACTCAAACTATTTGAGTTTGAGAGTTGCATCAGAAACAATGTCCTCACAGCTAGAGATTACAAAATTGTCATTCAGTGAAATAATTAGTAGTGTAGCACAGTCTTTCAATTACTAGCATAATTAAAAAGAGTATATTTAAAACTTGTTTTTATTTAGGAATTCCAAATACAGATTCATAGGTTGTGTTGCTGGGTAGGTCCTTCTCCCGATACCAGTTAGTTGTCTAACTGTGACATTGTAGGGAATGCTGAAGTTAAACTCCGATCCTTTCTGCGTACATCAGAATCGCACTGTCTAAATTGCCTGGGGCCCAGGTGGTCCCTCCAGGAGGGGAGGGGATTCTTTTTTTTTCCTCAGCCTTACTAGGAACATTAAATTTTATTGCATGACCTGTTTGTGAAACTTCTACACCCTCTGTGAATTCTTGTTTGTTGGGCAAAAGAAGCTTTATATTGACATCTGTATTTCTTGTTGTCTCTTGCCGTAACAGATCTTGCTTGTGGCTAACTTCTAGTTATTTTGACCATCAGTAAAGATTTATAAGTTGTAAATAATTGAGATATCCTTGCTGGCATAACTTGGTCGCCGTAAACTTGACATTATTAACTAATATAAAATGTTTGTATTTGGGCAGGATGAGAAATACATCCATATTGATGAAATGGAAATGATGAAAGTAGAGAAGTGTGTTGGTGAACTGGTAGAGTGGATGAATAATGCTGTGAGTGCACAGGCTAAGAAGAGCTTAGATCAGGATCCAGCTGTGCATTCAAGTGAAATTAAGGCAAAGCTGCAGGTAAGTACTGTAAGAAACTATCATTAGAGGTTGGGGCTCAAGTTAGACTGGTATCTTGTCCTGTTTGTCTCCCCTAGTTTCATCTTACTGCTCTACTGTTCTTGAAAGGTAGAAAGTATGAAGAGAAGGAGATTCAGTAGAAAGCAGAGGAGCTCCAGTCTACTGTATACAGTTCTGTGGAGTTAATTGGTGTTTTGTGTTTCTCAGTCACCTTATAAACTCATGTTGTTTTTCAGTGTTTTACTGGTAGGCAGAAACAGAATTGAAACAAAACCCATGTGAAATGCAAAATATGAAGCTGAATTTTGTTCACAGAACATCAGAAAGTATACCAGTTAATTTATTTCAGGATACAGTAAGTACTTGTTAGTTTGGACTCGGGGGAAACAAATACAAAAACAAGTTTGAATCAGTTGTTTGGGCACAGGTCTTTTCACACTGGTGAACCTCGTGGTTTCTTAGTACATATTCAGACCACATCTTTTCCATTTCTTTTAGGAGTTAAACAATGTCTGTGAGCCTGTTGTGACACAACCAAAACCAAAAGTTGACTCTCCTAAGGAAGAAAACCCATTAAATGAACGGAGCGATTATAAAACTGAAGACATGGGAGATGATGACAAAAATTCTGAAATGCCTCAGCAAAATGGTGAATGTCATCCAAGTGATCAAAACACCATTAACATGGACTTGGACTAAACCACTGCACTTGCAGCAAGTTATTTCATCCCATGACAGAAAATGTTTTGGCTGTCCTATGTGATGGGGGTGGGAATGCATTGTTTTGGAAACTATTTATATTTTTTTTCTTAAGACTTGTCTGGGATATGTTGTGTTATGGGAGGAAGAATAGTAATAGTGTTGGTCATGACTATCCTAAAAGGAAAATTGCCTTGGTAACTTTCAGATTCCTGTGGAATTGTGAGTTCATACTAAGCTTCTGTGCAGTATTTAACCATTTGCATCACTAAAGATGAAAAGAAGCCCTTGCTCTGAAATGTACTGCTCCTTCAAAAGGTTGTGATCGAAACACTCGTAGGCATTTGTAGATGCCAAGGTAGTTTTCTTTTGTCTTGACATCTAATTGGGTATGTCAGAAAAAGCCAGTGTCTGTCCCGTTCGTAAGGACTTCCCAGAAGAAATCCTTCTGTTGCAAGGTTTTTTGATTGTTGCAGTCCAAGGAACTTTTCAGGTAATAAGACAGTGAAATGTGTTAGTAGCATGCAGAAACGCTTAAGTTTCATCTCTTGCTAAACAATACATTTTTCATGTGGAGTTACATAAAATGAAGGAAATGCCAATTCTGTTAGTGTTATTGTGAAGCTTTTTAATGAGCTTTGAAATAAAGTTCATTTTCCTGGTACCTCCTGGCCTCTTGAGTTTAATTGTTTCCAGTGCTGCTGCTGTAAGTGTTGCCCTTGTCATGGTTTGACAGGACATTGCATTGTGTTCCTCTGCACGAGTCATAAAAAGGCTTAAAACTCTCACACTGCATGGATCAGCTGTGCAGTGAGTCTGCCCCAAGGGCTGTACACACCTGAAAGGACCTGGAACACAGATGTTAAGGCATAGGGCAGCATTTGTAACACAGAACCCTATAGCTCAGAAACTGTAATATGCAGTTCAGAGTAAGATGTTAAAACCTGGTTGAATACTTCAGGCAGGCTCTGCCTTTTGTTACAGACTAAACTGAAACAGTAAAATGAGATTTTTCAGCCCATTGCACTGAGCAAGTGGCTCTGATTAGACCTTGGTAAAGGTTTTAAAAACTAAGAATTCCTCTCAAGTGAATCTGTGTAGTCTATGGAAGATAATTTTTTTATTTTTTAAGTACTTGGTGCCCAATTTCCTGCATTGTTGACTATAAGCAACTAAGCAACTGGATTATCAAAATGCAGATTCCTTTTACTGTCTGCTTTGAGCTGCGTGTTCTTCACTTCTGATCCATTAGGCAACTGCATACAGTTGGAAACAATAGGAATATTTTGATTGTTCCCTTTCCTTTTCCTAGAGCTAAGGAGAATAGGAAGTCAGACCAAACTTCAAAACTGTGTTTCAAGTGTGGACGAGTACTTTTATGTTGGAACCAGTAGAGTGGA
>JAOXXN010000001.1:71011026-71032931 GCA_026770055.1 Myrmophylax atrothorax
AGAAGAAAGTTAAACGCAGTGAAAATTCACAATAACTTTGTCAGCATTCAAAATGAGCATTGTTAAAGACCTTCCTTTCTCACCTGGTTTTGCATTATATTTGCAACATAAATGCTTACCTCTGCAGAGGACACGAGCCAAATACTGACACAGCCTTAAAAAAAAGAAACAGCCAAGAAATGTTTTGCAAGAAAACTGTACTCACAGACTCGTTTTCCGCCCTCAGTCCCCGATCTCAAACAAGGACGTGGGGATTTGGCACAAATGCAGCAGGGCAGCGTTCTGCAGATGGCTAATTCATGTTGTAGACGTCGGTTACCACAGGACCGGTGATTAAGCCAGCGAGAGCCGAAGGCACACATCGGCTTTGCAAAGCTGCTCGGCAGTTTGCAAAAATCGAACCCGCAGCACCAATAAAAGTAACAAATATGTGAAAATTCCCAGTTTCCATATAACCAGCAGAGCCAGCACCAGATTTCAGCGTTCAGAATAAGACAGAAGATGCCCCATTTCTGATTAATTCATAGGGAGGGAGGCCTAATCCTGCAGTGCTGGGGCCCAAGACTATGGCACGTCCCTGGTGATGAGCGCGCAGAGCCCCCAGCTCTTCCCTGGCTTGGCCCGCATAGCAGAGGTGCCTCCCTGGTGTGAGGTGCCTTATCCCCCTGTGATGAGGATTGCATAGACTGGCCGGGCTGGTAAGCAATTGCTTGGGAGAGACAAAGAGCAGCTGCATGCATCAGAGGGGATTCTCCCACTCCATCCCTCCCCAGGGAACACGGGTTTGTGCTAGGAAGCACTGATGAAGGAAGGCTCGCGCAGGTGCACCAGAGCAGGCTTCCTCCTCCCTTGTTCAGTCTGAGCATTGTACACTCTAGCTTGCTCTGCCAGGCAAAGATAACAGAAGCAAGATACCCGTTTTGTTGGCTCTAACCAAGGGATAATTCTTCCTCAGGTGATGCTTCAATAAGCACTTGGAACTGCCTCCCCAGACCCCATCTGCAATATATTAAAATATTGAGGTTTCATTATTTTAAGCCTGCTCTAGGTTTTGACTACAAGATGAAGCATGCTGGGCAATCCCATCCTGACTAGGCTTGTCCTGCCAGATGGCCATGGGAAATGGTGGCAGTGGCTGTCCTATGCTTGCACGGTAGGAAAAAATAGGAGATGATAGCACATTGCATTGCTGTGACCCAGTCAGTGAACTAAGAATGCAACACCTCTGCTCTCTGGTTAAATTAGAACAAATGTCTCAGGGTTCCTTATATGCACGACCTCTGACTTACTGAGGACAAGATGAATGACAGGGGTTCAAGGTTTCACTTCAGCAGAAACCCCTCAAATGTCTTATTTTAGTCTACAATTTGCAAATTAGACAACTTACTGGTAAATGTTGAATATGTTCATGTGACCATAGTCCACTGAGAAGGCCTTGCTCAAATCACGAGCTGTTTTTACAATGTTAATGCCAACATTCTGGTTATCTAGTACTGTAAGTACAACTTAACCATACCAGTATCTTTAAACAAAATTTGTCAGTAAAATTAAAGTCGCTGCTAAAACATCCTCATTGCTCCATGACTATAGCTCCACAGTAACATGTTTGTGCATTACAAGGTTTACTTCTTTATCATCACACTGACACAATCTTTTTTTTGGCAAAGGTCCTCCCTTCATACTTGTTTACAAACAAATTATACTAAGATGCTCAGATTAATTGCTTTTGTTTGCAATACTACATCTTAATTTGGGCAGTTATTTGTAGGTCCTTATTATGTATCCTCCTAGTACCTGGTAATAAACTGTGAAACATTATGTGCAAAATTAACTGGAACATGGCCTGTTAATTATAAAAGGTGCCATAAAGAACATGTTTCATTTAAAAAAAGATTAGTTATAAATATTTTATTACAACAGCAGGCTGTTTGATGCACCACACAGTAGTCAACAGGGACATTTTTTTGCATTAGGTCCATCTCTGCTTTTTGTCACTTGAAAGGCAACAGGATTAAGCCCATTCACCCAGCACTCTCCTCAGGCAAATGGCCCTGAATTCCTTCAGCAGAAGGCCAAATGCCTTTCTCTGGGAGATGTAATATATTTTCCCCTCTCCCCAACATAAAGCAGGGAATGGCTAGACATGAGGTAATGTTGGGGTCACTGTCTAAGTGGGTGATGGCACAGCATTGTCAATCAGTGTCACCCCTCACTTGTACTGAACATTTCTTAGTGTCAGATTTTTTGGAGGCAGGTCTTCAAAAGCCATTAGCTGCATTTCATGTTCACTCACCATCAAGCACAGGACATGCCCATACGTTGCCACTTATGTCTGACTTCAAGCCCCAAAAAACACAGAAGCATATAATATGAGTAGAGTGATAAAATTAAGACAATAATTAAGAGAGGCAAAGTGACCTATTTAGTGATACAGCTTCATATATCCAACAGCATATTGTGGAGAAGCATCACATGAGCCTTTAATTGATGTCAAGGCCAGAGGCATCCAAGAGGGCAAGGATGAACCGTTCATACTCTTCCCAGAAGGAATTTGTTGTACTGTGAAGTGAAATTCAACACTCACTTAAGGTTCTTCTCTGTGGACTTCTAAAAAGTACGTGAGGATGTTGCCAGCCCCACACTCCATGAGAAGACAAGGTACAGCTGTCAGGTGTTGTCTCTGTGCATGGCTGCCCTCTCACGCCTCCGAGGGCTCACATCAGACACCTGGCAAAGAATACGTGACTCCCACCAGACTAAGTGCAGAGTAGACAGCATCCTATCAAATATAATAGAGAATGCAGAGCCATCAAAACCCACCTGGCATAAGGGCCTTGTTTGTCACTTAGGGCACTGGCAAATCTGTTATTCCACAACCCTCTTTTCTGATGGTGGACTGACCCTTGTGTCATGTCTTCACAATGCATGGCTGCATTTGGGACTGCCATGGTGATTTTTGAAAGACTGTCCAGCATGTGCTTATTGCTGCACAGGGAGAGATGCAGGGACAATAATGTGGATCCTGGCTTTGGGTCAGTTTGAACAGGATTAGGATATTAGGGTAATTTTCTTAATGTTTTGCTCAATTTGTACAAAAACCAAGAATGAAGTTTGGATACTGTTCCAAGCAAACTCTCATCTAAAATGGAATGGAAAATTGCATTTTACAGAAGAATTTTAATGTGAAAATTTGAATCTCATTTAATACTTCCTCTCTAATATACCATAAACCTTGACTAAAATCCTATTTATGAACTTCTGAGGCTGCAGTTCTTATTCCTGTTTTTGTCTGAAAGACTTGTCCTCCATGTGAGAAAAAACATTTTAAAAGATCCCAAGGCTGTCCCCTATGCACACCCACCCACTAAATTCTTCCTGTTGCACTGCAGACTTTCCTGAAAAGTTTTTCAACTTACTTATGACTCTGAAAAGTGGGTATGACACAGCTTTGAGACAAACATGTTATGTGAAGAATAATTGAATTAGAATGCTTTATTTTCATAGTACATTTTTACTCAGCTGGATATTATAAGGTTTTGTAGTCTTTGTTTTCATTTTGGTTTTCAGACAAGTATCAGAATTTTAGGAATAAGGTTTTTTTTCCAAGTATGGATCCGCTTAATACAATTATGGTGTATTTTACATAAAAATATCATATCTGTCAATACTGAGCAAATATGAATGTGGCCCAAATATTGTTTAGTCCTGTTTGCAGAGCTATCCTACAGTCCTGCAGTTTTAACTTAAGTCCAATAGCTCTCTCTTCTGCATTCCAAAACCATAAACAAGTAACCACTGTGGGCACACGGAGAAGCTGTATGTTTCAAATACCACTTTTCCATATTACATATTTTTAAATTTCTAATATTCTGTGTTTAAGAATATTCTGGGAAATTCAGTCTCTACAACCACTTAAGGCTGTTGAAGGATTTCCTGTCTTGAGGATTATGTTCACAGAACAGACCTACAATTTAGCAAAACTGATCTTGCTTTTCAGGGTTTTAAAAATTGTACGTCATGAACTGTGCTATGTGGACTCATCCATTTCTTTATTATCTACTTGAACTTCTCCACATGCATTGATTTATAGCCCTTTTTTTTCCAGTTCCTGCGAGTGGAAGAAACATTTCTGAGAAAGATTATTTTGGGTTTGCTTAAGGATCATTCATTACTGAGTGTGTTAATGTGACCCTACACTTCTGGACAATTTTCTCTAGAAATACAATAATTTTCTTAAATCCACCATGAGTTCATTATTCCAGTAGTTGAGAAAATCTACCTTTGCTTTAGCTTAGGACCTTTGGAAGGATCCTATCACATGACTCCAGCAGATCACGACAACTGTACTTCAATCCCTTCTGCTTTTTGCAGCTTGGTTGTACCATTAAATAAAATGAAAACCTATTTGAGTACTTTTTAGTTATCTATATACAGTGGTTTAATTACTGTTAAATAATAAATGAAAACAAAACCCAGGAAATAAGCCCAGGGCTTTCTTTGCAGTACAAAACAAATTCTGCTAATTTCAGTGTCCTTAGAAGTACATTGTTGAGAAAAGCACAGTTTGCATCTTGTGGAAAGTCTATGTAAGTATGGAAAAGTGCTTTAAAATGTTATGGATCAGGTTAAATTATGTATCTTTTGTGTACAACTGTGGGACAATTTTTTCTGGAGAACCAAAAGTGGTCTTCTTGTCACCTCTGAGTGGAGACTTCCATCATTCCTTTCTGATGGGCCAGAGTGGATCTACCTGAACGGTGCTTAGGCCTGAAGTATCAAGAATTTTGCAATAGAATTGCATTGAGACATCCTTGTCATCCATTCCCTGATCTTGGAAAAGGTATAACATGTTTGGCTGGCCTGTCTGAACAGCAGAGGATGGCAAAGGGCTCCATCAGAGAGATGCCTGGGGGTGTTTGCCACCTGCCTGGGCAGTGGATGGGGTGCCAAGACAGAAATTCCTCTGAAGCCTCTGCAGAGTGATAACCTCTTCGCTCTTCCAGGGCTTGTGAGATGAAGGAGGAGAGCAGCTTTCAAGCTGACAGGTGAATCATGTCCCCAGGCACCTGAAAATGCAGACAAGTGCCCTCACCACAATACCCTCCCTCCTTTGGAAATGTGCAATTGTGCTTGCCAGAATACTCTAACTTGAAAGTGGCCAACTTGTTTACACTTTTCCACTGTCCTGCAATCTCTGGAGCTTGCTGTCTGATTCGGGCTGATTTTCTTCCTTCTTGCAGATATCTTCCTTGGACTCTGGCACTTCCTCCTTCCTGTCTCCTTGGGCTTGCTCCTTTGTCTGATCTCTCTTTTTCACTTCTCCCCTGTTCAGGTGTTAATTTTCCCTCTCTTCTCCTTCTTGAGGCTCAACTGGTTGCAGAGTCCATCCCGCATGTCCATGGAAAAAGTGGAGAAATTGGGTGAGCGCTGCATCCCCTTCCCACAGTCTCTGCCCAGCTCCTGTCACCTCCTCAGACAGCCCTTGTCTCCTCCTGTCTTTGCTGTCCTTCTTGGCCATCAGTGCAATCTGAGCCATGACTGTGGACCAGTTCCGAGAGGTGTGATCACAACCAGGGCTGTCTACTTATTGTTTAAAGGGTCACAGCACTATCCCCAGGACTTGAATCCAGCCAGCTGGGAAGCTTTGCACTGCTGGCAAGGTGCTTCATCTGCACATCCTCCCTTCTCATGAAGCTGGATCTTTGACTCTACAGCAAGAAATCTGCCAAACTAAAAACCCACTGTTTTCATTACTGCCAAAATTCCCCTGCTGGACCAGCACCCCGAGCTGGAGCATAACTTGGAGCACAGGCAGAGATCTCTATTAACCCTGCTCCCCACTATCCGTGGCTATTTGGAGAACTTCTGGCACAACTCCTACCTCTCAACTCATGAACAGCAGGAGGAGAAAGGGTGTATTTAGCTGCCTGATAACAAACAGTTTGGAAGGTGAGTAAAGGAACAGTGCTGGCTCCTTTGCAGTGTCACAGCCCCTTTGTGTAGGCTGCCCAACCTGCAGCTGCCTTTCTAGGTGGGTGCCAGCAGAAAAGAACTTTCCCTTCTGACAGCTCTTGTCTCATTCCCTGTTAAAGGCTCCCAAAAGCAGATGGAGACTAATCCCAGAACACAGCTCCCTTTTCCTTTCCTCTTCCTAAACTGCTTCCTCCCCCAGAACCAGACAGCAGAAAATTGGGCTGAAGGAGAGTAAACTGATCTCCAGAAAAGTGCACATGCTGCCAGCAACCACAGGATGGGCAACTGCTCTGTACTGGGGAACCTTTCGTCCCTCCACCTAAACCTTGTGCTGGGTAAGGAGATCCCGCTGGCTGAAGAGTTGCATGTCTCACAGCCTCTTTACACTGTCCCAATGGCCTCAGTGGATCCAGTCACTGGGAACATTGCTCTTGGCCCACTCCAAGCACTTTATCCTGTGGTCTTATAGAGATAACAATTCTGCTGTCAAACCCATACCTGAAAAGCAGAATTCAACCTCTGAAATTCTTGAAGAGTCATTTGGTGTTCAAAGTTGTAAAGTAACAGAAGAAGATGAATGTTACAGACAAGAGTCACCCATGGGGCTGCCAGTCCCACTCACAGTAATGCTGTGCAGTGCTTTGCCCAAATGCCTGGAGTGCATTTTTAGAAGGGGCAGGTCTGAAATAATTGGCAGTCACTTCTTTTCCTCTCAGATTTTTTCTTACATCAATTTACTGTATTTATGCGAACAAGATCCCATTTATACATACTCCCTAAATAAAACAATGACGATTCAATGCTTTGAAGGGAACATCCTATATTTAATCCACTGCTGCCTCCTCACTGCAAGCTAAGTGTCTTTTCCTGATAGCTGCTGGGAGCTCACTATCACTCACAGAATCTCAGAATGGGTCAGATTGAAAGGGACCACAGTAGGTCATCTGGTCCAACCTCCCTGGTCAAGCAGGGTCATCCCAGGGCACATGGCACAGGATTGCATCCAGATGGTTCTCAAATAACTCCAGTGAGGGAGACTCAACAACCTCTCCGGGCAATCTGTTCCAATGTGCAGTCACTTCTTAATATGTATATAGTTCCTAGTAAAAGCAGATATGATTATGGAGAAGAAAAATATTTTCTGGACTATTTTCCCTTCCCTTTCTTTAGAGCAGGGAGATATGGTGTTTTTTCTGCAAGTGCTCCATGTACTGTTAGTCATTCAGCAAAATGAGACACAACAGTTTCAAATTTTCACAGAGCTGCTTTCATCAATAATTTGCTGCATAAATAAGTTCCTTGAGCAGAAGTAATTAACAAGATCCTGAGATGGCAAGAGGTGGGACAGAGCAGCACTTTGCTTCATTACCAGTACACATACTGCTGATGACATCAACAGGGATCGATCCAGAGCCAGGCTGTCATATTACTAACGCTGTACAAACAGCCTAGAGCCAGGGTCTAACTGCTGAACCAGACATTGGGTAGATCCTGCCGGAGAGGCAGCAGGATGAGAGAAGCAAATGGACTGACCACAGCAGACATTTTTGTATTAAGCACAGGAAACCTTTGGGAAGGAAGCTGAGGAAAGCAGGAGGTAAGAGGAGCAATACTGGAAGTGATGCAATTCTGCTCAGCTCTTCACCTTCCAGAGGCAGTCCCAGCAGAGTTGTACAGGCACCTCCACATGACTGCAAACCTCAGCCTTGGAAGCTCCAGCTGCTGCTCCTGTTAGGAGGATCTCTATCTGGCTTCCTTTTTGGCCCCACCACTGCATGGGAGGGGAGATGAAAGGGATGAACCTCGAGTTCATGCTTTCCAGAGCATGAGAAGAGAGAGAAATCTCCCCTGCAGTGAGGCCTCAGCCAGACTTGATTTTAACTCTATTTTATCATTATGTAATAGCCATCTCAGTTTTGGCTCCTTCTCTTGCTGATGTCCCCAGGTAGAGTTGCTGGCTGGCTTCCTTACCTCTCTTTCTTGCACACCCTGAATGTGTCAAAGCCAAAGGTCGATAAGGCAGGGTTCCCACACCAGCAGCAGCAATGCATATTCATGCAACTATCATAATAAGAGTGAGCAATACTTAGCATTTATATTGAGAATTTTGCCTCCTGAGCAGCAGACATAGATTAAAATTCTAATTCTGCCCTTGAATACAATATCTGCTGCTAGTCTTTCTATCTCTTGCCCCATCCTGTTTTCTTGAAAGTGAATAAATAATTGGCTGATGAAAGACATGGTGTGTCTTTACTCAGAGTGATCAGGCTTGTGGAAATCTGTTATTCACACCATGCATGCTCAAGTCCTGCATACAACACCAGCATTGTCATTCCCCAAGAAGCAGTTCATGTCAGTGTGCCCTCTCAGAAACACAGCCCAACTCAGAAGATTCATCAGCCAACATTCACAGATAGAAATTTCCTCTAGTTACTAGTTTATCCTATGCTGATCTAGCTGCATCTGCTGCCAGAGGTTTCACATCCCATTAGCTTTTCTTTTCTTCAGACAATCCTGGAGGCTCCAGCATCCCAGCTTCTCTTTCTCAGTGTTATCCCTACCCATCCATACATTCTTATATTTTCTCCTCCACCATTCTGAGGCTGAACTCAGTCAGAAAAAACAAAGTTCTATCTCAGATCCAGATTTGGTGGGTTCATCATTGGCTTGTGGCCTAGCTGACACATACAAGTGTCTGGGAATGGCTTATCTGGGCAGCAAACACCACTTTGGAAAGCTCATGCTATGAGGATGAGAGGTTTCATTTCTCTGCTAGATCAGAACTGCTCATTGCAGAACCAATAGCTAGAACTATTTGAAGGATGAATTGCATAGCCACTTGGATATGTTTTGGCTTATACTCTACCTTCCACCTGAACAGCCAGCCATGTAATTCAGCTTGCCAAAGACATGTTTTTTTCTCACATTACTAGGTAATTAGGTTCTCCCAAACTGCCAGTGACAGTTCTGTGTCTGGCTGTCTGGTTCCTCTTTGCCAAGTTCTATTCACAGAAGAGATTTTTAGAAGTTGAGGGATGCATGCTGCAGCACTCATTACACATTTTCTTTCCAGAAGCTCTTTGCAGGCTTGAAGTGATGCTGAGCCCTTGTATCTTCTGATGCATTTACAATGAGAGACTACTTATGAGAGTATGTAGTGACAGGACAAGGGGAAAGAGTTTCAAATAATAGGT
This sequence comes from Myrmophylax atrothorax, assembly GCA_026770055.1. Classification (NCBI taxonomy): domain Eukaryota; kingdom Metazoa; phylum Chordata; class Aves; order Passeriformes; family Thamnophilidae; genus Myrmophylax; species Myrmophylax atrothorax. The sequence continues at coordinate 71,020,194 of JAOXXN010000001.1, forward strand.
TTGGATTAGATATTAGAAATAAAGTATTTCTGGTTAGAGTGGTGAGCACTGAAACAGGTTTCCCAGAGAAGTTGTGGATGCCCCATCCTTCGAAGTGTTCCAGGCCAGGTTGGATGGTGCTCTAAGCAACCTGGTCTAGAGAAAGGTGCCCCTCTCCATGGCAGGGAGGTTGGAACTAGGTGACCTTTAAGGTCCCTTCCAACCCAAGCCATTCTATGATTCTGTGTCCGCTAAGATTGCCTTATTTGCATTCCCTCCTTTGCCGTATTACATAGACTTTCTTGTGCTCATGTAATTCATATATCCCTATTACATTCTCCTCAGCTGTAAACTCCCATGATGTAGCTCATCACTTCTTGCATTTGTGGAGTCATTTGCTCAGTGGGAACCTGCTCCAGAGTCAGGGCTCCTGCCTGTCACAGCAGCTACTATCAACAGGAACATGTTAATACTGAAAGCAACAGAATGATGCCCTGGTTGGTGTTTCCCAGCACATACTCTAGCTGCATCTATGAAAAACAGGGGCAAAAACTAAATTAACAGAAGAGAATGGTGGTATAAAACACAACCCCGAAAAAGTCATTTTCAGGTAACAACAGTGCTCATGCTGTGAGACTGCAGAAAAGAATCAGTTTTGCCAGGGAAAGAGTTGGTGATTTCCAAAATGTTAGTAATCAAACATACTGTGTAACTGAGAACGATATGCATGTAGCTCAGATCCCTATAATCAGAAAACAGCTTGATTTTTCCAGGTTCCAGGGAAAAAAAAAAGTCCAAACATTGCTGATACACATTTGAGCAGAGATTACAACTAGCAGAGCACTAACAATCCCTGCCTCCTGTAAATCATGCCTGTGAGCATCCTTACAAAATTATTCAGTGTAACTGAGGTCCATACAGCAAGTGGTGTTCGAGATCGTATATGAGACCATCCTGTAGCACAAGGTCGTGGCTCTGCACAGCTGAGCTTGAATTGGTGAGGCGGTGCCTGGTTCATGCAGGGATTTTCTTGTTTTGCAGCCCCAGAGTGAGAATTATTTCTCCTAACGCACCAGCAGTAGGGGAGGAGGAGGAGGAAGGCTGTACATGACTGCCACATTGAGTTGTTAGCATGAAATGCATACATAAAGCTACAAGCAGGCCAAAAATTCTTTAGCCCTAAGCTCTTTCCACATAGGCTGGAATTTGTGTCATGTCCATGCAGAAGCCAGTTACCAGAGACATCTGTAACCACAACTGGGTGGTATCAGGTGTTTTACTTTGACAGTCTTTATTACTCTACTGCCTTAGGTCTTACAAAGAGCTTACAAGATAAAAACAAGGCAAGACAGTAGGGACAGAGTAGGCAAGAAAAAAGCTGGTCCAATATTAAACTCTTAGTGTTATGAAGTTAAACAAATAGCACAAAACCCCAGAAGCATCTGCTACGAATTGTATTTGTGTGTTGCTACAGTGCTTCAGCAAAAGTAATGGCATGGCAGGGTGAGGATAGTGCTCCTTATCAAGTAAAGCACTCAAGAGCAATTTCATATCCAGTAGATATCAGAAGTCCTCACAGATTTGAAGTTCTGAGGAACAGAAAAGGCTACTCGCAAAGTCTCTTCCACACACTTTCCTTCAGTCCCAGTGCACCACTCTTCATTTCACAGCTCTTTGATGCGATCATATGCAGCATAATGCTTCCATCTGAATAATTTACAAGCTAAAAGCACTTAAGGAGGGTATGGCAACATTTACAGACATACAGATGCAAAGATGGTTTTCACTTGGCCGTTGCAAAGTATTTTTTGTTGAAGCTTATTGCCATAGGAAGGTTCATCTTCCAATGAATAACTACTTTGAATGCAAATCAGTTTAGTTTGCTTGAGTCTTAAGAACATGGGAAAAATAGGTGGTGAAACATGTAAAATAACTTACAATCAAGCAGCCAGCATTCATGACAACTACCAGAAAATGGCAATAGCATTAGAGGGGGATGCATTACTGCAGCCCAACTGATCAACAAACACATTTTCACTGGAACAACTAGCACCAGGTGAACTCTTTATTTTTGATTGAAACAATTTTAAATGCAAGGAGAAAGAAGATAGATTAAAAAATAAATACTGTTTTAAGATACTATTTATTATTATTATTTAGACATTCGTAAAGAATAATAATGGTTTGCTTAAGATGGTTTTCTCTGTGGATTTCATGGTCACCATGGATGGTGAGCATTAGAGCTCAGTTAAGCAAAATATCATTAGTACTGCTATCACTTTGAACATTTTTTGTGGGTTTGAGTATGGTTTTTTTAAACAAGGGGTGAATATGTTATGAACAGGAAAACAACATATGATTAAGTTTCTGTTACCTGAACCATCCCTCAGCTAAAGTCACACAGAAATGGAGACTCTTGAGAAATCATTTAAGGTTACAGAACAATTCTTTCCAATTATCATTACAGAATCTAAGTAGATTAACAAATCATTTCATGAAACTGTTACCCAGCTTTATCCAATAGCCTTTGAAAATCTTGACAATACTGTTAATTTATGTTCCCAGGTCTCAGGATGTTATTGACCTGTAATGTATTCATTATTTATCCTTTAGACTTAAAGGAAAATGGAAAAAAATCCCACTTCTTCCATTAGAAAATAAGTTCTTTGTCCTTGTATTTACAGGGAAAAGCCTGAAAGCAGATTACTTTAAAAAGAAATAGATTTTCAGATTGAATGATTTAGAAGAAATTTTTGATCCAATGTTATTATTTTTTTACCTAATTTATGTTGTGGAATACCTGCCACTGTCAACACAAAATTTATTTTTAGCAAATCCAATAATACTTTACAAGAAAGAAAATTAGCTGAAATGAGTAAAGAACAAGAAAAGTTTCTCTTTCCCCCTCCCAGCAAACAAGATGCAAAAATGAATCAAGTAAACAATGCTGTAAATGTAAAAGATTACAGGCAGGAGAAAATGTTTGGTGATTGAGGCAATTTAATGTACTTCTATCTGTTACATTTTACTTGCAGCTTATAGTTCACTCCAAAAAAAAGGTGGTAACAATTTCTCTCTATGAGTTTGTACAGACTGTTATTAAAGCCGAATAGAACAAAAACCCAGAGAAAACTGTAAAAAATTCAAAAACAATTCTAAAGCAATCTTTTACTCTCACTTTGAAACAAACAATACTGATAGTTTCCTGTGCTCTATCATTTGTTTTATGTTTTTCTGGCCACATACAAGCTTTTTATGATAAACAGCGGTTATTACAATGGTGTAGTTTATATGAATGCATAAAAATAAAGATGCCCCTAAAATACAGATGTGGTGCTACATCTACACCTTTCTCAGGCAAATCTGTAAAGGTGCAAATGAAAAAATACACATTTCCTGTGCAACACTTCCAGACTGTGTCATTTCCAGTAATTCCTCATTGTTCCTCTGTAAGACCAATTTTTCAATGCAAGAAAATTTTACAGTGGGAAGACTAAACCCCAAAATAAGTTCGATTCTTGGAAAAATCATCTAGGAATTATCATCCTCCTAATGAGACTCACTTTTTTTTTTTTTCCAAATGCTTTTTAATGATTGTGGAGTATTGACTTCCTTAAGAAGGAGAATGTGTTAATGGGCATGGGGCTATTCAACAGTGAAACTGAACGGGTAAAAACTCCACTAATGATGACTCACACTTCTTGACAACCTTGCAGCAAGACTGGGGCTTACAGGAATTAAAGTATCAATTCAAGCTGTTTCCTTTGTATGTGCAGATAATGGGTAGCATGTTTAGGTCTCCTCAAGGGGTGCTCTCAGCTTCGGGATCCAGGAGTGCCTTTCAGGCCCAGGTGCCCACCTGCAGTCACATCCTGGCTCTAAACTGGAGCGAGTCCTGCTGCCTGACAAGTCCCAGCCAAAGGCACCACAGTACCTCACCTGACTTTGGTAACAGGAGACCCAGATCTCAGAGCACTCTTTCTCCACATCAGGTAACTTCAGGAATTGAAATCCATTTTAAAATTTACTTACAACTTGTTGCAGGTTACAGTGACCAGCGTGACATAATTCTGTGTGACTGCTGCATTAGTAATGGCAGATTTAAACCACAGCCTGCCAGCTTCCCTTCTTTACCACTGCTAACAGGAGCAATTTTTTAGAACATGAAATTGCCACAGTAGAATATGGAACAGAGAGGAGGAAGGTGGGGTGGATGGTGAAGCACAAATTGCGCACATATTTGTGTGAATAGAAAATCTCTCTGACCATGCTATTTCTATCCAGCTGCCAAAGATAGGATCCATCCCAGGGAAAGGAAGGAATTATTTTTATATTTGAGACTTTATGATCTCATTGCTTTCAAGGAACTGCTTCTGTATTCATACCATACAAGACATACATATACTGTCTTTCTATCTAAACTTGTGCACCACAGTCACATCTATGAGAAAAGCAGGGGCTGAAGAGCAAGCAAAAATAGCAATTATAGGTTTAATATGTAAGTGTTTAAATATTTCATAACAGACTGACGAAAACAAATCAACCTACTCTGCTCTGAACAACTCTGTCTCTCTAGCCAGGATCCTAATGCCCAACATGAGGGATGAAGCACACATTTAGGGGTAGGATTTTCAAAAGTGCTAAGAAGCCACAAATTCCATTAAGTAAGAGATGTGTAACAGCTTTCAAGATTAAGCTACTTGTATTTAAGTGCTTTGATGGAGATTTAGCAATTTAACATCATTAAAACAATTTTTAAGGTTTCATTTACATAGCAAGGGCAAACTATCCCAGTTTCGGGAAGACACAAACCTGGACAGAAAGACATTAAAGGTATTGCTAATCCTCTGAGCTGAGCAGATGGGGTGGCCTGTGCAGGGCCCTTGCCTGGTCCTAGGCCCGGGGCTCCCTGCAAGCAAGTGTGTGGCTGTGGGACACAAGTGGTTGACCTGGGCAGTCACCAGGAGAAGAGACAGGAGAATAGCTCATCATCAAAGAAAAGAGACACTCAAGATGCCAGTAACAGCCCTGCATCCCTGCACAGGTTGCAGCTGAGGTGCTTTGTTTCCCTCTACTGGTAAAATTTCAAATGATCTTTTAAAAATGATTTCTGCCGGAGGTTTTCTGCTGAAGGTGTCCCAGGTCCACCATGCAGTCCTTTGCTTGTGAGCCCTACTCAAACCGCTGTCATTCTTCCTAAATCTGCCCTTTGGCTGAGTTCTTTGATGAGTGTTGTCTTACAGCCTTGTCTACTCAATGCTGTTGGCTTCAGGAGAGTTAGGCAGGAGTTTAAATTATTATGAAATATTTCAAAGTGATTTATTGGTATCTGGAAAGGCTTCGTTGATTTCTCAGCGTGAAAGCCATACTGCAACACTGAAGCTATTCTAGGCAACTTAACAAGTCTTTTAATGAATTGCTGCTCTTTGCTTGTGTTCAGAAGCCAGAACAGAGGTTCTGTTGTTGGAAAGCCTCAAGATTACAAGGTGGTAAGAAGATGTAGTAATTGTACACATTGCACTGAGTGCATTATCCAGGTATTTTAATTGCTTGGCTAGAACACATGGCCTGCAGCTGGCTCCAGTAAGACTTCGTGCATGATCCTCTATTTGCAGATGCCAGAGAAAACATCAGTGTTCACATCCATTAGTGGCCTCTGGAAGTGTGCAAAATTAATTTGAGAAGGCGCTTTCTGAGCTTTCACAGAAAGCATCTTAAAGACACATGGATTTCCCATCTTACAAACTTCAGACACCTTGGAGACTTACAGGATTTTTCTTCCCTTCCACACAGTCTCCCAGATGCCAGAGGATTTTCATGGGCTATCCAAGCAAGTGCAGTTTTGATCTGTCATAGCAGTAGCAGTGGTGATGTTTTAAACTGAGAATACATTTCAGTTTTTCCATATGAAATAAGAACAAATTGAGAATTTTAACTCCAGAAAAACTAATTTATGGCAATATTTACTCAGATACAGAAGTGCCAGTGTTGTTCTGGAAGCATCCAATCATTCATGGTCAAGTACTTCAATTTAATATTGATTGAGTTATTGGACATGTCTTGGCACAAAATATGTTGTAACCAACTGCAGAAGAGCCTTCAGCAAACTGGCAGATGCCTTGAGTAAAACCATAGCTAATGCCATAGCACCTGGTGGGTCTTTGAGAGAGTAGGAATTTAAATTACAGTTAAAGAAAATAAAGGGAGAAGGAGAGGAAATTCAGTGCTCTGAGGCAAACTTAGTCAGTTTTTATATGTTTAATGATGACTTATATTTGCCATTTTTAAACCAAATACTTCTGCACTGCTGAAGTTAGATGCAAATGAATTTTGTCTGCTTGCACTGCCCTCAACACCCCACTTTCTGAACACACATGTAGACTGTCAGTGTAGCCAAGAAAATGTGTGTTTCACTGAAGCACTAAATCCAAGCTGCATTGGAAAGTTGTTAATAGTGTATATTAGTCTGCAACTTCAATAAATGTTGGAGGAGGAACTTGGTGGAAAATAACTGCCCAAATCAGCCTAATCTCTACTACTGAAGATAATGGGATTCTGGTGACATTACTCTGAGATTAGCTGGAAGATCATGACCGTCTGTAATAACTGTGGGCATAATATAGCTTTCTTCTGCACTGTTGTTAATGTGCAAGAAAGCGTGAGCTCAGATGGATGAGCTGATCTCTGTTTGATTTGCACGATAAACCATTAGATATAAAAACAATCATTTCATAGTAAGCTGAGCACAATTAACAGGCATTTGGGGACAATAGACATTTTTTCAGAGACACTTCTGAAAGCAGAAAGGGACACAATGGTAAAATCACATGATTTAGAAATTCTCTAGGGAGCACAGTGTGAGAAAGAATGGGTCTTTTTGTTAACCCTCAGTAAATGACAAGAAAATGGGCAATTTCAGATCTCATTGCAATTTGGAAATGAGAAAGCTGAGTGATGCTGGATCATACATCTCATTACTCACAATTTCTCAGTATTCTATAATGTATTTTGCTTGGCTGGAAGCCTCCATTTTTCTACTTTTCCCCAACTGTGATCTTAATGAACACAAATGCTTTAATCATGTTCTTGCCTGATTCTGCTCCTTCCCGGGGATCAAACATTCACACAGTGTGATCAAACCTTATGTAGTGAGAGGGAAAGGAGACACCAGGTCTTTTCTGTTTAACATAATGTGATCCCAAACATACCTGAGTGAAGTATCCAGATCAAGAATCCCTGATGCGAAGTGCAATGATACTTTGAATACAGCAATGATACTTTGAATACACATGTAGTCAGTTAAAACTTCTTTTTCTCTTTTCTTTATTGCTTCTGTGTTTTGATGCATGGAAATTTAACTCAGATTTCTATCAGATCAGGAAGAAGACAATTTGCAGTTGAAATTTGTCACAGATCTGAAGACTTGGTGGGTGGATATGCTAAGAATCATGCGGTCTTGTTCTCAGTTTGGCACTGACTTTCCATATATCTGGGAGCAAGTCTCTATTTCTGTGCCTAGAGAAAGACTGGATTACCTAACCCCATCTGTAAAGTGCTTGGTGCTAGGGGGAAGAAAAGAGGTAGTAGGAGCTAGTGTTCTCTGCCTTTCAGTACCAGTAGAATCATAAAATGAACCTAATGAAGGAATTTTGTGCCCAGGACTTGAAGGCCTCTTCAATCTACGAAGAGGGCAAGACTTTTATTCTCTTTAATGGTTTGCTATTGGACCTGTTCTACTGAATGTTCAACAAAACTTCTATAAAAAGTGGTGGAAGTATGATTCCACTGTTGACTAAACAAAAAATGCAGGGGTCTATTTGTGAGACAGGAACCTCAGCTCTTAATCAATGCAGATTACTTGCTACCATCAGCATAGTCTAGACTGTGATTCAAATGGCCAAATAAAGGTGCCTGCCAGGCTCCACTAGATGCGTTGCCTCAGTACAGGCACCAAGTGCTGCTTGAGAAGACCTGAACACCCCAGTTAAGATCTAGGTGCTCATGCAGAAGGATTTGAGTGCTGTGTAACCTGTGCCAACCCCACACATCTCACACCCCCGAGAACACCCTGGTTAGATCAAGAACTGAGCCCAGGATCCCCATCAACAGTGGTGAGAAGAGCAGTGCACCACCACTCCGTTTGAAGTCAGTGACCGCTCTGGTGCTGACCAATGCTGATTTCACAGCAAAAAGCAAAGAAGAAGTAACACAACCAACAGTCCCTGCTGAGAACAGAAGCATTGAGAAAGAACCTTTAACAAAGGGTTACCAAGAGCAGGTTGAGCTCATCCCCCCCACCTCAGGGATGATAGGATCAGCTGTACCAGTGCAACACTGAACTGGTGTCAAACAACTGCAACCTGCCCTTTGTGCTAGACAGGTTTGTTGTGTGACTGCTGGTGCTGCTGTTGAATTACTAATCAAAGGGCACAGTAAACTTCAGTTCAGGACAGGCAGCAGATGTCCTACAGTCAATATATCTGCTCATTTGATGAGTTAATCTTTGATCACTTCAGTCTGGTACATGATCTAATTATTTTTGCACCTTGCAGTCACAATTTCATTTAGTCCATGCCTCCCTGTTCTGCCAAAGGAAGCTTCACATAAGACAGCAGAAATCTTGATGAATTCTAGATACAAAACTTCTGTTTTTTCTCCTTTACTCACGAGACATATCACCCAGAAGAGATGTGGATTAATGTAACAGATTGTCCCTGGCAAATGCATTTTATCTGTTACTAATTTTCAAATTGCTTTCAAATTATTCATTTATTCTAGAAACTTTTTTCAGAATTCAAAGTTTAAAAAAATCTGTCCTATAATGCTGACTTTGGCTGAAGTTAAATTTTCTTCCCAGTAGCTGGTATGGGGCCGTGTTTTGGGTTTGTGCTAGAAACAGAGTTGACAACACAGAGATATTTTAGTTACCACTGAGCAGGGCTTATGGAGAGTCCAGGTCTTGTCTGTTCCTCACCTCACCCTGCCAGTGAATGGGCTGGGGATTTATAAAGAGTTAGGAGCGGACACAACTGGGACAGCTGATCCCACATGACCCAAGGGATATTCCACACCCTGTGGTGTCATGATCAGTGTACAAGTCTGGGGGAAGAAGAAGCAAGTGGGGGATGTTCGGAGTGGTGGCATTTGTCTTCCTAAGTCACTGTGATGGAGCCTGGCTTTCCTGGAGATGACTGAACACCTCTCTGACCATGGGAAGCAGTGAATTAACTCCTTGTTTCCTTTGCTTGCATGCACAGTTTTTGCTTTACCTGATAAACTGTCTTTACGTCGACCCACGAGTTTTTATCACTTTTACCCTTACAATTCCCTCCCTCCATCCCCCTGGGCATAGTGAGCGAGTGGCTGCTGGGGCCTAGTTACCAGCTGTGGTTAAACCACAACACTAATAATTTACGGGTCATTTTTTTCTTCCTTTTTTTTTAATTTCAGGAACAAATCTTACTGAATAAATTTAAGTATTCTGTTATAAAACCAGTTAGGGGAAGTCAAGGCCATTTTCTTAGGGAAGTGGTTGTGCCAGTACTCTATCATATTTACAGAAACCGAAAAAAACTTCACATGAAAAGCAATCTACTGAGAAAAGTGTGATCTGGAATATCTTACAAGAAGCTTTAACACAAATGAACTTGCTATTTAATGTGTTTGGAGTAATAGGAAAATGTGTAAGCTCAGCTGGCTGCTGTCCTATGTGGGATTTGAAAGTCCTGTATTGTTTTTAACAGGGTAAATGAGAATACAGAGTACTTAAAGAGCAAAACATAATTGGACTTGCTTTGCCAGCCACTTTGCACCATATAATCTTCCATCTAAAACCCCAAATGGTTTTATTCACATAGATTGTATGATGTACCAACAACAAGGCAACTGCTAGAATTACTTCGCTTATATGATGTCAGTGGAGTCTGTGCTAAAACCACAGTCGAATCCCATGGTATTTTTGAGACAGATCCATTCCAAGCTGGCCTGAAGTACAAGAGTCTGGGGTTTTTTTTTTCCCCCTAACTACAATTTCCAGTGATTTGGGAAAAACAGCTCAAGTTCTGTAACTGGGCATGTGAGGCCTTTGGGACAAGTGTTCCATTACCTCTGGAGGCTTGTACATACCTTCGCACAGTGGGGCATTGGTGCGAGAGGGACCTCTGAGTGTTGTTGGCATCACAGCAGAGGGCAAAGCCCTGGCACCCTTCAAGGAGATTCCCATTACTCCGCTTGCTCATAGCAGCCTCACAGGCATCACTAACTAGGATATATAAACACACAGAAAGCTATAATCTCCATCTTGGTAGGACCTATGAGAGAGATGTTTGTGCGTTAATCTTTCACAAGGGAAGGCTAAGAAAATAACATTCTCCAGCTCTGGCAACTCTTGTGTGGGTGAGACTGCAGCAGTTTGTGTTAACATATCCCTCCTGGAGAGTTCACACTACATAAGAGCATGCTGACAGCTTTTTGCAGGTGTACATAAGAGGACAGATTCTTTGAACATTCAGGAAGATTTTGTTTATACTGAATATTACAAACCATGCTCTCACATGTTTATCGTGGTAAACTCATCTTGGGGGAAAAACCCCTCAAAATAAAAATATTAGGATATAGAGAAAATATTGTCTTTTTTTTTTTCAGACCTAAGGAGTTTGTCACCATGGAGATCCTTCTGTTTTCTTCAAGAATGATTCAAATCTTACAGATGGAACATATGTGATAGAAACAAAACAATATCACCAAGAATTAAACATTTCAGAAAGAGGGTTTTGAGCACCAATCAACAGCCACACACTGTTCATGTAGAAAAAAATGTGCTTCTAATTTTTTCTTTCTAATGTTAAATAACTGAAGGTTTTATTTCTAAACCTACCCGGATTTTGAGGAACTTGTGACATATGAGCCGAAGGCTGGAGTATTTCACTGTTATGTTGTAGTTTTTTACAATGAACTACTCTTTCTAAGAGCTAAAGTACCTTAAGTACATAATGAAGCTAAAACTCCTTGAAAAGCTTGGGTTTAGTATTACTTATGCAAGTACAGTTTTTGACTGAAGACAACCAAATTGTGCATGAGACGGAGCCAAGTGCAGGGCAAGTGGTTTGTCAGCAAGCCCCTGGCTGCCCCTGCAACAGCTGGAGGCACTGAGCACAGGAAAGCTGGAGAGTGCTCAGCACCAAAGTGCTGGCATCCCTGGAGTTGTGTCCTGATGGCCAACGGCAAAACAGCAGTTGCAGGAGTATGTCTGGAAAAGAAGAAAAACTAGGTATGCTACTATTGTCTTGCCTCCTGTGGCACATCAGGCTGTGCCGCTCCACTTTAGTCACTGCTCAGCTTGCAGAAATGTATTTTTAAATAAGCGTGGAAGGCATTGCAATGACAACTAAGGACAAACCAAATTAGTCTGAAAATGCATGACAGAGTTTCTTCCAAGCCTGCCTTTCTGTTATGCAGCCCACTTGGCTTTCTGGTCTGTGGCTGAGGCAGAGCTGAGCCCTTTCCTTCATTACTTCCTCCACCACTATTGCTGTGATGCCAACCTGGAGCTCTGGTCTGGTACTGCCAGTTGTGCCACAGATGCAATGGGGGTAGCACAGGGAAAGTACTGCACAATTCAGGGCAGAAAAGAGCCTGCTGTGGCTCTTCAGTCAGAACAACTGTTCTTTAACCAGACTCCTGAGAGGGAGAAACATCCTTCCTGTCAAACACCATTGTGTGTTGGTGGAGAGGGAGAGAAAATGCAGCCCCACACAATGTTCACTAGAGCAGTGCAGATCTAAGAGACATAAATCTGGGTTTAGATGACCCAGTAATGAATCAAAACTCCTGCAGCCATATCACAAAAGGTATAGAGGCATGTCCACCCACCCTTGTGAAAGCACACACCTCACACCTGATGGGGTTTGCTGTCAGCCATTGTAATTGCGCACCAGAAAAGGCATTGCTTGTCCTTCTACAACACATCAAAAGGCTGGATGAAGCATAAAGTCAGAACAAATATCCTGATGTGCTCAGGCTAATCTAATAGAAGGGAAATTGGGTATTTACTCTAAGTCAGAATCAGATTTATCCTGCTAGATGACGTGTGTTACCAGTGTGGAGCTGCAAGGATAACAATGAAATCTGGTGACCCAGGCCCACAAGAAGCCTGGGTAAGCCCATGGGGCTAGGAAGCCTCACAGAGAACAGGAAACCATAGGGTGCCATTCAAGTGAGACAGACTGTCTTGTGATGTCTTTACTCTAGGAATATCCAAAACACAGCCTAGATGCTGAGATAGAGCTCTGCTTGTGTTTTTTCCTTCTTCTTTCTTGGCTATTCTGATAATAATGCAAAGGAAAGGTCCAAGGTACTTTCATTATGAGTGAACAAAATAACTATTTGGAGAATCTAAATTACTTCAAATTCACAATGTTGCAAATAATCTACTAAGGACAATGCAGGAAACTTGAACTGAAAACTTAGCAACATTTGTACTTACTGTACATGGATCTTGAAAAAAATATGAACTAAAAAATCACTGCAGTTAAGAGATTTGCTATGAAATTCATGAAGACGAAGGAAGGCTTTCTGTAAATTCAAGAGGTCATCTTTGTGATAGTCAGTAATCAGGCTGTACTGGAAATGGTGAGTGATATCACTTAACATCTCTTTCATGAGTTCAAGATTTTTTTGTGTTCTTCCCCCTGAGTTGAAATGCTTAGAAAAAAAAATAACATGATATTTCTATTTCACATGTAGTAAAAATGTGTAAGA
>JAOXXN010000001.1:71042084-71052706 GCA_026770055.1 Myrmophylax atrothorax
GAACAAAAATTGTAGTGGTAGTGCCATTATGAATAGGGTTGCTGCCATCTGTTGGTTGAAATCTCTTGGGGAGCTGGAAGAATCCTTGAACTGATTATGCCATCTACGAAGTAGATATACTGAGAAAGGATATTTTGGTTTTAACAACAAGTATGATGTGCTCATGGTTTAGAAATTGGATGGGGGGGACCAAATTATTTGCGTTATTACATTACCTGCTTGCTTACCCGTATATCAGTTTAAGTTCTTTGCTGAAGTATTGGCCAAAGTTTTATCTTTTCAAGCTGTGGATCTACAAACATTTCTCATTGCAATACTGCCAGCTTCAGCAGATTGTGCTGTTAATTGCTCATGGTCATTCCATAGCTGAATATTTATTAACTATTGTTTCTGGGCCAGCACCATAGAACAAGCAACCAAAGTGACATGGACCAAGAATAACCCCTCCTTTTTTTTTTTTTTTAATAGGGTTATTAATAAGCTGGATAAGTTTCCAGGACCCATCTGTACATCTTCCCAAGAATGCAGCACAGCTGAGGAGGAGGGCACCTATTGAGGCTGCTGAAATCTGCCCTGCTGCTGTGAGAAATTCCTGCCTGTGTTGGCAGAACACAAGTCTGTAGCCACCACCCAGAATTGTAAAAGTTTGGGACCAGCCTATGAAAGAGCTGTACCTCCAAAGGCTGCAACTATCCAGTTTTCGGCCTCTTTCTCCCAAACCCAGAGCAGCTCAGTATTTACATTCACTGCCCAAAGCTCTGCCCTATTCTCTGCCTGAGACTCACAGCTACAAAATAACTGTTATAAGTAAAACCTATAGAATGGGCAGCTCTGAGACATAATAAATGTTCACTCATCATCTTTTTCTACAGGTTTGTTAAACGAATCTACATGCATGAAACTTCCACAGTGAAAGGTTTCCACAGCAAGTTACATTGAACCTGTAGCCTCCTGCGTCCCAAATGATCTGGGTATTAGATGTTAACAGTCACACTGAACATCCCAAGCTGTACAGAAATTTCTTGTGTCCACTGGGCTCTCTCCATGTTTGACTTCTCCCCTCTGCATTCTGCCAGGCTCCATCTGTAGCTGCATGCAACCTGCCTGGTAGTTCACTCACAGCAAATTTCTTGCAATGTTCAGGAATGGCTCCTGAGCTTACTGAAAAGGCAGGATATTTACATTGGGATGTTTCTTGACCTTTCATTGGCAACATGCATGGGTATAAGCAACAAAATTTCCAGCCAACAAACATGTTTCCTTTAGGCTTGCCAAAGTTTGTGTTTGACCTAGAGTGGTGGGTGGTTTGGCTAATTCCAGATTTCTTCTCTCTGTAGGTTGTGAAGTCCCCAAACCTTTCTCCATGGCTCCCAGTAGCTTGGATGGCTGAGGAATTCTTCCTCATACATGATCTAGCAGTTGTTGCTCCTCACACTGCTCAGGTTACACTGCAGCTAGACGTTTCTTTTGCAGTCCACCTTGCCGGTGGATGCACTGGTGTTTCCTACTAATCTCCACAGACTACAGCATATTTTGAAATTTTAGGGCTTCATTTCAATTTTTGTGTGAAGTTTGCAGAACTGGTTGAAATCAAATGGAGGAAAGCCAGTTTCCCTCCATAATTTAGAACTCTCAAGATGAAATCTTGTTCAAATTATAGGAAATACTGAAGAAAGACTCACATTCTGGAAAGCTGCCTGTGCCTTTCAGCAGAGATTTGAAGGAGAATTAGCTGGCTAGGTTAAACAGTGCCTTCCTTACTCATTCTTGTAAATCATAGTTCTTAACTCTTATTTTGCTTTTTGTGCAAGAATTGCAGGCTGAGGATGTGTTCCTGTAAAAAGCCAAATACATGAGTAACTACAAGACTCGTATCAAAATTATTGATGAATATACACTATAGACATGTACACAATGGTTATGATGACATTGATATATAAAAGAGGGCATAATGGACCCTGACCTTCCTTGACCAATCCACTACTCTGTTTTTGGCTCATTCCTTCATTCAGTTTTGCATGTGGTCCATCTAGCTCTTCCCAAGACGAAGCTTAGGTAGGGCTCTTAGGAGGGCTCACCACCCTAAATGTGTAGAAGCACTTTTCTCTCTCATAGAGTAACCTACCACTAGTTTGATCATGCTTCTCTGAGTTCTAGTGATGAATAACCGTTCTGCAGTCACCTCATCTGCTGCCTTCATGATTTTGCAAATGTCAGTCATAACCTCCAGCCTCCTCCTCACCAGAGGCTTCTTAGTCTCTCCTTAGAAGTTGTTTCGTTCCTTTGATCATTTTAGTTGTCCTCTCTGCCCAATTTTTAACTTCATCACATCCTGGAGAGGACATAGCTTAACATCAGTAGGAATGCCTTCTATTTGGGTTATGTAGTTCAATTCCCTAACTTTAGACACAGTAACACCCTATGAAGTGTGTTTCAGCCTTGCAGTCCCACAGGTCATCTCATCAGGGAAGTGCTCGGCTGTTCCCACCATGTTGCCCTGACCAAATCTTACCATACAGGTCTCCAAGGGCAAGCATGGACCCTGGTCAGAAAGTCCTTTTAATTATGTGAAAGTTTATGATAAGCATTGGTGAGTTCATCTCCCCCATTCTCTCCTACATAAAGTGTGAAGGCATACAAATCGTGTAAAGGCACACAAGGGTGTAAAGAACAGACTGACGTTTCTATGATGCCACTGCCCTTCTCATAGGATAGATGAGTGCAGGACAGTGGCAGTGATGTCTGCGTGCTCTTTGGGGGAGGCTCCTCTAAGGGCTGTACAGCAGCAGGAAAGCAGTGCTGCAGCCAGACTGTGGGCACAGCTGCCTGGCTCGAGAGGAAAATGACAGGTTCAGCTGCTAAGGACAGAGGTTCTCTGGGGTGTTTAACAGAATCATAGAATCATTTCATTTCACAAGGTAATAGCAAAACCAAACTTCAACAGGCCAAAGAAATGAAAAAAACAAACAAACAAACCAAAACAAAACAAAAACCCAGCAACAACAACAACAAAAACAAACAAAAAAACCCAACAAAACCCCCCCTCATACAACCAGGAGAGCACTTGGTGGTTACTGAAGATTTTTCTAGTAAATAGAATGACTAATACATTTCCTGAAACTCCTGGCCCCCTTCCAGCAGGCAGCCAACTCCCATCACCACTTGACAGCCCTGCTTTGGCTCTGGGTGAGCAGCTGCTTCCAATGCCCCTCAGCTAAAGGCAAAAGCCAAAAGCCAGGGGCAAGTGAACATTTTGCCCGCCAGCAACATCAAAATGCTCAATATTGCAGAGTACTCGGGGCTCTGCTCAACCCCTACATGGGGTGTGAGTGAAACTTGTGCAGGAAGCAACTGGTCTGGACCCCAGAAATGTGCCCATGTGAGCCTGTGCCAAGGAGGTCTCCTAAGGCATGGATAACGCCCATTGTGTGGTTGGGGTGCTGGGAAAGGGGAGGTGTGTGGCTAAGCCTGGATCACTGGCTCTCTAGCCCTTCCACTTTCTGTGTAATTCCAGCAGAATCATATCCTGTGCATTTGTACAAGTGTTTCTATGGCACTTGATACAAGGCTTGGACGCAATGGAGAAAACGAAAATATGGTTACAAGGAAATAGTAATGAGTTATTACAAATTACCTTTGTCTGACTCAACCCCTTAGAGTCTGCATTTTAGAAATAAGGCAAAAATATGCCCATCCTTAGAATTAAGACATAGAAAAAGCAGTGCTTATATATCTGCTTTACTATGGGTACTTGCTGGTGTTGTACTAAAGGTCTTCAGGTGAACAAAAAGAAATCAGTGTCATTAAAAAAATACATCTGTTACCCTTGCCCAGGGTCAGAGCTGAGGCATTAGATGATGGCTCAGAAACCAGTGTCTTGTTCTTGTGTTCTAATGCAACCATGAAATCAAGTTTACTGACACAAAAGTGAGTCCAGTTTTCACTAGAGATGTCAGGTGGATGAGGTCTGTGCTGGCTACACCCAAGTCTCTGCTGTGGGATTCAGTAATGGTTATGTCTTCCCTGCCCTACTTGCTGCAGCTCCATTGCCTTTAGCTCACAACAGCACTCAGTTGGTATACAATGGGAAGAGAATTGAGTGTAGAGAAAACACAGTATTTTGAGTCTTGTGGATCTGCTGAGTTTACATTTCTGTTTCTGTAAGAGTCAATCTGCTCCCGGACAGCTTTTGCCTTGCTTGCTCCCCGCCCAGAACTTCCCCTAAGGAGAGACTAATTCCTGTGGGCTGTGAAAGACAACCCCAAACTGGAAGAGAGATTTCAGCTAACTCCAGAGAAGAATGAAGACAGGAAGGGGGGATAGAGCTGCACGAGGGATCAACAGTGGGGGAGATTAAAATGGGGCCAAATATGGCTGTGGTAGTGATGAGGGACTGCAGACCCCCACTGACACAACACAGCATGTGCCATACTCGGCAGCAGTGACAGGGAGCAGAGAGGAACGGCCTTGTTAGCCTCCCACATTTTTCTTCCCATAAATCTGCCTCCAGCTGAAGAAAGACAATGTGCTCACCTATTCCCAATGCTGAGGGTGCCCCTCCTTTTATAAATCTAACCTGATATCTATTTTCCTGTCCTTGAATGTAAGTAGCTGTGCAACTTTTGGGCATGCCAAGAGTGAAATGGGAGCAGTGTAGAATTTCAAGAGGTGAATATATTGCTAATGCTGCTCTTTGTGTTTTCTTTATCCCTCACTTTCTTAGAGGCTTAATACATGCCTGCTAATACCAGGTCCTGTGACAGCACTGTGCTGCAATAGCTCTCTCTGCCTTCCTATAAGGATCTTCTAGACATTAACCAATAGTCCCTCTGCAGGGTTTGAGTTTGTTGTTGGAAGTCATTGCTCTTCCTTCACAATATTTCTTCAGTGGGACAACATGGTCTGCCATAGCTCTGCCGTATCTCAGCATTCACTCAAGGCAATCAGAAGACATTTAGAATGGCTCCATCATTTCATGATGTGTTTCTGCCGTGTGCTGACCCACTTCTCTGTTACTCTGTGTGTTTGTGTCCTGGTTTTGTCTGGGATAGAG
Organism: Myrmophylax atrothorax; assembly: GCA_026770055.1. Classification (NCBI taxonomy): domain Eukaryota; kingdom Metazoa; phylum Chordata; class Aves; order Passeriformes; family Thamnophilidae; genus Myrmophylax; species Myrmophylax atrothorax. The sequence continues at coordinate 71,047,138 of JAOXXN010000001.1, forward strand.
TTCATTTTCTTCCTAGCAGCTGGTATAGGGCTGTGTTTTGGATTCAGTATGGGAATATTGTGGTAGGACATTGATGTTTTGATTGTTCCTAAGTAGTGCTTACCTTAAGTCAAGGACTTCTCAGTTTCCCATGCACTTTAAGTGAGGAGCTGCACAAGAAATGAAGAGAGAGCATGGCCAGGACAGCTGACCCAAACTGGCCAAAGGGATATTCCACACCACAGAACATCATGCTCAGTACATAAACTGGAAGGTGTTGACCAGGGCATAGAGTGACAGCTGCTCAAGGATGGGTGGGACACCAGTCAGCAGGTGGTAAGCAATTGCATTGTGCCTCACTTATCTGGGCTTTGATCCCTCAAGTTTATTGGGCTTTTTCATTATTACTATATTTTACTTTATATCTATTATTAACTGTCCTTATCTCAATGCACAGGGGTTTTTTTCCCCTTCCCTAATTCTCCTCCCCATCCCATGTGGGTGGAGGAGACTGAGCAAACATGGTACTTGGCTGCTGGCTGGGGTTAAACCACAATAGTTTGTGTATGTGAACCACCTCCAATATAGTGCTATACAACTATACACATGGAGTAGATGTAAAGAGTTTGATGAAAGGCAGGTCTGATAATTGCACAAATAAAGTACAGATAATGGAAATAAAATCAATGTACCCAGGCAGGAAATAAGTGAGTCACCAATTTGAAATGTACATTACACTACCGACAGGTGTTTTAATATAACTTGTGAATAAGGGATTTATTTATAAGAAAAAAGCTAAGACAAAACCTCAGAGTCTAATTATTTATCCAGCTATGCAATTATTAGTTATAAATCTCTAGAATGGCTGAGAAAGTGTTTGGGGAAATGCCAAGTCTGGCTCTGCGTGAAATGCTTTTGCTAGGAACTGTGTTATTCCTAGCAATATATTATGGCCAAAGACACCAGAGACTTTCCATTTTCTGGGAGCTCTGCCTTTTTGCAGCAAAAAATGTGTTTTCAGTGATGGCTTTAATATCATGTTACAGGCTTCAGCCACACAGGGGAGGAGGAATGGAGGCAGTTGGGCCTTGCTGGATTAAATGTCTATTATATGGTTGCAAAGGATGGCAGGGGACTGGGTTTAATGGCCCAGGTGGTCCCTTCATATTCTGTACTCATATTCTCTGCTATTCAAATGGTTCCTTGGGGATCTCTGCCTGATCAAATATGAACGGCACTAAATCCTGAGACCTGTTGGAAGAGCACTGACTTAAGTTATATAATATGTACTGAGGCAGAGGGGGAGCACATGAGTTAGCCAGGCTCAGTTTATCCTACCTCAGCCCCAAGACTACAGTATTTGAGACACCACATGGTGACAGGTCCTCAGAAGCAGGGACACATCTCTGCTTCCCTCCCAGCTACTGCAAAGAGAGGTCCTTTGCTAGAAGCTGATTCTGGTTTTGTTTTAGTGGTCTCTGAACCTTCCATCCAAGGCACACCTAATCTTGGAAAGGCTCCTTGTACCCAAAATCTCCATGTCACTAGATATTTGTCAATGGTAAAACAATAAACTCCATCATGAATTCAGTAGGTTCTCCTGGCATAATAAGCACAGTACTAGTGCAAGAACTTTGGATATATGTCACAGTTTTATCTTTACCCACATAGATTATAAATATGAAGAATGAGTTATGTACCCTTGTACAGTTTCCACAGTGCTATACCAGCACTGTACACTATGGTAAGGGCATCTTAAACATACTTCCCACAAATTTCTACTGTGATTTATAAGGAAATACCAAGAAACTATACCAATAATAACTTTAGAAGCCTGTTAGTGTAAAACATATTACACTGGTCAAGTATAGGAAAAAGCCAAATAGAATTTGCCACCTGGTTTGGAAAACCCCACACAGCAACAGTAAAAAACACTGCCATGTTTGGAATGAAACTTTTGTGAGAAGTTGCCCAACTGACACTTGCCAAGGCCCAGTGCAGACTGGTTTCAACTAGGTTTACAAAGGTGTCCATATACAGATGCCTCCTGGGATGTGTAGCTTTCCCAGGCTTGTTACATCTCCACTATAAAACAAAGATCTGCAACACAGGTTGTGCTGAGAAAATGATTGCTGCATCACCCTCTATGTTCTCTCAGCCCAGAAGGGAGGGAGGGAAGCATCAAGGATTCTGCCAAATGTCCTGAGCCATATTTTCACAGCTGCTGGCACTGGATTTGTTTTGGCTCTTCTGGAGGCACATGTCTGACCAGGGTCTGCACTGAGCCTGTCCACATTTGGTGGCATTTTTGCTGAAGGACCCTGAGCACAGGATGCAGGCAGTGTGAAGGTCCAGGCTTCAAGTGCTTTGGGTGGCAATGCAGGGTGTATGCACCCTCTCTTTCATGCATTCTGCATGGCTCTCTCTGGGCTGCTCCTGCCATACTTGTATGAAAAAACCCTGGGTAAAGGCAGCACATCAGTTCCAGAATGCCAATTCTTCCACAAATTGAGGTTCCATGCTGCCACACCCCCACACATTCACTGTCTTGTGCAAGCTGCAGTGGGACCAGCAGTGTGGCTGTCATGTGCCACTGGTTCCACAAGTGGTAGTTCAGACATGACTTGGCTTCCTACCCACTCCAGCCCCCTGTAACACAGCAGACTCAGAGCAGAGCTGCTGCCTATGGCTGCATTGCTAATTTCCTAGTTGACAACAAAGACTTGGAGGGGCAGCACTGTGTCTCATGGGGTCTAAGTCCAGGAAAAGGGTGCTGAGCAGCAGCAGTGACATGCAGCAGCAGTGGAGGGACCTCAGGATGGGAGTGGTGGTGTTTGCCTGTGTCACAGAGTAATGAGAGGACAGTTGCTGAAAGATGGTAACTTCTGCAGCAGGATGACTCGGGATGGCAAGATGCATCCCAGAGGTTTTGTCCCATGTTGCTTTCAAGTAATAGCAATACAGGAGATCAAGGCAGGTTTTGCTTGTGTGAACTTCCCCAGATGAACTGAGGATGCCAGTGGGATGCTTACTTTGTGGGCTGCTGCTCAGCATGACCACAAATCCCAGGATGTGACTCCTCACCCAAGCCTCAAGCAGTGTTCACATCCACCTCGATGCTGTTACAGTGCTTGGGGCTGGGGCTGTGCAGAGCTCCTGCACAAGAACCATGCCGTGCTCCAGGCCAGCAGAGACATCTCCTCCCCTGGGAAATGTTAGGAGGTGGCTGCTTCTCCACTGTAAGCCCTGGAGCAGGTTGGTGCCATCCAGACTTGAGATTAGTGTGTGACTGATGGACATCAGATGGTGGAGGGAGAGAACAAGCCCTGCTCAGCTGTGGTCTTGAGGGCCTGTGGACTAATCTTTCTTTCATTTACACTTCTGAATTTTTTATGCTACATTAATAAAACCCATTTGTACCACGCTGTAGTCATTTGCTGAATCTTTTGACAAAGGAATAAATTTGGCAGGGTGTCTCTTAATCCATTTGTAGCATCAGTGCTCTGTTCTCTTCGCCTTGCTGGACAGGCATGGTATACTCTGCAAAATTAGCTGGGAGCAGAAATTCATCAAAACCTAAGATAAGCTGTACTGAGTCAACTCAAAAAAAGCATGCTGACATGATCCTATCTCTGATGGTGGCTGAGAGCAGAGCCCTGCAAATACGTATAAGCACAGGGCAAACACAGTGACACAAGTCTATTAACTCCGGCTGCATTTAAAAGCAGCATTTGAGCCTGCACAGGATGAGCCTGCAGTGATCTCAACACCACAACTACCCAGGCATCTTCAAGTGCAACCTCAGCTACACCAAGCTGAACACAGGTCACAGACACAGATAAACACAACTTCCCACCTTGCACTTATCTTGCAGAAGACCTGACTTCTCAGACTGTTTCTGCAGGCAACTGTAACACACAGAAATGAGTGGTCTTCTGCCATTCCGGGGGGGTAGAGTGGCTCATTAAAGATTTGCAAGTGCTGGAGCTGAAGCAAAGGTGGAGATGAGACACCAAACCAGGACTGGGAAAGCAAGGGTTAGGAAAAGCACACGAAGTTTAGAAACATCTCCTTCCAGTGCCTGCAAGGTATGAAATGTGCCCAGTGGTGTGTGAAGCCACACAGCATTACCATGTGATGTGCAACCTCACAACTCAACCTTCACTTGTCACTATTTGTTTGCATGGCAGCAGCACATGGGAGACCCAACCAGATGCCCTCATGCCCCTCAGCAGTGCAAAACGTTACCCTGGAGCAGCCCTGCACATCGCACAGCTGTCAGTGGGTCTGCAATGCTCATGGCCACACAGATGCACATTGTGCCCAGGGCCTAATGAGTCCTGGGAACGAGGCCCTGATGATATCCTGCTGTTTTAAATTAGCATGTTGAGAACTCTGTCATCTGGAAACTCCTCAGACCACACAGTTCAGGGGAAAAAGTGAATATGTCACAGGGCATCTGTGAGGGCAAAGGGAAGAGAGGCAAGGTGTGATTGAGCGTGCCACATCAGCCCACCATGGAGGGAGTGGTGATGCAGGGCACTCAGCACCTTGGAGGCCAGGGCAGGCTCTTCCAAACACATTTTACAGGGAAACAGTGGAGCTGGGTGTCACTGAGGTGCAAACATGCTAAGCTTTGAGCTCTGGGCTTGCACCACCTGAGAACTGTCTGGCTCAGGGAGTTGTATGCAATCCCACAGGGAAGCGGTTGTTCCAGTGGGATGGGACTTGTAGGGCACCTCATGGGAGCAAACAGCCTGCTGGCTCAGGGCACCTCCCTGTGGAGGCTGGGCTGTGAACAGGTAGAGGTGTATCACTGCTTATCCACCTTTCTGCTTTTCTTTTCTGCCATAGCAGACTGTTTCTGAGGCAGTGCAAACTGTGTGTGAACAGGAAAAGTTACTTTTGCCAGGAAGTTGGAGCTAAAGTGTTATTTACCAACCTCTTTAAATTTGAGCAAGTCTGTGCTGCTGCCAGCCTTGTCAGAAGGGCTACATCCTCCTATTTCAGTCAGAAAAAAGCCCCACAAACCTACAAACTAAAGCCTCTGCTTGAGAAATGAAAGCATTTTTCTGAAATACATTAGCCCAGGAATTAAGCCAACTGTGAGTGGGATGAGTAATGACCAGCAGGGTTTTTGGTCCTCATAACAAGCTTGGGCAGAGTTTCCTGCTGCTACTTCTCATTTGTGAGTGGTGTCACTGGTATATCATGGGAAGGGTCTGTGCTCTCAGAGATCTGCAGTGGATGTTGCAAGCTGGGCAGAGCCCAGGTACAGTCATGTTTTCTGTGCTATACGGGATGCCATGTCAATCCTATGGATTGTATGAGGTGAGAGAAGGGGGTTGGCCTCCGGGTGACTCTGTGGTAACTCAGTGTGAACTAGAGGAAGGAGACCTCAGCCTCAGGAGTGCCTCAAAACTAATACATCAGCACAGCATTTACACCATGCAGAGGGGGAAACCCCACAAGCCTCACAAGGATTTCTCTTGGGGTCCCCACCTGCAGCAATGGGGATCAGGGAGTTGAGGTGGGTTAAAAACAAGTTAATAAAGGGGGGGGGGGGGGGGGGGGGAAGGTTGTTTTCAAC
>JAOXXN010000001.1:71052806-71063582 GCA_026770055.1 Myrmophylax atrothorax
CAATATGTGTATTGATCAGAAGGATGTGACAATGAACATGGAGAGGGACAAACGAGTGAGGCTGGCACTGAAGAGAATGCTTGGGAAGCATCCTGATGAGAGCAGAAAGAGTGGGCACATGAAATTTGGGGAATGAGATCAGAGTTGAGCTGAGCAGTGGGGTCATGCCATGAAAGCTATTATTTTCTGCTCTTCAGCACTGCCTCTGCTGAAGGCAAGTGGAGCAAGATACTCTTCATGAAACCTCAGTATTGTTAAATGTAGTTCAGGACTAAGCTGCAACTTTGTGCAGTTGTGATAAATGACTGCCTGCTCTGATTAATGGCTGAAGCTGCCTAGGCTGAGAGAAGGATGTAAATCTGCCCACCAGCAGCTGTCCACTAGCAAAGGTGCATGATCCCCACAGAGGTGGGAGAGCACAGGGATGCAGCAGCCAGCAGGACTGTAGCCCCACAGCTGCTGGCAGGAACATGCACCAACCCCTCCTGTCTGCTGGGGGCAGTGGGAAGGCTGGCACTGCTTTTTGAAAAGAAATTCCTTTGCTGCAGCAAAACAAATAGGAAGAAGCAGCTGGCCAGGAGACATCATACTGTTCTGTTAAATCCCAGAGCGCCAAGGGGGCTCTTGCTGGATCAGAATGACATCCACTGAAGTGCTGTGCCAAAAGCACAGAAAACATTGTTTGGGGATGAAGGCAGCAGTGGCACTCTCCTGGGAAAACACAAGAACAATGAATCAATCCTGTGCTTGTAAGGGTGGTGGCAAATAGCAGCACAGCAGGCAGCAGTCACTCTCTGAAGCCTCCCAAACCATCCCCTGGCCTTGCAAGAGGTCACGGCACACAAGCAATCTCTACCAATTCTCACATGGCAGAAACAGCAGTGCCATAACTGCAAGTTTAACTCCAACACCATCACACCTTTATTTCTTTAGGTGAAAAACATACCCTATTTTCTCTGTGCCCTTCATCACAGCTGTCCCTTTGGTGTCTGGTTTCCTTCCCCTGAGAATGAGCAAGAAGCTCCCAGAGGATGGCACCTGAGCAGCTCAGTAGGAAGCCAGCACCAAGCCCTGGGAGCTCCTTTGTCTGATGAAATCATCTCACAGTGTGAAGATCCTCTCAGGTGAAATTGAAAAATTATTTATTTCTCCTCTAAAGGGGAAAAACGTCTCACTGTGGAGGCTGTTCGTCCTTTGGGGTAGGAATCTCACTTTTACCAGCTTCTGTATCTCTACAGACTGGCTTGGAGCAGTGAGATGGCAGGCAGGCAGGATGGAGCAGTACTGATGCTCTCCTGCCCACACCCTCCCTCTGCCAGGTCAGGTACACTGAGGGGCAGAGATCAGGCACTGGCTTGAGCTGTTCCTCTCCATGGGATTGTTTTCCTGGGGATCACAACAGCACCATTAAGAGCATGTCTTTCTCTGCTGAAGCCAGTAAGCGATGCAGAGGCTGCTTCTCCATCCCCTCCCTTGAAACACTGAACTGACTTGATGAGAGCCACAGCTGAGATGTCCAACAGCCTCCTTGGCAGTTCCAGGGATAGCAGTCTTCATTACCCAAAGGAACTGTAAAGCTTGTACCTGTCCCCCAGGTACTCCAAACGCACATCATGGCATCCAAGGTCCTTCCCCTTCTCAGGAGTCAGGATGTCCTCTGCCAGGGTGCTGGTGAACTCTGCTGGGCTTGGTAGAGCCCCTCACAGAGCACCTTTTCCATGGGAATGCTCATCCTGTTCACTGCAGCTGGGACATGAGACCAACTGAAAATCACACAGGGAATGGTTTTACCACTAACCTCATTCAGTACTGCCCTTTCACTTATCAAGGGTGGACTATTTCCAAGCATAGGCTAATCCTGCTCCCACAGCCATCTGCAAGAGGCACACCAGTGCCTTGAGGCAGCGCTCAGTGCCTTGCGGTATCCCACCCCAGCAGGGCATTGGAAAGGTTTCTGTGAATGTTAAGTTGGCTACTCTACTAGAAGAATGTAACCTCAAAGCAGGTAAAAGCTGAAGAAGCTGCCGGGGGCCAGCCTTTGTTCCAGCAGAATTGTTTTTCCAGTCCTTGGAGACTCATTCAGAAACTCTACTTGGCAGTGATGTGACTTAGACCAAGCTGATACTGCACAGGATGATTTTGCAAGCTCTGGGAAACTGAGAATCTGGGAAATACTGCAGGAAACCCTTGTGGGTGGTGCATAAGGATTTCTTATTCCCCTTGGATGTTACCTGCTTGCTCAGATCCTGTGCTAAGCAGGACTGCTTGCTCCAGCATGGGTAGGTTAGGGGTCCTGCTCAGGACTAAGCCTCCTATGTGCCAGAATAATAAAAAATAGAATTCAATAGCAACAATGCATCTGTTCAGAAATGTGGATGCTATTGTGCCACTGTCAGGCTTCAAACCTCAAAGGAACAGCTCATCTCACAGCCAGCAACACCAGCATGCCGATAGGGCTGAGTTTCCACTAGAGGGTTGTAGTGCTGTATGGAAGCAGATGCGGTTACTGTGGCAGAAATATTGCATGTACTCCAGGCCTTTGTCAGCAGATCAAAAGCATCCTGTGATATCCTGGCTTCCAGCAGTCTCTGCAGTCTCTGATGTACGCAGCCTGCAAGCTGCGAGAGGGCTGGTGCCTGAGCAGCCTGCTCCCCTGCCTTCCCTGAGCAGCCTCCAGCATTCACATGACTCAGCACCCACAACACATATATACACATAGATAGATACAGATATAGTAAGCAAACACACTGTGCCTATGCAAATACACACACAGACAGAACGTTTATTTGTGTACCTTGGATTTCAGTGCACGAACAGCCACAAGGCGTGGCAGAGGCACAGCATGGCAATGAGCCAGGGCACCACTGGTGAAGTAAAGCCCACAATCTGGCAGCCCGGCAAATGGGACAATTAGCGACATCGGCACAATGATAAAATCATAGAATCATTTAGTTTGGAAAAACCCCTAAGGTCATTCAGTCCAATTGTTAACTGAGCACTGCCAAGGCCACCACTAAACCAATTCCCTCCATGCCACATCTACACCGTCTTTTAAATACCTCCAGGTTGGTTATTCCATCACCTCCCTGGGCAGCCTGTTCCAATGTTTAACAACCCCTTCAGTGAAGAAATTTTGCCTAATATCCAATCTAAACCTCCCCTGGTGCAACTTGTGGCCATTTCCTCTTGTCCTAGTGCATGCTACAACCTCCTTTCAGGTAGTTTTAGAGTGATAAGGTCTGCAGTGTATCATCAGTGCTGAGTGCAGGGAGATGGTCACATCAATGATCCCACTGGCCACACTGTAGCTCATCAGCAGAACTGGGAAGCATTAGCTGTTTATATACAGCTGTGGCTCCAGATCAGGATCTGCCACGCACTGCATTGCACCCAACACAGATGCGGGTCCCTGGAGATTGCCAGCCAGCCTTAAGTAGGAACCATCAGAAGGGACTGCCACTTTGCCACCAACCACATCCCCATGCCCAGTGCAGCTCAGTAGGTCCTCGTAGGTTCATGTGAATGTGACCCCAGTATGCATCCATACATCTTTTACAGTGGTCTTCATATTTTTACATGTGGATCTATAGAATCATAGATTGGTTTGGGTTGGAAGAGACCTTTAAAGGTCATGTAGTCCAATGACCCTGTGTGTACAGCTTTCTGAGTAGGTGGTGTGCTAAGTGCTGACAAATGAACCAAATAGATGAGTGTGTTTTTGCTGCTGAAAACAAAAAATGGAGCTGTCTAGCACAATGTAGAAAGCCCAAATATCATTGACATTGCCTTCCTTTCACAGAAAGAGTGGGAAGGCAAATGCAACCACAAGGCTTGCCTGTAACGTGGAAAACACAGCGCGACATTCACAAGAAATTTACATAGTGATAAATTTATATACCACTTGTTTGTCTGATACTATCACTATTTCCATTTACAGATAGATGGAAAGTGGATTTTGCCTACATTTTAATCCCTTTTGTAATCAGAAAGGCTTTGAGGAAGCAAGTAGAAGATATTCTTGCAAAATAAATAATTATAGCAAAAGATAGGCCTCAGTTCCCCTGGAAGATGACTTAATCTTACCTAAATTCAGTTGTGTAAATACCAACCATACAGTCAACAGAGAATCATAGACTATCCTGAGTTGGAAGGGACCCACAATGATCGTCAAGTCCAATAGCCAGATTGTAGAGTGCTGGGACAGATTATCTGACCCCAAATAGATATTTGAAACCTCTGCCCTTAAAGGCTGGATGATGGAGTGCCTCTTCTTATGCTGGCAGAGAAAAGGAGGTCAAGTGAGCTGCTTCTTGATATAGAGGACAAAAAGGTGCCAGGAGAGTCTCAATCATCTGGGGAGATCTTCAGGTGGGCACAATAGGGTTGGGAAAGTCACCTGCCAGAAGCGATGATTTCCATAAACAAGTCTCAGACCTCATGGAGACCAGACAGGCTGCAGGGTTGGGACTGGTGCTGGTGAAGCTTCTCCTTCTCTGAACTGGGTAAAGGTGGTGGCAGCATGAGCTTTTACTGATAGCAATACAGAAGAGCTCTGTAACTCCAGACCACAGTGGTAACTCCTTTCCTCCTGGGTGCTGCCATCCCTTGATGGATGAACATGGATGGGCAGCTGGCAATGAATTATGGAGAAAGCCTTGGCAGAAAAGCATGGTGTGAAGGAGGGTTTGGAGTGTGTTATGGTCAGCTGAGAAGGGGGGGGAGGGAAGGAACGTAAGTACACTACCTGGGAATAAGGTGTCTCAGGGCCTATAGGTTAGAGCTAGATTATGTTTTTTGAATTGCCTGTTCTAACCAGTGAGTATGTTTTATAATCATTATGCAATAAATGTGTTTATTACCAATCTTTCACATCTAAAATTCCTGTAGAAGATTTAAAAAAAAAAGTATGTTATTTAGGCAGTGTGTATGGTCAGGTGCAGGGGAGAGCAACTGTGCAAAAGCACCTCTGCCCCATCAGACAGCACCAAAACTCTCCAGCCTTGGTGTGGTACAAAGGCAGGCATCTTTCTGCACCTGTTGTTGCTAACAGCTCCACAAACCCTCTTCTCACAAAGCCAGGAGCCTCATTCCCTCCCGAAGAAGTCATGAAATACAGCTTTATCCATCCTGCATGCAGCAATCAGGCAGGTTTAAGAGCTTAAACACTCGTAGGGTAGCAATGTTTAAAAACATTGCACCGACCTGTTTGCCTCGTTCCGCATCGCTGCTCAAACCGCTCCCCATGCGGACTTGAGGGGCACATTGTTAGTGATGGAGGCAGAACACTGAACTTGCTAATAGAGAGGGAGTTGTTAAGCTCACGTCCTTTTGAGGCTGTGCCCAGGGCGATTAGCAGCTCGCACAAAGAGCCCGGTGCTAGTCCTCCTGCTTCACTCACCAGCCAGCTGCTGAGCCACGGAGCATTGGGATCGTGCACCAGCCAAAGAAGATGGCAGCAAACAGATTTAATCGCTTTACGCTGTTTTATTAAACAAAGCCAATCAAAACAAACCCAACCACACCTGCGGCAACACACCAGCGAACCCAACTCCACCAGCAACACACCAGCTCCTCATTTACACAAGGCTCCTTTCCCCAGCCCTGGGAAAACAAAAAGGCTGAAGTGTAAATGAGATCAGTGTGGTTGAGTGTTATGCACATGAATATTTACCAAGGAAGACCAAAGAGGGGCCAATTTGCCGACCTCCCGTAACAACAGGACCTTTGTCATCAACAAGTGGGAGGGAAAGGGTAGGTGAAGAGGCTAGTCCATGTCTTAGTGCAGGTAGGGGCAGGCGAGGTGTTGCACAAAGGTTCTGCTTGCATGTGAGAATAACTGTGGGATCCATCAGTCAAGAGCGACACTGAGAGTATCCCGGGCTTTGGGACAAGAGCTAAGTACAGCAAAGGTATGAAGCAAGCATACAATGTCTCTTAACAATGATGCAATCAGCTTGCACTTCAGGGAAAAAAGCTCTGAAGAATTAACAGAAAGTTGCTACCATTCCTTGGGCATGCCAAGTGTTCATGACAAATCTTTTCCCCTAAGAAAAAAGCAAGGTTAAATCAAACTACAAAGCCCATCAAGCATGATATTTACAGCAATCTAACTGGGTTATGGGTTCATTTCTTAAACAGTTGAATTACGGCAGCTTCTGAGTATTGATATATGAAGTGTGCTGACCCCCTCAGCACTGCGGGCAGTTAGGGTATGAGCAGCAATGGAGAGATCGCGCTTGTTACTGTTCTAATGTGTATTTCAAAGTCGCTTCCAAAGAAGAAGATGAGATAGTAGTTGAGTATTCCAGCCACAGACATAAGGAACAGGAACAAAATGATGCGCTTTCCAAACAAGTAACCGGGAATGCTGAGGAGACAGAAATGGGGTAAAGCAATTCATTAACGAGCATGACCTCACATGAGAACTTTGGACTTTGCTGTTGAGACCAGCTGAAAGATCCTCAGAGGGCAAATTTCTGTTCTGTCTTGCATTGCAAGGCAGCTGCATGGTCTTAAAATGTCATTTTCAGGATCTATTTGGGTCTGGATTTGGCCTTCTGTTCTCAACACAGGCTGCTGCCTGCAAAACTGTCTATTCAGAGGGAATTGAATGTATTCTCAGCCACCAGTGGTTGTAGGACAACTTAATTCCACATGTGCATAATAGGCTATTAATATAAAAAGACAATCTTGTGGAAATAGTGGCACAAACATGCAAAACGTGTTTGCAGAGGCCATGAGCAGGAGCTGCAGACCCCCTGACCCCAGTGCTGCTGAATATCCAGTGCCTTCCACAGCTACTCCCCTTTATCCAAATCAGAGGAGCTTTACTGTGCTATCCAATGCCAGCAGCAGGTGCAGACAGCAGCACAAGGCAGCGGCTGTGCCTGTGGAAGCGGCGGCATCCAGCTGTGCTGCTGCCACGTTCTGTGTTTTGTAAAGAGGCTCTGCAAGTCCTTACCTCTGAGTCCTCTCCCCGAGGTAGCCCACAAAGTACTTCTGCCTCACAAACAAGTACATCAGGCCAGCAAAGGCAGCAGGAGCTGAGGAAAAGGTAAAACAAGCTGTTACAAACACTGGGTCATATCTCACTGTATCTACTGTTCTCATCTGCTGCCTGGGCCAGACTGGGAAATGGGAATCTGCAGTCTTGGGCTATGGGACAAGCACTGGAACTTCCTGGGCTATGCAACAAGCACTGGAACTAGTATGGAGACCTCTGCATGCAAAACAGAGTTCTTGCCTTGCCCTCTCTCCAGCTTTTTTGAAGACTTTGTGAATATAATCCTGCCCACAGCTGGGCCCACTGTAGGGTACACACTTGTCACCTTCATTCCAGTACCTAAAGGGAGCCTACAAAAAAGCTGGAGAATGACTTTTTACAATAGCGTAAAGTGATAGGACAAGGGAGAATAACTCTAATATGAAAGAGGGCAGGTTTAGAATATGTCTAGAAAGGAGTTCTTCACTATGAGTGTGATGAGGCACTGGAACAGGTTTCACAGGGAAGTTGTGGATGCCCCCATCCTTGGAAGTGTTCAAGGCCGGGCTGGATGAGGCTTTGAGCAACCTGGTCTAGTGGAAGGTGTTCCTGACCCTGACGAGGGAGCTGGAATGAGATGATGTTTCAGATCTTTTCCAAGCCAAACTATTCAATGATTCTGTGAAATACAGAGTGGGTCATGCCAGGCTAAGGAAAGAGGTTGCCAACTCAGGCACTGTCCTCACCAGAAATAAAAGGCAACAGATAGATGCATTTCACTAGCAGCAGGTGGAGGTCTATATTATGGTCCAATACTAATTTCTGAGCATATAAAAAGGGATTTTCCCCCATAATTCTAGCTTTCTCCACGACTGCAGTCAAAAGCCCCTTTTCTCCTAATCAGGAAAATCTTTTAGTGAATAATGTGTCATTCAGCAACCAAGTACTAAACTCTTCATGCCAAACAAAGGGAGTTCATCCATAATGCCAGGAGGGGAAATGTCCATGGCCCAGAATGCCTTGAATCATGCCTGAGAACACATCTGTTGGGATAAGACATGCTATGAGTGTGCTGCTACCCAAACAGCATGTGTAGCTGCAGGATGGAAGGGTGAGACAGGTTCCTCTTCTACCAGAGCATTGGTCCCTGAAGTTGTAACTTCTGAAGCTCTCACCATCCCCTCCTGAAAGTGGTGCAAGGTTAAAAGGACACATACACATGAAAAAGAGAATGTTACCTTGGCTGCAGAGAAGGCCAGCACACCAAAGCATAGCGAGAAATGTAGGGTATGTGTATCCGCAGTTCTGGCTAGAATGGAATTTATAGAAAAGGAATCAGAACACAGGGAAATAGAAACAAAATCAAAGTGCTTCACCAGCATAGAATGGTGGGGTGAGAATTTGGGCTGCACCAATGCCATTGAGGGTAATCTTATACCCCGGTGTTGAGAGGCCCCTGACCTGCTAGGAGCTGGTTGGTGTGTTTGTGCCGGAGCATGGCTTCTCCTCACCCACATCTGCTTCACTGTTTCCTCTCATAGATAACGTGTGCCTTTGCCCTGCCTGATGAGGAAAAAAACCATCCCACATACATGTCCCTCACCTACGAAAGCCAGGTTCTCTCTTAGCTGTTTGATCATGCTATATGTATAAGAGATACTCTGTGCTTTATTGGCTTAAAATCATTGTAATTGAGTCATATTAATGAAGCTACTGAATGAAAACAACAAAAGTAGAATTGCATCACAAAAAAGAGTGTCCCACAGAGTTAACATGTGTCTTTGCAGGGGAACAGGAATAGTTTCCAGCTGCCTCCTTCAGCTGGATATGCTTTCTGAGGGGGAAGCACTCTGCCCTTGGCAGAAGTTGCACAACTGTGAAGGGCACTTGGACATCCCACCAATTTCAAGCACATTGACAGTACTTCATAGGTAATAAAAATATTTTATGTTTTTTTCTGATTTAGAATTAAAGAAGAGATCTCAAAAATTAGAGGTACAAATGTATACTGGAAGGGATTGCCCAATGATGTGATAGATGCCCCATTCCTGGAAACATTCAAGGTCAGGTGGGACAGGGGTCTAAACAACTATCAGTTGAAGATATCCCTGCTTATGGAGGGGTTGGACTAGATGACCTTTAAATGTCCCTTCCAACATAAAATATTCTGTGATTTGATGTGGCAGACAAGTGGAGAAGCAGAGACCTATGTGCCAAGGAAGGTGCTAGAGACCAGAAGCTCTGCCACCTGCCTGCTGCTCAGAAAGCTGGTGTCTCTCTTCTGTCTCTTTCCTTTTGAACCACAGTGCCCTGGGGACTCTGGCTGTGCTTGTATCACACTTCCAGGACAGAGGAGTGAACTGATTCCCAAAAGAAGGGTACTCATAATGGCTGCAAGACCTTCATAGATGTAACACATGGAGTCCAGAAGGGTGCTGGGTTCACCCAGCAAACATATTGGAGAACCACAGGTCTGAACACTGTCACAACAAGCACAGCAAAGGATTATGTACAAAACCTTCACCTGAGGGCATTTGAAACCCACCTCTGACCCCTAAAAGGGTTTGGATTAAACCCTAATGAAGAGTGTGATGAACCCCACTCTGCCCCCACTGGCTCCTCAGGTCTTCTCTACTCACTTGGCAGTGTAGACGCGGTCAAAGGAGGAGGATCCCTGTCGCTGCAACCCCTTGCCATTGCAGTGTTTGCTTTCATGCTCCAATTTGTAAGCAAAAAAAGCTGTTAAAAAAACACAGAGTATTCAGCCTGGGATATAATTCGGTGACATTGCAGAAGATGGGATTTGTGGGCTCAGCTTTGCTCTCACGAGCATCCAGGATGGACAGACAGCAAGAGAAACCATGGATGCATGGAGGTGCAGGATGTGGCCAGTGAGCTCACTCTGTCACCCAGGTTTAGCATAACCCTTTATGCAAGAGTGCAGTGCAATGCAACTTCATGCATTCCCCCATGTCCCTGCATGCTGGGTAGCTGGCTCTCACCTCTGTGCCCTGCTTCCTCCCCACATTGCACTTCTGGCAGCCTGCTCCTCTTCTGCAGAAGCACTGCCCCGATGCAGTCCTTTGAGCCCCCAGTGGGAAAAGAGCTTTCCAGTCAAAGTACCAATCCCAAATCTTGCTCTCCAACAGAGCAGGGAGACAAGGGAGTCTATTCTCCTTTAGTGAAACCCATTTGCCAAACCAGTGACATCCTGCAGGGCTGGTTCTTTTCCCAGAAAGGCCTCTTGAAACCCTGGTCATGATGGCTGATCTATATGAGTCCATTTTGTGTGCATCCTCCTTTTGAGCTACAGTGTTGTGGCAGAGTGTTAGCTGCTGCAAAAAAGCAGCACCTCAAGATAATGTATCATATGCTTGACAAACACATTTTATCTGATGACACTAAACCAGAGACCATCAATCATGTATCTAAATACACCAGAGAGAGCCCTGGCAGGCTACAAGCTTCAAGCTTTGTGTTGTGGTGCACCCCATCTCAGTGTATTCAAATCACTCTATGGCATAAAAAATAACCCAACAAGAAATACATTATTATAACAATAGAAATGTAATTAGATAAACTACAGGATTTCATCCCTGCAATCTGAAGAGTTGCATCTTTTTTCTCCTCATTGATGCTGTAAATAGGTCTTTTGTACTTCTGTTGTCTTCACTAAAAGCTACTGAGTTTTTTACTTCTCAATATTGTGTGATTCCTTGGGGCCAGTTCTGCGCACGCTGTGCCTCACCTAAAAAATCCACTGCGCAGGCTGGAAGGGCACACCCACGTGGGGA